>CM050663.1:1033187-1622337 GCA_027574665.1 Rhynochetos jubatus
CTCGTAAAATAAATACATCGTTAGACCGTGTTGCAGAAGTCACTTTTAAAGATTTCCACGACTGAGCTGTGCATCTGTTGTATTTGTACTGCCTGCAGATAACGCTATAATGTACTGTACATTGATGTAATTGAACGAAGGATAAAATAATATAACCGTGCACTGTATAAGATTTATTAAAATAGTTAAGTTATACTTATAACCCTGCCTCTTTCACTGGGGTATAAATGAAAGCAGCAGGGCACAGAAACGGTCGTTAAGGGCTGGCTTTTCACAACGACTTGTCACTGTCAGTCCAAGATACTCGTCAGAGTATCTGAAACCGCACGTTTCCTTTTGCTTCTCGGGGACTACCCTTCAGAGGAAGGATGTTACGGTCGTGATAACCATTCGTGAACAGGGATAGGTGAAAATCCCACACGGGAAAGCTACCAGCTGAATCCAAAATACCCTCTTCCTCCTTATCTTGGAAAACAAACGTCTCCTTCCTCTGCAACAGGCAACTGAGACAACACCCCAGCATTTACGCGTGCAGGTACCATCCGAAACCATGTTGTGCACCGGCAAGCTACAAACGCCCAGCCCTGGCCAGCACCAGCTAACGCAGGTCTGAGCACAGGGAGAAGGGAGGGCTGACAAGGCAGGCACTTTCATTCCTTGGCAAAGGGCTCTGGAGGCAATGAGAACACGTTTCCTTCACAGTCACGGAATTCACACAGGACTTAACCCAACGCCTCTTTCTATCACCTTCTCTTTGGGACGAAGCGCGAGACAGTCGCACAAAAGCACGTTCGTGCATCTCGGGGAGGGACGTGGCTGCGGCAGCTTCCACAGCTGAACCACCCAAGACAAAACGAGGGGAAGAGCACGGCCCGGTCTGCTTAAAGGCCAAGAGGCAGATCCTCCAACCCTTCCAGCCCAGTCCCCTCCCAGTTTCAGAAGCACACCCGTGTTTACAGGAGCACCTTCTCCAGAGGCCAAAGTTCGGGTGAGGAGCCGAGGCCAATGCGTGCCCCGCTGCCTCAGGGAGGTCCCTGCAGCCCGGCAGCACAGGCGGGAGCCCTGCTGAGCCCTCGCCAAGCTATGACGAGCCTTGCTACAACAGCGAGGGGGCAAACGCACCGCTTGGCTCCCGCCGCGGGTTAACACGAGCGAGGGCCGGCTGCTTCCTCGAGGGCGCCACACGGAGCGAACGCCTCACGCTCGGCAACCGCCCCGCCGCCATCTTGTGTCAGCGGCGGAGCCCCATCCCGGAGGGGCCCCGCGGGCCCAAGGGGGACGGCTATCTGCAGGGCGGCTCGGGCGCCAAGCCCGGCTGTGCGAAGGCCCCATGGGAGCCAGGAGGGGCCCCCGCTCCCAGCCCCTCGGGGTCAGCAGCTCCCCCGACGGCCGCGCTGCCCTCCCCCCGCTCGGGGCAATGGCGCGCAGGGGCAGCCGCATCCCCCGTCGCCAAGGTGACCACCCTCACGAGCCGCCCAGCCACCCAATCAGAAACTTCCTTCCCCCACCCCGCCCTACCCCGGCTCCTCCCGGCCGCGTCAGTCCTGCCCCCGCGCCCCTGATTGGCTCGCCTCCTCCCTGCTGCGATGGGATTGGCGGCGGGACGGCGGCGCGCCCCTCCCCTCCCCGCCGGTGCCGGGAGCGAGCGAGCGGCGGGTGCGCGCGTAGGCCGGGTCCCCTCCGGGCACGCAGGGTTCCTTATAGGCGGCGCAAGCCCCCCCCATCCCGTGGATTATGTCGGTATCCCCCGTGAAGCGACAGAAGATGGAGTCGGTGCTGGACCAGCTCAAGCACCACACCACGGTGGTGGCCGACACCGGCGATTTCAACGGTGAGAGGCTGGGGGGGGCCCTGTCACCGCACCCCCCCCTCCGCGGAGAGTGGGCCCGCCCGGCCGAAGAGGCGAGCGTCCGAGGGGGCGCGGACCACCCTGGCGGTGGGGGGGGCAGGAGGCGGCGGGCCCGCGGCCGCTCGGTGCCGGGCGCGGCGCGTTGCGCAAGGCCGGCGTTGGGAAAGGCGCCGTTACCTAACGTGGGGCGGGGTGGGGGGGGGGTTCCGCCGCTGGCAGCGGGTCGGCGCGGAGCCCCTGCCCGGGGCTGCCGGCTGCGGCACGGCTTCCCACGAAGGAAAGCTGGAAAAAGCGCTGCTGCGCGGTGCCGATGGCCTCCCCGGGATCCGGAATCCCGGCCGCTGCCGGGCCTGTTCCGGAGCCACCCCGTGTGCTCCGGGCTGGAGCGTGGGCGCGGATTCCCCCCGCCCCGCCGAGCCCCGGGCGAGGCTGAGCGCGCAGCCCCCGCCAGCCGAGTTGTCACGGAAGCCTGCGGCAGGAGGAGCAGCAGTAACCGGCCAGCAAGCCCCGGCAGCTGCCGGCCCGCGGCTTTGCACCCGTCCGGGTGGTCAGAGCCTGCAGCGGCTCCTTCCCAGCTCGTTGCAGACCCCCGCGTTCAGCTCCACGTGCTGAGTCCCGCGTGTAGACCCCACGGAATAAGCTCTGTGGGCTGACGGAGTTGGGTTAGTTCCAACGAGCAGCGCAGATTCGTGTTTTGGTTGGGTTTGTTGGGGTTTTGGTGGGGGTTTTTTCCAAACGGCGGAAGCAAAGCAAATAACGCCAAAGTGCTTTTGTTCGCCGTCCGAGCACGAGCAGGCCCGCTCCTTCCCCAGGAAGGGAGGTGGCGTTGGATGATGAGGCCGCTTGTTGCGAAGCTGTCGCTGCCCGAGCGCCTGCACAGGCAACGCCGCTTCCTCGGTACCTCGGAACCGAAGAACACGCGCTGGGTCGCGTAGAGCAACGCTGCTTGGCTCCTGTTCTGCCGTCACCAGCTCCTGCAGTAATCTCTCTCCCGATTATCCTATAGGTTATATAAACAAGCCTAAATGGCAACTGTGGAATGTCTTGCGTGTGAAAATTTAAGACTAAGACCGCAGAGCGGTACCAGCAGCTCAGGCGTGCCTCGTGGCGCCGTCTGCACGTATCCGTCAGTGCTCTTGCACTGGCTCTAGGTAACACACATCCCTTAAACGCTTCGGATTGCAAGTGTCAGGCTGCGTGAAACATCAGGGAGAAACTGCTGCTTGCCTCTGAGTCGGTGTGACATGACAGGCAACCGCCACACCACGGGAGGTGGGGAGCACCGGTGCAGCTTTATCGAGCACTGCATCAGGAATGGGAAGCAGCGACTCCAGCCCTGTCAGATCTGTGTACCTGCGAGCGGCCACAAACCTGGCTGAAGCCCAGCGTGTGCTGAAAATGCGTTGATTGAAACCATTAGCTGTCTACTCCGCTTTCAAAAAAGCATAATGGCAAGAAAACAATCCTCGTGATGGCTGAGGCACCAGGAAGGTCTAACAAGCTCCTTGAAACAGTTTTGCAGTTGATCTCTGCTCACCTGTGGATCCTGCTTAGTCCAAACGGGGCCAGTCAACAGCCAACACCCTCCCTGTTCAGGATAAACACTGATGCTGGTTACCGTGCCGTTGTTTAACACGTTTAGTTGTAGATAACTGTGTCCGTAGGTGCTGTGCAGGAAAGGATGCTGGTTCGAGTGGCTCCTGAAGCCTGCAGTAAGCAGTGGTGGGCTCTTTAGTAGCTGCACCAGGTACGTTTCCTCTGGAGGAAAGGTGGCACAGCGGTCACAGATCCCCTCGGAAAGGTTGTGCTGCACAGCTAAGACACAGGCTGCTAACTGCTTTCTGACAGGCCTAAAGGAAGGCTGGGTGAGGAAAACTGGGCGACAGACTTAACGAGATTAATCTGTGCGTGCTCCCAGAGACCCGTAAGAGCCTTCAAACGCTGCCAGGTTGGAAAGAAGTAACAAACTGTCGGAATATACTTCTCTCAAACTGTGTGTATGCCTCAGAACCGAGCTTCATCGGTGTCATGCTTTGTTAAAAGCAGCATCCAGGTGAACTGAAGTGTGTTTCGAAGGATCTGTTTGTATGGAGTGGAATTGCTCCAGGCTCATGATCACAGCCTAGGAGGGAGCTGTGGAAAAACACCACTTTTTCTTCCATGACTGAAAAAATAAAGTTGCACTCCCTAACTTGGAGTTTTATCCCTGTGCAAAAATGCCAAGGAAAATGAGCTGGTAATAAATATTTTGTTATTTTTGACATTTAGCTGTGTCAACAAGCAGAAATGGCTGAAGGGCCTGCCGAGGATCTCCCCTGTGTGCTGAGTCAGGCTCTGCACGCCGGGCAGCTCAGCCGTGCTCGGGGCCGGGCAGTGCCTGGTCACAGCCTGCTCCAGAGTAAACAACTGCTATCACCTGGAGTAGGTGTACTCCAGGGTTTAAGATAAACCAAAGGTCCAAATATCTCCTGTAAGGAAGGAAGCCTGGTAATACACAGAAATTACAGGAACAGCTACTAAGGAATAGTCTGCAACTACCTGGAAAAGGATTAAAATGCAGTAAGAAAAGTTGCTAGAGCCTAAGAGATGAGTTGTTTTTAAACAGAAAGAGGGAGACCGAGATGGGCCATCAGGAAGGAATTCTTCCTGGAGAGGGTGGGGGGCACTGGGACAGGTTCCCAGAGAAGCTGTGGCTGCCCCATCCCTGGGAGTGCCCAAGGCCAGGCTGGATGAGGCTGGGAGCACCCTGGGCTATGGAAGGGGTCCCTGCCCCTGGCAGGGGGTGGCACTGGATGATCTTTAAGGTCCCTTCCCACTCAAACCTTTCTGTGACTGCTAGAAGGGAGGGAAGATCCCCTTGTCTTTACTTCCTCCCTGTGATTCCCAGAACTCAGCTGTGCTGGTGAATGATATGGACAGTTGCGAGAAGTTGAAAATGAGTATGGCTTCCATTCATCTGCCACTCCTACAACTGTTTCTTTTGGGCAGTGTCTAAAGTAGTGAGTAAACTCTGCTGTATTCGGTCCTGTAGCTCTGTTAACCGTGTTCTGGTACTTCTCATGTATTTGAGCAAAATACTTTTAATTGCTCGGGCCTGCTGATTGTTTTAAACAGGGTATCTTTGTTTCCCTAGCAATTGATGAGTACAAGCCCCTGGATGCCACCACAAACCCATCCCTGATCCTAGCTGCTGCTCAGATGCCAGCTTACCAGGAACTTGTGGATGATGCTGTTGCCTATGGGAAAAAACTTGGCGGGTAGGTAAAGAGGGGGTTTTTATCTCAGCAGATCTACAGTTAAGATGCCTTATTTATACAAAGTGGTTAGTACTACTAGCAATATACTGGGGGTTTCAGCTCATGGGTATACCTCCTGCCCTAAAAAGCCTCAACCCTCAAATTAACATTTCTCATGCTCATTTCAGAGCTGTGAAGAAGTGTATCTCCATTTACTGTTTCACATGTGGCCTACTAGGACTGCTCAGGAAAACACTCTGGAGTTGACAGCTTTATAGGAACTAGTGTCCAAAGGCTGCATGGTACAGAGAGGGCAGAACCTAAGTATGGAGCAGGGCAGAAATGGCTATTTGAACTCTAGAATTTAATGTTAAATGGGCTGTGACATTTGATCTTCAAGGTGTAAATTGCACTTCTCCCCCCACTCCTACAAATGATTTTGCTCTTTGTGGTTTTCAGGTCAGAAGAGGAGCAGATAAAAAATGCTTGTGACAAGCTTTTTGTATTATTTGGAGCCGAAATATTGAAGAGGATACCTGGCCGCGTGTCCACAGAAGTAGATGCAAGGTTGGCTCTTTTTCCTCCGGGTTACCCTGGATATTTGTACATACAAACAGAGACATGATGTGAGTCGGAGAAAGATGTTCCTGACTAGACAGCTCACTCTTGTAAGACTAGCAAAAGTTTATATGTTAATAAGACAATGGATTTTACTTAGCTTGCTTGATTATAAATTGGTGACAAAACTTTATGAAAAGTAATGCCAAGCTTGGATTTTTGTAATCTTCCTGTTGTTCCTCAAGCAGCAGAAACCTCGTGTTTCCCATGTATTTGGTTTTGCTCATTCTCTTCTGTGTGAGAACATCCTCTCCATTTACCAAGAGTTCTGTTTTAACAGTTTATTTTGAGACTTGCACAGGATTTGTCTGTTAACCTGCTCCTGGCCCGCTCACTTCTAATGCTCAGCTTCTGCATTCACTATGAAAAACTTGAGGAAAGCTTTATAACTTCCTCAAGGAAAGCTATCCTGAGCTCTGGAGCCTCTGAATCCAAGAGCAGCAGTGCCGTCATACACCTGCTTGACAGGCTCATGACCTGGGAAGTGCCTCTGAGAGCAAAAACCTGCTGTTGGCATATAAATGCTGATAAAATGGGACGGTTTTCAATGTGGTTTGGGGTGGGGGGGCCAGCATTTAAAGAAAAAGAAAGCCAGTTATAAGTGGTCCTGGTTTTGTTTCAAAGGTTGTCCTTTGATAAGGAAGGAATGATTCAAAGGGCCAGGCGCCTCATTGACCTTTATAAGGAAGCAGGAATTGGTAAAGATCGTATTCTCATCAAGCTCTCTTCAACGTGGGAAGGAATCCAGGCCGGCAAGTAAGTACTGCTGTACCTGGCGTGCTGATTCATAGCGTGCTTCTGCCTGCTCACAAGCACCCGACAAATGCATTCTGCACTTCAGAATTGTTTTGAAAGCACTGCACCAGGAAATGTGTTACTGGGGCTACAGCTTTCTGTCGAAATCGGAAAGGTTTGTTCATACAAGGGCCAGGCCACAAACAGCCTTTCCTGAACTACCACGCTAAGTTGTCTGCGTTTGGTCCAAGGAACAGCATTAAATAAAGCTGAGTCTGGCAGCACAAAGCATTTGCTGTTAGCTTCAAGCTTATAAACTGTACCACACTGCTAATTTAGCTCGAGAAATTCAGTGGGTTTAACCCACTGGCTTGTTAGGAGAATATAAATTCAGTAGATGAGCAAACTGCTGGTTTAAGCCCACCTGTGTCTGCAGGGTTCTGGAAGCCGAGTATGGGATTCACTGCAACATGACCTTGCTGTTCTCCTTTGCTCAGGCAGTTGCCTGTGCTGAAGCTGGAGTTACTCTGATTTCCCCATTCGTAGGACGTATCCTGGACTGGTATGTTGCAAACGGAGATAAGAAAACCTATGAGCCTTCAGAGGATCCAGGTAAAGTTTCCTTTTAACTGGTATGTTAAAAATATAACAGCTGCTCATTCAAAGTGCAGTTTACTTGTGTAAATCCTCCTAAGAAAAACGTTTTTGAGCATGTTCTGAATCATTTGCAGGAGTGAAGAGTGTCACGAAGATCTATAACTACTACAAAAAGTTTGGCTACAAAACTATTGTGATGGGTGCTTCGTTTCGCAATACGGGAGAAATAAAAGCGCTTACGGGCTGCGACTATCTCACTATTTCACCCAAGCTTTTGGCAGAGCTCAGCAAAGAGTATGTCAAGTTAACTCCCACACTCAGTGTAAAGGAGGGTAAGTCCACAGTAGTCCGCTTCTGTAACATAGCCTTGCTCTGTCTCCCGTTCTTCTGGAAGGTTAAGGGTAAATCGCGATGCCTCTCTACCAGCAATACTGTAGCCTCCTTACAACAGTGCTGCTACAGTTGCCAGCATCTCTCCTGCAGGGTCTTGAGTCCCACCCGGTGCTCCAGCTGGAATTAGGATGGGTTTTGAGTGTGCTCACTGTGCAGCCTCTCAAGAGACAGGGAGAGCAGGGGGAGGAATTTCATACTCCATACACTTGGGGTAAAAGTTTACCAAGTATTAGCACAGATGCCAAACCTGTTTTCACCTTCTGTTAATATTGCATCAGTGATGCAATTAGCTCCAGACATGCCAAAGGGTGTGTTTTCCCTCCAGGAACTTGACCTAGTAATCCTGAGCCACGATGGCTTTGAATGTATGTTCCCACTGCACTCCCTTTTCCATAGCCTTATTTAAACACTACTTCACACTCAGACAATGAGATTTGTGCCCAGCTGTAGCTGCTCACAGGGTGCTACAGCCAGCTTGTAGGCATGTTATCAATTGAGCTTTTGTGAGGTACTTGCAAGTAATCAAAGACCCAATTGTTCAGCATATTCGCTTAGAACATCTCACTGCAGCAGGACTGTTGCCTAATTCTTTGTAACAGGCCCAAAAGCACCGTACCATTCAGCAGCAGATACAAGATAATGACATAAACATGGGATTTTAAGAGAAACAGATTATCTAGGCTACCTTCCTCCTTACCCCACAAACCACATCCAGGAGCAGTTTAATTCTTGCACCCCAAACTGTGCTCACGTAGCAGAACGCCTTGAAAGTGTTGTTGAGAATTCTTCAAGTGGCTCAGATGGTCAGAGCCTTGAGAGTGTTTGAGGAAGCCTGTGGGTTTTGACAATGACCTGGTGAGATGGTTTGTTTCTTTTTTCAATCTCCCTGGCACAGCTCAGGCATGTGAGCTTGAGAAGATCCACCTGGATGAGAAGGCATTCCGCTGGCACCATAACGAAGACCAAATGGCTGTGGAGAAATTATCTGATGGGATCAGAAAATTTGCTGCAGATGCAATTAAACTGGAGAGGATGTTAAAGGTAGATGTTACATCATGCTGCCCCTTGTCACCTCTCTTGTTCCACCAAGCACTGGAGCTAACCCCGCAGTGCCGTGTGGTATGACTAAGGATTAGGAACGCGTAAGCAAGTCGGATCAGGTTTTTATGCTGGCAGTACATTATGCAGGACAGGCAGCGAGCAAACTGGCCACCTAAATTAAGAGGAGTTGGTAAACTTCACTGCACCTCAAGACAGAATTGGTGCCAGCTGTAGAGTCACACCTGGTGTGTGAGGCCCACGGCCGTGTTCAGACTGGCAGCTAACCAAGATAACACTGCTGTCAAAGTGAAAAGTCCCTTAAGTCTAATTCTGAACTCGTTAGCTGTCAGCAGCAGTACAAGACATAAGTAATCTTTAGATAGTGAGCTGGGAATAAATCATGTTTGTACTTGGCACTGGGAGGCACCAAGAACAGATATGCTGAGTGTAGCCCAGCCAAGGGAAAGTCTTCCAGCAGTTTAGTGGGAGCCTTTCACTGAACTGTGTGTTCTGGGGGTAAGATACACCCCAAGTATCCCTTGTCAGTCAGCAAGAACACCTACTAACTAGTGACTTAGGCCTGCATTGCTGAAGCACAGTTCCCCAACTCTCCCTCAGCTGCTGTTTGTTCACTTCTTCCTTTCTAGGAGCGCATGTTCAGTGCTGAAAACGGGAAGTAGAAAAATCAGAGTTTTCCCGAGCGGTCAAGGCTGAATGAGAGGATCACCTGAGGTTAAATGGATGTACAAATGTCTTACCTGTAAAAGTCTTATGCTATGTATGGATAGATTTCTGTATCATGCTTTTTTATCAATTTGCAAAGGGACAAAATAGAATTTCAAATTTTTGTGGCACTTTTGTCAATACATGCAAATTAACACCGACTTCCCTTGTAACGTGTTCCTTTCCCTGCTGCAGGACACACCCGACAGCATTTTAATTTCGCTTTTTGTATTCAACTCCTAATTAAGTTTACAGTCCTAACTTCACAGTGACTAAAGAGAATATCTTTGTATGTATACACACTAAACCAACGAGGTTCCAGACCCTTCCTTTCCCCTTTCTGCAGCCAAGGTGGCAGCAGTAGTGACCTACTGCTTGGCAAACCTGGTGAACGCATCATAATTAGTACTGCAAGGCTTTTTAACACGGAAAAAAGCTGGAGCATAAGCTATTTTGTCACATATCAGTTGTTTCCCCGCTTGCCCACGAGCCCAAAGCAAGGTAACAGCAAGAACACAGAACCGAGTGAAGCTGAAATGCCCCTGGGATTACAACACAGGCACAAGCCTCAAGGCACCCCCACACTTTTGAAGGCTATGCTTTCAAAATTCACTCACTCTCTCAAGCAGTTAATAACTAATTTGATGATTGGTTAATCTGAGCTGACAGATGAACATGTGGCTACAACTCAAGATCATCTGTTGGAGCTTTGTATGTTGTCCTGGGAGGAGTTACTGCTTTTCTTTACACAACAGTCATGGAATTGCTGCCAACCCCTCAAATCAGGGAGGTGTGGGAACTAGTGCCAACCTACCGGAGGGAGATGAAGCCACCTCAGGGGATGGATCCAGGCCCCTCTGTTCTACAGGGGTAGGTAAAGGTGAGAAGCAGGCCACAATAGAAAGCAAACTGGCCAGAGGGACCTTTTTCCCTTCCTTTCAAAGGTCAAGCCAGCATTAAAAGCTTTACCCTGCCCCCACCTCCCTACACTGTGCCACACAGCCACCTGACCTACTGCTGCAGGTCAGCATGCACTGTGATTTCTAGCACTAGGGTCATTAAAAACTGTTAACGGAGTATTTGTGTCCTGCTGAAAAGGGAAGTGAACTTCAAGATTCAGCCTGGAGAAGAGAAGGCTCTGGGGAGACCTTAAAGCCCCTTCAGTGCCTGGGGGCACTACAAGAAAGCTGGGGGAGCTTTTTCCAAGGGCAGGGAGTGACAGGACAAGGGGTGACAGGATTAAACTGAAAGAGCAAGACTGAGATGGGCCATCAGGAAGGAATTCTTCCCAGAGAGGGTGGGGGGCACTGGGACAGGTTCCCAGAGAAGCTGTGGGTGCCCCATCCCTGGGAGTGTCCCTGGGCTATGGAAGGGGTCCCTGTCCATGGCAGGGGGTGGCACTGGGGGGGCTTGAAGGTCCCTCCCAACCCAAACCAGTCTGTGTTTATAAGAAGAGCAGGGGCACCAAGCACAAGTCCATAGGCTCTCTGCTTTGGATCTAGCTTTCTCCACATCTCTTTTCTGCTGCAGAATGAGATGAGCAGGTCCAGCTTCTTAGCAGACCACAATTTTCAAAACAGGCAAGTTTTATAACTGTTAACAGAACCAAAGTATGAAGTCCTGACTTCCTCAGGTAAGGGAGTGAGGCTTCCAGCCAATCCAGAATCACACTTCCCTGGGATAGCTTGAAGTGCACTGCACCGGGGGACCGACAGCCGCAGAGCTGACAGACCTGCAAGACCCACAGCAAGCCAGAGATGCCTCCTGCAAGGCAACAGCCCCTGAGCAGGCACTTCAGGGTGTTTTTAGAAAACTGCCATCACAATGACGGGAACAGATGACAGGGTAGGATGGGGATTGTCATCCAAACAGAAGTATTTCCCCATAGCAACAAACCTACTTAATCTAGTGAACTGGGAACACCCTACACAATGCCACTGATTAAGAGCTCAGCTATTTCCTACATGCCAAAGTTGAAGATCTGGGGCTGCAGAAGTGGCAAACACACAACTGCTGTATAAAGAAGCCCGAGCAGCTGCTTGTGGTCTTCCTGAAAAACCAGGATCTTGCATCCCCACGTCACTGAGGGGTGATAAGCCTCTCTAAGGCTATAACTTTGCCTAGATACTTGAGTGATTCTCAGCCTGCCACAGCTTGTCTTGCACCAAGGCAAGCACATCCTAATGCCTGATGCCTTAGCAAAGGAATTAGGAGGTATTTTAGGCCACTACTGCACTCTTACGGGCATCCAGGCAGGATTAGACCGCCAAGAGCTGCGTGAAGCCGAGCTACCTGAGCTAGCACTGACCCCGGCTGGTTAGTCCTCATACCAGCTTCATCCTAGACACAACACAGGACTGCCTGTCTGAACTTTGCCTTTACCAGCCCACTGGTATCAACAGGAAGCTTCTTGTGGATTCCTTTTTCTGAGTCGCTCTGAGTTTCACATGTATTTGGCATTATAAAACCCAGGTAATTCCAAGGCAACGTGGTGCTGTCAGGTAGCCCTGGGGCACCAACGTGCCTTTTCTGCAGAAAATGGAGAGGTACATGCCAGTGTCTTGGAACAGCTCAGCTGTGAATCTGATGTACAATCACTTCCCTGCATCTGTCCCAGCTTTAGCTGCTACTGACAAAGGGTCAGATCCAGAAGTAGCTGGATTTGACAGCAGTTCTGCACAATAACAGCTTCTCTCATAGCCAAAACCAACTCATTTCACCTGGCCCAAAGACTGGCTCCTAGGAACACAACCTGGAGGTTACAGCCCAAATGGACAGTGCTCCAAAAAGCCTTTACAATCCGGTCCCCTTCCACTCTGCCTGCAGAGTGGGTATTCTCCTATTTCATAGGACTTGTGTATTAGATCCTCTCAGGAAGACCTGCTGAGCCAGGCCAGGCTCCACAAACCAGCAGCATGGCATCAAACTCCCCAGAAGGCCTTTACCATTTTGCATCTGACGCTTCAGGGAAAAGCGTTAGTGGTCACTGAAAGGTCAGCGGCGAAGCCACAGTCCTTTCAAACAGAAGTAGGAAGCAGACTACGATCAAATGAATCCAAGGGTACCCTCTGATTTATATTCCACAGGTGGACTGCTGCTGTCCTTTCACCCTGCCTGAAAAATGGGGTTCTTCTCCCCCATTACCAGCAAATTTGCATTTTCGCACACACAGCATGACAGCACAGGTCAACAAGTAACTGATAGGCAGTTCCTGAAGATGCCAGCCCCTTACACAGACAACCATGACCCACATGTCCAGGTGCAGTGTCACTGGGAGTCACCACTGGCAAGCTACTTTTATTAATAAAAGAAACCAAATTAAGAAGTCCAAATTCATTCATCTGAGAGCTGCTTTCACCTTCTCCCCAGTGCTACCAAGTGCCCTACAGCAGTTTTAAGTGGGTTTTTTTTTCTCCTAACACTGCTGCCTCCCTAGCAATCTCCTCTAGCACCATGCAGATGGATGGATGTTACTGCTAACCAAACCACCTCCACCATCCCTCCATCTTTAGCCTTCTGATAACGACCATGAACAGCCCTCTGGATCCCTTCTCAGTCTGAGATCCTTCTCCAGCTGCCAGCCTCCCTTCCCCACTGAGGTAGTGTGAGTTGTGCCAATTAGAGCTCAAAGACCTCTGGGCAAAGGCTGACTCCAAGCAGGTAAATAGCCCAGAGGGGAGGGAGCAGCTGGTTTGGTCCCTGGGTTGAAGCCATCAACATAAACTCACCTGGCAGACCCCTCCATCCTGCACTTCACTCAGCAGTCAAGTCATTCCCATCAGAAAGCTCTTCCCTTGATCTCTGTGGGTACCAAACAGCTCAGAAAATGCCTGGAAGGTGCCTGGCCTCTCCTCTGCATAATCCTTCTGCCCCTCATACCCAGGATCCTCTTTTAGCCTGGAACCCTCCTCCCCAAGAGCACAACCCTGGTGGGTCCCTTCTCAATTTAACCTATTTTGCACTTTCCCCTCTTACAATATGTCCAACAGAGACTTCTCCAAGCATATAGCATTATATATACAATATTTTATATATATATATAAAATCAAAGCCCGCTGGCACACACCAATAGACTTGTCCCTCTGGATTCATCCCCCAGTGTTTCTGCTCCATGTATTGCAGAGGCACGCTGATGCTTCTAGCGGCTACTTCACTGTCTGCCCACAGAGGAAAACACAGAATGTGCTGCCATGCACTAAGCCCAGACACGATGCAACACTTGATGTGTGTGGTTCCCTAATTAAAAATATCAGCAGCTGGATGTTACCAGGAACACAGATTTCTAAGGAAATGAGCCTGGCGGGTAACAGCCCTAGGACCAAGGCACCAAGCACTCCAGAGCACAACACAAAACAAGGATTTGTGTGGGCTGAAAGTCTCCAGAATTTGAAGCTTTCAATTTGTTTGAGAAGCAGTTTCTGGCTTCGGGACAAAGGGGCCCATCACGTGCTTTAAACGCCAGAACCCTCTCTAAACAGCTGATCACTGACAGTGAAACACCGAGCGTTTGCAAGCATTGCCAAAAGCTCGTCCTCCCGGCAGCGTTCAAATTGCTGCTCGAGCCAGGTAGCGGGGAAACCATCACTGCAGAACACGTGCAGGACATGTACGGCATGTTTTGGGGAATCCTGATGGTGCTTCTAGCTGATTTCTCACCAGTTCAAGTCACTTACATGTGATCTCTGACCCACCTCACTAGGCCATACACACGCATCTTTACAGTCAGATTAAGTTTAAGCTGAAGCACAGTGCCAAAACAGACAACACTAACTGCACCACAAGCTAAGATGCTGATAAAGGTCAGCAGCCACAAGGACACACACAGCAACATCCCATCTATGCTAATTCCCTCCCCAGACCCAGCTGCTGTTATTTGTCACAGCCTCATTTGGCATAATTGGGTAGAAAAGTATTGGAAGTGGGGCCACTGAGCTGTTTGAACATGCTGTATTTTTACAGCCAAGGAGAGGAGAATAAATGCCTTTTTAAGGCAGCACATCAAGTGCTGGGAGACAAACCCAGGATAAATGTCACTGCTCGGATGCCTAGGATGTGATACTTCACTGCCTGCTTCTCGGTGTGGCCCGGAAGGAAGCACAGCACAAGGTACAGAAGGCACAGACTGAGGTACTCAAATGCTTCACACAGGAAGCTTAAATGGAAGACCTGTCCAAAAATCACTACTCTGTAGTGTCACTTCATCATTTTAGTTGATGTAAATACCTTTTAAGCAAAAGAGAATAACAAAAAAAGCAAGTGTTACCTCTAGAGAAGAAAATTAACATGGAACCAGAGCAGGGAATTATGCTACAGTACCCCAAGCTGCAGACCTGCTGCTGCCCCCGAGGCCTGTACTTCAGCCCTCCTGCTTTCAGTTTCAAAACAAATCAGAGTTGCACAAGTGGCCTGATGTGTTGTTGAAAACTTTTGTGGTGTCAAGAGGTTTACTGTTGCACTGAAAGCTTTTCCAAAACGAAGAACTAAATGAAAACAGAAAGGTCACCAGCTCTATACAGCATTCCTGAGAGCGCAGTTAATTCTGTATCAGATGGTAAAGTCAAACCATAACAAGCTAAAGTGATGGATACTGCCTTCACATTTTAATTCAGACGTACCCCCCCCTCGAAACAGAATAAAACTTCCCTGAATGTATCTAACATTAAAGTAGACAACACGTGAAGCTGTTTAACTTTATCTACTTTTCCCTACAGATTTAGAAAACTTATTTCTAGTCTTGGCGTACGAGAACTTAGAAGCACCATCACCCCTAATCGCTCACAGTTTGCCAGTGTGGTTTCTAAAGATGACCCACTGCCCACCAGCCACGAGAGGATTGTTTACACCAAAGCCCTTTTGCTTTGCTGCTGGAAATCAGGCCACAGCCACGCAGCCAAGCGCCTCAGAAAGCCGTAGGCACACATCACCTCTCCAGCCACTTTCCGCTGGATCATGCCACTGTCCCTCTATTTTGCAAGAGCAGCTTCCACTCTGGGTTACTGAGGAGATGGAAACGGAGCTGCGATGTGACAGAAGGAAGACACACAGAGTAACTCCTCTTCATCTGCTCCCAGATGCGAAGGAGGAAGCGTTACAAAAATCCAAAGGCAGTGTCCTGCGTACACCAGTGTACTTCCCAATACAGGCACAAAGCAATTCCAACAGGTCCTGGCTGCCCGAAAATAAGGAATACTAGTACAATAGAGAATTGACTGCAGTGGTCTGAATACTGTTTGTTCACCTGGCAGCTTACTGATGAGCCTGGACAGAACCTCACAGTTAAGGAATGAGAACAGGACACAGGGCAGACAGCAATATTCTGTTTTTACAGGCAGGCAATGAGAGGTTTAGCGATTTTGACTCAGTCCCATAGAATCAGTCCCAATCACAGACCTGCAGCCTCACAGACTCCCAGCTCAGAAACCAGCCTTCACTCTGCAGCTGCAGTCAGCTTAGATCAGGTGTGGCAAAGCTCCCTCACCCCAGAAACCACCTAAATTGCACCCGCCTTCTCCAGGACCCCAAATACCCGATTCCAACCTCTCTAAGCTCCCTGCTCAGGCTATAAGTGGGGTCTAGGGCATAAAGCTTCACCTTCTCTATTTAAAGAAAGCTTTCAGTGGCACAGAGTGTCTCCTTGCAGTAGGTGCACAGTGCTCAGCACAAAGTGACCCCAATTCCACACACAAGAACTTGCCATGTCATTTCACTAGAAAGCCCACAAGAAATCCCAATGGGAAGTATGTCCTGACAGTGACAGAGGTCAACAAATCCCCAAGACGACCTGTCAGGAATGAGGATTTAAGCTATCAAAGCTATTTGATACTTTAATTTCTATCAAAGCCCAAAATTCGTAAGCTGGGCTCCAGACTCTAACAGCAGAAGACCCAAAAAAATCCCACAGCAGATTATCTTTTAAAGTCACACTGAACTCTTGAGACAGAACTAAAAAAACTGAATTTGGACAAAAAAGACACAAAATTACCCTGCTTGATGACTGGTTATAACAGGATGATATGATAGTTTTGTTAATAAAAACTAAATGCAACTACAAAGGTCCTCTCCCTCAGAGCGCTGCAAAGCGTTGCCCTCTGTTCCAAGAGTGAAGGAAAAATGTTAATCTGCCTACTTTCCCTTAAATTTAGCATGTTTGAGCCCGCAATAGCAAATAAACTCCATATTCCCAGGCTGATGATCCCTTTCCATGCTCAGCCTCAAGCCACATCTGCTGCTCAGAAGGAAAGAGAAGGCCAGATTCCATCTGACAGTTGGATCCTCAGAAGATGCGATCCACATTAGCTGCCTACATTTCATCTTCCTTTGTCCATAAAGTCCCAGCAAGAGACAACTGCAATGTACTTGCCAGAAATATCTAACATTTCAGAGAACAAGAATCACAGCAAAAGCACGCCCAAGGAGAACAAACGACCAGTTAGGAGACCATTCAAAAACAGCTGAGCAAACTTCTTAAACACAGGTCCAGCCATCTGAGCAGGCAAGGGAGAAAACAAGGGCACATTATGCTAACGGCATCACCACAGAGAGCTGGCTCCAAACAACTGGTTCTGCTTTATTCAGAGTTCAGCTGAGCATTTTCCATCCTATTCCAAGTACATCCACGTGTCCCAGACACATTCAGAGTTCAGACAGCAGCTCTGTGACCCACCAAGAGGTGAGAACGCATCTGAAATGGCGTTTCAGTGGAGCTCTAGGTGTAGATTTTGCTATTTGAAACACAACCACCAGCTGGTTCAGAGTTCCAAGCGCACTTTGGGGCAGTTACTAACCATCAGTATAACGTCAGCCTAAAGCAAGGTCTTCACTTCAGCAATTTGTGTTTATAGCACCATCCTCTTTTCATAAAGACAGTTCTCCACATCTGTAAATTAAGGGTCTAGAGAAGCAGTGAAAAAAGATGTAGCAACCAAAAATACAAGGTGGTTTCACAGTTGCGTCTGAAGCGTGATGCACTTCAAAGTTCTTATTCACAACCTTCATCCGTCCTACACATGCAAAACCTGACATTGCCACTTCACTGTCACAGTCACTTCATAGTCCAGGACAAGTTTAGAGGGATCTTTTATCCAGTTAACAGACAAGAAAATCCTTAGCCTGCTGACTCTTCATCCATCCTATTTGCAAAGAGACCTGCTCCTTCATTTCCTGCTGAAGGAAACACATCCAAACATGACACAACCTGTTAGTCCACAGCCAGGAAAGGACTTTAACACACATTCACCTGAACAAAAGAAGATTTCTGTGGTTATTTAGGTGTGTTCTTCTATCTGACAAGATGCAGGACAAGTCAAACGGCCAAGCCATTATCTAAGAAATTACTTCTCTTCACTCCCAGAATCCTAGAACAGCTGACTAAACGCTAACTTGCCAAAAGACCGACACACAAGAGATGTTTCTCTGAACAGAAATGTTTAGCCAGGCTATTCTGCATTTCTCTTTACCAGCTCTGATAGTTAGCTGTGCATTTCCCAGCCTATTTTACCTTTTTTAATAATCACAAAGGCTTTTCACCCCAAGATGTAATCAACTGAACAGCAAGATCCAAGGCATCACACGCTTCAGCGTTTAACTTAGGCAAAACAATTCTTCTGGGAAACAATATTCCCGAAAGACGCTCCCCGCTGTCTGTTCCCCGTTCTTATCTCCCATGTTGCCTCACCTGACATTGCAAAGAATGAGAAGATTCTGGACCGCAGGAAGAGTGGAATTTTCATTCTGTCCTGTCACCAGGTGCCTGTCCAGCACGACATGGACAGCATCCGGAGTGCTGGCTAAACAGAGAACAGCAACAAGGGCTGTGTTAGTGGGCACTACTTCAGTCCTGATTTTCATAATAAAAAAAGCTCAAAGCATACATTTTAAAGTTGGAACTACCCTGCAGGACAAGATAAACTCTTCTTATGCAAGACATCAAAGCTGTAATCACCATGCTACACAGAGCCAGCAGGATGGTATTTGTTTTCTAGCCAGTAACACCCTGATGTGTTATTATCTACCAGCAGTAGTCCAGTACTCCAACTAGTATTTAAGTTTACTCATCCCAGACAGAGCCATTCATTTGTCAGCAACAAACAACAAATTTTCCTCCCTCTCCCAGCCACTGACTGTCTCAACACAGGCCTTCAAACCCCACAGGCTTTTCCTCTTCTTGCTTGGTTCGGCAGGGCCACTGCAGCCAAGCACAGCGACACGGGTCCCGGCTCCTAACCAGTCAGTACTGGACCCGTTACGCAGAAGGTGGCAGCAGCAGCTCGCTCGAAAAGCATGAAGATGCCATCTGAACACACCACCAGGCTGACAGCAGCACGGATGGAAGAGGATTAAGCAAAGACTATACAGCAATACAAGACAGGGGTATTTCTTCTCAGTGAAAAATAGATGCACGGCATTAAGAGGTTGGTGTGTCCCACCCACATGTGTGACCTCTAATCTGGCCACTTCAAATTGTGCCAGTTCAGCAGGTGGCACTATTCTGTTAAATAAAGGATTTAAATACCACGGGTGTCTCATTGTTCCCTTGAAGGACAGATTCTGAAAAAAAACCCTAACAAAACAGCAGACTGAATGACAGCTGCAACCGAAGACAGCCATTTATAGCTGACTTCATTCTCCCTCTTCAGCACTGCACGAGAGCAGCATGTAAAGGAGATGACACTTTTCCCTGCACATCCAGAAATAACCTAGGAAAAGGTGACATTTTTGTGCTTTAATGCTCTCAAATTTCTCGCACAGGACAGAACTTCAGATTTCTTCACGGAAAGGGCTGTCGGGCACTGGAACAGGCTGCCCAGGGAGGTGGTGGAGCCACCATCCTGGGAGGGGTTTGAGACAAGTGGATGAGGTACTCAGTGACACACTATTAGCAGGGGTGGTGTTAGCAGTGTCAGGTTAAGGGTTGAACTTGATGAGTTTAAGGGCTTTTTCCAACCTAAAAGGTTCTATGAGATACTAGTAATGAAACAAATACTACA
Organism: Rhynochetos jubatus; assembly: GCA_027574665.1. Classification (NCBI taxonomy): domain Eukaryota; kingdom Metazoa; phylum Chordata; class Aves; order Eurypygiformes; family Rhynochetidae; genus Rhynochetos; species Rhynochetos jubatus. The sequence goes on from CM050663.1 coordinate 1,052,366, forward strand.
AAACCAGATGTAGCTACGGGTAAAATACCTGATGGTGAAAGACAACTAATCAGAGCAACCAGAAACATTCATTAGTGCCTCCAGCTTTAAACGATGAACCCTGTGCTTGAATAAAAGACAACCCCAAAACTGAGAACTTAACCTCTCCCAGCAGAGCACATGCTCCCTGCCTCGCAGCAGAGAAGCAGCTGCAGGTCAATGACAACTCTGCTGCACACACCCTGCCCTTCTTCCTTCACTGCAGGACAAGCGCCCTCACATCTACCCTGGGGTAAAAGAGTATGCGTGGGCAGCCACAGAGAGCGTTGTGCTGTACTGTCCCTCTCCACACGGACTTTCCATGGCACTTCTCGAAACACTCATCGTTTCTAACCCGCTGGGATATTTGTTTTTTCACAAAATGGGAACTCAAGATGACAAAGCCTGTCAGAGTCCTGTCCAGCTGCATGAAACCGGCACGCCAACGTTCATTTCCAAAACGCAGCCACGACACGTGAAGTGCTGGACAACAAGAGTGACTTACCGCTAAACGTAGCTCCAGAATCTTTCACAAAGTCTTCCACAATAACAGACAAACTGGCAAAATTCGGCTGCCTTACTAGTTCATACACAGAAGGCTGGAAAAGGTCAAAAGAAAACAAGTCTGTCTTACTTTTTATAAAAAAAGCCAATCAAAACCAACACAACTTCACCTGCAATTTGTTTTTGTGTTTCCCCTACAATTCTCCCAATACTCAGGAAACAAAGCAAGTCAAATGTAAAACCAAACAACCACAAGCAGTTTCTGTAGATTTTCTGTAGGGAGCAAACCAAAAACTCTTACATAAGATAGAGTGACACCAAGCAATTTGTGCACATCAACAGGATGCTGAACAGCGCGCAGGGATTAGCTTCGTGAAAGCGCAGACATGCTCAGCTGTTGGACACAAAGGCTGTGCCACTTGCCGAGTCCAAACAGCATGAACATGGAAAACAGCTTAAATGAAGAGAAAAATTGAGTATTTGGTTCAGTTTATAAGCACAGAAGGAACTTGAATTTTATTGTTTCCATAGCAACTAGAGCTGGGCCTCATACATCTTATTTAAGATGTTTTACCATGGACTGCAACACCAAATACAAGCGTATCAGGGCACTGAGAACTTCTGTGAGTCCCATAAACTTAATTTCTCAACTTTGCGTGTAAACTTTCAACCCCAGGAGCTGTACTAGAGAGGTTTGCACCATCTTGGTGCACAGGTACAAGTGCCACAGAAATGGGCTGTGACGTCAAAGACATGACTGTCCATTAAATAAAACACCAACAGTATCTGGCTAGTTTTTGACTTGCAAGCCAGTTAGTACAAACAGCCTTTTTTCCTTCCTCTACCTTTTGAAACAAAAGAGCAACTTGAGAAACATAACTTATCTCCAGCACTCATGAAACCAAGTAATGCTTAGAAGCCCTCGGCTATGAAGTCCAAAAGCTGCAGCAGCCATTCCCAGCATTTTATTAATTCAGTTTGAAGTTACTGAGCAATCAGCAGGAAAACTCCCCACGGGACAGCTAGGTGAGACAATCCCTACGTGCACTCAGTGTTGGACCCCCTCAACAATGACAACTCTGCAGATAAACCAAGGGTACCAAACATGATTTATATTTGTAGGCAGTTCTAGGATAAAACCAGGAACACCAGAACCATCACTTGAAGTTACAGGCCCACACACAGCAAAAGCCCCCAGACGGCAAGTTAAGTGAAAACTCAACCTACTCCTGTCAGGCTGTATCCCTGAAACACCCAGGATTTATCCTCGTTGGTGGCACAACACAAGGCTGCAACTCCATGTCCAATGGCACAGACAGGCTCTAGGGAAAGGCAGAGCATATTTGAGCAGTTGTGAGCATCTTCAGAGAGCCAAAACACAGAGAAGCATTAACGAGACTGCTGTGTTATAGCATGTTGCCTTCCTGCAGTAAAGCTACGCTGCAGTGTCTATACTCTCCTAGGCTGTAAGGCTTTTTCCTGTACGCTACAGAAGCATTGTCCCAGTCTTGCTAGGAGTTACTAGCTGTTAACTCCAAGTCCAGAGACAAGCACCAGTCAAGCAGAAAAACACATACTCAAATGGTAAATGAAAAGCACGGAGCTACAGCCTTACTGATGGTCCTGGTATATTCCACATCTGGCTCTGAACCCTGAATCCTACGGACTTGGAGAGACACTTTTCTGTACCACTGTAGAGAACCCTCTTCTGACCCAGGCAGTGAGAAACTACCAGTATTTTTTTATATACGCTTACACAAAGAGCATACGTTTCTCTAGGAGAGCTCTTTCCAGTTCTGAACGCTCTTCAACTGTGCGAACATTCTTAAGCCACCGAAAGGTACAGTTTTACACGAACAGCACGTTAGTACTATTTCATTTAACCAAATATCTGATGATGTTCACCTACTGCTCTCCGTGCTGAAGTGCTGCAGTATCTTAGCCAGGTACCCACTGTTTGCAAGGTCAGTCACAGCCCCAGGACAGTTTGGAATCAGCAGCGCATGGTATCTAGCGCCTGGGAAGGAGGAAAGGATAAACCGCTTGTGATACAAGTAACATACAAAAAGTCCGATCATAAACTCACTTCAGATTTGACAAAATTAAGACAATACCATGTAAGTCAGTCAAACACTGAATAAACTAAAGAAACCAACAGATCTATGTGGAGTAGAGAAAAAGGTCCTTTTTAGGACAAAGAACATAACGTTTTTAGTGGGATATTCTTACCCAGGCAAAGCTTAAAACCATGTCTGCTAGACCCTACCTTAAGAAAATACTTATTTAGAAACACCCCAATATACATAGTATGTTCTTCCTCATGCGTGTGTATATAATGAGAGAATTACCAATCCAAGATAAATAAGAAAACAACTGCAGTCACCAGGACTTCCTCTTAAAACACAAGTTTCATGCCTTTTCTGCAGTCTTCCCTAAAGGCCGAACATTAAGAAGTGTCTGTTTCCCCGCTAACAGCAAAGCCATTACCGTCAATCGACTCCAACTTGGCAGGGTTCGCGTACGATTTCATACGGAAGTCCTGGATCCAGCGCGCGTTGCCCTCGTTCACATCCACAAAATCAATTGACTTCCCCTAGGGAAAACGTGGTTCAGAGACTGTGGTTAGGATCAGGGCACAGACATCCACGACGTCTCCTAAAGGCTAACCATGTGGTGTGTTGAGAGACTTTAGCTCTCAAAAACATGAACTTTTCCATTTTTCCCCACTGAAGTGGTTCTAATAGTTCTGCCTCCACTCTCTGTGGGTACCATACTGGACAGAGAACCTCGGAACCATTCTAGAGGAAGCGTAAAGTCAGTTCAGTATGAAGAAAGCAGAATTTTTAAAAGTCCCTTAATCTGTAAAGACAATAAAACGCCTCAAAAAAAAAAAAAAATAGTGTAATTCTCTCTCACCAACTGGTGCCAGCCTAAAACCACACTAACTGCCCATTTTTACTTACCCCAGGAGTTGCAACTTGCAGATTAAAAGCAGAGCTAGTCAGTGTAAAGCAGTGAAGGAAGGACTGAGCCGACACACCTGAAAAACAGAGTCCAACAACAGTTGTATTTTACCCCCAGCCACGCGGGCTCACTTGAGCCAGCAGAGCACACGAGCCTGGGGGGTTTCTCAGTGTAAAAGCTCGGTAATTTCAGAGGGTTAATGAGGCCAGAAACGCGCAGCCTTCACGACACGCATCGGGCAATACGTGAAGGCGGCACTCCGTCCGTCCGCCCGTGGCGGGGGGTTACAGGGGGCAGGAGGGCAGAAGCGAAGGCGCTTTGGCTTCCTCCGGGCGCAGCTGCACGTGCGCTCCGCAGCGGGGATGCGCGGGGGGAAACAGCAGGTCCCCAACGGCAGCTGTGCACGGCGGGACACGCGGGCACCTGCGCACCGCAGCTGAGCGGCTGCGGAAAGCGCATCTGCACCCATCGCAGGTGCGCGAGCAGGAGCGGCGTGTGCGCGCACCCGCGCGGAGCAAGGCTGAGCAGGGCGCGCGCGTTTGGCCTGCACGAGCGCGGCAAGCTGCGGCGCGGACACGCGCCTGACGGGACGGTGCCCTAAGCTGGGGACACCCGTGCACGGCGCAACCGGGGGCGACGCGAGCACAGCACGGCCCGCCGAGCGAGGGACACGCCACCGACGAGCGCGCAAAGGGGACCGGTGTCGCGCAGCCGCCACACCCCGCGCTGGGGGCCCGCAGGCCGGGGGAGCCCGCGCGAACCGGCGCGCTGAGGGAGGGAGCAGGGCCCGGCGGGACTGGGGTTCCCCCCTCGACGGCGTCTCACCCGCGGCGGCGGCGCTAGCGACGATGAGGCAGGTGGGCTTGCCGAGCCGGTCCGACATGGCGCGGGGCGCGGCGGGGCCCGGCGGCGGCGGCGGGGGCCGTCTCCTCATGCGGCCGCGCGTGCGCAGTGCGGGGAGAACGGGGGACGCGCGCGCCGGCGGTTGAGCGAAGCGCGGAGGGGAGCGGCGGGCACCGGCGGGGCGGGCGGTAGGGGCCCGTGGGGGCTTTTAACCTCTCGGGGGGCACCGCGGGGAGTCATGCGGATCAGCTGGGGGCACGTCGCACCTGCCTCCTCCTCCCCGCTGCCGCGCGGCTGCCGCTGTGCTTCGTGTCCCCGTCGTGGTCCGTGTGGTGCCGGCGGTAGCGGCCTTCCTCAGGCTCCTGCTCACTTCCTCATCACAATTTATGCTGGGTTTTGATTCTTTTGTATTTCATATTTTTGTCCTCGTCAGATCGATACCGGTACCCAGCGGGGCTGAACGGCCTGCCACCAGCCCAGCTTACGGAAGGGGAAGCTGGTGACACGGCGCCGTGGACTGGGAGTGACAAAGCAAGCATTAATGTCAGCACGCCGGCCGGTTTGCAACACCCGGCTGAGAGGGCACATCCAGCGGCAGTGCTGAGCCTCAACGTGCCTCGCTCCGACTGCACAAAGCGTCTCCTCAGCCAGCAGAACGCCAGAGCCATCCCACGAAGCCCGACCGCGGTGTGTCGCGCTAGCGATGTGTTCCTGACCGAGATAAGGAGGGACAAAACTCGCTCCATAAGCCCAGACTGAAGTTACTGGCTTAAGCTGATTTGAAGTTATTTTAAGTTCTCTTTCAGGTTTTGCTCTTGATCCCTCTCACCCTCGGGATGAATAACCCCAGGGGTGTCGGTGGAGGGACAGACGTACGTTCTGCTCTCGCATCCCTGAAGGAGCCACGACGACCTGTGGTACGTGGGATGGTGTGAGATGCACACGGAGCTGTCGGAGTGGTTCGCTGGAAAAAATGATGGGTGAAAAACACGGATAACAAACGGGGTCATTTCCTGGAGCCAGTGGGATGAGCAGCAGGATTGCAAACTAAATAAAGCCATCCAAACCACGGCTGTCCTCCCGCCCTCACGTCTGGCCCAGACTGCCTCCTTTGTGTACGCTCTTTAATGAGCCATCGTTCTCCAAGGAAAATGTTCATGTATTGCAGGTGCCATCACCTTCGGCTCTGTGGCTCACGGGAGGAAAAGGAATTGCTGTAAACCTTGTTCGGTTTCTAGATCTGCATTTTTCATCTCTGTTAATAGGTTTATCTCTTGATGGTTACTAGCGTATTACAGAGAGATAATAAAATGATAGATATAAAATGAAGACAGCACAATTCTGCCATTATTTTTGTTTATTTATTTGAAAGGACCTAATTTCTAGCCTGGCGTCCTAAAGGAAACGTAGCTTATGCCATCTGCTTGTCCGTATCTTCAACCACCAGTCCCCCAGTTTCCCTTTCAAAAACGCGTTCTGAAACCGTAGCCTGGTTAACCACGGAGATACCTGGATCTTCCTCTCCGCTCCAGCTTAGCTACCAGAAAATCATTTTTACAAAATCCCACAAACCCAAAGCGTGTCTTTCACTGCTCAGTTTAGCTGCCGTGGGGGGGACTTAGTGCCACTCCAGCAGCCTGAGCCTGTACGGCACAGAGCATCGCGTTCATGTTCCTCATTCCCTGCTTGTGAATCCGGTGTTGGGTTTCCCTGTGAGTGCGCAACGGTTGGCTTGAATCCTCTTCCAGCAACGCTTTGCAGCCCCTCTCTGCTTAATCTGGGAGGTTAACAAACACGAGCAGTAATTAGCGCAGTGACAGCATCACGAGGACGATAGAAGTTATTTGCTACTGCACGCAGGCCGCGGGTTTGGAGAGGGCCTGGGCGTTAGGGTTATGCTAAGACAGCTGAGTCCTTCCTCTTCAAATCCCGGCTGGGTGAACGTCACCGCTGCGTTTCTCCCTTCAAGCGCGGTCATTTGGCACCGTGTCACGCCGTGCGGCTAAAGGATGGCTAGAGGAGAAGGGAGCGGGGAAAAGCGGTGTGTCGTTTAAGAGAATTGTAAACACAGCCTGATTTTCGTACTCTTAAAGTTTCTATAAATATGTGGAAGGAAAGAAGTAGATGAAAGACAGGACTGGTGGAAGATCCCCCGAGCAGTGTTTGAAAGCGCCGCGCTGACGCCAGCCTTGCTCTCGGCTGGCACAGCCGCACGGATGCGTCTGTGCCGCTGTCCTCCTTGGCAGCGAGAAGAGACCCGGTCTTTGTCTGAAGGAGACACGGAGGAAGATCCTCCAGCCCATTCCCCTCCTCGCTACCAAGCGAGCAGCAGTTTCGCCTCAGACCGAGGAGGGCAGTTTGTGCAGGTGCCTCCCCTGATTCCAAGTTACGGGGAAACCTTCCGAGTTGCAGCATCGCCTGCTCCGCACCATCCCTGCCGCCTTCCCGGGCGCGGCTGCACACCCTCTCCTGTTCAGAAGAGACTGATCCAGGCTCTCGCTGGATGAGGATGCGTTTCCCCGGCCTAGGAACTGAAGAAGAGCCTCAGCTCCGTTGAAGCAGTGCTCTCTCGCAGCCCGCGTAGGGCAGGGGCCGTGATTGCCATCTCTGCCCGGACAGCTCATCCAGACCTCCCTGCCCCAGCGCGTGAGCTGTTTCACACACCCTGACTGGGGGCAGTATGGAGGGTGAGGCATCCACTCATCCCAGCTTCTCCAATGCAGGATTCAGACTCAGAGAAGAACTTATTTTCTCTCTTGCCCATATGATTATTAAGCCAAGCAAAAACTTGAGTCCTCAGATGTGTTTCTGCAGCAAAACTCTCAGATAATTGGTGCTCTTGCAACTAAAGGCTGCCCCATTTTCCTGACCCCAAGGAGTTTACAATATTTGTCTGCCCAGTATTGAGATTAATTTCCAAAAGCCTGCAGAGACCCTGCTTGGGGCTGGTGTAACGCGACAGCAACCGTTCGCAGCGACGCATGCTGCCGAAAGCCTCCTCCCCTCTGACAGCTCGCAGGGAATCCCTGACGCGCTGGTGGGGACCCCCACGGACATCAGCCAGGTGCTCAGGGGACGGTTCACTTGTGAGGACGGATGCTCCCGGGCCAACTTAAAACCAAAACCAAGCAAATCGGAGCACACCCTAATTTGGCAGGGGAGGGATGACAGCGGCGCAGCAAAGCTTGGAGACCAGCCCACAGGACACGAAACCCTGGGACTAGAAAGGGTTTCCTTGGCGGCTTTGGATAAGTCTTTAATTGTTCTACACTTTAGTTCCCACGTGGGGATAATAGTAATAATCTTCCTTTGCCTGCTTCCCTTGGGCAGGCTGGAGTTTATGTGGGGCAGGGACTGCCTTTTCTTACAGTTCTCCCTGGGATGGCTAATCCTAACAAATATTGAGCCTGCAGGAAACACGGTCGTAAGGAGTGAGGGGGGAGAACAGCCACTTTCACTCACACCCCCACATACACAGAGATGCTCACGTGAGGAATTATACAATATATCTATGTGTGTATATATATCTCTATATATAGTTTATTTCTCACAATCCTGGTAAGAGTTACAGGTGTATTGGGAATCATTTACAGTTTCACAGCATATGGAGTGGCCATACAGCTTCTGATGTGAGTAACATACAGTGTGTAGAGAGCACACGTTTCCAACCCATCCACCCACCACTCATACAATGGGTTTTCAAAGCTAATACTAGATTCAGCTACGTAGAAAGCCTGGAAAATGTTAGGGTACAGCGTTGGGTGTCGTACAACACTGTCAGTCACAATGGGACAAGCTAAACTACTTTAATTTTCAATCTAGTATTTCTAGTCTACCTGCATTATTGCATTTATACGCTTTTTTTTTTTTTAAGTCAAAGTAAATAGAATACTATATGGGAAAGGAAAAATTCTTGACTATTTTAGGATTTGAGCTGCAGCCCATACAAAGTGTCCATAGAAGCATAGACAAGATTATAAATCCAACAAGGTATAAATTAGCTGTATAGCTTTGTGTGTAGGTAGGTGTCCATTTCCCTCCAGGAAATGTGTCTAGCAGCGTATTGTTTCTGAAAGCAAAAAACCAAACCTGCATGTTGAACACAGGTAAATATGGGTAAGTGACAAGCAGGTCTGTGTGTACAGGGAAGAAATCAAGGTGTCACTCTGAAAATTACTGTCGTTTGGAAAACACGTTCAAGGGCTGACTCAAAACCCATCGATGTCGTTGGAAAGATGCCTGTGGCTTCCAGCAGGCATTTCCCCGTGTTTGCGCTTTCCGTCTGACTTCTGAGGGCTTTGGATCAGTCCCTGGAAAAGTAACAGAATCCAAGCAAACCAAAAGAAAAAAAAATCCCCTGTAATCTGGCCTTCGAGTTCCCTTTCTACAATTTTAGTTTCTCCACAAATTTGTAAACAACCTGCACCTACCACTAGAGGAGAGTTGGTTTTCACGGGAAAGTTGAGACTGCACCTTTGAAAGATGTCAAGTGAGAGGATCCTAACCAGTGACTGGGGAAAAGGCACCAGGGTTTACGAAGGGCTGCTCAAAACCTAGTAAAGCCAAATTATTCACTTGCTGGTTTGTTTGCTGTTTTTTAACATGACAAAATTGTATGGCACCCTTATTCTTATCGAATTGCCCCAGAAACTCGACTGCTTGAAGCTGCGGTGGCAAAACCAGGGACACGATGCAGGTCTTCGCTGCCGCCAAGATGATTAAAGACGCCTCCCCACCTGCTGGGAGTTTCAGAACTGTAGCACCACCATGCACAGACAGAAAGAACCTCTAACTTTATTCTCGGTGTGCTGCACTGGGGCGTTGCCTTATGGGAAATGGAAAAAAAGAATGGAATGGTCAGTGAATTCCAAGCTGGGAGCGACCGAAAGAGAAACAGGAGCAGGAGTCACATGTTGGTCCAAATCCTGTTTAACCCAAGTTGTATCTTTCAGGGAAAAATAAAACCTATTGAATCTGAAGAGCCTAGCATCAAAGAGCAGAGAGCACGAGTCCCCGAGTTCTGCGTGCCAGAGCATCCAACCAGAGCCCGCGCCATCCAGAGCGGGGAGCAGAACTGTAGCACAGGGCAGAGCCAAACCCGTGCACGTAGCCAATGGCTACGGTCCGTCACACCACCGCACTGCAGGCCTTGGGTGTCACCTTGTTAGCACGGTCAGTCGAGCGAGATGTGAATTTTCAGGCCTTGCAGTACTGCATGGAAGGGTTAACACCCGAGCAGCCCATTCAAATGGAAACAATCCATGCAGTCTTGTGTATCCTCAGTCCTGCAGCATGCCTCTGGTACATGAGCTGATGCTTCAAGGCCAGCAGACATGCAGCTGAGAGCCAGCTCAAGTGCTGGAGAACCTCTCTGCCTGCATTTTTGGTGCTCCAGCAACTGGAGGACTGAAGAAGCACTAGCTTCAGCGCAGCATAGCGTGTGCTCACGCTGCGTCAGCATCTCCCGAGCATCCAGAATGGCAGCCAGGCTTCAAGTCCTGAACAGAGCTTGTGGCTCTGCAGTGACTTACTGACATAGAAGAGCAAGGACAAGAGAGGGACCTTCCACCTGCTGAGCTCCTGTGGCAGGAGCACTCAGCATCTTGCTGTCTCAGCCCCTCAAGCCTTGGTGATTGAGATGAAAGCTTCATTCCCTGCTGCGCCACAGTCTCTGCATTGCCCTTAGGTGCTCGATGGCTGAACATTGCCTGGATGTTTTGAGTGGGGCTACCCAAAACCTGCCCCTGCCTTGGGGAAGGGTTTCTGCCTTGCTGTGGAGAGGCCACATCTGTAGAGCTGCCTGGGAAGAAAGTAGGGAAAGAAGGGAATGCACTGCAGTAATGAACAAAGCAGTAAGGTGCAAGCAACGAATCAGATCTCCAGGAACCAATGGAGCCACGTAGCGTGTAGCAGTTAAAGATCTGGCGCGAGCAGAGAGCCTAGGAATTTGGGCGTTAAAAAGGAAAGCAGGTCACAGGGCTGGACTGATGATCTAAAATAGAAGAGGAAAAAGTCAATGTAAAACCCCTTTACTCAACAGATTAAACTCCCCAGAGCAAATCAATCAAGGTAATGTGATCTGAGCTAACCACAGCAAGATGCAATAAGAGGCTGAAAAATGGTGTTGAACAGACCCAGCTGAATGGCACGTGTGGCCTGTTCCAAGCCAGGTCTCGGTTACACTGCAGTGCCCCCAGTAGCACCTTGTGTCATCATCCGGGCTGCTGAACTCAAGACTGTCTAGCTCAAGATCAGCTTTCTGCACAGCTACCTTCAGTTTGATGAACCTAGATTTAAGTACCCTCTCCTTTTTGCCATGCATTCAACACAACAGCTAAGGCATCTTACTCGGTGCTCTTTGCCCTTAATGCCACTTCAAAAATAACTTCCCATTAATGACTAAGCAATACTTCAAATAGATAAGCTTCAGGAGAGAACTAATCTCCAACTGAATGAGGACAGGAGAGGTTTTAAAAAGAACGATAGGCCAAAACCAGTCACTACAGGAGAAGTGTTTAGGGACTGGTGACAGGCTGAGAACAGAGCAGCAATATTTAATCCACAGTACTCAGCAGACACTGCTCACATCAACCGCTTCTGGCTTCATCAAAACCCGCAGAGCCTAACCCCTGAAGTACGTGGGTGGTGCCACATCCCCCGGCCTCGAATTCTGCACAGGCTTCGTCGCTTTCTGCGGTGGAGTTGTCAATCGAGCGTCACTCCTGAGACCTAAAATGTGCAGGCAGCCCAGGGCAGATCAGATCTGCATCTGCGGATTTCTCCCTGAAAGAGTAAAGGACCAAATGCCTCTGATGTAAGTAACAGGAAATATCCCATTCCAGCCTCCTGCGCCGAGAATTTAACTGAGAGACAGAATTTTTGTTCTCCAGATCAAAGCTGATTCTCTTCACGAAATGAGGTGCCCAACCTGTAAAGCAGAGCTGCAGGCGGTTTATGAAGGAGATAATGTGTTGTGGCTCCCTACCCTAAGGAACATGGCTCTTCCTGGCTTGGGAGATTTCTCCTGGCTCCGTGGTGAAGGGAATGAGACCACGGGAAGATGCTACAATAGCTTGGGAAGGGACCCAGCATCCCTGCTCTGGCATAACATCACACAGAGGATCGAAGCGCGAGTAGGTTGGATTTCCAGTCCTTTCCGTAGCAAAACGCAGCCTTTCAGAATGACCGACTTATAGTTTCCCTTGATCGTACAAAGTTGGTGGTAGAAAACTTCAGGTCCCTTTCATGCTTCTCTAATCCCTTAACGTTGAACAGAGCCAGCAAACATTCAGTTAGCAAAGGTTGGTTTGCAGGGCATCGGAGTTGTGTCCGAGGAAAAAAAACAACCGAGGTGGAGAGGGTATACAGGTTAACGTGTCCTTACCAAACCTGTTAAGATAACGAAGTCATGCTTTTTCTCTTGATACCGTTCCTTGTACCCCGTCAGTAGCACTGACTCGAAGCTTCCTGTAGACCTGATCGAACTTCCAAGAATTTCACCTTTCAAACACATTTTTTCATTGCCTTCCTTTTCTGGTTTCTTTCTTGAAGAACAATTTTTCTCTCGAATCTTCAGGACAGTTATTTTTAAACAATTCTAAGAAGAGGTAAAAGGCTGATGGTTGCTAAACCCCAGTGGCATTTCCAGGAAAGGAAGAGAAATTTTTTAAGGCAGAAATCATCTCTCCGACTCCAGGTTTTCAGTTACACTGTTGTTTACACACAAATACCAACGTAGGTGTAAGCGTGGTTGTGAGCATGGCTGCCTCAGCTAATGCCAGAGAAGCCTTTTCCTTATGCTCAGCAGAAGCACTACGGAATGTTTTTGTCAGTTAAAAACCCAGACAAACCACGCCATAGAGATGATTTTACAATGACCTGCAATCATATCCCTGGTGCCAATAAGAGCTCAAGGCCTGAGCAGAGCATGGCAAAGCCAATGGAAAAATTCCCCTTGTTTTCAGTATGGATCAACCCCTAAACTTTGATTCAGCAGAGACATAAACCTATTTTTAATTTATCACTCAACCTAGCGGAGCCAAGAAGTGCTTCGGGGCAAGCGACTGTTCAGTGTGAGCCCGAGGGGTAAGCAGTGCCTGCCAGATTGCATTCTTACCCTCCTGAAAACGCTGCTATGTTATTCTTTGGCTTCCGGATTTGTTTGCATCCTACCGCGTAACCGTTAGGAGTAACGGGACTTATCCGTAGCGTATTAAATCAGTAGAAAGAGGAAGCGGAAGTGTCATCCATTTCATCTTTCATAAAGCTAGAAGCATCAAAAACCTTCTAATTTTTCCAAGAGAACATAATGACATCTTTATATTTGACTAAAAATTATGGCTCCTTAAAAATAGATTGAGACCAGGTAGTAACTGAATCTATAGTTTTGGTGATAACCTACAATGGCCAAAGTCAGTTTTGCAAATTTATAATGGATAGACTTTATCAAAAAGAGTAAACTAGCAATCTAGATCTCTTCAAATCCCAAGCACAGAATCTGATTAGTTTTAAGCGCTAGCTCGTTCTCCCCACGGAGATATCGCTAGAAGGACTTCGTATCACAAACACCACACAAAGAATAACATCAAGCAAATAACGGCATGTGCTCAGTACGAGAAAAGACAACTATTTATTTAGCACAGCGAGTTCAGTCATGTAAGCCTTCTGCTTCAACAAATTTGGTTTCAATCTCGCTTCGGTTCTGAGAGAGATGAATTTGCTCTTCTCAGCCTAGTTCTCGCTGGACATTTTTGTTTTCTCAAAAGGAAACCACTGCACAGCCTGGCACATTAAGGCAGAACAGGAGGTGCTTGCTAAGAGGATGTCATTTGCAAGTCAGGACTGAAGTGCATCGCCCCGGCTGCGTGCTCAGGAGCTTGCATGGCATCTACGCTTGATCTACCTGACTCAAATCAACACTAGACTCACACTTCGAAAAGCGCTACAACACAGTCCAGTAGAGTTCAGTATAGTCTACAAGTGCCTTGTTTTAAAGCGAGTAGCCCACACGACTATCCAGGGAGGGGAACAGTAATTCTGAGCTTCTAGCACAATGGGCACATCGTACATTCAGCGGTTCGCTAGCCATACATTCTTTGCACTGAGAAGAAACCAGGACCGGAAAGGAATTCAGGTGCTGCGTGGCAGGATGCGAATGGCACAAAAAAAGACACCACAGACACTTTGTGTGAATGCAGGGGAACAAAGGAAGGGTCGGCTCCAGGCTGATTTGGTTCTCCCCCCCTAGACTGCAGTAATATAAACATATATGTATGTATACATACATACGCATAATATTCTTCAAGGCAGGGTGGTGTATATACACATACACGGGTGTTTTCCAAACCAAACTGCCAAAGAGGTGGGTTCCGGGTCGTGAATTTGGACAGGAGACAGCAATGAGTGACCACACTAAGCGGAAAATCCCTTACGAACAGGACACACCGCGTTCGCTGCCTGGGGAGGGCTCGCGCGTGGTTACGTACCCAGATGCGCTGCAGCCCCGTCACCACCCCTGTGGTGTGTTTCTGGGTGAGACTGCTGGCCTTGCATCTGAGTGCTCTAAGGGCAGGAGGGGTCGGAGACGGACAGAAATGGTTAAGGCCCACGTTGGCTGAGAACTGTTTTTCCCTTCTGTTGCCAAAGGTTAAGTCAAGGAAATAAAAACACTTTAGAAAGTAAAATAGGAGGCTCAAATGAAGCAGGTGATTTTTTTCCTCCTCCTGTATCCATCTGCTCTGCTCAGGACAGAACAGAGAGATGCTACATCTGTAATGTTGTCACGCTGCTAAAAAACCAGTCCTATGCTGGGGCAAGAGGGAGGGGACAGGACAGTAGAAGCATCTCTTGAAGAGAGGCCTCCCACTTGGAAACAGAAGTTGCTGTCTGAAAATCAACACCCTACTTTGGCAACACATGGATCAGAGCAGGGGGAGCAGATTTCCCTTCCTCACGAGCAACGTAAGCAAAATTTCCCTAGAGCCAAGAGCTTTGCGCTTCGGAGAGCTGAGGGAAGGGGAGCCCAGCAAGAGCCATCCCTGCACCCCAACCCCAGGAGCTGGAATATGTTACGCTGTACCCAGAGGGCAGAGGCCTTGCAGTCGTATCGATTAGGTTCCTAGCTGGACTGCACTGTAGTTTGTTTCTGGCTTGTGCACTCCTATTTCCCTCGTGGGGAGCCAGAACGCACGGCTCGGGGTGCAAGCAGGAGCCAGGGAGCTGGCAGGCAGTGAGGGCTCTCCCAGCATGGCAGGAGGACGTGCCCAGGGCACCGTCGGGGTCTGGGGCTCCGCAGCACTCCCAGCCCAGGGCGGATGCAGCAGCCTCGCCGTGTCCTCTTGCAAAGCCCTCCCGCAGCCGCTGCGAAGGAGCTGTGCTGGGGCTACTTCTGAGCTATGGTCTCTCACATCTCTGCTTTCCAAACACCTTTCCTATTCCTTTGCAATTGTTTTCCTGCCGCTCTGATCCCCCCCAGAAAACAACCTCTGAACATCCGTAGAACAGGATGAGGGCAAATCAGTTCTTTAGGCAAAATTGGCATTACAGAAACAGCCTGCTGTGGATCCTTCCGCTTCAAATCCAACCATCTCCAGGCTGTGACATTCTGCTAGGAGGGGACACATCCACAATACACACAAAGAGAGCTTTAAACTGCCAGGGGCCGTAGCACTTGTTCCAAAAACCACTGTGAACCCGACATGCCCCCCTCCCCGGTCTCTGTACTCTTAAAGGTAGAGGTAGACGTTAAACTCCAGCTGCACGTAGCCTGTAGTTCATCAGAAAACAGCATCTCATGCTCCCAGGGCCTGTGCACCTTTGGGTACATTTTGTGAGCCTCGGGAAGAGAGGATGACAAATGTCACCATAGGAATAGCCAGGCCACATCAAAAGACCTTTTCTTTGCAGAAGCCATACGCGTTCAGCAGACCGAATTTGGAGCTAAGACAGACAGACAGACACGAGCCATGAGAAGAGTTGCCAGATCAGGTTATACGCACCCACCGTCCCATCCAGTAGCAGATACTGCAGAGGCAGTTCCCAAGGAACGTACGCCTTTCTCCAGCCCCGCACCCACTAAATTTACACAGCCAGGCTCGGTTAAAGATGCATGACTAAGGCTCTTGCTAATCATCACTCCAACGCCCTGCCCCTTGGCTGCAAGTGCTGCTGAGCTCCAGAGACCATTGCTTCATCTAATCTCTGACTTCATCTGAGCTTCGGCAAATGTAAGGTCTGTTTTGTAACACTCCTTTAGCGCAGCGGCAAGAGCAGTCTCAGGGAAGCTTTCAGAGTAAGATCTGCCCATCCCTTGATGCAGGGGGAGGGCATCAGCCAAGGCACTAAACACCCTCTCTTGTCGCCTGCCCTCCTTCTCCCCCTCACGAGGTCTGGCTCGAGAGCCAAGGTACTCACCAACGAAACCAGGCTGTTCTTGAGGGCTGGGGATTTGTTTTCGTTTCCAGAGTGTGGAGGAGCCACAAATCCCTGCTATTGTCACAGGAGGGAGGTAAGAAATCCCCCCAGGACAGACTTCCAGTGCCCTTGAACAGGGTTTCCCTGGTATAAAGCAGGTCAGTGTCATCCTCATGGGGTCCCAGCCCACTCTGCCCCTAAAGCCAGCTCATGTCTCCCGCTTTTCTACCTTCTTGTGCACCGAGACAACAGCCTTCAGTGGGAAAAAAATCAGGTGAAAAGCCTGATGCAAAGCACAAAGAAATGAACAGGAAGAGTCCAGCTGACCTCGAGGGAGTTTGGGCTGAGGTCACAGCATCCTGCAAAGCCCAGCCTAACCTTAGGAAATACTAGATCCAAAACAAAGTCTCTCTATGCCCAAACGCTGCCCGTGTGACCTTGGAGAGCCCTGGGATCCTGACGGCTGCCTGCCGACACGCGAGGAGCCAAGCTGCTGCCTGCCCGAGGTCAGCATGGGACTTTGCCAGGTGCCTCCGCGCGCTGCCGGTCACGGTACGGTCCCTCTGCTCACTCCCCCGCCGGCAGCTCAGCCAGAGAAATGGCTCGATGTGACGTCCCAAGCTGCGTATTCAGCTCTACCACGCTGCGGTCTCAGCCTCCAGCTGCAGCCAGCGTGTTTGCTGTGGGGTGCTTCGAGTCGGGTTTTTAAAGGTGGGTTGATGAGCAGCAGGTACACAAGACACCTACTAGAGATCACACTTTGCTCTTTGCTCAGGGAGCTGCTTTGTGCCTGCATTTGCCCAGTGCTTCCCCTGCCCCGGGGGTGCTGGATAAACACCAGCCCAACACGCGGTTGGGTCTTAGCGCTAGGCTCCGTCTCCCCTTACAACTTTACTACAACCCAACTTACAAACAAACCAAACAGAAACCAAAACACAAAGCGGGGGACTCTGGATGGGACGTAGAACACTTTGGACTTGAAAACAGGGGACTACAGGAGAGGTGGGGGTGTCTCCCAGGGAGGACAGCAGGGGAGGGGAGGGGACACCGTCATTTACACCGATCAGGAGAAGCTGTAATCTATACACAGTGGTATAAGCCAAGATATATTACATGAAAGAACACACTGAGTGCATGGAGTTACCCACACTGGGTCAAACTGGCACAGTTGTCTTGAACAAGACTCTTGGAGTTGCAGTTGGTGTTTGTTGTTGACCTATCTATCTCGCTCTATATATATAGATATGTATAGAATTTTTCTGCATGCATCTGTCTCAAAAGGAGCTGTACAGCTGGGTTGGGTTTCTCATCCCCACCCCGTCTCGGTCTTCATTTTTTCCGGGCTAGGAACGCCACTCCCACAATCACAGCGAGCGCAGCCACCGCCACTCCTCCGACGATGATCAAGGGCTTCATGTTGTCGAAGATGCTGCCTGGTGACTCCTCGGAGCCGTTTCCCTTGTGGTCAGAGTCAGGGGACTGGCCGGTGGCCTCTTGTGTCTCCGTGGCAGCAGAGCTGGGTTTCAGGTTGCTGTGGTTGTTCACGACGGCAGCATCGCCACCTGCCTTCTTGGTGGCAGTGGCAGGAGCAGGCTGCTCTTTGGGAATCTCCTTCTTATCTGCATTCGTGGCAGGCCCAGGGTTGGGCTTTTCTGGCTTTCCAGAGCTGGGGGTCTTGGCGTCGGGTTTGTTTCCGCTTCGGACGTTGCCTTTGGAATCCATCCCTACGAGTGCTGTGGGTAGCGACTGGACGCCGCGCGTGCAAGGCAGTCACGGCTCTTCTCCTTCACCCGGCTGCTGGAGAAAGCAGAGGAGCCACCTGAGCTCAACCCCTTGGAGCGGTCGTCTGGGGACGGTTCTCACACTGGCGGTGCCCTATCTGGACATGATACAGCACCTGGAAGAGGAAATAGAGCAACGAGAGGTGAGAGGAAGGACAGAGCAAGCCATTACCTGAAGGCAATGGAGGAGCCCAAACTGGAAAACAGTTGGCTCTAGTAACTGTGAGCTATATTCAAAGCACCTGCTACAGTGCCTGTGCCTGCAAGAACATCAAACAAGCCAGACTATCAACTGTGCTGCCACAACCAGGCTCCGTGTGCCATCAAGCCAAGTCCATCCTGGCCATGTATGTGATGCCATCCGTCAGTGACGAGATACACTCATGTCCAGCTAAATAAATCTTACTTTCCATTTGCTCACCTCAGCTCCCTTCCTCCTGGGTAAAGAGAGAACATTTTGTTCCATGGAAAAGCAAATCAATACCTCCTCCCTGCCAGTATCTCACCCTTTACCCTTCTTTTTTGCAGCATTATCCCAAGTTAAGTTTAAGAAGTGGTTAATATGTCATCTTGTGTGATACTTTCCACCCAGATGGGTACTGCAGGGAAAAAACAGGATTAGTTCCCCAGTTATAGGTATCAGAGCTACAAGGATTATTGCTGTCAGCGTTTCTGGTGGAGCTACAGCAAAGTAAGGCGAGCGCCAGATCCTCAGCTGCTGCGCTGACGTCGGCGCGACCGCGTGAATTTGTGGGAAAGCTGGGTCTCGCAGTGATTGGGAGATCTGACTCCTGGCTCCTTGCAGCGGTGGCTGGGCTTGCTGGCAGAGCCGAGTGGGATGTCGGCTGCGCTGGAGCTATCTTCCCCCGGGAACTGATGAAAGCAGTGAAGAGCACGGGGCTGCCGACAGAGAATTCAGCAAACGGACAAAGTGGGCTTCGAAGGGTTATAAAAACCCAACAGAAACATCCCCTCAGCAAGGCAGCAATCTAGGCAGGGCAAGCCAGGAGCTCCCGTGGCTACACCTCTGCACAACGGGAGGAGAGGAGCCGCTGGGCAGTTTGCCATCAGGCGCCGACGGTGCAGCACCACGTCAACTTTGAGCTTGGGAAATAATGAGTAAACAGGAGGCAGCAGTCAGATCTGAGTCGCCTGCTTCATTACCTCCCCGCTGACCTTCAGCACCGCCGGGAGCCTGCTGAGAGCTTTCTGCCTGCTAAGTGAAATATGAGTTTATTAGCTGTCTGGATTTAGAAATAAAGAGGCTCCTCCAAAACCCCTACAGATAGATGTTTGTTACAGAGCAGCTCAGAGAGCACATCACTCCTTTAATGATGGAGAGGAAGAAGGTCCCAGGGTTGCAGCAATGGTCTGTGCTGCTGCCTCTTCTGGGAAACAGGCTAAAAATGGGTGTTTTAAACACCACCTTGGCAGAAACACTGGCCTGGTAGAAAACTACTCACAGAAATGTTGGGTTTGGGACCAGAGAAAAGCTGGGCAACAGCTTCCAGCTTGGGGTGAGACAGAGGCTATCCCTCTCCTGCTCTCCCTTGTAAACTATTGATGGCTGCCATCTCCAATGCCAGTCAACTGGAGTTGACTGAGGGACCTGCAGCACCAAAATCATGGAAATCCATAGCTCTCACGCTGCACCAGGCATGGTGACCATGATACCAGTATGCCATGCACTGAAAAGGCTGTCTGAAAGGTTGGCAGGTGGCCTAGGAGAGTAGTCTGAGCTCTTCCTGTGGCATGGAGTTGGGACAGGCACTTCCAGAAGGCTTTTCACAGGACCTACCTTACACACCTCCTTTACAGAATGAATTTTAACTGGATAGTATTTGGTGAGATGGAGCCTGAACTCTCCAAAAGCACTGAATGATCCAAGCTGGCCAGTTTTGGCCTAAACCATTGAAGTGAGAGGCAGATAATCTGTTCCCGGGGTTTCATATCCAGCGTTAAGCAGGATAGTTGCTACTCTTCCCTTGCATTTTCAATTCGGTCTAACTCCAAGCTCCTTTGAGGGAAGAAATAACAAGCCAGCCCTTTACTTGTTTAAAAACCAGCAATCAGATTTCCCTAGCGGCTCTGCTTTGGGTGTAAGAGAGCATAGTCTCTTTGACTGCAGCTCAGTTTGTGATTTTAAGCCATTTTCAAAACCCAAAAACACCACCCCTCTCCCCTCATGCTTCACTGAGGATGTATCACACACACTTGGGCATCTTGTACCACACAAACACAATCCCAGATACTCACCGAGCTGAAGACCTTCTCTGTGGCTCAGGACTTTGGCAGCTAAACACATGATCCTCATCAAGTGCAAGAATATTTTCCTCTCCTTGCTCATTTTGTAATATTTCTGTATATACCCCCTCCAACGAGCATTCATACTGCTTTGCTCCGTAGAAATCCTACGTACATCCAGGGCTGTACGCCTACGTGCCGAGGCTGCACACAGTCACTCACAGGACTCTGGTTTGGGAGGAATTTGTCCTCATTTTACATCTGGTACAACCATGACAGAAAGAAATAGTAAGTGGGGCCCAAGACTGAAGCAGGCTTAGAGGTTAAAGCAGGGAAAATCAGATTCATCATGTCATAAATATTAAATTACCTGCTCGGTTGCTTTGATGTTAATTAGCTGGGCTGCTCACACACTCTAGTATTTGTGTGGTTAGACGGTATGAAGCCAGCATTAAAATTCTGCTGCTTCCCCCAGGAAAGCTATGTGCAGCCTCCAGAAATGGTGGGCAAATCAGAGCGGGCAAACTGGCCTCTTTGCTGAGAAATGGGGACTCTGCACAGCACAACTGGAAACAGATCTGGTTTCCAGATTCCTGGAAGCAGGAAAGGTGTTCTAGCTCAGAGCTTACGCTGTGCCGTAGAGCCTTGTCCCGCAGCCAGGCCCTGCACTGCTACAAACAGCTCAGTAAAAGATTTCTTGATTGCCAACAGAGCTTCCACTACAAGCAACGCAAGCCCCTCATGCGGATTAGGAAAGGTTTTAAAAGATGTGAAAACCAGACTAAGCCAAAAATCAGCATCTGCCGTTCCTAACTGTCCATGTGAAAGGACTTTCTGCCAGTGGTTTTCCATCACTGGAACTAGCCAGAGAATTGCCCAGCATCTCTCCAGACCCTCTGTCTTGGTCAAGCTGATGCTGTCCAACACAGCACCCGAGAAGCTCAAGCACTCCTGCCCGTGATGGCTACAGCACGGCTACCAGAGCCACTGGCTGGCTTAGCACCATGCTGGCTAGCAGCCACCTGTGCTGCCCTCCTCCTCCTCTGGACCCAGGGCACTCGCCGCCACACATCCTCTTCCATCACAGTAATTAACCCCCTTCTGAACATCACTAGCTACATCCCAAGCAGATTCCCTGCCTTGGGTATCATCCCTTCTTCCCCTTCCCGGTCCTGTGCTTTCCAAGAACACATGCTCAGCTTTAGGCACCTCTCTCTCCCTCTGACTGAAAAGCAAGGTGCACTCCCTCATTTCAAAAACCAAGCCTGCACATGCAGGTGTGAGGGTTTATTCCCCAGCCCTTTGTCTCCTCCTCTTCCCTCATTTTTTCCTCTAATGGCCTGTTTCTTCACCTCTTCTTTCTAGCTCCTCACATCTATTTATTCCTCCCTTCCCTTCCCTCTCCTCCTCAGTTGCCGTCTCCGCCTGTCTACCCATTCCTTCCCCTTCCAGCTCCCTCACTGCCTCCCACACAGCAGCACTCGAGACTAAGGTTTGGTGAGACAGAGGCTTCATTCCCTCCCTTTCCCCCCCATGCCATTTCTTTAACAATCCATGCTTTTTTCAGGGCGGGTTTCACCTGCCAGCAGCTACCCAGCTCTCTCCCAGGTGGGAAGAGGGAGCAGAGATCATGATACCAGTAATCAAGGAGAAAAAGGAGGAGAAAAGCCCTCCAAATTCCTGCCACTGCAAGAAGCGGTACACAAACCCCACAGCCCTCCTGGGATGCTCCTGGTTGATGCAGCTCAAGGTCAGTGCAGTCAGACTCGGTGCAACAAGCTGGCCCCAGCCAAAGCAACAGGGCCGACAAGGAACAGCTTTCCTTGGCTCCCTGAAGGGCACCTTTTCTGCCTCACCCCCCCAGCACGTTAGCAAATACATCTATCCATCTGTCCCCTGCGTACGCAGATGAAAGCTGCATCAATCCTGCACCGAATGGAGCGGATGAGTCATTGCTGGCTGCATCGCGTCGCCGTTGCAAGGTCCCCTCCCCTCTGCAGAACCCAGCCCCAAGCCCCATCACCGAGCCCCATCACCAAGCCCCATCACCTTCCACTCGCTCTTTCAGGCTGGAGGGAACAGCCAGGAACTTTGGAAGACTGAGGAGCTGCTGGCGTGTGGGACCTGGGAAGCTGCACCCCACAGATAAGCTCATACAAAGGGTTTTCCCCTCCTTTGTGAAAAACAGAGCATTCCCATTGGGTCCTCAGCTGCCAGACTGCCAGCAGGAAGGATTCAGCCAGCACAGCGGGGTTATGTAGCTGAATTAAGGTCCGTCCACACAGTCCAGGTGTCCTCCAGTTGAAAACAGCCTCAGAAACAGCTAAACAGCTACTGACCGTGCCTGACCTGCAGCAGAGCTGTGAGAAAGCACCTGAGATCATAGACTCACAGAACGGTTTGTGTGGGAAGGGATCTTAAAGCCCTCCCAGTCCCACCCCTGCCATGGGCAGGGACACCTTCCATAGACCAGGTTGCTCCAAGCCTCATCCAGCCTGGCCTTGGACAGAGGCCCTTGAAAGAGGGAGTTTGAGATGGGCCATCAGGAAGGAATTCTTCCCAGAGAGGGTGGGGAGCACTGGGACAGGTTGCCCAGAGAAGCTGTGGATGCCCCATCCCTGGCAGTGTCCAAGGCCAGGCTAGAAGAGGCCTGGAGCACCCTGGTCTAGCGGAGGGTGTCCCTGCCCATGGCAGGGGGTGGGGCTGGGGGGCTTTAAGGTCCCTCCCAACCCAAATTGTTCTGTGAGTCTGTGATTCTATGATAATTTTGGGTCCCTTCAGCAGGCTCTCTAAGACTCAGCTGGCATGCCGGCACTTGGTCATTTAAGCCAAATCTAGCTTTCTCAGGGACAGAAAACAGCCTCTTCTCAGACAGCTTCCCTTTAGGGAGTGCAATTTGCACCTGCCAAAACTGGCTCGCAGGATTGAATTACCGTCGCAGACTCGGGCGCCAGCACCAGCTGGTAGGTGAGGAGCAGGTCATTTCAGACTGAAGTCTGCAGATTTTGTTCCTGTGGCAAACTGCGTGCATAAACAGGAAAATTAGAATTTGGCCGCTTCAAAGAGGCATCTGAAAATACGTAACTTTTTGAAAAGGGAAAAAGAGAAAACGAGAAAGCAGCGTTGTTCCGACTCCAAAAAGTAGGGCAGGTATGGCTTGAAGTGACTGGGACGAGGCTGTTAGAAACTGGGGGCATTACTGGGGGCATCAAGTGCTACCACAGGCTTCCTACGTGACCTCTGAGCGTCAAACTCTCCTTCGGTGTAAATCAACACGATACAGAGGGCTGGACTCACCAGTGCGGGACCCTCAGATGGAGGACAGTGTGGTCCCGTGGACTGTCACCAAATCTTGACTGAAGTGGTCAGAGGAGAACCAGCTGGAGCACACAGCTCAGGAGTTCACGATGTGCTGAGGGAAGTGCCAAGTAAAAAGCAGCGTGTTCTGACAGACTGAAGCTTCTCCAAAGAGGTCTGAGGCTACTGGCCACAGGGCAACGCTGGTTCATTGCCACTTGGCATTTTAAGGCTAAAAGAAGAAATAGGCTGCAGCCAAGCACGTTGCCCTGGAGAAGACATTTCAGAGAGCCACGGGCATAGGGTGCCCCCTCCTGAGACTCAAGGCCATTCTCACCTCCCCTCTTATCCCAAAGATTAGCAAATCAACCCTGGAAGTGAGTTAAGAAAAGGAAGGACTGCAATGAGGGATGCAAGTCCTGGCTAACTCCACTGAACACCATGTAAGAAACTGTCAAAACCCATCTCAAAAACATCAGGATTTGTCCCTCCCCAGCTGCTAGCTGAAGGCAGAGCTGGAATCACACTGCAGTTGTTTTAGGGATAGAAATTAGGATCAGCTTGCTGACTCACAGCCAGGCTAGCCCTACTTTTCCCCCATGGGTTTCACCTTAAAAAAACCTCACTGGCTCAAATGCAGCACCTCCACTGTCCTTGGAGGACATCTCCCATCAGAGAGTTCGTGTCAGTTGTCAGGACATCCCACCACTTCTGGAGACCCAAGGAGAGTCGTCAGTCAGTCATGCCTTTTCATTTACAGAGCTCTGCTCCATTTCAGTGTCTCCTCACCCAAGCTGCTCATTGTCCCACGCCTCTGCCTGCCTTGCCTTTGGCCACAGAAGCCAAATTTCCCCGGTTCGTGCTCCTGAGATGCGCTCTTCCATTTCTCCAGTTGCTCCTGCAGCCCTGCCCCTGCTCCAGACTGAACTCAAGTGCCTGGCCAGACTCAAACCCAACATTTGAGGTTGAACATCCCCCTTTCTCTTCTGGAAATACCTTGGGTCCCATCCACCTCTTCCACCGAGACAGCTCACCCTTAGCCTGCAGCCAGCCAAAGGCTGAGGGGGCTGGGGGGGTTCAGCCTGGAGAAGAGGAGGCTCAGGGGAGACCTGATCGCTCCCTACAGCTCCCTGAAAGGAGGGTGCAGAGAGAGGGGGGTTGGTCTCTTCTCCCAAGTGATGGGACAAGAGGAAACAGCCTCAAATTGCACCAGGGGAGGTTTAGATTGGCTATTAGGGAAAATTTCCTCATGGAAAGGGCTGCCAGGCATTGGAACGGGCTGCCCAGGGAGGGGGTGGAGTCACCATCCCAGGAGGGATTTAAAAGTGGACGAGGTGCTCAGGGACATGGGTTAGTGGTGGTATGAGCAGTGCTGGCTTAACAGTTGGACCTGATGATCTTAAAGGTCTTTTCTAACCTAAAAGCTGTTATGATTCTGTTTGTTGAACTGTTTCTCTTGCACAGTGGAGGGAGAGCCTTCCCCTGCGCTCTGCCCTTCCCACGGATGACAGCCGACAGCGGGCACTGCAGCTGGTCAGGCTACTCATGCTGGATCCACAGAGGGCTTGCGTGTGGCCTTAGTGAAAAGAGATCAAAGATAGCAAGGCCTAACTTTTTCCCCCACTGAAGTGGGGAGCTGCTGATGGCTGCGAGGGGGTCAGTGCTTGGGCTTTTGACCTTCTTGTCTAACCCCTAAGGAATGCAGCTGGCAGGACCAGACACTGTCCTTTGGGAAGCGTCCTCAGGGGTCTGTGCCTGTTCCATCTCCTGTACAGGGGAGTGATCCATCAGGACTGGAAGGATTTGGGTTCCATCCCCCACCCCATCCCAGCCTCCTTCTGCAACCGAGCAGCATATTTGGTTTCCCAGTGCTTCAGCACCCCATTTCCAATGGGGAGAAATAGCACTTCTCCCCCTTTCTGAGCTGCTGGGGGAATTAACACGTGAAAGGCCCGGAGATGCCAGGCAAGCACCTAAGGTAAGTCACACTACTCTGCTGTCCCCAAGACCTCTCCCCCCCTCCAAGAAGCGCTGTGAAGACAGATGAGGTAACGCAGCGCCTCTCAGTATTGCCATAAATATTAAACCAGCTTTACATAAGGAGCTTGTGCTCATTCAGCTGCCATGGGCAGCTCCCCAAGGAAGATTTTAGCTCCCTTACGGTCTATTTGCCCCCCTCCACCCCACCCTGGTCCTGACGCAATGCACAGCAAAGGTGATAAAACACAACGCAAGAGCAACGATGGCGCGAGTCGCTGGTCATGGATGCTTTCACACAGCCTCAGCGCACCGGGCCCGGGCCGTGCAGGGAGTCTGCTGCGCCTGCCAGCCCCCCCAAAGCCAAGCCTTGGAGACAGCAGCACCATTACAGCAGACGCTGTTGACCCACTTCACTCTGATGAGATATTTATGAATCCTTTTCCCAATTTGTTTGCTACTCCCCACGTCCCTCCCCCCAGCCCTGGATTAAACATTTTCCTCTCAAACAATCCCTTTGAATCTTGACGTGGAGAGTGTCAGATGCTGAAAGTATTTTAAGAGGCAGCAGCTTCAAATCGCTGCCACAGGGGGAGATTTGCCAGCAAAGCCTCCGCTCCGCGGCTGCGTCACTCCTGCGGCTGCACCGAGACCCAGCGCCCTCATTGCCCATCCGGCTGGTGCCAGCAATGGCTGGTGCCAGCAATGGCCGAACCTGCGTCCATCACCCGCACGGCCCCGCCGAGTGCGGCCGGCCTTGCAGGACCCTACCCCTCGCTCCCTGGGCCACCGAGTCATGTCACCTTGCCCCTAGCCCAGGTGACGCATCACCATTCAGAGGTTGGGGTATACCTGGCACCAAGACAAGGTGCGGGAAGAGGTTCTGCTCTGGTGTCCCAGCAAAACGGGCTTTGTTTTGCATCTGCAAAGGGAGCAGCTGTGGGATTCAGACCCTGGGCAGGCCCCCAACTGCACAGAGACCAGGCAAAGTCCCGGCTTGCAACAAACGTGCCAATGTCCTCTCCAGAGGCTGCCCGGCCACACTCCCCGCACGGCTGACAGCATTTCGGAGCCCTGCAGCCTGCCCCAGTACGCTCCCCACCAGCATGCGCCCAGAAAAAGGCTACATGGGGAGCTGCTGATGGCTCCAAGGGGGTCAGTGCTAAAGGCTGAACGGCCCTTCTCGACACCATGACTTCTGCAGGAGATGACGTCTGAGCTGTCACATCCGGGAGCCACGCTTGTCCTGACCCCTAAGATCTCGCAGGGATGGATGTGGCAGACATTTTATTCCGAGAGATGGAGGCGACATTCCAGAGACACATAATCTCTCCAGGGCCCTCACTTTTGTTCTTTTCCTGTTTTTAAAACCCAAAACACAGCTCTCCAGCTACACTGTTCAGGTGCTGTACGCAGCCACGTACTCGGCAAAAACACCTTCCACCTTTTTGTTCTGTTATCTTCCTTCATCCCATGCGAGAATAAAGCAACAAGAAAAAGATATAAACCCAACCCTGCAGCATCAAGGAGGGAAGGACAGCTCGCTGCTGTTTCACCCTGCCCTTCAGCAGGCCCACAGCGAGCTCCCGGAGCACATCTCCTGCTGCACCGTCCACAAAACCTCCTTCCAGGACGCCTCCCAGGCGCAAGCCCAGCCGTTTCTCTGCAGAAACACGGGCTGAAAAGCACTTGCAGCTCAGTTTAGCTTCCTGACCACAACTCTATTAAAAACATAGAGGCTGCCGCCAAAAATAACCCAACGAAGCCCACTCCTTCCCTCCTCATCAGCGTTCACCACGCAGAGCCTCAAAGAGCCAACTCATCGCCCAAACCCCGCGCTGCCTGGCGCCCTGCACTGCTACGGGCACGAAACCAGCACAGACCCCTCCCTCGTGCCGCGGCTCTCGGCGGAAATCGGGAAAGCGTTACCAAAACAGCCTCGGGAAACAGAGGCTTGTGTCTGACTCTCCAGGGGTGCCAGTGGCATTGTTGGACCGATGTCCGTAGGGGTGGGCACCCAGTTACACCCGGCATGGGCCCGACCTGCCGTCGGCCGGAGAAGCCGCCCCATGCCAGGCTGTACAACCTGCTCAAGAACCTGAAAACACTTTCATAGAATCACAGACTGGTTTGGGCTGGGGGGGGGCCTTCAAGCCCAAACCAGTGCCACCCCCTGCCACAGGCAGGGACCCCTTCCATAGCCCAGGGTGCTCCCAGCCTCATCCAGCCTGGCCTTGGACACTCCCAGGGATGGGGCATCCATTTTGCTGAGCTCAGGTTGGAAATTTTCTTCTGCCGCAGATCCTGGCCTCTCAGGGTGGTAACACGGTGCACAGGCGCCCAAAGAAGGGCCGTCATAGCTAAGATGATTTCAGAGCCCCTCTCTGGGGGGCTCTTGTTCCATAGTGGAACAAGGCTGTAGCTTTTACCCTTCAAAAATCTTGAGGTGTTAGATCTCCCTGACAGGACTGAGCATCACTCACCCCAAGACAGAAATGTAGGGGAACAAAGGGTTTCCAGCCAGGATGACTTTTTCCCATAGCAGCAATCTGGCAGGACACTGGATCAAAGTACTGGAGTAGTCTCCACAATTCAGGAGACGCAGTGGAGGGAGATGCTTGCTCCAGGAAGGAGGCTACTGCCTCCCTCAGAACAGAGAAAAGAGAAGCGATTCCCCATAACATCCATCCTAACACTCAGGCTGAGGCCGTGGGGCAGGTCTCAGTTCTCTGCTCAGCGCTGAGTCTGCTTTGCCATCTCAGGAATAACGTTGTGGCAGGGCCAGCAAGTGTTTCTCATCTACTTCCTGCTTCTTTGAGAGAAGTGAACTCACTCCTCTCCACCACAAAGTCCTGCTCTTTATTCCAAGCCCACCAGCACTCGGGAAACTGCCTTTGGCAAGAGGGCAGATGCTTCCAATTTGGGGTGCAGCTCCCCAGGCAGGCAGGAGCTGGTACCCAGATGCAGAAGGCTGATTTCCTTACAGATCAGTGCTTTAAGGACTCTTCCTGACAGTCAGAGGGTCCTGGAGCTCTCAAATTCAATATCCACAAGCTAAAAAGATGAGGGTTCTCTCTGACACCGTCAAATAGCCCCAACCACCGCAGTAAGCAGCAGCAAATTTAGCAGCCCTCTTCAGCTTATAGGCATCCTAAACCCATCCCTCCTGACCGCTGCGGGATCACACCAGGCTTTTGTGCCACCATCCCCCTTTGTGTCTCAAAGCAAAAAGGTTACAAAGGGAATTCTGCATGGGCAGAGCAAGGTCCCAAATCCAACAGCCCACGGATCTGCAGGCGTCAGCCTGAAAAGTGTTGCTTTGCAGCTGAAAGGCAAGAAGCCACTGCAGGCAGACAGGGGGCCAATTCAGCACGAGGCAGCGACCTTCCAGGCACCCTCGGAGCAAAGCCCACTGCTTCCCTTGTGCGACACTGCCAGAGCGCTCTCCCTTCCTGCAGAAAGCTGGGGAGGGTCTGGGGACGGATGGGCAAAGCCCACCCAGTACAGAAATGCCTGCTCAGAGAGCTCCATCCCTCCCCTCTGCCCCCATCCGCCTGCCCAAGGATTGGGAGAGCCTGCCAGGGCGCTCGCCAGCTCCTGGTCCTGGCAGCCTGCCAGCACAGAGAAAGGATGCAGAGGGACGAATATCTGCATTTAGGGGAATTCTGGATTTTCCTCCCCCTTTCTGCCACAATATGACAGGGTTAGAGGCTGTTTTGGGCACCGTGGCTGAGAAAGAAAAGATGGAAAATGCTGAAGGTCAAACCTGTGAAGGTCAGACTTTTGGAGGTCAGTCCTGGAACGAAGCAGGGAGCTGAATCCAGCAGAAGTCCATCCTCCCTCTCCTGACAGCATCCTGCCCAAGCCCCACCCAGGAAAACCGGGCTGCGACAGGGAGGGCTTCCTCCCCTTGCCCCAGTGCCAAAGTTTTGCCAGGCTGACCTCGACTCAAGAATCAAAATCCTCGTCCTCTCCCCCTCCAAACCCATCAGAGCTGGTCGGGGAACTCAGCAGGGACTGAATCAACAGGTGTCTGCAAACACACAGGGCACGGATGCACAGAGAGGCAGGGACATCGGACTGGAAACCCCCCCCCCATGCATTTCCTCCCCAGAAGCCCACGCCTTGAAAGAGGAGCCCTGGTCTGGTGTCCTCCTCCCTCCCACTCCTGTCCAATCTGCACTCCAGAGCTTAAAAAAAAGGCACTATTGCCTCTGTGATCGCTCCGTTTCGGCCGTTTTGGGGCAGATCTCCCTTTCAGCACAAGGCACGGATCATATCAAAGGATACCCCTTTGACATCAAATCCCCGCTGCCTAACAACAACCCCCAGCTCCTTCCTTCCTCCGGAGAGGTGATGACTAAAGCCGGGGCTGCTGGCTCTCCCTACCGATTCCTGCTCGGATCGACAGCAATTAGACACTCAACCCACCCGGGCAGAGCAAAGGGCAAACAAATACCACCCGCGCAGATGGGAGAGGAAACGCAGCCGGAAACCTGATCACAACCTTCCACGGACGCGTACGGGCTTTCCTGCCAGGGCTGGAAGCTTTCGGCTGGGAGTGCTGCTTCCCCTCCTCCCTCCCAGCAGCCCTGTTTCCGGCACATGGCCGGCTCGGCTTCTCCACGCTCCCAGCCGTCCTGCCTCCATAGCGCTTCCGCGGCATCAAACCCTGGTCTCCAGCCCAGGGCTGCTGCCTCCCTCCTCAGTGGAGCCCAGTGGCTGTTGGCGGTGGCCAGCCCAGCTCGGATCCGGCAAGCTCGGATCCCGCAGGTAGGAGCGGGCAGCTCCCACGCACTCGCCTTTGCAGAAACGCCTTCTCTGGCTGCCTGACCTTCAGGGAGCAGAAGGAGGGAGCTGGGGTGGGAAGGGAGGTGCTCGGGGCCAGCCATCCTCACTCTGCTCATTGGTTTGGGTTAAAAAAAGCACTTTTGCCTATTTGCAGGGAGAGCTGCGCAGGTACATGCTCCCGAGCCAGACAGCACAGCAGCCCATGGCCTCCATCCCAGGACACTCACCTTGACCAGGTGGATCTGCGTCTCTATTTGGGTATGTCCCCCCGAGTACGAACGCTGCACGTCTCTGGCTATAGCTAGGGACCCCCCCTCGTCCCCCTGGGTGCCGGCGTGCGTGGGGGGAAGCAGCAGCCCTTACCTTCGGTCCTCCGGCCGGCTGCACCAGGCACACCTTGGGAGCTGGCTCTTGCGCAGAGAGGAGGGAGGGAGGAAGAAGGAGGGGGGGAAACTTGGGAGTTTCCCACAATGCACCGCTGCAGACCGCATGAAGATGGAGAGTAAGGGGGAGGGGGGGAGACAGCGCTCCAATCCAGAGGGAAGGGCTGGGACTTTGGGGGGGACAGGATGGCGAGGGGGGGTGGCAGGGTGGTTAAGGCAGACCAGCTGCATCTCCACATCCCCTGTTATTGGGGGCTGAGCCATGGCTTGCTGGCTCGGCAATGCAGGGCTTTCCCTGCAGCACGGAGCCCCTTGCCTGCTTCGCTCACTTGCTTCTCCAAATCCTGGCAGGAATTGCTGCAATTACAGTGCATATAACCACATGGGGGGGAAGGGAAACACGCTGGGGAGGGGGTCAGCCTGATAAATTGAGTTGGCTTGTGTATAGACAAGAGGAAAAAGGAGTACAGGGCTCCCCGCACCAGGATAAGGGATTCCCGAGTGTGACGATCCCCAGCAGTGAGTTAGGGAGCGTTGGTCTGTTCTGCCAAGAAGCAGCTCAGCACGGAGGAGGAAGGAAGCTAAAATGCTGCACCCTGGGGGAGTTTTGTGCCAGCTCGGCTTCCCTTCTCCCCAAACCCTGCCCTGCCCCAGCACGCCAGGGTCTGACTCCCCTTACAGAAGCCTTGTGAGGTCCGTGAGGGACTGCGGGCAGCCCAAGGCCGGCTCGGAGCTGGGCACGCAGCCCGGGTCCCGCTGCGGAGCGCTGTCAGACACCCAGCCGGGCTGTGACAGACACCCAGCCACCCAGCTTCCTCCTTAACCGCACCATGGTTCAAAGCAAACAGCCCTCCTTGTCACAGCCTCACCTCCTCCAGCCAGGCACAGGGCTTAAACTGACACCACTCGGGTCAAGCCTCACTTGTACCGAGCTGCAGCCAAGCCCAGAGCGCTCTTTTAGCCCGATTTTCTCAGGAAATACACATGCTGCTTGCCTGTTTTCCTCCATACAGTCACTCGGGACCCACTGACCAGCTTCATGCAATCTTATAGACAGGATATACATCTTGAGAAGATTATACCCAAAAAATCCATGAGAAACCAACTTTGTCAGCTCAGTCACTCGCAGAATAACCCACTTTACTTCTGTGGCCGTTGTGTTTTCTTCCCTCCCATAAAGCAACAGCTCAGGCACAAACACATTTGGGGTAGTAGAGCAGAAACTCCAGGGGGAAAAAAAAAAATCAGTATTTTCTTCCTTGACCCCCCCTGGTTCTGCCAAACCACCTGCAAGAGCCAAGCCAGCGTGCATCCCACCTGTGCCAACACGCTTAAAAATACCCAGGCTGCTTAAACCCCGCCGTAAACAAAGAATCCTGCCCCTGTTTGAAGGGAACTGCAGATAAACACAGGGGCTGGATGTTGGAAGCCAAATCTCCCGGGAAAGGCTGTGCTTCGAGCGGCTGGTTTCAGATGCAGCTACCGACACTCCCTCGGAGCAGGGATGAGCAAGGTGATCTTGCCGTAGTCCTTGGCTCCCGGCGCTTGCTCAGCTCAGACGAGCTGGCACAGACAGGATTAGCTGTGGCGGATGCTGATGTCCCCTCTGCTGCCTGTCTGGTCCCGAACGCAGCAGTGCCAGCCCTCCCTGCTCTTTCAGGGACTTGTGCCAAGACCACGAAGGTTCTAGTGGCTGCAAACTTCCCCTTCCCTAACGCCTCCCGAGCCCGCTGATCTATCCATAGCAGCGCAGAGGGGCGAAGGTTCTGCAAAGCCTATGAAAACCTGGGATTTAATGCAGGAGAGACGCCCAAACTGCTGCTCCCGGGACTCCTAAAACCCTCTTGCCACTTCTGCATCAGGCAGAAACATCCTCGGCCTCCGCATGTCCCCTGGGCACAGCAGGAGGAAGCGGGGAGCATCCGGCAAGCGGAAATCGGTAGCTCTGGTCCCCAGAGGCAGCATGAGCTGAGGGTATGGGGATCCGGCTGTGATTGCCTCTCATTCATGTGTGCTGCTTCTGCCTTGGGAGATAACCAGCCCCACATAGCGCATTCACGTGCCTCGGACGTTTTGCATCTTACACGCCTCAGATTTTGAATTTTAAAAATACTTTTACCAGTGCAGAGAAAAGGGAAGCAAAGGAAAGGAGCTGTAAAACCAGTAACCTCACACACCCCCATCACTGCAGAGAGAGGAAGCAGCCAGGAAAGCAGCACCAGAGGTAGGTTGCACTCAGAAATCCCCTGGCACCGAGCACAGGGAGGGTCCCCCGCAGCAAGTGGGTCACATCACCCCCAACGCTGCGTGGGAGGGAGACGGCTCAAGCACAGCAAGCAGCAACTCACAGCAAGGTGAAACCAGCCTCTTCAAGGTCAGATGGCGAGGGAAACCTTTAGAAACTGTGCTGCTGCTTTTTCCTCCTCCCTCCCGGCTTACAGCACATCCCAGGGAGAGTTAGCAGGGATAGGAACAGCCCTGGATCCCGGGGACCCCCCCTGCCACCCCTGCTGGGGGGAGGGTGCGGCAGCAGCATCCTTGGGAAGGAACATGCACTTCCAGAGAGAAGCAGTTGTTCCCAGACTTACTCAATGTCCTGCAAGGAGAGACAGGATGGTGGCAAGCTCTGAGCAGGGAAACTGAGCCAGGTGGATACAGCTCAGCCCCCAGTGCCAGAGCCAGGCTCATTTTGGGGTCTGTGAACCCCAAATGGACATGATTTGGGTTGAAGCATCTCCTCATTCGTTCTGTCCTGCCCCTGGCAAAGCCTGCTGGCCTCAGTGCCCCATTCCCTCACAGCGGGGACCACACAACCCTCACCACGGTAGCAACTGATCTGCCAAGATGTCAATAAGAAGTCTATTTTTCCCACTCCTTGAAATGCCATGTGCCTTAAAACACCCTTTCCCCCTTTCCCAGCATCCCTCAAAGGCAGGTTTGCAAAGCACAGTCCCCTGAAGCATTTTTTTTTCCCATCACACCTAGTTGAAAGGACAACCCCATGCAAGCTGCAGGCAGCCAACGGACCAAGACACAGGTTCCCTCCTCATAAATTTAGGCACAAAAAGCCCACGAGTAGGTCCTTACACTCATTTCACCCCTGGGCATCAGAAACCCCCAAGGGAAACACTCTCCTGGAGCCCCAGTTGCAACCCACCCATGTCTGGAGAGGGAGCAAAAGGCCCCAGAGCAGCACCCACGGCCATTGGGGCAGCAGCCCTTTCTCCTTCCTTACCTCTGCGCTTCCAGGGCAGCGGGATGAAGGACATTCCTCACCACGGAGCGTCTCACTGCAGCAGCCAAAGTGCTGCCCAAGGTAGCACCCCGCACAGAAAATCCTTGGGTGAAAACACAAGCCCACTTGCCCCTAGTGGGCTACTAATAGCCTCAACGCCCTGACCAACCCCCCCACCCACTGCCACAGGCACCTGGGCTCTATTTAAGCTCAGCCCTGGGCCCTCCCTCTCTAGGCAGTGCTGGGGGGGCTGTCTCCTCACTGGTTTCAGCTGGGTGCTGTAGCCAGCTCACCTCCCCACTGAGTCCCTCAGAACTACAGTTTAGCTTGTCTTCAGCCTGTCCCTAGGATGGACCTCGCACCCACACTGTGGGTAGCCCTGGAAGGAGCGTAGGTGTATACTCTAGCCTTGTTCTGGGCTTGTCTCCTGCACAGACCCTACACTCCTGCTGTGGCTTTGCTCCTAGTCCTGGCTCCGGCTCCATCTCCTGCCTCAACTCCCCAGGTCCTGTGCACCCCCTGACCCCGCTCCAGCACTGCCCAGCACAGCAGCCCCTGACCCCACCGCCTCACCCAGCCGAGGCTTTCCTGACGCTCTCCTCCTGGCAACACCACGTTTATTCCTGGCATTGCCACCGCTCGCTCACAGCTCACATAATTACCTCTGCAATAACAATATTTGCGTGCAAGCATTCGAGTTCCATAGTATATTGCAATTACCATTAATGAGATTTTTCCAAAAATGTAAATGCAATTAACTGCGCAGCAGGGCTCATTAAGAGGTACAGAGCAGGGTTTCTATAAGACTTCATCCTTCAGGAAGTTTTTCCATCTACCTCCCCATAACCTGGCAGCGATGGTGTATTTTCATCTCCCCATATAACTTCCAGTTAGCTAAAATGTTTTCTTTTGGCATCAGTAAGATTGTACTTAATATATTTATTAAAAGATAAATTAATTTATATGTATAACACTTTTAAAGTTACTTAAGTATTTATATATTAAATATAAATACAATATTTTACGTATAAACACTTTATTCTTTCAGCCTTTAACTAAGCAAGTCCTGCTAGGGCTTCATTTTCCATCTGTTTCAAACACTTTCCCTTCCTTATTTGATTTCCTCCTACCCCCTTTGCAAACTCCTGCTACGCTCACGTGCTTGGTTAAGGCGCTGTTACAGGAATCGGTGTCTCTGCGAATTGCTGACCCTGTCAGCGAATAAACCCGCCAAGGCCTTTAGCTTATTCTAATTTTGCAGTGGGTTGGCAGTGCTTTAGCTCTGAGTGCCCAGCCTGGGGGGATCCAGATCGCAGGAGCTGTAATTCTCCAGGCTCCCTGGAGAGCTGTAACAGTTTTTATTCTTGGATCCCGAGCTGTTATTATTGCTTTAGGTTGTTAGATCAAGCTAAGCAACACCACGACAGGGCTTAGGTTAGATATTTAATCATGAAAAATCCTATGGCAGGAATTGCCAGCTACCCTGGTTAAACTGAAAGAAAATAAAGCTCCAGATGGGCAAAATGTGACAGCTGAGGCCTGGGGAGTTGCCTCGATACCCAGCTTCTGCCCTGCAGATAGCTGTTCCCACCTCCACTGGGGACCCACAAACAGCCGGGCACCTTCCTGCATCCGACCAGGATGCTGCAACCTTCCTGTGGCTCGAGACTGCAGCAGTTAAACCGCGTCCGTTGATCTCCTGGCTTATTTAACTGTTTACCCATACTGTTTCCAGGCTTCCCATGTGCTTTACCGTGCATTACATAGATTTTCTTCCCACTGTCTTGCTGAGCTTGTAAGAGAAATCTCATTTTCTTCATCTCCCACCGTGCTTTCTATCCCCTTCTCCAGCCGTACCTCCAGTGTTTTATTCATTAACGTAATCACTGTCCGTGACGACACACGATGGGTTCTGTGTAGAGGGTTTCTTTCTCAGTAATGTCTAAAATAGCCTGTACTCTCATTTTTTTAATAGTTTCCCCACTACTTGCTCTCCTGCTCTATTAATAGCAGCACAGAGGACTATTTTTAGGTTACACGTCTCTGGCTCTCATCAGTGAAGCAAACATTTGGGTCTTGCTGGGTTCTTTAAAAAAAGACACTTGCATCCCTTCCCAATAATTGCAGCCGGATTTGTTCCCAACCCAATTTGTCTGCACCTTGGTCATTAGGGCAGGAGCCAGATGATCTGGTCCTTATAACATCCGTCCGGCATCTCTCCCACGCATTAATATCAGCGCCTGTTGGCATTCGCTTTGCTGCCGAATTTCCCCTAAACCTTGGAGGGGTGTGAGGATTTGGGACTGCGACAGCCTCAAAGCCCAGCCCCGGCTGCTGGGAGTCTGGGGTCCAGATGCTGGGGCAGGCACAGTTCACGTGCTGCTGGTACCCACTGTTTTCCGCTCCCTTACAACAGGGGATGGAGAAATTCCTGCTGAAGGTGCTTCCCTGGTGCTGGGTGTTTTACTGCAGGGGCTTTCAGAGCAGCTTCTTTCCCCCCGAGTTACAGCAGCATCATGGGCTGAGCCCCACTTCTACCCCAGAGTCTTAATCAGCGATTCCCGCAATGGTCTGCGGGTACCGGTGAAGTTACTTATGCGCTGCTGTCAGAGATTAAATCCTCCTGACTGTGTTCTCGGCTGGGATTGATGCAGAAAAGCCTGTTTCATGCAAAGCTTCTACCACTCTTGCACCCACGGGACTGCCTGGCTTTCCAGCTGTAGGCAACCTCAGCTTGGGCTAACGCTGCCTGCTTCAAACTGACTTCAAGCCCTGTCTGGTCTGCTCATTTTAAAGCTTGGATCTCTCTCACCTCTTCAGTAGCTCCGGTCGCTGGAATATCGTCCACATGCGATGTTTTTTCTTCACCCTCTGGAGACAATACTTTGAACAGGCTGCTGGCCTGAGCCCCAGACGTGCTGCGAAGCCCCGGCGGTGCCTGGGCGAGGGTTTATTCCCTCTTCCCAGATGCAAAAGCAAATCTGAACATTGATTCTTCGGGAAAGAGGACAGCGAAGAAACTGTTGGATCTGTAATTGAAACCCACTTGTTTCCCAGTATCTTAGCAATAGTCACTGGCACGTCCGCTAAGTGGGAGCGGTTCTCCCGGGGGATGCACGCCTCTGGCAGTACTCCACCGGCATTTGCCAGGGTTTTCCATCAGCCTTTCTAACAGGCCACAGTGGAAAATGATACGGGTCTGTCATTTCTCAAGCAACACTTTGTTGAAAATAATCCTTAACGATTTCAGAGAATCTCAGCTTCTTTGCGAGTACTCGTACGGGGCGCTGGGAGGTCCCCTCGCTCAGCTTGGGGAGCGGGTTTTACGCAGAGGGGGGGTTCTGCCGTCCTCCTGGGCTGGCTCTTTCCTTTATTCCCACCCATCTCCATTACAGCTTGTAGCTCTCCTTTCACCCTTCGTAACCGCCTTTGTCTGGTATCTGTGTCGCCAACAAAAATCTCACCATAAAAAGCAAATGAGACTCCACATTCCGTATTCCAGTCACCCCCTAAAATAAGGAACTCTTCACGGCTGCGCCGGCGTCCGCCAGCAAAGGGCTGGTGGGGTACGACCTCACATCCCTCTAGTACCTTAGTGTTGGTTCAGAAAGCCAACGGAAGGGGACTTTTCCCAAGGGCAGGGAGTGACAGGACAAGGGGTGACGGGTTTAAACAGAAAGAGGGAGATGGAGATGGGCCATCAGGAAGGAATTCTTCCCAGAGAGGGTGGGGGGCACTGGGACAGGTTCCCAGAGAAGCTGTGGATGCCCCATCCCTGGGAGTGTCCAAGGCCAGGCTGGATGAGGCTGGGAGCACCCTGGGCTATGGAAGGTGTCCCTGCCCATGGCAGGGGGTGGGACTGGGTGGGCTTTAAGGTCCCTTCCCACCCAAACCATTCCATGATCCTATCAAAAACCTTCTCTGTCTTCCCCCAGTTTCTGGATCCATCGCTGTGCTGCTG
Source organism: Rhynochetos jubatus (assembly GCA_027574665.1). Lineage (NCBI taxonomy): Eukaryota > Metazoa > Chordata > Aves > Eurypygiformes > Rhynochetidae > Rhynochetos > Rhynochetos jubatus. Next base: position 1,089,776 of record CM050663.1, read on the forward strand.
GTCTCTTACCTAGCTGCGGGGTAATCCGGCTTCACGTGCCCAGCGAGACGGGCAGGTTGCATGCCAGAGCAAGGACCGGTGCAGCACAACCTCTTTCCTCTCCGTTCGATCCAAAGCTTGAAGACATTCCTAGAAGTGCCGTGCTCCAATCCCCAATTGCTCTTTATTTTCACAGTCCAGCAGCCCCGGGATACCTGTTACACCAGGCAACAACAGTCAGTCCCAGCTTTTAGCTTTCCCGTTCGTACATCTCACCCCAAAACTCACCTTCCTCAGACAGCTCCCCATCTCATTCCGTTTCCTGCAGCTGGCTTTTCTATCCTACTCTGCTCTGCAGCTCCATGTGGCCTGTGATGGGGTCCCCTTGGAGGTCCCCTTGCTCCAGGGGGAAAGCTGCAGCAGGCAGTAATTCCTGCAGCATTCCTCTGTTTTCCTGAATTTACAGGAAACTAATTCCAGCCGGATCCGCTCCCGCAGACCTGCAGGATGGTACTTATCTCCCAAAGACATGGGAGACTGGAAACGGGGGGGAGAAGAGTGGTACCAGAAATAAGGAGCCCTGAAGAGGGAGGAGGAGGAGGAGACACTGTGACATTCCTTACCAACACAAGCCTGGGAAAAGGCCTGGGAACTCCAAGCAAAGCGCAGTTACTCTGGAAGGGTTAGAAATTCCGGGACTCGGTGGTTTTTCAGCCGAACCCACAGCCGGTTGTCAGGAGGAGGGTGAGCTGCCAGCACAGAGGCGGCGTCTGTGAGTGTCGGTGCACTTCCCTAAATCCACATTTTCTTCCCCCATACCAGAACCTTCCTTGTGGGCTTATTGCCGGGAGTCCTTCGGGTATGAAATTGCCCATCCAGGTGATTTTATGGAAGTCAGCGGGCGAGTCGCTCGGGGGCAGGGAAGGAGAAAGGGTGCGCCGGATGCTGGGCGGCCGCTGAAAAGGGAAACCCCGGGCTCTGCGTGGTACAGGGACTCCAGGCAGTGCCCGGACCCTTCCGGCAGCGCCCCACCATCCCACAGCCCGGGCGGCGAGCGCGTGGCCGGCCACGCCGCACCGAGCGACGGTACGGCAGGGGCCGTGGTTGGGGGGGCCTCTACCCTGGGAGGGCTGCAGCCTGGTTAGAAGCCCCCGTGGTGCTTTTCTCTTTCCTGTGCCCCATCCCAGGGGGTGCATCCTGCGGCATGGTGACCTTGCCGTGCTGGGGTGACAGTCCCCAGCCTTCCCAGTACAGGAATAACCGGGCTGTTTGGGACAAACTCCAGCTCCAAAACCTCTTGGCACGGCATAGCTGTGATTTCTTCTCTTCGGTGTTTCAGGTTTCTTTCTCTTTGGTGTTTCTTGCCCGCGATGGCAGGGGAAGAGCATGTGTTAGCCGGTCTCCCTCAGGCGCTGCAGGGTCTCACACCTAAAGACTTGCAGGAGTTTAAGAGGAAGTTATCGGAGGTTCATGTGGGAGGAGAACAGAATATTCCCAAGGATTCGATGGTGAAGGCTGCCCACCCTTGAGTGCTTGCCAGCTGCATGGGCGAGAACCACAGCCAAGACGCTGCGACAGAGGTAGCGACCGGGTTGTTCAGAGCGATGGACCAGAGGGACCTCGTGGAGAATCTCCTGGATGAGCAGGTGAAAGGTAGGGAGCCGGAGCAAATTCTGCTTCACTTGGTCTCTTTTCCCTCGGGTGATCCTGGTAAGAGCAGAATTTGGTTTCCCAGGGAGCCTGCAAACACAAAAATATCTTGCTGTGGTCCTGTTAGTGTGAGGGCTGTAGTGACACCCCCCCCCCCTTGCTGTCCCCACCACTGCCGGGCTCCCTCCGCTCCTGGAGAAGAGCCTTTTGCTCTCAGCACTGCCTGGCAGGCAGCTGGGCAAATCCTTTCCTCCTGGGATGGGGATTAAGGACATCCCTGGGAGCCCAGGGGTGGTGCCTTTAGCCCCAGGGATACGAGCAGAGCGGGACAGAGGGTGGCCCCAGGCAATTGCGTTTCCTCCCAGGGTGGATGAGGATCGCAGGGGGGTGAGAACAAGGGTTGGGGGACCCAGGAGAGGAGGAGGACCCCTCCCACTGACCCAAGGCCCGAAATTCTCACAGACGATATCCTTATTGCCTCTGCCAGACATAGGAAAGCGTTGAAACAAGCGTCCCGTTGTGTCCTGAGCGCAGTCGGGCAGTTAGGAGCTTCTCGGGAATCTGGCTGTGCTTGGGACTGACTCTGCTTCTTGCTGGTGCAGAGTCCAGGCAGAAATACAAAGAGCACATGGCCAGGGAGTTCCGACGGTACAAAGAAGTGAACTCCTGCCTCGGGGAGAACCTGTCCGTCAGCAGCCGCTACACCAACCTGACCATCACCAGGAAGCCTCGGGGCGAGCGCGGACCTGTGGACGCCAGCGACGGACCAGCCGCCATCACGGTCACCGCGCAGACGCTGTTTAAACCTGGAGAAGACGGGCAACCGCCGCAGGTCGTGGTGCTGGTGGGGGCCCCGGGGATGGGGAAGACGATGACGGTCAGGAAGGTGATGGTGGAGTGGGTGGAAGGGAACCTCGACGCGCAGTTTGACTACGTCTTCTGCATAGACTGTAAAGGCCTTGCCCATACCGAGGAAGTGAGCGTGGCAGAGCTGGTTTCAAAGTGCTGCCCCCACAGGCAGACGCCGGCTGGGAAGATCCTGGATGACCAGAAGATCCTGTTCATTTTTGATGGCTTCGAGGCCCTGGGGTTTTCCTCAGATCAGTCTAAAGATGAGCTGAGCTCTGACCCCAGGGAAGTGAAGCCGCTGGCAACCACCCTGAGGAGCTTGTTGAAGAAGACTGTTCTTCCCGAGTCCTCCTTGCTCATCACCACGAGGCCAACGGCTCTTCAGAGCCTGGAGCGGTGCCTGGAGGGGGAGTATTACGCGGAGATACTGGGATTTTCGGCAGCCAGGAGGAAGGAGTATTTCCGCAGGTTTTTTGAGAATGACAATAAAGCCGACATGGCCTTCAGGTTTGCCAGAGGCAACGAGATCCTCTACAGCCTGTGCGTCATCCCCGTCATGAGCTGGACCGTCTGCACCATCCTCAAACAAGAGCTTTACAAGAAGAAAAACCTCCTCGAGTGCTCTAAAGCCACCACACAGATAAGCATGTTTTACCTCTCCCGGCTAATGAAGCGCCGAGGCGGGGACAACCCGCGGGGCCTCCGGCCTTTCCTGCGCAAGCTTTGCTCCTTGGCTGCCGACGGCATCTGGAAGCACAAGGTCCTCTTTGAGGAGAGGGAAATCAAGGACGGTGGCTTGAACCAGCCAGACCTTCTCCCCCTCTTCCTCAACGAGATCTCCGGGAGAGGTGTAGACCACGGGAATGCCTACAGCTTCACCCACCTGCACCTCCAGGAGTTTTTCGCGGCCATGTCTTACGTTCTGGAGGACGAGGAGGAAGCGGTTGGCGACTCAGGCGCCCTCACGAAGGACGTGAATCTGTTATTGGAAAGCTACCGCGAGTCCAGGAAGGACTTGAACTTAACGGTGCGGTTCCTCTTTGGTCTGGTAAGCCAGAAAGCGATGGAGTACGCGGACGAAATCATCGGGTGCAGAATTTCGCCACGAGCCAGGGAAGATATGCTGAGGTGGCTCCAGGGGAAGCACAGAGGCATCTCCCATCCCAGCCAAGCGCTGAGGGTTACGGAGCTGGACACTTTCCACTTTTTGTTTGAGATGAACGAGAAAAGCTTCGTGCAAGGCGCGTTGGGTCGTTTCACCGCCGTAGACTTGCAGGATATCAAGCTGAGCCTCTACGACCAAATGGCTCTTTCCTTCTGCATCAGGCAGTGGGCTGGGCTGGGCTGCATCACCCTCCGGGGATGCTCCTTCGACCAGCAGGATCCCAGGGAAGAGCTGGCCACGTCCTTGCCGCGGTAAGCGCTGCCCCTCTCTGCTCTAGCGACCCAAAATCGCAAAGAATTCACCTTCTCCACCCCAAAGGATGGTTTTAAAGGCATTGCAGCTCCTTCCACCCAAAGAGCTTGTCCTTTCCCTGGGGGTTCAATTCCTTAGTAGAGGAACTTACTTTATCCTGGGGAGAATAAGGATCACACGGGCTCCTCCATCTGCTGCGTGCGGTGGGATTGATGGATTTGGAGCATCTCTGCTCAACTTACCCAGCCTAAGCAGGCCCCTCTGCACCACAGCGTCGGTCTGGCTCCAGATCCCCCTTCTCCTGTGCAGAGGGGAGATCCCCAGGGAAATCTGAAGCACATCCCGAGCTTTGCTTGCAAGCACGCGACTCCGGCAGCAGTGCTCGTGATCCTTTGCATCTCCAAAGCCATGGAGGTCCCTCCCGAGGAGACCTCCCAGGAGCTGGTGGCCAGCTCCGTTTGGGAGGGTCTGTGAGCTGGCACCGAAGCCGGGAGCTCCTGGTGCCGGTGAGAGCTGCCCGTGCCCCTCGGGGCTCTGTTCTCTGCAGCTCCAGCACCTCAGGAGCCGGAGGACACCCCCATCCCCTTGCTGAGCAGCAGGAGGAGCTGCCCTCCCCCATCCGCCCGCTCTGCCAGGCGCTGCGGCACCCAGGCAGTGACCTACAGGTGCTCCGGTAAGAGACCTGCACCCAGCGCTGAGCTGAAACCACGGCTGCAGTGCTGCTCCGGCATGGGGAGGGGGTGCTGGCCGGGGCCTGGCCCCATCCCGGCTGGCTCTGGGGTGCACCAAATGGGCAGGGGAGCAGGTGGGTGCTGCCCCAGGTAGAGGGAACAGGAGCTGTACAAGCATCCCGCACACACCCCCATAGCTCCCTGGGGACCACCAGCACCTGCCTGGGCCCTTATTGACCTTGGGCAGGTGTGGTCCCTCCATGCTGATTGGCTGAAGGGTGGGTGTGGTCCCTCCATGCTGATTGGCCAGATGGTGGGTGGGTGTGGTCTCTCCATTCTGACTGGCCATGGTATGGGCAGATGTAGGGGGCTCCTCCAAGCTGATTGGCCAATTGGTGGGTAGGTGTGGTGCCTCCATGCTAATTGGCCCTGTCATTGGTGGATGGGGGGTAGTCCCCCCTGCTGACTGGCTGTGTGGTGGGTGGGTGTGGTCCCTCCATGCTGATTGGCCAGGGGAGAGGGGAGCTGGACAGCCAGGGCAGGTGTGATGAGCCGGTGGGTTCTCTGCGGCTCTCCCCGCAGGCTGCAGTGGTGTGGGCTGTCGGACAGCTGCTGCCTGGACCTGGCGGCACTGCTGGCTGAACACCCCAGCCTGGCCCGGCTGGAGCTGGGCGACGGCACGCTGGGCGACGGCGGTGTGCGCCTGCTCTGCGAGGGGCTGCGGCAGCCCAGCTGCCGCCTGCGCGTCCTGCGGTGAGTGACCCCAGCACCCCGCGGGTATCTCCCAGGCAGCCAAAGCTGGCTGGAGCACGGGGCTGGGCAGGTACCCCAAAAAAAGTCCCTCTGGGGTGGCTCCGACCCTCTGTCACACTCTCCCAGGGTGAGGAGCCTGAAGGCAGTGGCACAGGGTGGGGACCATCACCACGGTGAGGTGGCACCGGGGGGCTGGCTCTGAGGGTCTCTCCCGCGGGTTCCCGGCAGGCTGTGGTACTCCCGGCTCACCAGCGCCTGCTGCGAGGACCTCGCCGTCATGCTGGGCACCAGCCCGTGCCTGGAGGAGCTGGATTTGTCCTTCAGCGAGGGGCTGCGCGACGCCGGCGTGCAGCTCCTGTGCGAGGGGCTCCAGCACTGCGCCTGCCAGCTGCGGACACTCCGGTAAGGGGCTGCGGGGCTGGCCAGCATTCCCTCCTTCCCACCCGGAGCAGCTCACCCACAGCTGATCAACCCCCCTCATCCCTGTTTGCCTTGGTGCCGCAGGCTCGGGAGCTGCCGGCTGACGAGTGCCTGCTGCCGAGCCCTGGCCGCTCGGCTGGTGGAGACCCCCAGCCTCACCCTCCTGGACCTGAGCGACAACGAGCTGGGAACCGAGGGCATCCTGCAGCTCTGCCAGCAGCTCCGGCATCCCGCCTGCTCGCTCCGGGCCCTGGGGTAAGCTGCCCTTTCCATCCCCGGCATCCCCACGGCGTTGGATGTTGCTGGACGGGGAGGGGGATCCCAGCGCCCAGGCGAGCGGAGGGTATTTTTAACAGCTCTTCTCCTTTCCTTCCCTTGTTTGAAGGCTGAGCACGGCCGGGTTGAAGGAGGAAGCGCTGTGGGAGCTGGATGCCCTGCGGGCACTGAAGCCGGACCTGAAGATCGGGTACCTCCTCGAGCAGGACGTGCCCCAGGCCGGGGCCATGGCCCGGCTGCCCTTCCACCGCGGGGTCCTGCCTGGTGCAGGGGGGCCAGGGGACAGGAAGGCCCTCCCCTCCTTCAGGAGAGGTGTCCCCTCCTTTAGGGGAGCTCCTTGTAACAACCGGAGGAGCCATTCCTAGCCCAATTCTTGGGGTTTTCTTTGGGATGGGGCGCAGGGGCGGGGGTCCTGCCCACACCTGCTGGGACTCGGGGCAGAGCTGCGCTGGGTCCTTCCCTCTCCCGTTCTCCCCTGTGTGTTGGGAAGAGTTGGGGGGTGTTTGCTGATGCCAAATAAAGGCCCTGGGGCCTGTCCCAGGAATACCACGCTCTTTCCCGTCCTGCCCCTGTCCTGCCATGCCCAGGGATACGTCTGTGGGTCCAGCTCCTGCCCCACATCCCTGAGAGCTGGCTGGGAGAGAGGGGCCAGCCCGGAGGGTTGAGGGTCCAGGCAGTTTTGGGTGTTTTAATAGGAAAAAAAGGATAAATTCACAGTGAAGGGATAAAAACAACCCGGCAGCGCCGCTCGCCCCAGCTGTGGGAGCTGTGCTGCTGCTGTGCTGCGGTCCAGGGCAGGGAGGGGTGACCTCTGTGGCCAGGGCCACCCCTCCTTGGGGACAGAGCCCCCCCCCGGCCTGCACACGTGTCCCCAGGGACTGGCGCAGCGTGGCCCAGGCATCCTCACAGCGACGTCCCCAGGGTGCTGCTGCCAACATCATCGTAGTCTCTGTCCCCCGGGGGCTGTGCTGGGGGTTCCCCTGGGGCTCCCGGGGAACTTGGGAGAGGGGGGTTCCCACCTTAAGGGACAGCAAAGGCCAGTGCCATTGGGGGGCTGCTTTGTGTCCCTCCTGCCAGACCCGGACAGGGATCTTGCCGCAGCCCCCACGGATTTGCTGCCTGCTCCCTGGCCCACCCCGGCAGCCAAGTCCCCCCCGGAGGTGGGTCTCCAGGGGACAGAGTGGCCATAGCCCCTCTTACCTGTGTGTGTCCCCCCCTCGGAGATGTCCCCAGTACCGGGAGCGGGGGACTCCTCTGGCACAGCCATGGCATCATCATAGCCATCCGGGGGGCCGTGCTCGGGCAGGGCAGGGTTATCTGGGACCGGGATGAGGGTGAACAGGAGTGAACCCGGGGCCGTGGCAGGGGTCTGGGTGTGCCACCCCCCTCCAGCCGCATGCCACAGCAAGGGGTGGCTGTATCCTGGGTTCCTGCCCCCGTGCCCCTACCTGGGGCTGCCTCGCGCTTGCTCTCCTCCGTGTTGTCCCCGGCGTAACTCGGCAGCTTTGTCCCCGACCCCTCCAGCAGGGAGCCTGGCAAGGCGAGCACAGGATGTTGGGGGGGGTCAGAGCAGGCAGTAGGGCCCCTCACCACAGAGTGGGGCCATGGTGAGACCAGGGGACCCCCCACCACACCACAGGGGTGAGCTGATGTCACATCATCAGGACCCAGTGCTGAGGTGGGGCTGTGGGGCTGACCCCTCATCTTCGGGGTGAGCTGCTGGGCATGGGGGGGGGGGGGGGGGGGCGGGGATCTGCACTGACCTGAGCGACTGGGCACCTCCTGGTAGTCCGGCATCAGGGTGTAGTCCAGCTCCTCGTAGATGGCATCGGCAGTGGCGTCCGCGGCTCTGGCGGGGCCTGAAATGATGGGCAGCGCTCACCCGGGGCTGTGGGCACCGTGGGTGGCACCGGGGTCACCCCACCCCACCCCCTGAGGCTCCAGGACCCCCACACCAGCTCTACCCTGGCACCCAAGAGGGTGGCTGGGACCCACCTCGGCGCTGAGCCCGGTGACGGTAGGTTTGCACGGCCAGGGCACCCAGGGCCAGGCACAGCAGCGTCCCCAGGACCCCGCACAGGACCGTGGGCACCAGCACGGTCCCCTCCGCTGTCGCCAGGGTGGCGATGTTGGGGACACCTGCGGGGACATTGCCAGGTGGCGTGAGGAGGGGGACTGTGGCCAGCCTGGCGCGGAGTTGGGGGGCTGCCGGCACGGGCAGAGCTACCTGTGCAAGTGGTACCCTCGGGGCAGTGGCTGCCCGGCGACGGTGTGGGTGTCCCACTCATGCCATCGCTGTCCTCGTCGCAAGTGATGTGGACGTTCCCGCTGGAGCTACAGTTCTGCAGGTGCCAGGGTGCCGAGGGGCAGCGCCAAAGTGAGCTGGTCCCCTTCTCGCAGCCCACCCAGGCCAGCCAAGCGATGGCCGGCTCCTGGGCAGGAGTGGCCACCAGCTTCCCCTCATTCCCGCAGTCCAGTTGCCGGCAGGCGACGGTGGCCGTGCTGGGGCTGGTGGCATTGGCACACACACGGCCCCAGGTGCCATTGTAGAGCAGCTCCAGGTACCCGCTGCAGCGGCCGCTGCCGCCCACCAGCCGCAGGGAGAGCTGCTCTGCAGGGGGTGCGGGGGAGTCACGGCAGGCACCCCTCCCCACAGGGGGACAGGACCCCCCCAGGGGGATGGAGAGGGAGGGAGACCCCCTTGGTCCTCAATCCAGAGGCACACGGCACTGACCTGAGCAGACGGCTGCCCCTCTGCCACCGCGCTGGCAGCTTTGCCGTGCCAATGCCGGGCAGGCCCAGAGTGACCCCTCAGTCCCGGTGCAGCCGCCAGCATCCAGCCACAGCGGCCCCGTGCCGGGACCGAAGCCATCCGACACGGGTGCCTCCAGCGCCGTGCCGCAGCCCAGCTGGCGGCAGACGACGGTGGCATCCCGGAGGTCCCAGGTGTCCTGGCAGACGGTGGCCCAGGTGCCGCCGATATAGACCTCCACCCGCCCAGCGCAGTGCCCGGGGCCGCCTGCCAGCCTCACCTGCCGGCTGCCTGCAGGGCATGGAGGGCACCTGGTTGGGGCGACGGCTCAGGGTGCCGGCACCCCCCGGCCCTTCCCAGGACACTCACCCGAGCAGACGATGGCCACCTCCTCAGGGCTGTCGGTCAGCGCGGTGGCTGTCTCCGAGATGTTGCACTGGGCCAGGTTCTCCTCGGTGCCGGCACACCGCACCCACAGCCCCTCGGTGCCCGAGCCCGGTACGGTGTAGACTTTTTCTGGCACGCCACAGTCCAGCTGCCGGCACGCCACGCTGGCAGCCTGCGTGTCCCCCAGTCCCGCCACCACACGGGACCAGGCCCCGGGGCTTGTGGCGACCTCCAGCCGCCCATGGCACTGGCTCTCCCCCTCCACCAGCCGCAGGGCTTCAGCAGAGCCTGCAAAATCCCCGGCGGTGCCGTGGGGCCGCAGCACCAGCGCTCCCCTCGCCCCAAACTGGCCCTGCTCTCCATTTCTGGGGTGATTCAAAAGCCCCTTAAGGCTTTTCCCAGGGGGTGCCATACACACCTGAGCAGATGACAGCGGCAGCATTGCCGGGGCGGCAGGCAGGCACCCCCAGCACTGCCGTGGGGCACTCGCCCGGGTGCCGCTCTCTCCCGCTGCAGCCGAAGACATCCCGCCGCAGTGGCTCATCCCCCACGCCAAAGGAGCCTCCCGGGGACACGGTGGCAGCCGAGCCGCAGCCGAGGTGGTGGCAGAGGACATTGGCATCGGGCAGGTCCCAGCCGGTGGCGCAGAGGGACCCCCATGTCCTCCCCACCTGCACCTCCACCCGTCCGGCACAGCCCAAGCTGCCGTTTGCCAGCCGGAAACCCACGTAGGCTGCGGCAGAAAGGGCATTGAGGGGAGATGACAGTGTGGGGACCCCCCCACGGCCCCCCCCCCAGTGTACCCAGTGCTTACGGGAGCAGACGATGCTGGCCTGGCTGGCGCAGCCCGGGCCGCGGGGTGGCCGCCAGGTGCAGGCGGTGAGGAGGGACTCGGTGCCGTTGCACTCGAACCCTTCGTCCCAAAAAGGCCCCTTTCCCGCCTCAAACCAGCCAGTGCCGGAGACGGCCAACGCCATGCCGCAGCCCAGCTCCCGGCAGACCACCTGGGCAGCCTTGATATCCACGAGGTCCTCGCAGACACCGGTCCAGGCTCGGCCCCGTCGCACCTCCAGCCGCCCAGAGCAGGCACCGTCACCGCCAACCAGCCGGGTAAACCCTGCCGGGAGAGTCCCGGGGGTCAGTGGTGAGGGATGTGCCGGGACCGGTGGGTCCCCACCGCTGCCCAGCTCCTACCTTGGCAGATGACGGCAGTGTCGAAGTCGTGGGGGCCGTTGTAGGGTCCCCAGCCGCGGATCTCGCAGTCCCAGAAAGTGGTCTCGTCCCCCCGGCAGTCGACCACAGCCAGGTTGATGGGGCCGTCCACCGTGCTGAAGCGGCCGCTGGCAAGGTAGGCGCCGGCAGCCGAGCCGCAGCCCAGGTGCTGGCAAACCACCTCGGCGTCCTCTATGTCCCAGTTGTCATCTGCCACCGCGCCCCAGTGGCCCCGCACCTTCGCCTCCACCCTCCCGGCGCAGGGACCCCCGCCGGCCATCAGCCTCAGCTCCACCGCCTCTGCACCAGGGCACCGGCACGGCCTCAGCCCTGCCGGCGGATGGCCCGGCGGATGGCCGGGGGCCCGGCACGACCACCCTCACCACCTCACCTGTACAGGTCACGCCCACGTCCAGCTCGTGACCGCAGAAGTGTTGTCCCCAGCCGAAATGGGGACAGTCCTGCAGCACGGCCTCGGTGCCCCCGCAGAAGAAGGGCTGGAGCCAGATGCGGCCGGTGCCCTGCCCGAACGGGGTGTAGGGGGACGCTTTGGCCACCAGGCCGCAGCCCAGCTGGCGGCACACCACGACGGCCCAATTGGCATCCCAGTCGAAGTCGTAGCTGCAGACGGAGCCCCACTCGCCCTCGTGCTTCACCTCCACCCGTCCGGCGCAGCGCCCGCCGCCGCCCACCAGCCGCAGCTCCCCGGTGCCTGCGGCAAGGAGGGTACTGAGCCCGGCCTGGGGTCCCTGCCCCACCCCCACAGCTACCCCCTGCCCCGGCGCTCACCCCCGCAGAGGTGCACACACAGGAGCAGCCCCAGTGCCCTGACATGCACCATCCTGCCGGCACGGACCCCCCGGCGTGGGGTGGGTGATATATAGGCAGCGCCGCAGCGGGGAGCCAATGGAGGCGGCAGCACCTTTTGAGCCGTTATCAGGCGGGTTATCTCCCGGCTGGCGGGGCCCCGGCCTCCAATAACCTGCTCCGTGCCCAAATATGAGGCTCGGCTCCGCTTCTGGCGTCACACGCCTCGCCACGGTGGGTCGGCACCCGGATGTCCCCGGGGGGAGCCAGCCAGCCACCCCCCTGCATCTGCCGCCAGCACAGGGCTCGTGGGCCATCCCCACCCGTGTCCCCTCCCGTGGGGGTGACCCTGCTGCCGGAGCCCGGGAAAAGGCCAATCCCGGTGGTGACAGGATTCACCCCAAAGCCTCCACGGGGCCGCCATCAGCACCAGCACTGGGCAAAGCCCAAAGACCCCGGCACCCATCCTTGGGGATCTCCCCTCCCCGGGGTGCCTGGAGACCCCGGGGGGGGGCTGTGAAGCGAGGTGAAAGCCGCCCCCCCAGCCTCACTGCGGTGTTTGCAGGTGGCAGGCCCCCGGTCCCTCGCGGAGGCCGGCAGCACATGGCCGTGCCGCCTGCAGCTGTGTGCCGGCGCTCGCCTCGCGGCGCGGGCAGGAAGGGGGCGGTTTATCCCCTCAGCATCGACCGCGCGAGGCTCCCCGGCACCTGCTGCTGATAACGCCGTGCTTCCGCGCGCCCGCATCTGCCCGCGGGGCCACCGCTGCGGGGGGCACCGAGCCGACCCGGTGCTGGGGGGGGGGATGACACCCACCTGGCTCAGCCGGGATCGAGCACCCGCATAAGCGATGGGCGCAGGAGCAGGAGCTGCCTCGAGGTGCCGGGTGCACGTGAGGACGAGGATGGGGATGGGCCACCCGCAGCGGCGGGAGCTGGTGGGCTCCATCGGCGCCGAGCGGTGCCAGTGGCCGGGGCGGCGGCACACGGAGCAGGGCGAGGGGGAGGCGATGGGGCAGGAGGGTCCGCAAGCCCCCAAAAGCGCAGGAACGGCCCCAAATCGTGCTGGAGGCGGAAGGGCCCAGCGAGCCGCGGTGGCGACCGTTGGCGGCGGCGTGACCGCGCGGGGGGGACCCCTCCTCGCTGCGGGGGCACACCTGCAGGCAGCGCCGCCACGTGCCACCGGCCGGGGGCTGGGGACCTGCCACCTGCAAACGGCCCCGGGTCACCCCGCGGTAGCTGGCGGGGCTGGTCCCGATGCTGGTGTCACCCGGGATGTCCCCAGGGGCCCGGCACGGACCCGCCACGGCTGCCTACCCCTCCTGCCCGCACGTGGCCCAGCGGGGAGCCGTCGGGGATGGCGACCCCACCGGGGCTGGCAGGAGGGGGACGACACGGCTTTGGGGCCCCCCGGGGCGGGAGGTGACCCGGGGACGCCGGGATCGCCCCCCCGGTCCCACCCCGTGGCCCTTCCAGAGACGTGGCGGAGCGTCACGGGTGGGTTTTATTCCCGCATCGCTCCCTCGGCTCCTCACGGGGCGCTCGGGGCGGAGCGGCAGCCGCTCCCGCCGCCGGGACCGGTGCCCGGGGCCGGCCCCGCCCCCCTTCCCGGCGGCGCGCACTCCCCGCCGGCAGGGGGCGCCGCCGCGCGGCAGCGTCGCTGCGGAAGGAGCCGAGCGGCGGCGGAGGCGGCCGAGGAGAGACGAGACGAGGCGGGGCGCGGCGCGGGGACGATGGCGCAGCAGGTCGAGCAGCTGCGGGCGGACGGCGTGTACAAGGAGGTGCTGCGGGAGGGCACCGGGCCGCTGCCCGACTTCCGCGACGGCACCAAGGTCAGAGCCGCGCCGCCGCCTCCGAGGCTTGGGGGGGAGGGTGGGTAAACGGGCGAGGCGCGCATGCGCGGGCCCACTCCCCGTCGCCATGGTGACGCCGCGGCCTACTTCTTCAGGCCACCTTCCACTACCGGACGCTGCGGTGCGGGGCTGAGGAGACGCCGCTGGACGACAGCCGGGCGCGGGGGAAGCCCATGGAGCTGATCGCCGGCAAGAAGTTCAAGCTGCCGGTGTGGGAGGCGGCGCTGCGCACCATGAGGGCGGGGGAGCGCGCCCGCTTCCGCTGTGACGCCAAGGTGGGGCGGGGCCGCCGCCGGGGGGGGCGTGGTTCGCTGCGCTGGGGGTGGGGGGCGTGGCCATCGCCACGCCCACACGGGCCGCGCTCCCCTCCTCGCCCGCCGGCCCTGGGGTGCGAGGCCGGGAGCGTCCCGGTGCCCCCCGGCCCAGCGCCGCTTTCCCGCCGCCCCACAGCACGTGGTGCTCTACCCGCTGGTGTCCAAGAGCCTGCGGAACATCGCGGCGGGGAAGGACCCACTGGAGGGGCAGCGGCACTGCTGCAGCATCGCCCAGCTGCACGAGCACTACTCCCTGGGCTACCCCGACCTCGACGAGCTCCAGAAGAACCCGCAGCCCCTCATCTTCGACATCGAAGTGCTCAAGGTGAGGGTCCCGCTCGCGCCAACGTGGGGAGGGGCGGCCGCGGCTCGCCCCCTCCCAGCCCTGGGCCGGGGTGGGGGGGAGCTCGGGGATGGCCGTGAGCACCCACCAAGGGTGGAGGCTGTGGGCAGGAGGATGCTGGGGCTCTGCCCTCACGATGGGGTGCTGGCAGGTGGAGGCACCCGGCTCCTACCAGCAGGATCCGTGGGCCATGACGGACGAGGAGAAGCTGCAGGCCGTACCCCTGATCCACAAGGAGGGCAATGAGCTGTACCGGCAGGGCAAGGTGCAGGAGGCAGCTGCTAAATACTACGATGCCATCGCCTGCCTCAAGAACCTGCAGATGAAGGTGCGGTTTCCCAGCCCCTCTCTGGGGTGCACACGGGTCTCCCCACATCCCCTCTGGAACGCAGGGCTTGGGGAGCTTCCCCTCATTCTCCCCACTCCGTGTCATCCTGCAGGAACAGCCCGGCTCTCCGGACTGGATTGAGCTCGACCAGAAGATCACACCCCTGCTGTTAAATTACTGCCAATGCAAGCTGCAGTGCGAGGAGTACTACGAGGTGCTGGATCACTGCTCCTCTATTCTCAACAAGTACGAGGGTAAGGAGCCACACGCCAGCCCGGCCGGCTGGGGCGGGCGCCGATGGGGCGAGCAGGCAGCGGGGGGGCCCCCTGTGCGCCGCCAATCCAGCAGCTCTCTCCCCGCAGACAACGTCAAGGCCTACTTCAAGCGGGGGAAGGCCCACGCGGCGGTGTGGAACGTGGCGGAGGCGCAGGCTGACTTTGCCAAAGTGCTGGCTCTCGACCCCTCGCTGCGCCCCGTCGTCTCCAAGGAGCTGCGGAGCCTGGAAGCTCGCCTGCGCGAGAAGGAGGCCGAGGACAAGATCCGCTTCAAGGGCATCTTCTCCCAGTAGAGCCCGCGACTGCAGCGGAGAGCCCAACAGGTTCTTTTAGATATTCCACATGTGGAATGTTCATTGATGTTTATTAATGTTTAATACAAGTTTTACTTATTTGAAGTCATTTGAAGTGGCCCGGGAGCTCGCCACGGCCCGGTGACACGGCAGCGCGCTTAAGTCGCAGTACTAAGCAGCGCGTAGCCATCGCAGGCGGCGCGGTTGGAGCGCACAGACTCAAGGTGAAGCGCCTTGCCGAGCTCTAGCCCGTGCTCATCGTCACACCAGGAAGGGGTGCGTGGGGTGACGTGGGCTCAAGCTCTCCGCTGCATTCTTTTGTTCATTGTTCGATGGTTTTATAGTTTATGTTGGGCTGAGCCACCCCGCCCGGGGCTGGCCAAGCTGTTTACAGCCGTAGGGGCGGCAGTGCCAAACCTCAGCCCCGTCTCTTACCCGCTTCGTGCCTGTATTCCGCGCCACGTCCTGCCTCGTCACTTCTCAAGGCTGCTGCTATCATCCCAAGATCATGTTTCCTCTATACTACATCGTCACGTCAGCGTTGTAAATATTTTATATAGAATAACTGCTCGATACCGCTATCTCTATAAAACTCTGGTCGTGCTATGCCAAGATAAACGAAAGTGAAACTAGTCACAGGCACCTGGTCACTTAAAAAAATGCTGTTACAGGGAAATGAGGTAAAACACAGTAGCAAGCAGGCCGGGAGGAGCTCGGGGGGAGGGAACCTGGCAAGCCCTGGCCCTGAGGCCTTGCAACCTCGCTGCAAAACTGAGCCCTCACTGGCTGCAGTAAGCGCTCCCCCCGTCCTGGATGTGTTACAGCTGCTGAATGACTGTTCTGAGGTGTAGAGCCAAGAAAGCTCTCCAGCGGGCTCCGTCCTGGGCTCGGGGTGTAAAAGCAGCTCCAGCGCACGCAGAGCAGGAGCTGAAAGCTGAGCCTGCGCTGCTGCAGCGCCCCAAAAGCCCACGGCCCTCACCCCATGCCCAGCCCGAAGGTGACAGCAGGGTTGCCGAGCTACCCTGGCTGTGCTCCGCTCACCGAAGCCAGCTGCTTTCCTCCTCCTGCCCCCAGGGTCCTGCCGGCCTTGCCCTAACTCCGCGGCTGTCCCACGTGCCCAAGGTTTAACCGCTGACACCAGGTGCGTGTGGGTGTCAGCATCAGCGGGGCCCCGAGAGCAACGGCGCAGCCCAGAGACACCCCACGCTGCCTTTTCCCCACCACGATGTGCCCTGAATTCCTCAGGACCCAAGTGCTGTGCCCCAGGACCACCTCCCCACGGGACATGGTGTGACCGGGACCGGGGCTTTGCCAGTGGGGGGAAGCCGCGGTGCCGTTTGCTGTGGCCGGTGGGGACGGAGCGGACACGCAGGCCCACGCGCCTCATCTTTACATCGTTTTATTTCACAACGAAACAAAGAGAACAGGAACGGCGTTTGAATCCCGGCCCTTCCCCTGCCCCACGGTGGGCGACACCAAACAAATAAATAAGTGGGGAGCAGGGAGGTGTCACTTGCCCTGGGGTGTAGCCATGGCCCCCCCAGTGCTACCCACGGACAGATAACCCCAGGGGACAGTGCACGGGCTCCCTAGGGGCGAACCCCACTGGGCACTGCCCAGCAGCAGCCCCAAAGGGCCGTGGGGGATGGGGCAACAGGGTGGAGGCAGAGCTGGGGGGCAGCAGGGTGGGCTCAGCCCTGAGGGGATGACTCTGGCCCTCGGAGTGCCACCTCCCAAGGCCCCTCGGTCTCGGGGGACGCAGCACCCTTATCTCCTTCCTGTCGGCTTGGGGCTCATCGTCAGCTCCGGCCCCAGGTGCTCCCGGCTGGGAACGAA
Source organism: Rhynochetos jubatus (assembly GCA_027574665.1). Classification (NCBI taxonomy): domain Eukaryota; kingdom Metazoa; phylum Chordata; class Aves; order Eurypygiformes; family Rhynochetidae; genus Rhynochetos; species Rhynochetos jubatus. The sequence goes on from CM050663.1 coordinate 1,106,187, forward strand.
GGCTGTGGCAGAGCGGGGACGGCGGCCGCGCCACCCTCACTCCTCACCATCCAGCTTGAGGCTGATGCTGCGGGGCTTGGCCCGGGGTAGCCCGGGGGGTGCCGGGGGGGGCCCCCCATCCCGCTCCGCCTGGCTGGAGCCACGCGACCGCAGGAGCTGACTCTGCTTGCGTAGGAAGTCGACAGGGGCCGGGCAGCCGTAGGTGCCTTTGCCCAGCACGGGCCGCGGGGGTCCCTTGGGGGAGTGGGCCAGGGCCGCTGCCTCCAGCTGGGCCAGGTGGGCTACGTACCCCTCGGAGAGGAACTGCGGGACGCACGGACAGCCTGAGCCTGCAGCCTTGGCTATCACACACTCCCACCACTCTGGTGGGGTCAGAAATTGTGCCCTGCACCCCCCACACCGTACCTGGCACTGGCTGTGGAACTTCTTGACGGCCCGGCCCACGATGTAGATGTGCGCCGGCGCGAGCCCCAGCGAGCTGTAGACGGAGATGTCCTTGGTGGAGCCGTAGCCAGCGACGATGGTGATCTCTGCCTGCCCAGGGAGAGGAGCGTTGGGGCAGGGAGCGACCCCACGGGGACAGCCACCCCCAAGGGATGGGGACAACCTTGTTTCATAGGACTGGGAGCTGCCCCTCTGTGCCCTGAGCACAGTCCCAGGAGAGGGTGCCAGCTCCGCCGTCACTGCATGGTCCAGCTCCAAGCAGCTCCACACACGGCTCCAGCAACCCCCAGGATGGAGAGGGGCATGGGGCACGGCCCACACAACCCCTCCACCCCCATCAGCCCCGTGTCCCCACCCTGCCCGCATCCCCCTCCCCACCTCGGTGCGCAGGCTCTGGAGGAAGGCGGCTTTCTGGCGCAGGGGATCGTGGGTGAGCCCGTCGCAGAAGGAGACGGCGCCGTGGGGGAAGTTGTGCTGGGAGAGCCAGGCCACCACGCGGTGCTTCTGCATGTCAGGGCGTCCAGTCACGTAGATGATCATGTAGCCCGAGTCCTGCCAGTGCCTAGGAGGGGACACGAGCTGCTGCCAGGAGCCCGTGCTGGGACAACCCGGCTGGTGGGAAGGTACCAAGCATCTCCCAACGCATCACGCATGAGTCCTGCCTCCTAAACCTGCTTCCTTCATCAGATTTTATCGAGGCTGGTGGCACAGCAGAGCTGCGGGGTGGCACAGCAGGCTTCAGGACCAAAACCAGGAGCAGGCTGTTTTCCCACGAGAAGGCACAGATGCCATGAAAACCTCTGGGAGAGGAGGCAGCAGGAGAATCCCCCAGCTCGTCTCTGGGAGGGCAGCTTGCTCTGATGTACCCACTACCCCAGTCGGGTTGTCACCGCACCGTGAAAGGAAAGGGAAGTTGTCCCCCTTATCTGAAGGGCACCTACCGTACGACATCCACAGCCCCCGCCCGCACTTTGGGGTCGCTGCCCATGATGGAGACGCTGGCGGTGAAGGAGCCGTCAATGCTGAACACGACCGACTCGGTGCCCCGGGCCACCACCGTCAGGTACGCCTCAGCGTAGCTGTGGTCCCCCCTGGGATGGGAGAGCGGGGAGAGGCTCAGCGCTGGCTCTGCCACCGAGGGGGCAGGCGGACCTCTGCCAAAAGGGCTGGAGGAGGAACGGAGATGGCACCGCACTCCCGGATCTCACCTGACCACCATGCGCACGGGGTAGACGCCGATAGCCAGAGCCTTGTCTGGGGGGATGGTGAAGGTCAGGCGCCCGCTGCCGCTCGTCACCTCGGTGCCGTAGTACAGCCACTTCCCTGACAGCGGCTGCGTCATGATGTAGATGTCCACCTGGGAGAGGAAAAAGGGCTGAGCATGGCCTGAGCCTCCAGATCCTGCTGTGACCCTGACCTACAAGTCCGTACGACTCTCCCGCCATCCCACCGCGGCTCCTGTTCACCATGTCCCTTCCCCTGCCGTGGGTGACACCAGCTCCGTGTCCCCTCCTGGCCATGCCCGCCCCAGCTGGGGGATCCTGGTGGCACCCGCGAGCCCAGTGGTACCTTCTCCCCGGTCAGCGTCACCACGTCCAGGGGTCCATACATGAAGCGTCCACTGAGGACCTGCGCTTTGCCCTCGCACACGATGATGTCGCAGGCCCGGTGGTTGGCTGTCACGTTCTGCAGGGACACGGAGGGGGAGGGGGTCAGCAACCTGCCCGAGGGAGCTCCAGAGGTGGCACAGGGACCCCATCGGGCTGCAGCACCATCCCAGGATCCTCCAGGCAGACAGGAGCAAATCCTCCCCACTGCATCGCCCCACAGCCGTGGTCTCCCCAGGCACCCAGGATGGCTGGAGCCTGGCGCTGCCCCGGGACACGTACCCGGATCTTCACTTGGGTCCGCTTGCGCTGCCATTTCTCCCGCGGGATCGCAGGGCTGTAGATAGAGCTCTCCTCGCTCTCCGCCGGCTGCGGTCCCTCCTTCTCCATCACCTGCAGAGCAGCACAGCCCCGGTTCAGCTCCCCACCGGCCGCAGAAAGCCGTGCCGCTCGCCCCGGCGTGCCCGCCGTACCTGGCGCAGGATGAAGGCCACCACATCGGAAGACTCCCAGTAGCTGGCGTGGAAGAGGTGGGGCAGGGTGATGGTGGGGAAGGCGGTCAGGGCGTCGGGGCAGTACAGCGAGTAGTCGATGCGCTTTGGGCCCCACCAGCGCTCCAGGACTGCAGGGAGAGCTGAATGAATCCGTCCCCGGGACCGTATCCCACGTCATGCATCCCGAGGTGCCAGCATGGGGTGGGCAGGGATGACACTTACTTTTAACCACCTCGCTGGTGCTGGCAGGAGTTGGGGGCTCTCCTGGCTCGCTGCCCCTCCAGAAGCCCCCGAAGCTGCCAGTGGGGGTCGGGGGGGCGGCCACGTCCACCTCGGGCAGGAACAGGGCAGAGTGCATCTGCAGGGCTTCCGCTGCGGAGAGAGACAAGTGAGGACACCCTGGGGACACCCACCACCCCCCTGGGACCCACCCTGCAGCAGATCCCCAAAGGGGTGGGCAGGGCTAGCACATCACTGTCCCCCCACCCCAACCAGGCTCCTGCGGTACTGAGAGTGCTCCTGCTACCCTGGCACGACACCGGAGCCCCGGGATGCCTGGCACCAGCCCGGCGTGGGGGGCTGCTCACCCAGCAAGGAGGAGGTGCCGTCACCTAGGGGGTACTTCTGGTAGCGGGGCACGCTGAGCGGCGGGACGGCGTGGAAGGCCTTGGCCAAGAGGGGCTCCAGGCGAGAGGCGCAGGGGTCAGCCGCGTGGAAGAGGTTGTAGATCTGCTCGCAGGCGGGACGTAGCTGGGCCACTGCGACAGAAGAGGGGGCTCAGGGCTGCCCGGAGACGAGCCCAGTGTGGATGGGGCACAATGTGGGCATAGGGCAGCTGGGAGCTCTATGCCTAGAGCAACAAAAAGCAGGACCCAGCAAGAGGAAAGGCTAGGGAAGCAAACCCAGGACACCGGTGACAGCCGGGGGACAAGCTGGGGACACTAGGGGCACACACCGACACCAACACCCACACAGACTGGGCGTGCAAGGGGCTCAAACCCAAGCAGGGCTCTTTGGGGAGGTCCTGGGGGGCTCAGGGTTGCAGGGCCAGGGGAAGCATGACTCCAGGATGAGGGCTTGAGCCCCGCAAAGAGGGTCGGGGGCTGGCATCGCGGCTGGCGGGGGTCCTCACCATCCAGAGCGGGCATGACGGTCTTGCGCAGCGCCAGCACCAGCCCCAGCGGGGAACCAAAGAGGAAGAAGCCGGATACCTTAAAATCGAGGCGGGTGCTGGCCCCCTCCACCCCGTCCAGGGCCGCGGTGCCGCTCCGTGGCGCCTCTGCCTCCAGCACGGCCTCGCTGGCCTGCGGGCTGGGACAGCGGGGCCAGTGGGCATGGGGAGGGACTGTGCTGTCCCGCTCCCACCAGCCCAGGGGCAAAGCTGCACCCGGAACTGCCCCGTTAGCCCGGAGGAGTTGCTGGAAGCAGGGAAGCTCCAGCAAGACACTCCCGGGGCAGGCTGCCCCCATGCAATGCTCCTCCCCAGGCTGGTGCAGACGGGAAGTTCACCCTTTCCATAAAGCATAAAATTAGTTGGGAGATCACCAACGTTCCCGCAGGGATGGGCCGTGGTGGTACGACCGTCACCCGTGCTCTCACCTGCACAAGGAGCTGGGGTGGTGGCTGTCCCCTTGCTCTCGGCAGGGTGGCTGTGTCCCCGCCTCGGGGCTGGCCTGGCCCGATCCCGCTGTTCCCTCTGCCCCATCGGCCAGTGGATCCCGGCCGCCGCACAGCTCCGGGGAGACGGGCTCTGTGCTCTGCAGGGGAGGGGCAACAAGCGCCCGGCTCCAGCTTAGCCACCACCAGCACCCCCACCAACGCAGCACCCTGGGGTGCAAGCGGGGTTCGCCGACAGCGGGGCGCTGGCACTCACCAGGCTGCCGCGGCGGCTGCTGCTGCGGCTGCCCCCCGAGCCCGCCCGGCTCTGGCAGAGAGCGTCGAAGCCCAGGATGCCACCCACGCAGTCCCCCAGCAGCACCACCTGCAAGATGCCACACACCCAATGCGGAGGGCGACGAGGGACAGAGCCTCGGAGCAAAGCGATTCCCAGCAGAGCCAAGCCCAGAGCAGCTTCCCCCAAATCCCCTCTCACCTGGCCGCAGAAGCCGGCCCCCTCCCCGGAGTGCAGGAAGGCGCTGTACGCCTGGTTGGCACGGGCGATGACGGCACCCATGGCGTGCTGGTAGCTCCCGGAGGAGGTGGCCAGGAGCGGGAGGGCTGCCAGCGGGATGTGATCCTGGCTGCTGGACAAGCTGTCCCTGTCATGGCTGTAGGGGCTGAGCCTGAGAGGGAAAAGGGGGGCAAGAATTAATGGGGGGCTGCCCCCACCTCCCCATCCCACCACCCAACGCTTGCTGCACCAGGAGTTATCCCATCCCATTGCTCATCCTGGATGCCACACCAGCAGAAGTAACGTCCCATCTCCATGGCCACCACCTCCCCAGTCCCTTGGGGTGGTTTTTCCAGGGGCACAGCCCCCCCCCCCCTCCTCGCCCCATGGCACAGCACACGGCGCTGTCATCCCATACTTGGAGACGAGGGCGTAGGCGGCGGCGCAGATGGGCGGGCAGGGCACCAGGCGCAGCGCCACGTGCCCCAGCGCCTCGGGGAAGTGGATGCGGGTGACGGCGTCGAAGGTGGCCGCCAGCGTCTGCACATCTGCCTGCTTGGAGCCCGGCTCGCCCGCTCCCTGGTCCAGGATGTTGCCGCTGTGGAGGATGAGGAAGAGCGCGTGGATCCGGCACGCCTGCGCCGCGCTCTCCGACGAGCCACCCTGTGGGAAGGAGAGCGCGGTCGTCGGCACCCGTGCTGGGAGGTGGGGGTGACATGGCTTGAGGGAGGGGATAAATGGGGCGCACACCTCAGGGAAGGCAGACACCCCCAGTCCTTCGCCATCCACCTTGGCAGCGCTGGCTCCATCCCCTGTGAGCACACGGCCCCAGTGAGCGCGGCCGCAGCGTCCAGGTAGGGGTCAGCCCCCTCCCAGGACACCCAGCCCAGGGTTTGGGGCTGGGACTACCCCCACACACTCACCCAGTGCCTCGTCCAGCTCCGCCGGCCGCTCCAGCGTGTCCAAGAAGTCGTTGGAGCTCCACTTTGTCATCTCCTTCGCAAAGACTTCATCACTGTCGGACAGGTCCTCTGCGGCGGCAGGGAGGGGGCGGTGGGTGGGGAGCCCACCCACCCGGCACAGTCAGCCCCGCCTCGAGCCGGTGCCTGGTCCCTGCCACCGAAACGCTGAGCCATGGGGCCGCCCCACCATACCGTGGGCATCGAAAAACTCCTCTTCGGAGCTGTTCTCGGAGTCGCGGGCGATGTTCTGCATCCGCCACTCGGACAGGCTCTGAGGAGACACCCCCCCTGCCAGCAGCGTGGGGTCAGCACCCAGAGCCTCCCCCCAGCAGCGAGACCCTGCTCCTGCACCCAGAGCCCCCCTCAGGAGACCCACAGCCAGGGAAGAGAGGGTCTACTGCCCCATCTCCCATGGAGAACAGCAGCCAGAGGGGGGGGTGAGGGTCCCCATCCCACCCACAGAGGACCTGGTCTCTCACCTCCATGCTGGGATGAGTAGGAGGACCGGGAGGAGGTGGACCACTGCTTGGCAAACGTATCATCAGGGGAGGCATCGGCCACCCCCTGCACCTCAGCTCCCTCCTGCCCACTGGCCCCCCCAGGCTCTGGCCGCCCCTCGGGGCTGGGCCCAGCCGGGGGGGGCTCCTCAGCGTCGCCGCACTTGGCCATCTTCTGCGCCAGCATCCGTGCGGTCTCCTCCTCCAGCTGCCGGATGTCCTCCATCGTCAGGTCCGTCCACTCGTCCTGCCAGCACCACGCTTGGCGGTGGGCCCGCAGCATCACCTTCCGCAAACCTGCGTTGGGGACGGGGAGACCGAGCCCTGCATGGCCCCGGGGCTCCCCACACTCGCTCCCCTCACCCCCCGCCCCCGGCAATGCCGGCGACGGAGGGCTCGCCACCGCGGCCCCGCACTCACCCACGTCGTGGATGAACTGCTCGATTTTGGACTGCATCCCCCAGTAGCGAAACTCCACCTTGCAGAGCTTGTAGGCGCACATCAGGGGCCCCCCCGCCGCCACCTCCAGCCAGTCGTCCCCCAGCGGCCCCCGGCCCGTCTTGGCCGAGTGGTAGAGTTTGGGGTCCTCCTCGGGCTTGTATTCCCCGGGGGAGATGGGGTCACGCACGATGTCGATGGTGTCTGTAAGGGGAACAGCGCTCGTCACCCTTCAGCACTCGGCGAGGGGATGTGGGAGGGGGTGGGAGCCCCCCACCAGGCAGAAAAGCGGGGTAAAATGCCCAAAAATCAGGCAAATTATTCCTGCAAGCCATGCGCCCGACACAGCCGGGAGCAAACGCTCCGTGTCCCACGGCTGTAGCGCCAAAGGCACCCTTGGGTGCGCCTGAACACGGCCCGTCCCTGCTCGGGGGCCCGATCCGGCACCTGTGGAGCGGCACAGTGCGGCTGCGAGAGGCACCGGGGGGTGCAGAGGCGGGAGGGGCGGGGGGCGCGGAGGCGGCGAGGCGCGCGAAGAGCCGGGGCTGACACACATACGCGCATTAGCCGGGAGATTTGGCAGCTGGGAGAGCGGCCCCGGCGACCCCGAGGGCTGATGCCGAGGACAGCCGGATCGAGCGGCTCGGCGCAGCGGTGAGCCCCACCAGCTGCCCCCCCCAACCCAGACCCCAGGGTCCCCCAGGGTACAGGGGGCAGCAAAACCACCACACGACCCAGGAGGAGCCCCTGTCAAGCCAGGGGGGTGCGATGGCAACACCTCCCTCTCCCCAAACGGGGGTGGCCTCACCGATGGCACCCAGGAAAACATGATCCAGCGGACTTGGGGGCCATTTGGGCCCAACGTATCCCACAGTTTGGCCGCTCCAGCCCCGTTTCCAGGCCAGCTCCCTCCAGCCTGGTCTGGAGGGGGGTCCCAGGGCACTTCACTGGCCCCCAGGACCTTCCCACAGAGCCGTCCCCATGCCCCAGCCCTCATGGATTTCCCCTGTTGATGCCCCCGAAGTGCCTGCTGGCCTCCTCCAGCTCAGCCCCAAAAAAAGGGGGAAAAAAGGACTTTTAAGACTCAGAAAGGGACACTGCAGGGCAGGTGCTCCGAAGCGGGGCTTTTCCTGGGGTGGGTAGCTGAAATGCAAAGCACTGAAACCCCTCCAAACCCCCCCAGCCCGCAAAATGCACCACAGGGTGGGAAAGCAGCCTACGGTGCCAAAATTGTGCGGCGAGAGAGGTCGAGAGGACACCCCAGGGCTCACACGGGGAGGGGGGGCACCTCTCGCTGCCGGAAGCGCAGCCCTGTGTTCCCCCCGTTATCCCTGCAGCCACGCCACGGAGATGTCCCGAGCCCTGGGCTGGCCACGGAGGCGAGGCCAACGCGAGCCCTTAAACCGGCGCCTGACAGGCCGGCCGAGCCGCTCGGACAGCTGCACGGCATCGGGCGGCCGCGAGGAGCTGGGAAGGACCCGCCAGCCCCGAGCAGCTCCCGGCAGCATCACTAAAACAAGGACCAGCGGGTGCGTTTGCTTTTAACACGGCGAAGATTCGGCGAGGAGACGGTTATCCCCGCGGTTCGCCCCGAGAGTCCGGATCGCCCGCGTTCGCCCTTTGAAACGTGAGATGGGAGTTTAAATCCGTCCGCGCTACGGGACACCGGGGTGAGAGCGAGAGCTGGCAAGGAAAATCCCAGCGGGGCCAGTCCCGCCTCGGTCCCGCTCCCCTCGGGAGGGAGCAGCCACCCGAAGCGCAGCGCGTCCCGTGGAAAGCACGTGGGACGGGCACCGAGGTGGAAAACCAGGCTGGGGGGGGACACGGCCGTGCCCTGCCTGCTCTCCGCTCAGCCCCGCTTGCTGCCCAGGTGTGGCAGGGGCAGAACTCATCCCCCCCGGCCCAAGCTGTTGGTATCCCGGCCGGACATCCCCGGTGCCGCAAGAACCAATGAGAGAAATAGGTCAGATGAATCATTTCCTCCGAGTGCCTATTTTAGGCCTCCATTTTAAGAGGCAGCGCGTCACGCTCTGCACTCCGGCGCCTAAAACGACCGGATCGACACCGCCGGGAAAAGGAGACCGCAGCAGCCTGGACCAAAGCCACCGGCGAGGGAGGAATCCCGCTCCCCAGGCTCAGGGCTCTGCCCGCCAGGTCCCCCCAGCAAGAAGCGGAGGGGCCTGGAGCCGGAGAGCGACCTGGAGCGAAGCCCTGGGGAGCACAGGGTGGGAAAACGGGGACACGCTTTTCCAGCTCCAGCTGATCCGAAACACGCTGGAGGAGCCTGGTTCCCACGTACGCCCGGAGAGGGGCTGGGAAGGCAAAGCCGTGCCAGGGCACGCGGGCCAGGGGCTGGGACAAGGAGGAGAGGGGACAACCAGGAAGGGGAAGGCTGCAAACAAACATACAGGCAGGGGAAGGTGGCAGAGGACAAAAACGCCCCCCAAAACATCTTTAATCCGGATTGTGCTGAGGGAGCGGGCAGGGGGCTCGGGACAGGGAACTCGGGACACAGGCGTCTTCCCCTGCCAGGGCGTCCCCCCAGAGCCGTCCCCAGAACGCGACGGGCCAGCAGCGAGAGCAAAGCCAAGCGCGTTGCAGATGCCGACGCCGTGGCACATCCGCGCACCCGGCTCCGGGGAGCACCGCGTAGGAACCCCGGCACCCCCGCGCCAGCCTCGCGGCGGCCGTACACACCCAGAATCCTCTGCCTCTTCTCGGCCGCGCTCAGGTTGAAGACGTTGGCCTGTTGGCCCGCGTCCGGGCGGTAGTATGTCTCGATCTCGATGGAGAACTTCTCCACGAAGGGGCAGGTGTATCTGGGGGATGAGGGATGTGTGGGGATGGAGCCCCACGGCACGGCCCCATGGCCCATCCCACATCCCCGCCGGGTCCTACCTGGTACGGGTGTAGGGGTAGGCGTTCCAGGATTCCTCCTCCACCTGGAGCGCGGCCTTGGGGAGCAGCGCCCGAAACCAGCTGGGGATGTGGGAGCCGACGTGGTAGATCTTGTGGGTGTACTGGCCGCTGCCGCCGGGGCCGTCGCTGTAGGGCCGGTTGGCCAGGATCTCCACCCCGCTGCCCTCGCCGCTCGATTCCTCCCGGCTCTTCTTCTGTGGGGAGAGCCGCTGGATGAGCGTGGCCACCCCTCCGGCACCCCCTAACCCTGGGGTCTGCACCCCCGGGGTCCCCGTACCCTCCTGCAGCCCTGCCAATCCCTTGGGGTCAGCCTCAGGGTCTCCAGGCTCCATGCTCAGCCCCACAGCCCCCTGCATGCCACAGCCCCCCGCAGCCCCCAGTTCTCCATGCTCAGCCCCACAGCCCCCTGCATGCCACAGCCCCCTGCAGCCCCCAGTTCTCCATGCTCAGCCCCACAGATGCCTGCACCCCCATGCCTAACCCCACAGCCCCTGCAGCCCCCAGACTCAGCCCTACAGCCTCCAGCACACCCCCAGGCTCCATGCTCAGCCCCACAGACCCCTGCCACCCCCATGCTCAGCCTTACAGCCTCCAGCACACCCCCAGGATCCACGCTTAGCCCCCCAGCCCCCTGTAGCCCCCATGCTCAGCCGTACAGCCTCCTACAACTCCCAGTTCCCCATGCTCAGCCCCACAGCTTCCTGCAATCCCCTGCACCCCCATGCTCAGCCCCACAGCCTCCAGCACCACCCAGTTCCCCATGCTCAGCCCCACAGCCCCCTGCAGACCCCAGGCTCCATGCTCAGCCCACAGCTCCATACATCCCCCAGCCCCCCATGCTCAGCCCACAGCCACCCTGTACACCCCCAAGCTCTGTGCTCAGTCCCACAGCCCCCTGTGCACCCCAGCCCCCTGGACTCAGCCTCACAACCCCCTACACACCCCAGCCCCCCATGCTCAGCCCCACAGCCCCCTGCAGCACCCAGGCTCAGCCCCACAATCTCCTGCACCCCCCACTTCCCCATGCTCATCCCTACAGCCTCCTGCACACCCCCAGCTCCCCATGCTCAGCCCCCCAGCACTCTTCACCCCACAGGCTCAGCCCCCCAGTCCCCTACGCCCCCCAGTGCCCCATGCTCAGCCCCCCAGTCCCACCTGGATCATGTAGAGCTGGGCCACCTGGTACTCCTCCAGGCTCATGGGCAGCAGGATGTGGTACTCCTTGATGAGCATGGCGGCGGCGGGGGGGCAGCGCCTGCGGCGGGGGGGGGGCCGCCAGCCCGGCTCAGCTCGGCCCGACCCGGCCCGGCGCCCGCTGCGACGCTCCCGGGCCCGCCCCGCTGCCATGGCAACGCGCCCCCTGCCCGCTCGGCCCCGCCCGCCCGTCTTCGGCTCCGCTCGGCGCTACCCCCCCCTCCCCCCCCGCCCCCCTCCCGGCCCCGCCGAACCTGCGCTGCTCCGAACCGGCCCCTCGGCTCGTGACATCACAGCGCGTTCCCACGGAGACGGCCGTGACGTAGGGAGGAGGGGCGTGACGTCAGAAACGGGAAGGCGGCGAGCGCCGCTGCACGGGCATTCCGCGTGTGCCGGCCCCGCCGCCTCCCGCCTCCCTCCCCCAGCCCCGGGACCGACCCTGCGGGCAGGGGCGCTGCTCCGCCGGGTTCGGAAAAGCGGGGGGTGTCATTAACACAAAAAAAGGCCTTTTTTAAGCGTTAAAGGAGGGTTTGGCTCATTCCGGCCCCTCTCGACCCAGGCACCGCGCTGGGGCACCCACCCCCAGCTCCAAGCCCTTCGCCGGTGCCCCCCTCACAGCGCCGGGAGCACGGACACCCGCCACCCCCGGGGGCCGCATCCCGAGGCCACGTCCCAACCATGTCCTTTATTTATAAAAACGGGCATTTAGAAAGAGCAGAGAGCGCGGGCAGCACGGCGGCCCCCCCCCCCCCCCCGCCTCCGCCACCGGCGGGGCAGGGACAGCGGGGAGGGGGGCAGCGAAGGTCCCGGGGCGGGTGGGCGGGGGTCCCGGGTGACAGCAGCCGTTACGTGCGGGCGTTTCGCTCTGTCTCTGCCAGGCACTCCCTGACCAGCGCCCGGGCGTGGATGATGCCTGCGGGGAGAAGCAGAGGGATGACCCGCATCAGCCGGACCCTCGCACACGCAGGACCGGGGGCCGGCCGGTGTGTTTCCCGTTCCCCCCCCCCCCCGCCTACCCCGCTTCAGCCGCTCCATGGCACTCTTGCTGCCGGCGTAGGTGGGCCGGATCTCCTTCCCCATCTCCTCGATGACGGAGAGCAGGTCGGTGTAGGTGCTCTGCGAGCCCTGAGCCCCGGGGGGCTTCATCGCCTGCGGCGGGTGGAAACACGGAGGGGCTGAGGGTCGCCCCCGCCGCCCCGCGCCGCCCCCGCCGCCCCGAGCCTCACCTGCACGTAGCCCATGGACGGCGGCCCGAAGTCATTGAAGAGGGGCCGGAAAGGGGCGGCGGCGCCGGGGACGGAACCGGAGGGCGACGGGACGCTCGTGGCTGCGGGGAATGGGGTGTTACCGGCTGCTCCCACCCCCGCCTTCCCGGTGCTTCCCCCTCTCCCCCGCGGTTACCGGCGGGGGGTGCGCTCACCGGCGGGCGGTGCCCCAGGCCCCGGCGGGGCAGGGCTGGCGCTGGCAGCTCCGGTGGTAGCGGGGGCGGGAGCGATGGGCTTGTAGGACATCCCCGACGGCCGCCCGCCGCTCCCGGATCCCTGGAGCGCGGCGGGGGTCGGTTGGCGGCCCCCGCGCTCGCCCCGCCGGTTGTTCCGCCGCTGCCCGCCGCTCTTCAGCTCAGCTCAAGTTCCTCCTCGCACACCCCGACCCGGGGAGAGCGGAGCGGGGCGGCTCCGGTACGACACGGCTGCGCAGGGCCCGCCGCGGCCTGGCCTGACCCGGCCTCCCCCCCCCCTCCTCTCCGCGCCGGCACCGCCGCTCGCTCTGATGACGCATGCGCGCGACGGCCGCGCTGACGTCATGGCGCCGCCGCGTACCTCCCTCCCTTCCCGTCACCGTGGAGACGCGCGGCGTCGGCCCCGCCCCCTCCTCCTCCTCCCCCCGCCCCCTCAGCGCCTCAGGGGAGTGGCGGGAAGGGAGATGGGCGGGGGGCGGCCGCGGGACCGGCCTGGGCGGCCCCACCGGGCCCTGAGGAGAGCCGCGGGGCTGGCAACGCGGCAGGGCCCGGGTCCCGGCCCCACGGAGGTGAAGGGGTGCCGGGGATGCCGGTTCCCCGCGGGGGTGGGCAGGCAGGGCCGCCCCGGGCCGGAGCGCGGCACGGCCTACACCCGGGGAGGGGGAGCGGGCAGCGGGGGAGAACTGCGGAGGGACCGGTCGTGAGCGAATTATAGATAAACTCCACGTAAGGATGGAAAAAAGCTTTCCTAAACGAGGCAGAAATTGCAAAAATTCATGAATTTGGTCCCCCAGGGGGGAGCGTGGCTGGGAAGCAGCGGGTGTCCTTAACTTGGGGGTGCAAATATTACCCCAAACCGCATCCGGGTAACGCTTTATTCCCGCTTCTTTCCTCGAGGGTGTCCCAGCCGGGGTGCCGGAGCCCCGGGGAGTCTCCCCTGCGCTGGAGGCCGGACGGAGCCTCCACGAGGGCCCCCGCAGGCCCGGGATGCGGAGGGGTGCCTCACCCGCGCTGGGCAGGACAGAGCAGGCTCCGGGGTAGGTCTGAGCTCGTTCCGCGGTGACGGGGGGGCGGGCAGCGGGTTACGCCGTAGGGTCACTCTTCAATCACAGCGTGGAGGGCGTGGGGTCGGCACGAGGGGCTCGCCGTCGGAACCGGGGGTCAGGATGAAGGCTCAGAGGGGTGAGCGGCAGGGCTGGGGCGCAGGTGGAGGGCAGGGGACCGGCCCGTTTTGAGCAACAGCGGCTGGGGTGAGGTCAGGGCGGGAAGGGGGAGCAGGGGAGAGGTCAGGGCGAGAGCGGCCGAGTCTGCGCCAAAAAAGAGCCCGGCGTCGGCCCCGGCGCCCCACGCCGCGGTCAGACCTCGGCATAGCCGAGGGTGAGTCTGAGCGCCTCCGGCGCTGAAGAAGCGAGGGTCTCGCCCCGGGCTCGGGCGCCGCTCCGCAGCGGCCTGAGCCAGGCGTCTCCTCCGCGGCCCCCTCCTCTTCGTAAGGCACGGCGGGGGCTCGGGTCCCGTGTTGGCACGCGCCGCCCTCAGCGCGACATCATCCGCACAAACTCTGCCGGCAGGAGAATACGTACAGAACATCCCAAATATTCCCGGGGATGCTCCCGGCCCCCTTCCCAGCCCCTACCTTCGAAGTCCACCAGGCCGTCCCCGTTGAGATCCACGTCCTTGAGGATCTCATCCACCTCCCGGTAGTTGAGCTGCTGCCCCAGCAGCTTGCGCATGGCCTCCCGCAGCTCCGCTATGCTGATCTGCCCGTCCCCGTTGGTGTCGAACTGCACCGGGAAGCGCGCGTCGGTGACGGCCGCCCTCGGCGTGCCGGCAGCCTGCCCGCGCCCAGGCTCTCCCCCCGTCCCCGTCCCCTCACCTCGCGGAAGGCGTCGCGCAGCTCCTTGATCCCGATCATGTCCGCCGTCTCTGCCAGCATCTTGGGGCCCATCAGCTCCACGAAATCATCGAAATCCACCTTGCCCCCGGCTGCAGCAGAAGGAAGGTGTCACCGGGGTGGGGGCCGGGGGCAGGTCCGGCTGCCAGCAGGGCGGAGGGGGCCCCCCCGCACCCCGCCACGTACTGATCTGCTGGGACAGCTCGATGAGCTCCATCTCGGTGGGCATGTAGCCCATGGTCCGCATGCACTCGCCCAGGTCCTTGTAGCTGATGTACCCGTCGCGGTCCTTGTCGAATTCCCGGAAGGCCTGCTTCAGCTCTGAGGGCAGCGCGGCGTCACCGCCGGCACTGCCACATGGCCCCACTGCCCACTCCCACCCTCCCGCTACCCCACTGCGGCCGGCGGAGCTCCCAACCAGGGAAAAGACCCCCCCTGACCCCCGGCCCGGGCCCCACGCCTCCTCACCTTCGATCTCTTCCGGCCGCAGCTCTCGGTCCTGGGAAAGAGAAAGCGGGAGGAGGCAAAGGAAGGGTCCTTTTCCCACGGATCCTGCCCTAAATCCCCCGCCGGCTCGCGGGTGGCCACGGGACGCAGCCGGCAGCGCGGCGCCCTGCGCGGCGGGGGCGCATGGTGCGCGGGGAGGGGTCGGGCGCGTACCAGCTGGGTGATGGCGATGCTCTGCCGTAGGAAGATGCAGGCCGGCCCCACCAGCCCCTGCAGCACCGAGTAGTTCTGCAGGGGGGGGGAATGCGCCGCATCCATCATCTCCTCGGGGTCCCCGGGGGCCGGGGGGCCGGAGCGTGGCTTCCCATCCTGCGGGCAGAGCGGGCATCGGCAGCGATGGAGGGGGACAAGCTGGGTTTTCCGCCTCCCCCCCACCCTCCTGCTGACCCCCCCCAGGGTGGGCGTGGGCCAGCCTTACCTTGGTGAGCCTCCGCTCAGGGGTCTTGGTGCAGTTGCCCATGGCTGGGGGCTGCCCCCGCGCCGTAGGGCATGCCTGGCCCCGGGGGGCCAGCTGGCGCAGTCCTGGGGGGCTGCCGCCCAGCCCGGGGGGGTGCGATGGCAGCCGTGGCCGCGCGGGGATTTGAGGTTTTTATGGAATATCTGGGGATATGCAGGGCAGGCGGGAAGGGGGGGGCACCGTGCCCGCACACACACATAATCCCTCGGATTATTCCCTGCTCGGCCGCCCTGCTCCAGATGTGGGGAGCCGCCCAGCTGTTCCCCGGCCCCCCAGCCTCGCTGGGGCCCCCCCGGCCCTGCCGTACCCCGGCCCTCTCCCCCCCGCACCGGTTACCTGCCCAAAAGCGGGGGGTGGCTGGGGTCCCGGCCCCTCGCCAGCCCGCCGACCCTCCAAGGGGGGTGCGCCGCCGCGGCTGGGCCGCCCCGCGGTGCCGGTGCTGCTGGGGCCTCCCTGCCCCCCGAACGGCGGGGCTGGTCGGAAGCGGCGGCCGCCCCGTTTACCGGGGCCGCGGGGGCGGGAGGTGCCCCGGCGGGCGGGGGGCACGGGGCTGCTGGCGCCCCGGCGCTGGGGCCCACGGAAGAGGAAGAACATGCCGCCCGCCGCCCCGTCCTGCCGCTCGCCGCCGGGCCCCGCTGCCTCTGCCCACCCCCGGGGCCAGACGGGAGGGAAACCGGATCCCCCGGGCCCGGCGCTGGGCCCGGTGCTCGGCCCGGCCTCGCTCCCTCACCGGGATGAAGCCGGTGCGGGCACGGGAACGTGGTTGCCCAAACCGGGCAGCGGCCAGGGAAGGGCAGGACCCTCCGTGCCCGCCGAGGGGGCCGGGGCGGTGCAGCCCACCCCGGGGGGGTCGGAACGGGGCGCCGCGGGGGGCACCGGGGAGGGGGGTGGCCGGGGGCCTCCGGTTTCAGCCGCCGAAACCCGACCCGCGCCCGAGCACGGGGCACGTGGCAGCGCGGGAGCGGCGCCAGCCTGGCCACGCCCCCGCCGCGAGACCACGCCCTCTCTCGTGTGACCACGCCCCTCCCTCGTAGGCGTCACCGTTGCGCCGCACCGCCCGTCGCTGACGTCACCGCCGGCGCGACGCGGCGGGGGCGCCTGAAGGTGACGGGGGTCCCGGTGCCGGTGCCCGCCCCGCCATGGCCGCCCGGCAGCTGCTGGCGCTGCGGCGCCTGCCCGCCGCCTCCTTCTCGGTGAGCGGGACCGGGGGGGGGGGGGTGCGATGCGAGGTGATGCGATGCGAGGCGGGACCCGCCGGTACCGGTATTACCGGAGCTGAGTCCGCGTGTCCCCGCAGACGGCGCCCAAGAAGACGCAGTTCGGGTCGCTACGGGACGAGGACCGGATCTTCACCAACCTCTACGGGCGGCACGACTGGGGGTGAGTACCGGCGGCGGCGGGGGGTGGGGGGTGGGGGGGTGGGGCCCGGCGCGGGCCGTCCCGGTGCCACCGGCCGTGCCGTGCCCGTAGGCTGCGGGGCGCCCTGCGCCGCGGTGACTGGTACAAGACGAAGGAGATCCTGCTCAAGGGGGTGGATTGGATCCTCGGTGAGATCAAGGCTTCGGGGCTGCGGGGTCGCGGCGGCGCCGGTTTCCCCACCGGCCTCAAGTGGAGCTTCATGAACAAACCCCCGGACGGCAGGTGAGACCGGTCCCGGTCCCGGTACCGCCGCGGCATCCTCCCCGCGGCGCCCTGACGGTGCCCGCCTCGCCCAGGCCCAAATACCTTGTGGTGAACGCGGACGAGGGGGAGCCGGGTACCTGCAAGGACCGGGAGATCATGCGCCACGACCCCCACAAGCTGGTGGAGGGCTGCCTGGTGGCGGGACGCGCCATGGGCGCCCGCGCCGCCTACGTCTACATCCGCGGCGAGTTCTACAACGAGGCCTCCAACCTGCAGGTGAGCGCCGGGGCTCGCGGCCCCGCCGGCGGGGAGAGGCGGGTGGGGCTGGGGGGGGGGGGGTGCCCCCCCCCCCCCCCCCAGCCCCACCCGCCTCTCCCCGCCGCAGGTGGCCATCCGGGAGGCGTACGAGGCCGGGCTGCTGGGGCGGGATGCCTGCGGTTCGGGGTACGCCTTCGACGTCTTCGTGGTGCGGGGCGCCGGAGCCTACATCTGCGGGGAGGAGACGGCGCTGATCGAATCCATCGAGGGCAAGCAGGGCAAGCCGCGCCTGAAGCCCCCCTTCCCCGCCGACGTAGGTACGGCCCCCGACCCTCCCAGCTTTGCTCCCGTCGCAACCGGCTCGCACGAGCCTCGATTTCCAGGCGCCGCCGCGGAGCGGTTGCCGAGACCTCCCGCCGCTTCCAGGTGTCTTCGGCTGTCCCACCACCGTGGCCAACGTGGAGACGGTGGCCGTGGCCCCCACCATCTGCCGGCGGGGCGGCGCCTGGTTCGCCGGCTTCGGGCGGGAGCGCAATTCGGGGACGAAGCTCTTCAACATCTCGGGTCACGTCAACAATCCCTGCACCGTGGAGGAGGAGATGTCGGTGCCGCTGAAGGAGCTCATCGAGAAGCACGCCGGTAAGCGCCGCGGGCTGCCGAGCCGCAGCGGGTTGGCTCTGGGCCCGGCTCAGCCCCTTCTCTTCCCGCCTCTTCTCTGGCAGGGGGTGTCCGGGGGGGCTGGGACAACCTGCTGGCTGTCATCCCGGGGGGTTCCTCCACACCGCTGCTCCCCAAGTCGGTGTGCGAGACCGTGCTGATGGACTTCGACGCCCTGGTGCAGGCGCAGAGCGGGCTCGGCACAGCCGCCGTCATCGTCATGGACAAATCGGTAAGGGAGAAGCCCCCTCCCCAGCCACCCCCGGTGCCGCGGCAGGGCCCTCACCCTGCCCTCCCTCCCTCCCCAGACCGACATCGTTAAAGCCATCGCTCGCCTCATCGAGTTTTACAAGCACGAGAGCTGCGGGCAGTGCACCCCGTGCCGGGAGGGTGAGCAGGGGGCCGGGGGGGCGGCGCTGCGGGGTAGCGGGCCGCACCACAGCCCCCTCCCGGCTTTCCTCCGCCCGCAGGCGTGGACTGGATGAACAAGGTGATGGCACGGTTCGTGCAGGGCAACGCGCAGGCGGCCGAGATCGACGCGCTGTGGGAGATCAGCAAACAGATCGAAGGCCACACCATCTGCGCCCTGGGCGACGGCGCGGCCTGGCCCGTGCAGGTGAGGGGGGGGGTTGGTTCGGGCTGGGAGAGGGGGAGGCAGCAGCCTTCCCACTGCCCCGTTAACCGTGTCCCGTCTGCGCAGGGTCTCATCCGCCACTTCCGCCCCGAGC
The DNA here is from genome assembly GCA_027574665.1 of Rhynochetos jubatus. NCBI lineage: Eukaryota > Metazoa > Chordata > Aves > Eurypygiformes > Rhynochetidae > Rhynochetos > Rhynochetos jubatus. The sequence goes on from CM050663.1 coordinate 1,124,432, forward strand.
TGGAGGAGAGGATGCGGCGCTACGAAGAGGCCAAAGTCCGAGCGGCGGCGGCGTAAGGAGCCGGCGGCGGAGCAGGGGTGGCCCTGCCGCTCCCTGCTGGGCGTGGGGGCTTCTTGGGGGGGGCGCGAGAGGCAGCAGTTGGTGGGGCTGGTTGGGGGGGGGTGTCCTCAATAAACGCTGCTGCACTCACGGACTCTTCTGGAGAGGGGCAGGAGTAGGCTGTGGTTCTAAAAGGGGGGGGTCTGGGTCCAGGGATCCTGCAGCCAAGGTCTGGATCCCCCCGCCGCGGGGGTATCCCGGCTTTCCATGAGATTCCGTGGTCCTGCTGTGGGGCTGGGCCGGTGGTTGTGGGGCAGCACCTGCCATTTGAGATGTTACACAGCCACAGGTCCCTCCCTGGGGTCCCCACGCTCCCTGTCACCGCCGCGGCCGCACCAGGGCAGCTCCTGCCTGTACGAGTGCTGGGTGGGGGGTGCTGTCCCCCCCCCCCCATGGTGCCGGCACTGAGGGCCACCACGCTGCGTGACACGCAGGCCGCAGCGCGAGTGGTTCCAAAACGTGGCTTTTTACTAAATCACAGCGCGGGACATCGGCCGGGGGCCCGCTGAGCTCGCGGGGGGCTGGGGGTGGTGCGGTGGCAGCCCCCTCCCGCCCATCCCGGCGCGTGGGGTGCGACAGGCCCGCAAAGCCCCCAGCGAGGCCAAAGCAGCCGCACAACCAAGGCACAGGGAGAGCTCTACCCCTGCACCCCCTCCCCAAAACCACCCCCTCCCGTCCCTCCGGCGTCAGGCCGAGCCCCCCTCGAGGGGCAAAGCCGAGGGGCTGCGGGCCGGCACGCGGGTTTTCCTGCGGTAGCGGTCGGGCGCCAGCAGCTCCAGGGTGAGCTCGGTGATGATGGCCGTCAGCCCCCAGACCCGGTGGGGGCCGTTGAGGAAGACGGGCAGGGTGTAGCCATAGCGGCCGGCGGTGCGGAAGTGTGTGTAGCCCTGGTTCTCCTCCCGCAGGAGGTGAGCCAGGGGCAGGGTGAAGACCTCCTCTACCTGCCGGCACAGGCGGCGATGGGGGTGACCGGGGAGGGGTCTGCCAGCTCGCCCCAGGCAGGGGGACGTGGTGTCACCCACCTCATCGGGGTTGGGGCTCAGGGTCAGGTCCTCCAGTGACCCCACGTTGGCCACAACGGGAGCCACCATCTGTCCCTGCTGGGAGGTGCGTCAGCGAGGGACGGGGGTGACGACACCCCCTCCCCAAAGTGACACCCGCTCGCCTTGACCCCCCGGCACCCAACCCCGGACCCCCTGCGCCGCACCCTGACACCCAACACCCACCGCAGCCGGCGCCCCGTGTCCCCGTGTCCTTGTCACCCCGTCCGCGGTGTCCCCAAGCACCCTCCGTGCCCCGACCCCCTGCCCCGCTGTCCTGCTCACCTCACCCCCCGGTGCCCACCCCCCCGGTGCCCCCGGTACCCGGTCGGGCAGCGTCCGCAGCTGCCCCCAGACGCTCGCTTCGCCCAGCGCCAGCCCCAGCTCCTCCCGCGTCTCCCGCAGCGCCGTGGCCACCGCGTCGCCGTCCGCCGGGTCCCGCCGCCCCCCCGGGAAGCTGCAAGAGTTAACGGCACCGTCACGGGGTCACTCCGGTCCCGGTACCCGCTTCCCCGTCGCCGGTACCTGACGTCGCCGCTGTGGGGGCCGCCGAGGCGGCGGGAGCGCAGCGTGAAGAGCAAAGCGGGGCGGCCGCGCACCGAGCACAGCGGCACCAGCACCGCGGCCGCCGCCGCCGCCCCCCGCCGCGCCCCCCCCGCCGCCAGCCGCGCCCGGCACCGCCGCTCGCTCCCGCCGCTCAGGAACCCGCCGCCGTCCGCACCCGCCTCCGCCATGGCGGCGGCACGGGAGGGCGGGGAGGGCGGCCGGGACCTGCCCCCGGGACCTGCCCCCGGCACCGCCTCCCCCCCCCCGCCCCCTCCCGGGCACCGCGCGGCGATACGGCACTTCGCCGAGGGCTGTGGGGCGGGCCCGCCGGCTGTAGGACCCCTTTTCCAGCCGTGCGACCCCTCCTCCAGCTGTGCAACCCTGTTACCGGGTGTACAGCCCCCCCACCGGGTGTGCAACCCTGTTACCGGGTGTGCCATCCCCCTCCCAACCCATCAACCCGCCCCCTCCTGGGTGTGGGACCCCTTTTCCAGCTGTGCAACCCCTCCTCCAGCTGTGCAAGCCCGTCACCGGGTGTACAGCCCCCCCCACCGGGTGTGCAACCCTGTTACCGGGTGTGCAACCCCCCTCCCAACACATCAACCCGCCCCCTCCCGGGTGTGGGACCCCTTTCCCAGCCGTGCGACCCCTCCTCCAGCTGTGCAACCCTGTTACCGGGTGTGCAGTCCCCCCACCGGGTGTGCAACCACCCCACTGGGTGTGCAGCCCACTTCCCAACCCAACAACCCCCCCCCCCCGCTGGGTGCGCAACCCTTTTTCCAGCTGCACAGCCCCGTCACCGGGTGTGCAGCCCCCCCTCCAGCTGCACAGCCCCTCCCCACCCCATCAACCCCCCCACCAGCTGTGCAACCCTTTTTCCAGCTGTGCAGCCCCCCCCTCCAGCTGCACAGCCCCGTCACCGGGTGTGCAGCCCCCCCTCCAGCTGCACAGCCCCTCCCCACCCCATCAACCCCCCCACCAGCTGTGCGACCCTTTTTCCAGCTGTGTAGCACCCCTCTCCAGCTGCACAGCCCCCTCACCGGGTGTGCAGCCCCCCCACCAGCTGTGCAACCCTTTTTCCAGCTGTGTAGCCCCCCTCTCCAGCTGCACAGCCCCCTCACCGGGTGTGCAGCTCCCCCACCAGGCATACAACGCTCTGACAGGGTGTGCAGCCCCCCCCCCCCCCCCCCACGTATCCCCTCTTACCCAGGGGTGCCGTGACACCCCCCCGCAGGGTGGGACCCAGCCCACTCTGCCCCCGAGGGGGAGCGAGGGAGGGGAAACTGAGGCACGTGAGCGGAGGCCACCACCTCCCTGCCACCTAATTATCCCCAGCCACTAACGAGCTGCCTCCGAGCCCACCCGCGCTGGGGGCAGCCCCCGCGGTCGTCACCCCCACAAAGCGCCTGTGACCCATCTTTAAAATAAGGGGGTTCTGTAAGGGCGATGGTTCTCCGGGGGGAATTCCCTGTCGCAACAGCCTTGCCCGAGTCCGAGGCTGGGAAGAGGCTCCCGGGGAAAGGGCTCCCAGGGAAAGAGCGGGATTTCCACCACCGGATTTACCGGGACACCTCGGCAACACCCACGTTTTCAGGCTAAAACCGAGGCAGGTCCCCGCGGGGACCGGACGGCGCCTGGAGGGACAGACCCAGCGCCCGGCCTGGGCTGACGAAACCCCGGATAAACCACAGGGAATAGGGAGTAACAGCGTTCCAGCGCTCGGATCAGGGCAGGAATGCTGGAGACTGGCCAGCCTCCCGCCCGGGGAGCCCCCAGCCCCACGACAGACTCACACCCCCACCGTCGTCTCTCAGCATGAAACGATTTTTAAAAAAACTGTATAGAAATCACCACTCTCGTAATTCTTTGCCTCCCAGAGCCCGCCATCCGCTTCCCGCCTCCAGCTTCAGCGGAACCTCCGCTCCTCCCACACGTATCGCTTCCCTGCGGGCACCTTGCGGAAAAACAGGCTGTTCCCTCGGCTCATGTTGCCCTGGAAGGAGACGACCAGGTCAGGGTGAGTCAGGGCTGCCCCAAGCCCCGGTGCGACCCCTCCCAGGACCCCCGCTGGGCTCCCACCCGGCTCCTCTCCGTGGCATCGCGGCGCTGCCTGGCTCCGGCCACTCACCTCCCTGTGCAGCTGGCTCCAGCAGTCCAGCCAGGAGGAGTAGGTGGGTGCGTAGGGAAGGAGGCCCCCGGCCAGCCTGTGGATGGGAGACCCACAGGGAGTTATTTCCACCCAGGACCGAGCCGGGGGGGGGTAGGACCCCTCCCCTCCGCAGCCCCGTGCTGGGCTGAACCCCAAACTTGCTCTTTTCAAGGCTGGGTTCCCCCCCACCCCAGCACTACCGACCCCACAGCAAGTTTGAAACCTCTTTGCCAGCCGGGAGCTCCGGAAAGGCAGTTTCGGGAGCGGATCGGGTGCGGAGGGACACGGCTGTCACCCACGCCGGCCCCCCCAGGCGCGGGCTCGCCCTGGCAGCGGGGCGGGACACTCACCCGCAGTTATTGACAGCCATCAGGTTGGAGACCAGCACGAAGGGGTAGGTGAGCATGCTGGCGAAGAACTGCAAGGGAGAGCAGGGCTGTGGGCAGCGCCACGCCGCAGGGACCCCCCCCCAGTTCCCTCCACGCGGGGAGCGCAGCCCCACAAGACACCCCCCGCGGACGGAGCCCTCTCCCGCAGGCTCCGCGCAGAGGTGAGGCCGAGGCGACGAGCCCGCGGGCGCACGCGCCTCCCCCGCGCTCCCACCCCTGCAGGCTGATCCCTCCGGAGCCCGGCGCTGCTCCCGGCCCAGCAGCCGCGGGACAGGCGGCATTAGAGGAACGCACCGCTTCCCCCTCCCCACGGCATCGCGCGCACGGGCTGTGCTCACCCCAGTGACCGCCTGCGAGTAGCTCTTCATCTCGGTCATGGTCGAGACCTGCGGGAGGAGAACAGGCGCCTTCAGCCCCCCCCGCAGCCGCGCTGCCCTCCGAAGCGGGGCTCTGCGCCCCTCAAACCGCCCCCTGCCCCTCCCCTGTCCCCTCCCCGCTGTCAGCTCGGCGCCAGTGGTGCCGCCACGCTGCCCCCAGCCCCACACCCCGCCCCGAGCGGGGCACGGAGCCCGTACCCCGTTCTCCAGCGCGTACGTGTTGATGAGGTAGGCCAGCATGTTGCAGAGCCAGAGCGAAAGGATGTCCCCGAGGAGGCGGGGGATGAGGCCGCTGCAAGAGAAGAGGCAGCGGGAAGGTGAGGGCAGACCCGGACGCGGCTGTGCGGACACTGGGAACGGCCCCTCGGGAACGGGAGGGAGCAGCCATTCACCCACCGGCTGGGGAGGGGGGGAACTCCCCACCCCGGGGGCAGGGATGCTCAGAGAAGCGCTTCCGAGAGAACGCGGGCACGGAGGGGGGCCGCCGGGGGGACCCCGAACGCCCCCCAGCCACCAACGGCGGGAAGCCGGCGCTCCCGGGGAAGGTTTAACACGCCTTTGCTCTGTTCTAACGTCCCCAGGGGCTGGGTGTCACACGCACAACCCAGGGCCGGCGGCTACGAGGCGGCGGCTTGCCGGATCCACGCCAGGAAGACCCCCCCCTCGGGGAGGGCAGGACGGACGCCGCCACGTCCCAGCGGCACCCAAGGTCAGGGCAGAGCACTTCTGCAGCCCGGTGAGACGGAGCTGCGGCCCCGCGGCCGGAGCGAGGAGCGACACCCGAGGATTTCGGGGAGGGACCCCGCTGCCCGCCCTCCCCCCCCCACCGGCAGCACTCACGCGAAGAAGCCGAGGATGCCCTCTTCTCGGTAAATCGTGGTGAAAGCGCTTAGTGTCCCGCTGGGCCGGGGAGGAAGAGGAGAGCGCCGTGCTCAGAGGGGGCCCTGTCAGCAGGCAGCCCCCCGCCCAGCAGCCCCCAGCCCCCCTCAGGTACCTGTACTTGGTCTCCCGGCCGATGAACTGCACCATGCAGCGCAGGGTGATCACTGCGGGCAGAGACAGGCGGCGCGGGGGTCAGGGACGCTCCGGAGCGACACGGGGGTGGGTGACACCGCCCGTCGCTCGGGTCACCGGGACCGCGTACCGGCTGCGGGGGGAGAGGGGGGACCTACCGTGGAAGGGGTGGGTGATGAGCGTGGCAGCGGAGCGAGCGACCATCTCTTGGGAGGTCTGGGGAGAAACAGACTGTCAGGGGGAGGGGGCTGCGGCCCCGCTCACACCCAGCACCCTCCTCCTCTTCCTCCTCACCTCCTTGAGGACCTGCTCCAGCGAGGACACGGGCTCCTTCTTGCTGGCTCCAGGCTGGAGAGGGGAAGAGGCATCAGGCTCCGCTCACTCCCCACCACCCCTAAAAAAAGACCTGCCCCCCCCACCCCAAAACCATAGGCTTGGCAGCCCCCTGGCCTCGACAGAGCCCTCTGCACCACGTTTTGTTCTCGGGAGGGAGGCAGGCAGGGAGGCAGGCAGGGAGGCAGGCAGGGAGGCAGGCAGGCAGGCAGGGAGAGGGGCCGGCAGGCAGGATTCACCGGGGGAAGCAGCCTGGCACCTACCTCTGCCTGCTCGGCCTCCTGGTACCGCTGGGAAGGAAGGCACAGGGTTAGTGTGGCCGCGGGGGCCGGGGGAGGCCCAGCCAGCGCCGCAGGGACACAACAACGTCCCTAGCCGCCGGTGGCAGAGCCCCCCCCGGGCCGACGACGTCCCCCGTCCCCGCCCCGGTACCTGCAGCACTTTGCTGTGCACGACGGTGCCGATGGCGCTGGAGCAGAGGCGGGGGGTGAGGCCTTTGAAGAGTCCCGCTCTCCCGTCGACCTTCACGATGTGCTTGGCTGGGGACAGCGGGGACCCGTCACGCCACGCAGGACCCACCCCCGCAGCCACCGGCCCCGCGGGGCGGGGGGGACACGGGGCGGGGCAGACTCACCGTAAGCGAAGAGGCCGGGCAGCTGGTAGACCTGGCGCCCGAAGACGTTCCTCCCCAGGGTGGGCGGCAGCGGCTCGTACCCCACCTGCGGCGGGCACAGGCAGCCTGCAGCCACCGCCGGTACCGGGCCCCCCGCCCCCAGCTCTCCGGTACCGGCCCCCCCTTACCTGCACCAGCACCTTCACGTACATGAGGGGCTGCGAGAGCACGGCGAGCCCCGAGCCCAGGAGCACCTGGGAGGCTGCGTCCGCCATGGTGCCGCCCCGGCGTCACGGCCCAAAGGACACGGCCGCCGCTTCCGCTTCCGCCCCCCCGGTACTTCCGGCGCGCCCGCCTCCCGCTTCCGGTCAGAAGGGTCGTCCCGCCGGGTCGCCATGACAACGACGGGCGTCATCGCGGCCATGAGGCGTCGCCATGGTAACGGGGCCGGCGGCACCGTCATGGGGAGGAGGCCTGAGGTGACGTCACGGCGACGGGGCCCGCGGCACCCGTGGGGCCCGAGGCCTCAGGTGGCGTCTGGGTCTGAGGTGACGTCACGGCGACGGGGCCTGCAGCAGCTGTGGGGCCCGAGGCCTCACCGCAGCCCGTAGGCCTGAGGTGACGTCATGAGGAGGAGGAGGCCTGAGGCACCCATGGAGCCTGAGGCCTCAGGGCAGCCTCTAGGCCTAAGGTGACGTCATTGCAATGGGGCCTGAGGTGACGTCATGGCGACGGGGCCTGAGGCATCGCCGTGGTAACAGGGCCTGCAGCACCGGTGGGGCCTGAGGCCTAGGACGGCCTCTAGGCCTAAGGTGACGTCATTGTGACGGGGCCTGAGGTGACGTCATTGTGACGGGGCATAAGGTGACGTCATGGCACCGGGGCCGGAGGTGACGTCATGTCAAGGGGACCTGCAGCGCCAACGGAGCCCGCGGGGCCTGAGGCACCATCACGGGGGCAGGCCTGGGGCTGGGCGCCAGCAGGCTCGGGGCAGGCTGGAGGCCCGGGGGGAGCCAAGGGGCCGGCCGGCACCACGAGAACAGGCGTCACCGCGCAGAGACACGGCCACGGCGCCGCCTTTAATCCCCAGCACAGGCGCTGCAGCGCGGGGCCCCACCGGGGGCAGCGAGGCAGGGACGCGCCCCGCGCCCACGGGCGGCAGCCGCCCCGCCGCCCCGCCGCCCGCCCCGCCGCCGGGAGGGCGCCGTTCCAGCTCCTGGGGGCGTCTCCTGGGAGGAATCACCGATGACGCCAGGGCGAAGGGGGCTCAGCGGCGCCCGACGGCGTGACACTGCGCTTGTGCCGCTGTCCGGCTGAGCCCCCGCCACGGCGCCACGGCGGCCCTGGCCCGCCCCGGCTGCGCAGGGAAAGGTCACGGCAGAGCTGGCTCCAGGCTCCCCTCCCGCCGCGCTGCCTCTCCTCGGGGCGCGGGGCAGAACCGGCCTGGCCTGGGGGGTTCCGGGAGAAGGGTTGGACCCACTTGGGGGTCTGGCGGCAGGCTGGGACGGCACTGGGGCCGAGCAGCCCGGCAGAGCTGTCCCCTCTGGGACCGGGTGGGCTGCGCTCCGGGGCCCAGGCTCACCGGGGCGCCGGCACGGCGCTGGCAGACCCGGCGCAGGGTGTTCCTCGCTCTCCGGCTCCGCAGCCGCTTCCTTCTCCGGTGCTTCAGCTGGGCCGGATGGCAAAGCGGTGCCGGGACTTCTGCGCCCCACGCCTCCCCGGCGCTTCGTGCCCCCCGCCCCAAAAGCAGTGGCACACGGGGACTCACCGGCTGGGCCGGCCCGCGGAGGCGAGCCGGGGGCCCGTCGGACACGGAGCTGTCGGAGCCGCTGGTGCTGCGCGGGGGAGACGGGCACCTGCAGCCCGCGCCGGCACCGCGGGGCTCCGCGGGGCAGCGCAGCCGGGACGTACCTGGACTCGAGCTCCGAGGGGGACACGTCGCTCCAGCTGCTGCCGGGGCCCAGCTCCCGGCCCAGCCGCTGCCGCAGCGACGCATCCACCTCCGCCAGGCACTGCCGGAACTGCGGGATGGAGCCAGCGTCACCGCAGACCCCCCGTGGCACCGGGACCGGCCTGGGGGTCCACGCCAGACCACGGCGAGTGGCCCACCTTGGCGGGATCGGGGTCGCAGAAGTCGAGCAGGGTGTCGCAGAGGTGGTAGCCCAGGGACTTGAGGTCCTCCACGGTGAAGTGGGAGCTCCTCCCGCCTGCAGGGGACGGGGGAGAAGGGAACGAGCCGCGGCTTCGGAACCCGTGACCACCCCACACCGTCACCCCCCGCCCACGGCGGCCCCTCACCCAACGTGGAGCCGCCGAAGGCCGCCTCCATGGTGTAGCTGTTGGAGACGCCCGTGCGCCACATGACGACCCTGCCCGTCCCCGCTTTGCTCTTCTGCACCTTGAACTTGCAGCTGGGGAAGGAGAACTGGGGGCCGGCGGCGGGGTCAGCCCGGCGGGGGAACGTGTCCCCCTCCCCATCCCCGCAGGGACGCCGGCCGGCGTCACCACGGAGCTCGGCGAGGACGCCGTTCCCCGGCTCCGGGGCACCCCACCTTGTCGGGGGCGTTTTTGCTCAGCATCAGGGGGAAGACGCGCTGGCGCAGCCTCGGCCCGGCCCCGCCGTCGCAGCCGTACATGAAGACATTGTTCTTCCGGCTGTGCCCGTGGAAGTCGCAGTACAGCACCACTTCCCGCTCCGCCAGCATCCTGCGCGCACCGGGAGACGTCCGCCGGCACCCTCGCGGCAGCGGCTCCGTCCCGCCCGCGCCCCGCACCCCGACCTCACCTCTCGACCACAGCCCGCAGGTGCCACGCGCCGGGGCAGGAGTCACGGTCTGCCGTCCCGTAGGCCCTGTTGGGGTCCCGGCCTGCCAGGGAGCAGCGGGAGTTGCCCACCACCACCCCGTCGGGGTTGAGCATGGGCACTACCTTGAAGACGAAGAGCCGGCGCAGGAGCCGGGCGTCGGCGTGGGGGCCGAGGACGAAGTCGAGGAAGCCCCGCATGGCCCAGGAGGCGCCGCTCTCGCCGGGGTGCGCGCGGGCGCTCAGCACCACCGCCCGCTTGGCGGCCGCCGCGCCGCCGGGGCTGGTGATGGTGAGCAGGTAGACGGCGTTACCGGCCAGGCTGCGGCACAGCGCCCGCACCGCACAGTACCGCGAGCGCACCGGGTCGCCCGCCAGCACCCGCAGGTAGCGCCGGAGGTCGGAGTAGGTGTAGGGGTAGGAGTGGGCGAAGAAGCAGGTGTCGCCGTCGTGGGGGAAGCGTGTCGTCCAGGAGAGGCGGAAGGCGGCCGGCTCCTCCCCGCCGCCCCGGTAATAGCGGACGTCGTCCCCGACCCGGCGCCAACCGATGCCGCGGCTGCGGGCGTCCCGCTGGGAGTAGAGCAGCGGGCGCATGCCCTCGCCGTAGAGGCTCTTGGGCTTCGCCAGGTTGGCGATGGTGAAGCGGTAGAGAGGGTCTCGCCGGGTGTTTTGGACGCGGAAGTAGAACCACTGGGTGTGCTTGGCGGTGTACAGGTCCGGCCGCAGCGTCAGCACGTACTCGTAGGGGCCCCTGCACGGCGGGACGGGCCATGCTCCGGCTCCCGGCCCCGCTGCTCCCCTCCCTGCCCCCCCCCGCCCCTCTCTTACACCCTGACGGCTTTCTGGAGGTTGCCGCTCTCGAAGCGGGATTCGAAGAGCAGCGTGGTGTCCTGGGGACCCTCCAGCGGGGCCGCTGGCGAGGAGAGGGGTCCCGGGGCCCCCCCAGCGCGAGCACGGGTGAAGCAGGAGCCTCGGGGTGCTGTGGGGGGAAGCCCGGAGGAACGGCGATGGGGGGGGGGCCTGGGGTGACCAAGGGGGCACCGGGGGGTGCTGCCCACTGCCCCTACCTGGGCTGAGGTGGTAGACGACAGCGCCCTGCTCCTCGGAGCGGGGGGCCCACGCGTGGCCCGCGGGCTGGCAGAAGGGCTCCGGCGCAGGGGGGACCCACTCTGGGGGGCAGAGATGGGCACGGTGGGGGGGTCCAGCGCAGGGGCAAGGGGGGGGCGCACGGCCAGGGCGGTCCCTCACCGATGTGCTCGATCGTCTCCTTGATGACTTCGCACTCGATGGGCCAGCGGGGAGGGGGCAGGGGGCCCCGCGCCGGGGGAAGGGCGACGAGAGCTGGCGGCTCCCCCGGGCACCCGCCGCACCGCGCCCGGGGGACCAGCCTCGGCACCCTGGGGGCTGCAAGGGGACCAGGAGGGGCTGGGGGGCTCCGGCCGAGAGCGGGGAGCCCGGTGGGGCGATGGGGGGGTCTCACTCACATCTCGGCTCCTGCCCAGGACCCCGCGGGCAGCCGGGGTCGGCGCTGGCGGTGCCGGGCGCCTCGGTGGGGTGCTGCTCGGAGGGTGCCCCCGGGGCTGCGGGGCTCCTCTGCCCGCCCGTCGCCCGGCCTTGGGGAGAGCACGGCTGCAGCCCAACGCCCGGAGCCGAGGGGCCGCGTCCCCGCGCCGCGCTCACCTCGGAAGTAGCCGTAGTAGCGCAGGTGGCTGCGCATGAAGCGGTCGTAGGGCTCCGCAAGCAGCCCCCCCTCTGCCTCCTCCCTGCCCTGGGCAGCGGGGTGTCCCGAGGGCCGCATGGCCCGGCCAGGTCCCGCTCCGGGGCCCCGGGACGCGGTCGCTGAGCGACGGGACAACAGCGGGGAGGGACAGGGCGTTCCCAGAGCGGAGCCGGGACAGGAGCCAGAGGGATTCGGTTACCCTGGCAGAGGCCCCGGGGGGAGCAGGGCCGCAAGGGGCCCCCCCCGGCATCACTCACCGCGCACGCTCGCCCCCAACGGGCCCCGGCACAACCAGACGGGCACGTCCCAAACTGCTACCATTTATTGGCCAAGGGGGAGGGGGTGAAGGGTTCCGAACTGTACACGTGTAAAAAACGAGCCGGGGAGCGCGGCGCCTCATGTGCTGGACGCGGTTTTCCTCCGCTTCAGCCGTGCTCGCCAGTCCTCCGGCAGCGCCTCGAAGTTGGCGTTCCTCTCCGCCATTCCGCTGCGGGGACAGAGCAGGGGGTCGGCGCCCGGGGCGGCGCAGGGCGACGTTCCCCACCGCCCTCCCGCGCCCTCCCCAGGACCCCCAAGTTGTCCCCCTTGAGAGGGGCCAGGGAAACATCCCGCCGCGCGCCCCACGGGGCCCGCACCTCATCAGCTGCTGCTGCTTCCACTCCTCAATGCGCCGCTGGGCCGTGGTCTCCCGGTCCTCCTCGCTGGAGCTGGAGTTCTCCTCCTCGTCCAGCTCCCGCTGGATGCTCTGCCACTTCTTCACCAGCGACGGCATCTTCGTCTTCCCCTTCTTGCCCTGCGCCACAAACCCGAGAGGCCGCGGTCAGGGCGGCCGCGCCGGCACCCAGGCGATGCGCCGGCGCAAGAGCGACGCCCCTACCTTGTCCTTCCGCCCCTTCCTCGGCTTCTCCTTCTCCGGTGGCGGCGGCGCCTTGGGGGTGGGAGGCGGGGGCGTCTGGGGGGGCGGCGGGGCAGGCGGCTGCTCGGCGGCGGTGCCGGTAGCGGGCACGGCTCCTCGCGCCGGGGCGGGCTGCGCGGTGGCGGCGGCGGCGGCCAGGCTGACGGACGCGGCGCACTCCGAGTAGCTCATGACGGCGGGCGCGGCGGGCGCCGCGACGCCCAGGTAGCCGGGCTGCAGGCCCAGCGCGGCGGGTTGAGGGCCGGCATGGCCCGGGGCGAGGCGGAGGTTGGGGCGGCCCTGGATCTCGCCCTGCAGCCGCTGGCGCGGCCGGAGGGAGGCGAGGGGCACGGCCGAGGGCTGGTACTTGCCGGCGGCCATCAGGGGCTGGCTGTAGATGACGGGGCAGCTGCCGATGGTGGCCGCTCGCTGCAGCAGCCCCGGGCTCATCTCCGCCGCTTTCCTCTTGGGCGGCTTGGCGGAGAGCAGCGGCGCCGGGCTGGCATCGACGGTGCTCTGCAAGAGAGCGCGGGCCGGCGGGCGTGAGCGCCGCGGCCCCCCGGGGGCGGGCACCCTGCCGTGCCCCGGCCCGCCCGGGCACCGCCGCTCACCTGGCTGCCGCTGGCGGCTGGGCGCGGGAGAGGCTTCAGGGGAGCGTCTTCCTCCGTTCCCGGGGCGGGCGGCTCCTCACCCCCCTCATCTTCCATCTCCACTTCCTGGATCTCACCGTCTTCTCCGGGAGGCGGGGGCGGCGGCGGGGGCGGCGGCGGGGGAGGCGAGTCGGGGGGAGGCGGAGGCGGCGGAGGCATTTCCAAAGGCAAGGGAGGTTGGAGGACCGGGACAGAGGACTGAAGCAGAGTCCAAAATGGAGTGAGCGGCATGAGAGACGTAGCAGGGACTTGGCCTGAGAAGGATTCTTTACAAAGGGAGCCTGAAGAATACATATTGACACAGGCTTGAAAACCCACGCCACGGCCCGCGCCGCCCGCTCCGGCCCGCCGCCTCCTCGCGGGCAGAGCCCGGGCCACGGGCTCGACCGCCGCGCCGCGCCGCACCACCGCCTTCCCCGGCACCGCCGTGCCGCCTAAAACCCAGGGTGGGGTGGGGTGGGGCGTGTGGGACAGCCGGGCCGCGGGAGCGCCGCTCGGCCCGGCTCCGGCCGCTCGGCCGGCGCCACCGCCGGCTGCTCTACGCGCCGGGCGGGGACCGCGCGCCGCCCCGCTCCGGGGGCCGACCCCTCCCGCTTCTCCCCGCCGTTACCTGCGGAGCGCTCGGCGGCGTCCTCGGCGCGCTCTCCTTTGTCTTTTGGAGGTGGTTTAGGAGGACCGTCGGCTTTTCCGTCGGTGGCCCGGCGTCCCTCCTCTTCGTCCTCCCCGTCGGGGAACTCCCATTGCGACTCTCCCGAGCGCTCGTTAACATAGAAATAGCGTCTATGCTCCCTAAATCACAAGAAAGAGAAGGGGGCTTCAGACTCCCTCCCCCGCCACCGACACTCCGAGGCGGGCCCGCCCGCGACAGCGCCGCGCTCTCGCGGGGAAGAGCCCTCCGCAGCGGGGCCGCCGCTCTCCCAACCGCGACCAAAACGACATTTTGGAGGACAGGAGAAGGCCCGAGGCGCCACGCTCAAAGCTATCGGACGTCGCCCGGGCTGCGTGAACTTCGGGCGCCCCCCCCCATTCCCAGCTCGGAGGGAGCGGGGCGGGGAGGGCTGAGAGAGCAGCGCGCAGCGGGGCGGACGTCTCGCTAGCCACCGGCGCTTTCAGCCGCCGCCTCCGAGAAGAGGCGCCGGGGAACAGCCCAACGTGGGGAAGCGGCTGCCCCCCCACCCCGCGGAGGCCGCTTTTAAGATACTCTCGGTGTCAAACGCACAGTGAATGCTAGAGAGAGGGTGCGGATCTGGGAGCTGAAAAACAAAAGAGCAAAGGTTTCAAACAACGGAAATTCAATCGAGAAAGCCAAAGAGACAAAGAAATGTTTGGGTCTGACCTGCCGGCAGGAGACAGAACTCTTGTTCTTCGTTCCGTGGGTGAGCTGAGGTTTGTCCTTTGGCAGAGCTGTTGGCCAGAAGAGGTGATCCAGAGATCCTGCAAAGTTCACAGAGCTCTCGCATGCGCGACCCCCCAGGCCCGCCCCTCCACAGCGCTTCGCACTCGCGAGTGTGAAAACCAGCTCTGTCCGATCAGGGCATCAGCTCCGTCTCGAAGCACCGAGCGCTCCGTTTGGCTCCTTCGGTTTGGCGGGCGGCCCAAACCCTCTGCGAGCGCGGGGACGTTTTTTTCTCTGCCTGCCCAGCGCTGCTAACACAAGCTGCTCTCAGTCTCCGAGAGGGCCGGCGCCGCGTCGTCGGGTGGTGATGGTCACAAATCATGTCTGAGATGTCAGAGATGAAAGGTGAGAAAGGTAGGAGAGCGCGTACCTGTCCCAGTGGCAGGACCAGCCTTTAGGGGTGGCGTTTATTTCGTATTGTTTTAGCTGTTCGGCCGCGTCTTGGAGTTTGCGTTTGAGGTAGTTTCCATTGAGAGCACCTTCTCGCCAGTCTGCAATGCGGGTCTAGAGGGCAAGAACCGGGGGAAGCCGTTGGGGGAGGCTGCAGAGCGGCCCCCTCGGGGACAGGACTCGAGGTCTGGGAAGCTCCCATCCGGCACGGAACTCGGGGAAAGGGGGGGGGCCAGGAGGAAGCCGCCGCCTCCGCGCTAAAGCCATGCTCTCTCCCCCCTTCGGCGCAGAGGGAGGGCGGGTGGCGCGGGGTGGCCGCCAGGTTTCACGCGGCGCCGGCCCTCGGCGCTCCCAACGGCGGACAGTATTTGATCCGCTGCGGAACAGAAGGCCGGAGCGAGGGGCGAAGGCTCGGTTACCTCTGTCTGCAACAGCAACATGTGGAAGTTGGAGATGGATTGTCTGTTGATGCCCAGGAACTCCAATTTACTAGTCAGAGTATTTGCCAGCTCTCCGATCTGAAACTGCCAGGGAGAAAGGGGAGAGTGAAGAGCCGCCCTCGCGTGGCGTCACCGGGCTGCTGCGGCCTCGAGGCCTTCCCCGGCAAACGGGATTCGGGATCGCCCGCGGCCCCTCGGCCTGGGATGGGCCGCCCTGATCGCCTGTCGCCCCCTCCTTTACGCCCCGCTATCTCCTGCGCCCCGGGAACGGGGTCGGGGGGCAGGATGAGATCTCTGTAGCCGCGCGAGGGGCCAGCGAGCCCCAGCTCCTTCCTGCGGACCCTTCCCTACTCCCGGCCACGGCCCCCGGCGCTCCCAGCGCTCCCAACTGGCCAGGGGAGGGTACGGGCTCCGTCTGCTTCGGCGCCCCGGCTCCAGAGCTACAGCAGAGGAACCGCCGGGGCAGAAAGCGTTAAACACGATACTCCAGCCGTTTCCCAACGGAAAAGGGCCAGGATAGGATTTCAGGCTTCGTAAATCCCCGCTTTCCGGAGGAATTAGCTGGAAAGCACCGGAGGGGGGCGGGGACAGCTCTGGATTTACTCCTGAGCAGAGACAGGATCTACTTCAGGATCCACACCAGCCCGCAGCGACCACCGTTACTTGACCCCAGCGTCCTGGAGGAGCCAAACCTCCCCTCTGGGCACGGGGATGCCCCCACCAGCCCCCCCCGACTACGGGGACGGCACGAACACAGACGGCAAGAGCGGAAACGGGGCGGATGCCTGCGAGCGGCATCCCGATCGCCCCAAGGAGGGCTCGGAAAAGCGTCCTTTTTCCCCACCGCTCTCCAGAAGAGGCTTTGGAACGTCCCTAAAGCCAACAGCGCGGTGGCCGTCTCCGCAGCGGGGGACGGGCCGGACAAGCAACGCTAGAGAAGCCTGAGGCAGGGAAATGAATTCCCGAGTTAACGTGGGTACGGAGAAGTCAGGGAAGATCCCACAGCAGAGGGTGACTTCACAGCGGAGGGCCCGGCGATCTCCTGCAAACCAGAGAGCCGGCAGAGAAGAGATTACCCTGAGCCGACGAAGCACACAGGACCGATTAGCCAAGGAGCCGACATTCCTCCAACAGCTCTAGAGGGACCCGGCATGGGAAAGCACCTCGCTACAGCACGGTCCATCCCAGGTCCGGGAGAAAAGGGGATGGCTTAAGAGGCTCTTGGCAGCCGTCTGGGGCACGGCAGGCAACGGGCTGGGTCCTGCCGCGGGCCGTTCGGGCGTTTTAGCTCAAATAAATTGAATTAAAAACCCCAGACAAGCCTCACGCAGAGGGAGGGTCAGTGGTTTTGGGCAGGGAACATCCCACATCCCGTCTCCAAACTCCACTAGAGCTCTTCTGCGGGGGACGCCGAATCTGTCCCGGGGACAGTGATGAAGCCGTTTCCCTGTCACGCTGGGAAAGTGATTAGGGGCTGGGAAACGAGGGCCGGAGGGCAGCTTTCACGGCAGGTTTGCGCCGGGGTTCTACCACGAGCCGGCGACTCCCCATCCGTAAAACCGCCTGGCACACGGAGGTGACATTTGCTAACGAAAGGGAATTGCTCAGGGGCCAAACCCGAGGCTGCAGGAGATCTCGCAGTAACAAGCGCCCAGGGAATGAACAGGGAAACGAAAAGCTCTCCCCTGGCGCTCCGCGTAGCCTGTAGCTCCGCGTCGCTACTACAGCTCTGGAAGGGGCTCTGGGAATCGTTCAGCTGCAGCTCAGAAGAGCAAATCGAGGCTCGGAGGAGGAGATCTCAGCATAAGGCTGCAGAAAGCCCCGGGGCTTCCCGAACCTGCATCTAACAACTTCAGAAAGTGGCGCCGGAGAAGGGCAGCGACAGGTACCGGCAGCCTCCGGACACAGAGATTACGGACGAGGAGTCTTCGGCCTGGAAACGGGACTGAACGTGCCAGGGGACTGCAACAGCGTTACTGGGAGAAGACAGTCAAGACAACAGCGTTTGCTCTCTCTCGTGACCCCGGGCTCAGCCTTTAACCCCCCCAAACCCCCTTTATTTACTGTTATTTAAACGCTTCCAAGCCTTTGCTGCTGGCTCCCGCTGGAGACAGGCTATCGGCCAGCGGAGACGCTGGCCCAACCCCGCGCACCCGTTCTGCCCCGGGGCCAGGACACGGCAGCCCGGGATCAGAGGCGTAGAGCTTTGGCAGGGACATGGTGCTGTCCCACTGGCAGCACGGGAGGCGGACAAGGTCGCTCCAGCCGGGCCGAACCCACAGCCCAAAGCTCAACCATCCCCTGGGCAGAGGGAGCCAGCACGTCCCTCCCAGCGCGCTGCTGGCGGCACGGGAAGCCCCTGGGAGAGCGACCGGCTCTGGGGGAGCTGCGACGGATCTCACCGACACACGCCTCTGCGCCTCCGTACCTTTAGGTCCTGCTCCTCCTCTTCTATTTTTGGAGCCCCTTGGACTTTTGCTTTCTCCTGGGGCTCCTCAGGCTCTGCCTCTTTGTCCGAATTTGCATCGGCTGCTTCTGTGCTCGGCGCTGCAGGAGAAGAAACAACAGGTGAGCCCTTCTCCCAGCACCGCCATGGCGCTGCCGGCTGGGAACACCGTGCCAGGGAGCCAAAGCCACTGCAGGAAGAGGGCAGGGAAAGAGCCAGAGCCTCTTTCCTACAGGAACTGGCGACAAGAGCCTGAAATTAAAGAGAAGAGAGCGTCATGGCCCCGTGTTGTGATGGTGGGGGTCCTTCCAGAAGGACAGCACGGGAAGAGGGGAATTACAGCTGCAACAAGGAAGCGTGAAGGGAGCTAACGGCCAGGCAGGCCACCCTTACATTCCGGCCGTTTAATGATCTGTCAAGAAATCACGGATTAAATACGCTGAGGGATTAAGGAAGTTGAGACAATCAAAGACGGAAAAGCTCCCAACGAGTTGTCCGGAGCGCAGGGTTCTGCCTCCGCTGGGCGGCTGCGACTCATGGCCAAGTGCCTAATCCCAGGGAGGGAAGCTTTGCAAGGGGCTCCTGAAGCCCTCTGGGGGTACACCCCCTCACGTTCCTGGTGTGACCTGGCGCTCGGGGGCAGGACGGTTGGCTCAGTCAGCCTCCAGCTCAACTTGTAACAGGGTATTTTAGAGTTAAGAGCTTCCTGCTGCAGGAAACCAGCACTGCTGGGAAGAGCTGGCTCCGGGGAGGCTGCGCTCCGCCTGCGAGGCACGCGGAAAAGCCCTCCAAGAAATCCATCCCGGGACAATAAATTTATGTGACGCTCCGCAACATCCGCTGAAGATATACAACAGCCTCTGGAAACCGCGGCTGTAGGGGGAGGAGCAAAGCACCAATGGGAATAGGAGCTCTGCCGAGCGATAAATCCAACACCCCCCTGGTATGGAACAACCCTTACGGGAACAGGGTTTCCCTCGCGGCAAGGTCCTGCCTCCCGCTTCTTTCCGCACCCACGTGTGCGGAGCCGGAGCGGCTCTCAGGGAACAGCGTGCGGCAGCGGAGCGGCTCGGCTGTCTGAAATCTGGCAACTGTTACCAGTCGACTCCGAAACCCAAGTGGGAAGAGGAAGGGAACAGTTCCCCGTGTGCCACGGTCAGGATTTGTACGGCTGGGAGGGAAGCGGAAGGCGGTGGGATGCGACGCTGCTGTTATCACACTCCTGGGTTCCTTCTGATAAAGCGTCGAGCACAGGCGCTCTCCGGGTTGTTTTCCTCATGTATCATTTAATCTAAGCTCTCTCCCGTTTATTTTCTTTAATTACAGGAGAGGATTTGGCAGAGCATCAGCTTATCCCCGGAGCCCACGAGCCCGGCGCTGCTGGCCTGCGAGCTCGGCTACGTGACAGCGGTGACAGCCACCCCCCAGGCCTGTGCCCCGCCCAGCACACCTACCTCACCCGGCTCCGCGCCTCCGCCTTTCCAAATACCCGCTCCTCCCTCCGAAGGGAGCCTTTCCAATTACCTGCTTCGCCCGCTTCCGGGCTGTCCCGGCCCGTTTTGCTGGAGCCTCGACTTGCGGATTCAGGGCTGGCAGCTCCAACAAACAGTTTCCATTTCCCTCGCTTAGAGGCCAGCCTGCGGGTTGCATCCTGCGAGGCCGACTGGCTCCCATCGGAGAGCGGGCTGGAGCCCGAAACGCTGCCGTCGCCTTCCTCCAAGGCGCGCAGCTCCGCCTGCCAAGAGACACGACAGAGGGACCTCAGCCTCTCCGGAAAAGCGGCCACCGTTAGGGATCACCCGTGCAAGAGCAAAGAGCTGCTCCGCGCCGGACACCGCGCTACGGGCAGCGAAGACGGAGCACGGGAAACGTGGGGTCCCCTCCCAAAGGGAACAGGACAGACACAAACGTCTGCTGCTCCCGGTTTATCTCCTGGCTGCACCTGCAGCCCCATTTCCCTGACAAAAACGTTCCTACCTTCTTCCTCTCCAGCACCATCTCCAGCTCGAGGGTGTCTTGCTCCTCCTCTTCCTCAGCGCTCTCCCCCGACTGCACCACGCTGCACAGATCCTCCTGCAGCGTGTCTTCCAGGGGATCCCTGACAGGTTCCGGCTCTTCGGGGGCAGCCACTGCCTCTTCCACTTTCGCCTCCTCTTCTGGGGGCAGCTCAACCTCCTCCTTGCAGATCACCTTTCTCCTCCAGCGCTCCTCTTCCTCCTTCACCACGTCGGGAAGGAGTGGCGCCAGGAGAGCTGCGGCCACCCCCTTCTTCTCCTCCTCGCTGTTGGAGAGGGCCTGCACGCCCTCATTCACTTCCTGCAGATCCAGCCCCACGTGAGTTTTCGGGAAGCAGCCGTCGCTCCTGCCCCCTCACCCCAACCCCACACCTTCCCCACGCAGCGGAGACCACAGCCCGCAGCGAAAGGAGCCCGGGGAGGGGGGCTGATGGGGCCCCTCTTTGGGCTACAAACGGAGCTGAGCGACCCACCCGCTGCCAAGGAAGCCCAAAGGGGCACCTACAAGCCCCGTGGCAACCAGAACCTGGTGCCTGGCCTGCAGGACTGACCTTCTTCACCTCCCGCTTGGTGAGGTTGGCCCCACGGCCGATGCTGCCCGGGGCAGTTCCCTTCTCCTGAGGGTACGGCTCCGTGGTTGCTACAAAGCTGCCGTTGGCACCCGCCACAGCGCCGCTGAGGAAGAGGAGGAGGAGTGAAGGGCAGGCTCGGGGCCAACGTCCCGGCAGGGCCAGGGGTCGCTCCTACCTGTGCTGGTAGTGCTGCAGGCCCTGGACCTGCGTCGCCAGGTACTGCGGCAGCTCCCAGGTCACCTCGTTGCTCTGGGTGTTCCAGTAATAGTAGCAGCCGGTGTTTTCATCCCACACCTCCTGCCAGTCACCCATCTCCAGCTCCCCCACTGCCGGGGACAAGGACAGGCCGTCACCCGCGGGACACACAGAGCCTGAGTCCCACCGCCAACCGGATGGGCTCCCCAGGCCGTTCTCACCACCCCCTTTTCCCGGTGGTAACCACTTGTTGCCGCCCCCAGCTCGCTTTGGTGAGCGAAGCCCAGGGTGAGGGGCTCACCTCCTGCCAGCGAGCACTGCGTGTCGTACTGCCACTCCGTCACCGGCGCCGAGCCCGCCCCATTGGCAGTGCCCGCAGACTGGCCCGAGCCCGACTCCTTCGGCTCCGGGCGGGGAGGCGTGGGGGGCGGCGCGGTGGCGGGCTCGGTGGGCTGCGGAGGGGCCGTGATGGCATCGATTTCCTGCGAGAGCAACATCACAGTGTGAACTTCACATCCCAGGGAAGGCAAAGCGCTTATCAGCGACAGAGGGTAACATCTCGGCCATGAAATCACCCTGGTTTTGCCACCCCCTCTCTCTTAAAAGGAGAAATATCCCCCCCCCGGCTTCTCCTCCCTCCCTGGAGCCACACTAACCGCCAGGAAATCTGCCAGCGTGCTGTCGATGTCAGCCGAGTTATTGCCATTGGCATCTGCCGAACGGGCCGACTTCTCCGGGGTTTCCCCCTCCTCGTCGTCGCTGTCTGCGTAGGCACCCAGCAGACACAAACCGCCTGGGCAGGGGGAGAAGGGGACCCTCAGTGCGGGGGGGGGGCGCACAGGGCTCCTCCTGCTGTCACAGGGAGCGGATCTGACCCCAACGTGACTCGGGTGGTCCCGCCGTCACCCCACTAACCCTGGGAGGGGGGAGCAGCAGGCTTGGGGAGAGGGGACAAGGGACCCCTTCCCATCAGCACCCCTCCCGCTTAAGAGCCTCCATAGGGATATCTCCTGACCTCCCAAAACCAAGGAGGAGCAGCTCCCAGGGAACAGTGGGAATGAGAAATACCCTTCCCAGGGAAAAAAAACCCAACAGAACAACATTAGGAGGCAAAAACAATTCCCCAGCCCTAAAAAAAAAGAGACCGGAGGTAACATCACATCCTGCCTGAAAACCAGAGGGGGGAGTCACCGCTCCTTGGTATTTTAATATTAAATTAATATTACACTTATGAGCTAATAATAAGAAATAATACTAATAGAGGATGGGGGCAAAAAAATCACATCTTTCTCCCCCTGCAAAAAAAACAGTGAAAAAATATCTCTTAACTCAAATACTTAAGATGAGACACCATCTCCCCATCAAAAACCCCTTGGGGAGGGGCCTTCCCCATCATCCCACCACCCCAAACCCCGTAAAATGGGGGAAATAACCCTGCTCCCCTCCAAAAAATAAAAGGGGGAGGGTCGCCTGCTGCCCCAAATAAGAAGGATGGAACGGGGTAACCATCTCACGTCAGTAATTAATACAACATTGCGCTTAAGGAGCAACCGCCCTCCCCGAAACAACCCAAAGTGACTGAAATAGTGACAATCGCACCCTCCACGGGAATTGTTTAGGGAAGGGTTAAACGTTCTCCCCTTAACAAAGTGCTGAAAAGGGCACAATCAACCCCCCTTAAAATAAAAAAAGCCTTCGGGAGGGGGAAACCACCACAGCCCGTGCAAAAAAACCACATTTAGAAGAAAAAAGCCCCGTTTTGAAGGAAAATGAGGCGGTGGGGGATTCCCTGAGTTGTTTCAAGGGGGGGGGCCCACGGCTGCACCGCTCTGCCCGAGGGGCCCCGTACCTGTGGGCTTGACGGCGGCGGGCGCGGGGGGCGGCGGGTTGGGCGCGCTGCGGGGAGGCTCCGCCACCGCTTCGGGTTCGTCTGCGAGGGAAGAGCCGTCAGATACGGGGCGAAGGGGGGTGGGGGAGGATGGGGAAGGCGGGAGCGGGCCGTTCCCGCCTCCCCCGGTCTCGCCACTAGGCCGCGGCGCTACGAGGAGGCCGCGCTGAGGCCTCCACAAGGCCGCGCCCCGCCAACAAAGCGCCCCCCCCCCCCCCCCATCCCCTTCCGTCATTACCCGGCTCGGAACCCGAGTCGGCCCCTTCCACCGGCGCTGCCGCCGCCGCCGCCGCCTCATCGCGGCGGGGACCGGGAGGGGAGAGCTGCAGGATGGGCCGGCGGCCCGGCGCGGCGCGCGATTTCTTCCCCATGGCGGCGGCGGCCTGAGGCGGCGGGAGAGGCGCCCCCGGGGCTGCGGCCGCGCCTGCGCGGTGAGAGGGAGGGGGCGGGGCCGGGGCGTGGTGCGTCACGCCGCGAGGAGGCGGAGCTTGAGGGGAACCACGCCTCCTGCGGGGTATCGCCCCGCCCCGTAGGTCTAGGGCCTGCCCCTTGAGCCTAGAGCCCCGTTCTGCCCCATAGCCCCATCCTGCCCCATAGCCCCATCCTGCCCCATAGCCCCATCCTGCCCTAGAGCCCCATAGGCCCTAGGAGCAGCGCTGTGCTATAGGGCAGGACATGGCTATAGGCTCTAGGAACAGCGTCGTGCTATAGGGCAGGATGGGGCTATAGGTTCAAGGGGCAACATGTGGCTATAGGGCAGAACGGCCTCATCCTGCCCTACAGCACGATGCTGCTCCTAAAGCCTATAGCCCCATCCTGCCCTATAGCATGGTGTTGCCCCTTGAACCTATATCCCTGCCCTACCACATAACCCAATCCTTCCCTATAGCGTGGGGCTGCTCCTCTGGGATACAGCTCCATCCTGCCCTATAGCATGGGGCTGCAGCCCCATCCTATAGCACAGTGCTACTCCTGGGGGCTACAGCCCCTTTTTATCCTATAGCACCTGCCCCCCAGGCTTATAGCTCCATCCTGACCTACAGCACAGTGCCAGCCCTTGACCTATAGTGCATACTGCCCCTCGGGGCTATAGGGTTATCCCACCCTTTGGTAGGTGCTGGCCCTCAGCGCGACCCCTTGGTATGACCCTATAGTGGAACCTGCCCCATGGCCCTATAGCCCATGTTATCCTATAGCAAAGTACCCCCCATAGCTCCCCGCTGCTGTGTGGCACAATGCCGCCCTATAGCTCCATCCTGCCCTATAGCACAGGTCTACAGAGCGTGCAGGATCCCAGGGAGAGGAGCCCCACAGCCCGTGCTTCCTTCACCCCCGCCCCTCAAAATCCCGGGGGAGCCGCACCCACCCCCACGCAGGCCTGTAATAACGCTTCGATTTTATTAAAGTTCATCCAAAAAAACCACAGCAATAAATAAAAGAAACGCCCAAACCTGCCGCGGACGGTACAGGCCGAGAGCGAGGGGGCGGCCCCGGCGGCGGTCGCACCCCTGAGCTCTGCCCGTTCGCCCCCCATCCCCCTCCGAGGGGACGGGGACCGCGAGGGGACTCGCTGAAGGTACAACTCCACCTCCCTGAAACGGACCCTTACGGAAAAACGACGAGTAAAAGCGGCACCGGGGCCGAGGCAGCGCGGGGCGGGACGGCGACAGCTCCCGGGGCCGCGGGCGCGAGCCGGGGGTAGCCGTCAGTTGCGGCGGTAGAGGCGATCGCGCGTGGCCACGCTGACCTTCTGCTGGTAGTCCTCCATCCTGTCGTGCAGCTTCTGATAGAGCTGGGCGAGAGGGGCAGAGGGGGCCCTCAGACCTCTCACCCTGTCCCGCACCCCCTCCTCCGGCTGAGGCAGGAGCTGGGGGAGGGTGTTTGGGCCCCCCCTTTCCTTGTCCGTGGGGCGGCGGTACCTACCACGCTGTTGTGGTGGTTGGCGGTGCTCTCCCGCAGGGCCTGGAGCAGCTGGTCGATGGCGGTGTAGGGCAGCCAGACCGTGGGGGCCGTGGCAGACAGCGGGAACTGCGGGGAGGGGGAGAGGAACCCGGCTCGTGGCAGAAACGCTTCTCCCCACGGTGAGGAAGAGCTCCCAACCGCCCCAACACCGGCTTGTCCTACCCACCCCACCGAGGGGTCCCTAGGGTGGGTTACCCACACCCCGTCTCCTGGAAAGCGCCGTCACCCAAATCACAACACCCAAGGCCCAGGCGGGATCTGCCCCAAGGAACGGTCCCCGTCGCATCCCACGCCACGGGAGAGCTCACCTCGATCCCAAAATACTGGTGCCCTTTGCCCAGCACAGCGTCGACATACTCCAGGACCAGATCCACGGCCTCCTCCAGCAGATCGTAGTTCAGGTAGAGACGCAGCAACTCGGCAGCGTCCACCTTCTGCGAGGAGAGGGGGCTGGCGTCAGCCAGGGAAGGCGTCTCGGAGCCGCCGCCATGCCGAGGGGAACCTGCTCGGAGCCTCCGTAACCGGCACAAAGAACCCGGCACAAGTTCCCGGGGCTGGGAAGGGGAAGGTGGGGGCGAGGCAAGGAGGCGGCGCCTGTCGAGACGAAGGCGATCCGGCAGCTCTGCGAGGGCTGGGGTTTTTTGGGAAGTCCAGCGAGCGGCCACCCTCTCCCTCTTCTCACCTTGTAGCTGTTAATGAGCCAGTTGGGCAGCGGAATCCCGTGTGCCAAGAGCTTGTTGATGACGCAGCGATGGTACAGGCTGTTCTGGGACGGGTAACGCTCCAAATAGGACGACAACAGCCGCCAAGCTTCGTCTGTGGCGCTGCAAGGCAGTATTTCCCCTCGGAAGCCGTGCCAGCAGCGCCTGCGAGGCCCCGGCGCGCTCTGGCGGCCCTGTCCCGCTGCCCCGCTTCGAGCCCCGGGCCCAGCGAAGCGGGACGTGCTGCGGACAGCAGGGTGACGGCACGGAAGCGCGGCTCTCCCGCTGGCCCCATCCCGCAGTTCCGCTTTTAGGGGGTTTTATTAACCTGTGACCCTTGTGCCTCTCCCCCGCGGACAAGGGCCTACCTGGACTCCTTGGTGGTAACCAGGGCCGAGAGCTGGTTTGCTGCCAGCCAGTTCCAGGCCTCCGCCTGCGCCGCCTCCCCTCCGAGCTGCAGCTTGATGCACCTGCGGGACAGAGCAGTGCCAAGGTGGGTGTCTCCGGAGCCCCCTTTCTCCCTGCCTTGCCACAGCAGCCAGCAGAGCCA
Source organism: Rhynochetos jubatus (assembly GCA_027574665.1). NCBI lineage: Eukaryota > Metazoa > Chordata > Aves > Eurypygiformes > Rhynochetidae > Rhynochetos > Rhynochetos jubatus. Next base: position 1,149,614 of record CM050663.1, read on the forward strand.
CCCCTCACGGGACTTATTCCCAAGGAACAGCTAGGAATTAGCTGGCTTGGCAGGAAAAGGCGGCTACTGGAGTGATTCCTAAGCTGCTCTAAGTGCCAGAGAGGAATTAGTAATGACTCCGATGTTATCAAGCTTTAGGGCCTGAGCTCTGGAAAGAGCTGCCCTCTGCACATCCAGCCAGAGGAACAGGCCGCAGCGAAGCCCTGGAACATCCCCCCCCCCAGGCACGACGCATCTTCCGTGAGCAGGGAGAGGCAAAGAGGAGGATGCTCGGGTCGGAGATGAGGCAGGAGAGCAAACGGCGAGTGCAGGGATCAGCTGGAAGAGCCAGCGCTCGCCAAGAGCTGTTTGAGAGCCGCTCAACACCTCCAACAAATCTCCTGTAAGCAGTTCACCGGGCGTCAGCGGGAGCGCGCCACGAGCCCACTCAGAAGGGCTCTGGATGAGGGCTGCGCCAGGCTCGGGATCACCCTGGCTCTCAGGCACCAGGGAGAAACCTCACCCCTCCGCCGCCCACTCTGCAAGGCTCCCTGGTTTTCCCTTTCCAGGCACGGAAGGGGGAGTTTTACCCCAAAACTGCCACACCGGCAGCTGCCGCAGCACGGCCAACACCAGCCATGGCGAGTGGACAGGACGGGCCAGCGCTGGCTCCTGAGCGCGGGGAGCTGCAGGCTGCGCCCTGCCGAGCACCGCGTCCCGGCCACGCGTCACCCGAGGCCGGGAGGAGCTCGCTGCGTACTTGAAAGTGACTCCCTCGAAGACGGGCGTCAAGGGCAGCTTGAACGTCTGGCACAGGGTGATGGCGGTGTCGAAGAGGCCGGCCCGGACCAGCAGAGCAACCGTTTCCTGGGGTGTAGAGTTGCCTGCGGGGAAAGGAGGAGCAGGTAAGCGCCTTCTTAAGTCACCCAAGTCACACCCCGGTGCTTGCTGGGGCCTAACACCACGGCAGAGTTCACTGTGCTAACGGCCCGGTGTAAAACAGCCAGCAGCGGTACTTATTGCACGGCTGAGGCTTCCTTGGCCTCAGGAGCATCTCAGGAGCCCAGGAGCCGTCCCAGGGGGGACTGCAGAAAGCAGCAGGGACCCATGGAACCATCCCAGATCAGGCATCCGCTGGAGAGGGACACTGGAGGCAACCTACAGCCCATAGTCAAATGCTGCTGCTGTGTAGGGAGGGGAGAGCCTTGTCACTGGCAGAGCAGGCCTGGATCCAAGCGAAGGCGGCATCAGCTCACCAGCGCAGGCAGGAGGGGAGATGAAACCGTGGCACTCTGCTCCCTGCGTCTCCACTCAGCCCTCAGAGCAGCTGCTCAATCCCTTTCCTGCAATCCCTCAGCTGGGGAGTCATCTACTCCGGATACTTAAAGGGTAGAAGTGTCTATGTGTTGTCACGGAGCAGGATTGTCCAGGACAATAATTTAAGTCTCGCAGTGTTTTTCCCAATTCTGCTTCATCTGGGGGCAATTTCCAGATGCCTTTTTCTCCCAGCTCACGAGCCCAAGCGCCACGCCGCAGACCACCGCCGGAGCTTGGCAAATCCCAAAAACGGTGGAAAACTTAAAATTGGTTCTTGTGATCTGCCTCACCAAAGCTGCTGGACTCCACGAGGGAGGGGGACCGATGGTCCCCGGCAGCTCTCGGGTTTGTGTCTGGGCCACAGGATCGCTGCTTCCGCACCTGAGCGACGGCTGGAAGCGCTACGAGCGATAAACCTCCGGGGAAGCGAGAGGTGGCCGCGCTGCGACCTTCTTACCCGCCACGGCCGCCGTCGAGAGGTCGTGCTGCACCAGCGTCAGCCGGATCCGCGCCAACACGCACTCCTTCTCCAAATCCTCCAGCTCCAGGATCTCGATTTGGCGAGTTGCTGGAACAGATGGACACGACGGGTGGTTTTTCAAAAGGGTTCCTCGGGCACTGCGCAGAACGCCTACACCCCTCGGCTGTCCTGAGAGGGGTCGTACCCCAAAAAGCACCAACTTGGGGGTCAGACCTTGCTGCTTTGGTACCCTGAGCTGCGCCCCTCTCTCATTCCTCCTGTATTAGAGACGTTACCGACTGCTCCGCAACAGCCGCTGCTCCGAGTGCCAGGCACGTGCTACACAGGGCACTTTTCCCAAGGGCAGGGAGTGACAGGACAAGGGGTGACGGGTTTGAACGGAAAGAGGGAGATTGAGATGGGCCATCAGGAAGGAATTCTTCCCACAGAGGGTGGGGGGCACTGGGACAGGTTCCCAGAGAAGCTGTGGCTGCCCCATCCCTGGCAGTGTCCAAGGCCAGGCTGGATGAGGCTGGGAGCAACCTGGGCTAGCAGAGGGTGTCCCTGCCCATGGCAGGGGGTGGCACTGGGTGGTTTTTAAGGTCGTTTCCCCCCCAAACCAGTCTGTGACTCTATGAGAAGAGGCTCATTCAGAAATAATTGTTTTAAAAACACCTGACGACATTTTTCTGCTGTAATGCTGAGGATTACGAGCCTGACCCCACCGTCCCGTGCATCGTCAGAGACCTCGCCAGCAGAGACTCGCTAAGCCAGCAAGGTTCGCAGCGCCCAAACACCACAAGTCTTCAACAACTAGAAATTACCTCACAAAGGCTTTTTTTTTTTTTAAATATAATTGCAAGTTATTTCCACTGCACCAAAGCGCTGACAAGCCACCAAGCTGCAGAGGGGTGTGCAGCGAAGCTCCTCGGGGAATAGCTGTTACGTGGCAGCGTACTGCAACGGGGGACACCAACGTGGGCGAGTTAAGCAGCTGACAATCACCCACGTTACTGATCTGGCAGAGGGAGAGCTGCCCCCAGCCACCTCCCAGCTCCCACAGGAGCAGCAGAGCTCGGAGAGGCTGTGGGAACACCAGAGATACGGGAAGTACCGGGCCTGGGCACTTACTTGGAACAGCCGTGCACTCCCCATCGTGGCTTCGCTTCAGGGATGCTCCGGGGCGTTCGTACTTGCAGGAAAAAGCAGAAAGAGGGTTTATACCCATCGGGTTCCCAAAGGACAAATTGCCTCGATACGATACAGCCCCAAGCTCTGCACTCCAAGCCTTGAGTTGAATCGGAAAAGCCACACAACCGCTTGGCAGTTCAGGTTACATTTATCTCTGGGTATCAGAAACACCACCCAGCATCAGGTGATCAGGCTACGGTCACCACCTCGCTGCAAGCAGGTCTGAAACACACCACGTTACGGTAATTCTCCCTCCGACGGGTGTTTCGGCTGTTCAGACTCCCAGAGAGATTTACTCGGCGTTTGCTAAAAGGTGTATACATGTGGCTCTATGTACGTATCGCCAGCCCTCTCCCAAAATCTGTCCTGCTTCCCCCCTGCTCCAAAACGGGGCCAAGACACAAGGGTGACGGATAGGACCGACGTGTCTGTTTGCAGCAGAAAGGATTTGGGAAGCTCCTTCCCAACCAAAGCTGGAAGCGCCCCCACGGTCAGAGGCTTCCTAGCGTTCCCTACCACAGCTCCGGAGGCTGGCTGCACTATCCAGGCGTATTCCGGGCGGATCAACCGTAAACAGTTAATAGCAGCGAGGAAACAGTTTCCCTGTTTCTGGAGCCCTCGGAGCGTCCGCACTTCCCGGCCCAGGCGCATGCCGTACTCAAACATCACCGTTCCGGCTGAGGAGAGACGGGGGAGACATCAGCCCCACTGGTGGGCCACGGGGCACCCCGCAGGGGCGGGCGGTGCAGGCAGAGGGGGTGTAAGGCCCGAACGCGCCCACCCCGAGCCGTACCCTTGCGGTAGTTGTGGCGGTAGATGTGGAACGCGTAGAGCAGCTCGTAGTAGTTGTGGGTCATCAGGTCCACCGCTCGAGCGTGCGATTCGATGATCCCTACGACCTGCGGCGGAGAGAGGCTCGAATGGGTCAGCAATCTCGTTCAGGAGAGCGGTTGGGCCCCCTCCCCCTTTTCTCCCAGCGCAGGGCGATTACCTCGTTATGGAGGTTCACGTAGGGGAACTCCACCAGGTCGTGGAGCTGGGAGCGCTCGCAGAGGACTACCACTAGCTGGCGTAGACAGTCCAGCTGCCTGCGGAGACACAACCACAACCCTTCTGGAGCGGGAGCAAGTCTCCACGATGCAGCCATGAACCGCCGCGTTCTGAGCGGCTCCGTAGGTGGGTTTTTTCCTGGCTTAGAACCAAGAAATCCGTTCAGACTTGTCCCGTGCTGGAAACAGAGAACCCGGACAGCAGAGATCCTCTGGAAAGGACTCCCAGGAGGGCAGTCTCCCTCCCTCAGCTCTGGTAGGATTCTCCTCAGCCTCGATTAAAACGCATTCCTACTTCTCTGAGTGTCTATTCCAGCCACTCCTGCTCATCCTCCTCTGCTAGGGTGAAGCTTCCCCATCCCAGCTCAAGCTGAAAATTCAACTCCAAGTCTTTTCTTTATTAAACAAAATCAACTGGAGTCCTAAAGCTCTTCAAAAAATGCCACACGTGATCCTTATGGCTCTTCCCTAAACCAGCTCTTCTTCTCCAGTTTCCTCCTTTGAGACAGCACCCATCCCAGCCATTCTCACAAAAACCAGCTTTTTCAAACGCAGGATAAACCTCTAACAGCAGCCACGTCCTACCCAAAACCGTCATCTTCCTTTCAGGCTGATGGAAAAACAGGCCCATGGACCTCTGAGCAAGCATAAAGGCATGAAAGCGGCACCTACCTGCTCGGGTCTGGGTTTTGCGTTAAGGCTACGTATGCTTCGCTGTTGTGTCCCAAATCCAAGTGGTGTTTGAAGATGCACGTCCTCAAAGTAGCCTGGAAACACCAAGAACCAAACACCAGCACATTTAGACTTACACAACTGAAGAAACTCCCGTGTAAACTCCCTGAAGAATCGTTTTGCTGCGCAAAGTGACCCGTACCTGGCTTCTCCAGTCGTCCGGCGATTCCATGATAGCCAGGGTAGCCAGCTGGATGACCAGCTCTGGTAAACCCACCATATCCAGCAAGCGCAGAACCTGGAGAAGACAATGGTGTTGGCTGCAGCAGAACTGCAGAATGGGTCGGGCTGGCCGGGGGTGTTTAAGAGCTGCTCCTGCCCCTACTAACCCTGAGAGCAGGCAAGAGATTTCACCAACGGTTTTAAGCACCAGGACAGGCTGGGTGAGAAGGGATCGGGAGCAACCCTGAGGAGAAGGACCTGGGGTGCTGGGAGTGAGAAGCTGGACATGAACCAGCCGTGTGTGCTGACAGCCCAGAAAGCCAACCATATCCTGGGCTGGATCCGGAGCAGTGTGGCTGGGGGGGCGAGGGAGGGGATTCTCCCCCTCTGCTCTGCTCTGCTCTGGGCAGACCCCCCCCTGCAGTTCTGCCTCCAGCTCTGGGCCCCCAACAGCAGGAGGACACGGAGCTGTTGGAGCGAGGCCAGAGGAGGCCACGGAGATGCCTCGAGGGCTGGAGCCCCTCTGCCATGGGGACAGGCTGGGGGACTTGGGGGGTTCAGCCTGGAGAAGGGAAGGCTCCAGGGAGACCTTAGAGCCCCTCCCAGCGCCTAGGGGGCTACAAGAAAGCTGGGGGGGACACTTTTTCCATGGGCAGGGAGTGACAGGACAAGGGGTGATGGGTTTAAACCAAAAGAGGGAGATTGAGATGGGCCATCAGGAAGGAATTCTTCTCGCAGAGGGTGAGGAGGTGCTGGGACACGTTGCCCAGAGAAGCTGTGGATGACCCATCCACACCCATCCAGCCTGGCCTTGGATGAGTCTTGGAGCAACCTGGTCTAGCGAAAGGTGTCCCTGCCCATGGCAGGGAGTGGCACTGGGGGGGCTTTAAGGCCCCTTCCAACCCAAACCAGTCTGTGATTAAGCAATTAGACTAAAAAAGGGAAGTTTTTGGCAGGTCGTAGAGGTCTGAACCAAATCCCAGCACAACAGGCCCAGGCTATGGCTTTTCCAGAGGATTCATCTCTGCACACGAAGTTTTCAGAGACAATTTAGCGTTGGTGGTTGCAGCACACAGAGGGGTGAATGATTCTGTCCCCGAGCACGCACGTAGCTGTACGAGAGATAGAAGTTCCCTCTCCAAGGGCACCTGACAATCCTTGTGTTTTCTAGATTTTAGAATCAGGGAATCCCTCCCAACGAGCCTCGCTCCGAGCCTGCAGCCTGTCTGAACCGCAGGATTATGCAAGAAAGATCCTCTCTCAAATTAAAGAAATCCACTTTTCACTTGCCTCAATGCTTAATAACCTTCCCCCTTAGCAGCATCTTACATCTAGCCTGGACACGCCTGGCTTCTGCCTCCAGCACCTGGATCTCACCTTGCCCTTTCCTGCTGGATAACAAAGTCCTCCCTCTGCTATTTGGAAACTAATAGGTGGAAAGTACCTGGCTTTCACCTCGCCGTCACCCCCAAAGAAAGTAAACAGACTCCAGTGAGGTTTCTCCTCCCCAAAAAGCGTGTTTCCTGACTCTCACATCACTTCCCTGAAAGCCGGGGACGGAGCAGAAATTCTCCCTCCGAGCAGCGTCCGTGTGGAACGACTCGGCGCCAGTTTACTCGGCGGGGAGCGCGTAGCGCCGGGCCGGCTCAGCCGTACCTTGTTGTAGTACTGCAGGCGTGGAGTGGAGACCATCTCACCCTCCTCCGGTTGGATCAGCCTGTCCAAGAATTCTTCTCTTCCCACCTCCGAGGCAGCTTGGCAGAAACAATCCAAAGCCTAGGAGCAGAGCAGAGAGCAGCTTGCGTGTGTCCCTTGGGGACTGACCCAGCCTGCTGTGACAGGACAGCGCTGCCTGCTCCAGCGTGCGAGACGTGCTGGCCCCAAGCTAACGGGAACTTCCCCCCCAGAGCAGATCCCAACAACCCCCCTTCAATCCCATTCTTTGTCCAACAGAGGGTCAAGGTGGAAGTTTCCTGACCTCCACGGCAGAAACAAGGCTGGTACTGTGCTCCTCCTCCCACCCAAGGGAAAAGGTCCCATATCCCAGCGGGAAGCGGCCTTGGAAGAGGACGAGGCCTTACCTTGTGCCCCTCGCCCATGACGAGGTAGCAGCGGCCCAGCATGAAGCAGCAGGAGCCCATGTTCACGTGGCACCATGGCTGTAGCAGGCGAATGTATTCCTGCAGGAGAGGAGGAACGGGAGTTGTGGTTCAGGTCAGCACCCGCCCAGGACCTGCGGGCACCCAGTACCAGGAAGGGTTAGATCTCTAACACCAAAGCGCGATTTTGGTGGCTCCTTTCGCTGCTGTGCTCACACAGATCCTGCTCTTCCAGCTCAAGGGCTGGTTTTCCCAACCCCAAGGTCCCTTGGGTGCACAGATGGGATCCACGTGCTCCCAGGAAACGACCTGCTTTCAACAGTAGTAGTGTCTGTACGGAGCGGCTCAGGAACAGCACCCAACACCCCCAAAAATCAGAATCAACACGCTGCAAACCTGCTGCGGGGAACCACAAAGGAAACGTCACCTTGGCGCGCAGAGAGCGGGAACGGGAGCCGGCATGTGGGAAGGCAGCGGGAGAAGGGGCAAAGCAGGCGTCAGAAGGGCAGCAGAGGGAGAGCAGCCGAGGAAACCCACGGATTACAGCAACAAACTGACAGGCACGGGCTGGAAGGCTGACGGCACCAAGGGCAGGCCGTAAATAAAGGCACAGCACGGACGCTGGCCAAAGCTACAGGGAGATACAACTCAACCTGGCCCTGCGCCTGCTCCGTCAGGATAATATAAGGGCTGCAAAGTGTCATCACCTATCAAAAAGCAGCTAGGAGGCACGATGAAACCTCAAAAGCTGGCACCAATCGTGCCCGGGAGCATGGCGTTCGCTCTCCATACTCAGAGAAGCAGAGATGTCGCAGTAGCAGGACTCTGGCACGCAGCAGGGACAGAGGAGATGCCAGGAGCCGGGGTAAAGCCGCTTCACCAGCCAACCCGCACCTTTGCACGTGGCACAAACAGCACATACACCTCACCTAACCCAGCCACGGGCCCGCTAGAAGCCACGTTACGCATCCCTGGAGCGTGGATTCACTGCTCAGATTACGCTATTGGAGCTAAATCCCACCCCAGGCCTGCCCAACAGCTTGTCATACAGAATAAGCAACAAGGAGAGGTTTGGCCCTAATCCCAGGCCGGTGCATTGGTCACTAGAGCTTCTCCATGCCCGCCTGTTACTCACAGGGTGCTTTCCTGCATCTCTATTTGGGTCACAGCACTTGCAGCAAATCTGGCGTTAGGTCCCCGAGGTCAACGCACTTAATCCAAGTTTACGTGACCAACTGGGATCAGTAAAGCGTAACAGAAGGCAGCGGGGAGGAGGAAGAGCCCCGCTCCTGCGGAGATAAAAGCCTCTCGTATCTCCTCAAGGCGGGACACAAGCAAGGCATGGAAATTCAGAGCGCGCTCGGGCCGTGAGTGCACGTATGCCAGGAGGCAGAACGACGCTGCCCGAGCCATCCCGGCATTTCCCGGCTCTAAAGCGCCGCGGATTTGAGGTTTTTACGGCAGCAACGTGAAGACAAAAGGAAGCGATTCAGCCCCCAGGTGTAAGGGACCCTGAGAATAAAAGGTTCTGCGAAGCAAAGGAAAAAACACCGCGCTAATGACAGCCCGCCCAGCCCCGCGCGCCTCGAGGACTGGCATCAGCCGGGGAATTCAGCGTGTCACGTGGCGCTGCAGGCGAGAAGTCACGCGGGTTGGAACTAGAGCACGAGCAGCTCCAACTACCAAGGCCCTGAAGAGCACGGGAAGAGTCGGTGGAGAAAGAGGGATCTGAAACACAACGGCCTGCAGAGGCACCTGGAAAAAATCATTCCACTCGCTCCAGTACCAAGATGTTGGGAGCACAGCCGGGGATGGAAAGGTGACGGATGTCTCTTACACCGGAGTTTAGTAGTGAGGACATTTAGGAAACAGATGAGCCCTCCTGAAACAGAGCTCCTGTGGCAGGGTTGAAGGCTGGCTACCCAACCTCTGTCCTGTGGGGAATCCGTGGTCCCACAGGAAAGGCCTCGTGTGCCTGGGCAGCCAACAAGCTGCCGCATCCCGGGCTCGCTGCGGCGTTTAAACGGGATCCGCAGCGATGGTTCCTGCGCAGTGTCACGCTGTCGGACAAGCCCTGGGAGACTGCACTCTGCGAAAAGGGTGTGTAATAACCCTGAGCGTTCGCACCTGGATTTCTTGAAAACAGATCACAGAATCACGGAATGGTTTGGGTGGGAAGGGACCTTAAAGCCCCCCCAGTCCCACCCTCTGCCATGGGCAGGGACACCTTCCATAGCCCAGGGTGCTCCCAGCCTCATCCAGCCTGGCCTTGGACACTCCCAGGGATGGGGCACCCACAGCTTCTCTGGGAACCTGTCCCAGTGCCCCCCACCCTCTGCGGGAAGAATTCCTTCCTGATGGCCCATCTCCATCTCCCTCTTTCTGTTTAAACCCGTCACTCCTTGTCCTGTCACTCCCTGCCCGTGGAAATAGTCCCCATCCAGATGAAAGCAGATGCGCAAGTCAACCATCTTCAATCATTCCCAAACTCTCTGCGGCATTTTCTAGGCACAAGATTTAGGAAAAAGCCCTTCCGTTGGCAGCGGTGGATGCTGCAGGGAACAAGGCAGAAGCACAAGGAAGGTATTTGCGACCTTACAATTCGACACTACGATACCAGTTCCCCAGAAGAATCCTTCCCTGCGGTACATTCCACCTGTGGGACAAACTTCCAGCCCATCGTCTCCAAAAGGGAGCCACGGGAGCTGAGCGCTGAGGAAGATCAGCTCACATCTGAGCTCGGAGAGCGAACCAGGAAAGCACAACCAACTCCAGCGACTGGAAAGATGTTTTGGGTAGATTTGCTAAGCAGAGGTAAAGCGACTGCGCACAGAGCTCACGCTGCGCCACAGCTCCGCCTCGGCCGAGGCTGCTACCAAAGGAAACCCACGCGTGGGAAGCAACCGTTCCGCTCCTTCCTGCTCTTCCCCCTCTCAGGTCCCGTGAGAGCTGGCGCGAAGCACTCACCTGCAGCTGGGTGTACTGACAGCTCCCCATCAGGCACTCGGGGAAGAGGAACCCGGGATTGATGGGCCATCTGAGCACAGGAGGTTAAGGAACAGGGGACAGTCCTGACCGGAGAGCCCGGAGAACTATGAACGTCAGCATGCCTCTCGCCTTCGGTTTGTAGGGGGAAAGAAGATTAAGCTGCTCTTTCTACAAGTCATTTTTCTGTAAGAAGATTTATCCATATTAGAACAAAACCATTAGTACATCTAATCCACAACTGCCCAAATCTTGTTACCCTTCAAATCTCCCCACATCGCACCTGGCCAAGAGTTGCTAGAGCTCAGGGGCTTAAAGTAAAAAAACCACCCTCAAATCCTTTATTGTGCACCCAAATGGGACGGATTCTGTGAAATCTTAAACACGCCCACAAATCCCATTAACACCAACAACAGCCACTTGCTCAGGAGACTCGTCCAGGAAATTTGGGTGTGGAAAACACCGATTTTGGAACTGCACGAAGGCTCAGTTTGGAACTCAGCAGCAGAGATGGCCAAGTTATGACCCCCGAGCGCTCTGAGCCCACCGCCCTACCCCCCCAGCTAGCCCCAACCCTCCTCCCACAGACCCAACGCTCCTGGCCTCAGCACCGGGACACAACACGCCGTCTCCGTGCGATCTCACACGGGGGGCGGGTGCTCCGGCTCCGCCACGTGGTACAGAAACACCCCCCTGGTTACGGCGAGCCCCCTGTAGTGGGTTTACAGCCAAGGATACAGGAGCGGCAGAAAGTCGGCCACGATTGCGGTCACGAGCTGGGGCCAGTTCAAACTTGTTTCAGCCAAAGAGGCGTTTGGTTGCAAGAAGAGTCGAGATATGATGTGCTTTCTGGCCACTTCCTGGAAGAACAGCTCCACGATCGTCTGGGGGCCGGATACTGGAAATACAAGTTAAGAATACTGAGAAGAGGGCCGGCAGCAGATATCCCAGGATTTCTACATCGTGCTCTGCTTGTCGGCCCAAACAGCCCAGATTAACTCCGGGCAAAACGACGAGCACGGTCAATACTCCGGCTTGTCGGGTTGGGATTTCTCCTGCCGCCGTCTGGTTAAGTCGGAGAGAGTAGCAGGAGATCAAAGAGCCACGTACCGCAACGTGGTTATTAACCCCAACTCAATTACAACGTGAACAAAGGGCTGTGCTATCTCTCCAGCTGCAGTTTCCAGCACGAGTGTTCCGCAGGGCTGCGGGAGTGCGGATTGGGCTCACGTGGTTCTGTCCAAATGCCTCGCTCCAGCACCCTAAGCAGCCCAATTGCCCCTCGGCTCAGTCCTCTCCCCAGGCTGCCACCTCCTTGCCAGCTTCCCTACCTCTCACGTATGTTTCCCCAAAGCACAGTGGCCAAACAGGACTTTCCTCACGAGCGGGCCAAGAAATAACCCACGACGCCGGCGCACAAAGGCTGTTTTCAATATCGCTTTCACGCGCTGACCTTTGCGGCGAGGCGACCGCCTCCTGAGCCGAGCCCCATTCCGGGAGCGCTGGGGCTCTGAACATCGCCGCCTGCTCACGAAGAGCACAGACACCCCAGGCTCGTCGGCAAGAGGAGGAAATTCTTCCCACAGCCCATTACGCGCGGCACTGCTTTCTCAGGTCCCTCCGAAGCGTCGCGGCCTCGAAGTGCCACGCAGACAAGTTAGAGCAGGCTCCTACCTGCGCATTTCCCCCCCTACCCCGCTCACCTGCCCTAACCACTTCAGGGAACGCATCCTCCTAATCAAGTTGCCTTATATTCTCCCCCACTAGGATCTCTCCCCCAAGACAGCAACCCGAAACGTGCATCTTCACAGCAAGACTTTTAAAACGCGAACGAACCATCAGCTGCGATTTCCCCCTCGAGGTACTGGCTGTGAGCGACGCTCACGTATGAACTGCAAAGTGCTGGAAGCATGTTTTGGGGAAGTATTTCTACAGAATCGCTTCCTTGAGCTCCTGCTCGCCATGGGATAAAGGGCAGAGAGCAGGACAGACCCAGTGTGACCCACTACAGCCACTGTCACAGACAGGAGCAAGAGGTGAGCTTGGCTGGTACTGTCAGGGCCAGAATTAATAGCGTTCGGCTGAGCAAGGCCTTCCCATCTTCCTCAGGCTGAGAAGAAGATCCACGTCACCAGTCTGAGTCCGAAGTGACCAGACACACTGGTTTTGTTGTTTTTTGGTGGGTGACGCGACAAACATCTCACTCAACCACATGCCACGTTAGCTCACTGCACGAAGCGCTGCCCTCGGGTGGCAGAGACCCAGAGCCGAGGGGTAAACAGCAGAGCCCGAGCGCCGACGAACCGCAGGCGTCTTACCTAGTTTATGGGGTGTTAGAACAGTGGTGTCTGCTAACTCCAACACAGAGAGATGCTGCAGGTTAGATTCCCTAGAGGAGAACAAGCCGTCAGTGACGAGACAACAAAACGCCTCCTGCTTTAATTGTGCTCATTGTTCAACTCGAGTAACTCCTACGGCTGAAAAAGGCAGCAGCGCACAGAACAGCGAGACCTCACACGGCAGAATGTCAGCTCAAACCATGGAAGGAAACAAAACCACAAGCCTCCCCGGCACAGCCTGACTCCGAGAGCCACACTCCCACAGCAACCACCAGCTTTTCATGCCAGGGAGGGCACTTCAGGTGGATTTAGCAGGAACCTGCGATCAAAGACGTAACGAGTGCGGCGGAGACTTACAGCGTGTCGACAGGGACGTCCGAGGCCAGGCACTGGCTCGCCCACCTGATCAGGTAGTAGGACAGCAGCAGGGGAGAGGTGCGGTGCAGCAGGTCCTGCTGAGACTGAAAGAGCTGTCCCCCTTCCAAAACCATCTGCAAGCAAAGCACGGAGGGTTGGCACACCGAGAGGCCAAGCCCAGAAAGCAACGGCAGGAACAAGGGCAACCAGTGAGGTTTGTAGCCATCCTGCAAACACTGTGGCGGGCAACAGCCCGGCAGTTAACACACCCAGGAGACCAGCAGGACTCTTGCATGTGCCAGAATAACCCTGTCACAAACTACAGTGTCACCTCAGCGCTAAGGAGGGGCGAGTTAACTATTCCAGTGGCCCAGACCCCATGGGAAAAGCTTAACAAGCAAAGCTATGTGCACACCGAGTGCTCCTCTAGCCTGCAAACACCGGCAACCTACCGGGACACCGGCAAAACGGTGCTTTGTGCTGCTGCAACGATGCCACCGAGAGTGAAATCACAGCTTCGCTGCAAAGACCACCTCAGGGCCCGGCTCTGCTGCCTGGGAATTGCACCCCTGTGTGCTCCAGGCAAGAGCAGCACGGCTGGGTGACACGGGAACAAAAGCAATTCACGGTGGTGAAGGGCAAAGGCACGTCAAGGTGGCAAAGCAGCCGTTCCTTGTCAAGCAAGCAGCAGGTCACATGCCTCGTGAGATCCTGGTGCCCGAAGGGCACCTTGCAACACACTTTAAATGCTCCCAGGGCAACCTTATCCAGGAAGAAGGGATTTTTTTTCCAACCAAGAAGCTAGTGCAGTAGTGTTTTCAAGTAAATAATATTGGTTTAAACAACGTTCCGCTTGCTGAGGGCTTGTTCCGCACCCCTGCGTCCACCCAAACCATCACCCCCATCCCCCACGCAGCCACAGGGCCAACAGGGTGGACCCAGCCCGCGGCCACAAACCCAGCTGCCATCATGGCTGGTCACACTGGCAGGAGCTGCCTCTCAGCGGCTGAGAGCACAGGCCCCGGGTAAACGCTGCCGCACGCCACACTGCCCGAGAACAAGGCCGCATCCACACGCGTGCTGGGCTGCGCAGCGGCTTGGGAGGGATGGGGAGTTGAAGGGAGAACTGTACGTGCTTGGGCAGCGTTGGGAGGCTGGAAATGATGCCCTCCACCCACAAAGAGAGTTTTGCTTCCTGGACGCTCAGCATGGAAAAAGGGAGTTAGGGTGCGAGCGCAGCGCTCCACTGCTTTGCTTAGGATGACAAAAGCGGCTGCAGGAGAGAACAGGACTCGCCCGAGCCTCGAGCTAGTTCAAACAGCCTCCAGCGTTTTGTGGGAAGAGACAGAGCTCAGTCTGGCACCAGCAGAACCCCAGATCCCAAAGTTCAAAGAGCACAGCAGTAGCTCCAAGGGCTGTACTCACAGGATCTCTGAGCCGCAGCAACAGCTGTTGGAGAATCAACAGGTCCCGACAGATCAGGAAACGGATGGTGGCAATCTTACATACCCCCCAGCAAACCACGCTGACAGCGGTACCACTGCCGTACAGCTGGGTGAGGTTCAGGCGCATACCGAGGTGATGAGCTGAAAGATAAAAATCCCGGGAGATAAGGGGAAGAACCAGACCAACGAGAACACTCGCCCATCCGCCGCTTTGCCAGCCCCAAACGCGCGGCTCTAAGAGCCTTCACCTCTTTCCATGTCAGCATCCGTCTCGTAGTCCATTTCTCGGATGAGCACTCCGATGGCATGGATGGGGTTTCTGATCTCCTGCAGTTTGCTCTGTATTTCTTCCATCACGTTTTCCCTGCGAAGAAAAGACAGTAATAATCAGCAACGTGAGGTTTAAACTCAAGAGGGCTCCCTTTCCTCCCTCACTGATCCTGGAAGGGATCAGCCTGGACATTCTTGATGGGAATCCTCTTCCAGCTTGGAGTTTTATTACAGCGCCTGTAGGGACCAGGCTATTTATTCCACTCCCCCAGGCTACCAGGAAATAACAGTCAGATAGCTGGCATTCCACGGGGGAAGGATTTCAGGAGGTTAGCACAGTAACTGCACGGCTTGACCAAGGCTCTGACCTCTGCCGAACGTCTGCAGGCGCCTTCCGCGCTGCAAGGATCACCGAACAGGATTTCCTTCCTCTCCTGCCCTCTGCCCCACCTGAGAACCCCCAAAATGTCTGTTCAGGATGGCCCCAGGCAACATCAGAGGGAGGTTCTGGATGGAGGACCCAGCTAACGTCACCAAAACCCATGGTCCCCATCTGAGAGGACCCTGGAAAAGCCTCCTGCGGCACCGGGGGAGCCCACACATCCCAAACGCGCTTTGATGCCGGTCAAGGAGAGCTCCAGGCAGTCCCTGCTCAGCTATCCCTGCCGGGAAGGTGCAAAGACAGGTCCTTACGTGTCACTAGCTATCAAGTCCTCCAGGATCTGCTCTGCAGCCTTTTCTGGAGGCTGGAGGCGGGAGCAAGCCATTTCCATTATGAATGCCATGTCCATGGAAACTGAGTCTCCAATCAGTCGAAGGCACTGGACAAGACAGACAACATCACGAGACATCTCCACATCTGCAATGAAAGAATCTAACTGTATATTTACAAGAAATTTCAAAGGGAAGGCGGGAGGACCATTCAAAAACCAATCAGTTCAGTTCCTATCACAGCAGCAGATGGGGCTCAGTCCCGCACACCACACTGACCCTTCCCCGTTAGCCACCAGGCCGAATTCAACCGTAGGAGTCGACCAGGGAAAGATTTGGGCAAGTGGAAAAAAAGAAATACTGAGGCAGCAATCAGTGAAATTCCCTCCAAGGAATTTTCTCCAGCCAGAGGTTGAAAGGAAGTAATTAGTGCAGCGTTAAGAGCAAATCAAACCCCAGGGGGAGGGGCTCGGCTAGCTTCGCTCCGCCGAGCAGCACGCACTCCTTACAGAGCTACCTCTCACCACGGAGAGAGGGTTTTCCCCACTTAGAAGCCATCTGAAAAGCCAGTACTGAAGGGTTGAAGCGCTGATCCTTTATATATGTGTTTTTACAATTAAGTCACATATTTTGGGAAGTTTGGAACAGACAGGACAGGAACGGCTAGCCTCCCAAAGCCAGCCCTCCAGCCTTCCCTCCACGGGAGCCAGAAATAGCTCAACCAAATGGCTGATGATTCTTCGTTATAAAAACATTTAAAAAAAAAATCACTCGAGCATGAAAGCGGAGCTTAGGTAACATTTTCCGCTGCTTTTTTTCTCGTGGAACGTCATTCCCCGGCCAGCAAAGCAGAAAGGGCACCGTGGTGACAATTAAGGACGGGTTGAGCGCACGCTGGCATTCACTTCCCGGAGACCAGAAGCGGCAGGGGCCCTCCTCACAGCTTACCCGAAAATATTTACACAAAAACATGCCACTAAAAATGAAGTTTGCAGAACTGGGCGGTAGAGCTGGTGAGGATCACAAGTTTCCTCCATGGCTGTAATCTTGGAGTTTACTCCCTCAGCAAGACACAGAGCAGGGAATTTCATGCAAGAGAACCGCTTGCAGAGTCAAGGGTAGATCTCGCGGCTCTCGGCGGGGGTGGCAGAGCTGAGCAAGCACCCAGCCGAGGTCAGGTTAAGCGGGCCTCGTGCTGGGGGGGATCACCCACGTGCTCAGAAACACAAGCTGCTGCATCCTGCTCTCCCTGCCAGGACCAGGGACCTGCCAGCACGGGAGGTCTGTCCCCGAGCGGGCACAAGGAGGGCAGCAGTCAACCTGCCAGAGTTTGTAAGGCTACGAGGGGAAAGGATCCCCCGATGCGGGTCTTTGTCACCAAGCAGCACAGCCTGAAATCTACGATTCTTCCTTTTTAGGGTGTGTGAACTGAGTCACGGGAGCCTTGATGCCATTTTCTAATCCCTGGTGGGAGCACGATGGGAGGTTTCACACAGTAAAACTCCCTACAGATGCCACAATAAGAAAAGTATCTCCATGTGGGTCATTATGGAGCACTTCAAGAGGCCTCTACGGAAACTCCTGCATCCCTCTGCCTACGGCTTCCCCGACGTGCAGCGTTTCAGCCTCCAAAACACTCCACGTCTCCCCACTTACCATCAAAGATGGCAGCGTCGTCCTCAGTCAGGAGGTGTTCATTAGAGAGGAGATAGAGGTGGTCCACCAAGGAGCAGGGCACGAGGAAAGACAGGGAGCCCTAGGAAGGTGGGAAAAACCCTTCTTTGAGCTCCCCAAATCCACCCATCAGTCAGAAAAACGCGCCCCCGGAGATCATCGCGCCAACGGGCCAGCGCTGCCCAGGCTCACCTTCTTGAGCAGACACACCATGCCGGTGTAGGGATTGAGGTGCAGGGCCAGCGGCCGCGAAAGAGCTTCTTGGTACTGAAGGCAGCAGGCGTAAAACTTGGACCAAAACTCCACCTGGAGCTGCCAAAACTCCTCCAGTGAGCACTCATATTCCGCTAAGCTGCCCTGGAACTGGCAGGACCAAAACAGGACCTCAGTGAACACACAGGGAGTGAAGAGGAGAAAGCGTTTGGATGGCGGTTTTGTCCCTCAGGACCCGTGTGTCACCTTTATACTGTTACAGATTTATAAATGCTGGTTAAGGTTCTCTTCCCCACCACCTTGCCCTCAAAACCTAAGTTTTTTCCCCCCCCCAGAACAGCGAATCACAGCAAAAATCCAGGGGAACAAAGCCCACAAGAACGATTTCTCTCCAACCTTGGAGAAAGGAGCACCAACGAGATCAAGAAAAAGGGCGGCACTGCAGATCGTTTTAAAAATAAGCACAAATATCGCTATAGAGGATGCAAAACCGCCTTTTTTATGAATTTTCTAGCAAGTCTCAGCAGCCTCAAGGATGAACCGCAGCTGGAAGGAATGCTGGCTTAGAGAATCAGGCATATCAGCGTCAAAATCAGGAGAAGTAGGATAAAACGTGGGGAAATTCAGCCCCAAAAGGACAGCGGGTTGGTTTTTCAGCTAGGTCACCTAAGCAGGTTTATCTTCCGGTGTCCAAACCCACGAGCAACAGCTCAGCGTGGTGGCAGCCAGCACCCAGGCACAGGGAGCTGAGGACGGGCACCAGAAAAGACTCCAGAAAAGGAGGGAGGGAATGGAAAAGCCAGGCCGGAAGGATGGAAATTTGTACTTGTCATAAAAATAACACAACTCCTTTGGAGAGACAAAGGACAAAGCAAGGCCTGGGGTCACTCTGTGTCTCACTTGACTTCACTGGGCCATCACAACACGCAAGAACGAAACACGGGGGGAGGGAAAAATCACACCTCGCTTTCCACGGCTAAGGTAACCTCTTTTTTTAACTCGTCCCACGTCAGGTCCACGTGCTTCTCAGTTCCTTGGGAAAAGATCTGAAAGGCAACACAAAGTTTTACTTTCAAGGAAGAGAGGCGTCTCCCCGAGGTTAAAGCAGCGTCGAGGGGCGCAAAGCCCACACGAGGGTATCGTCCAGCGCTTTGCGGGGTGAAGGTATTAAAAAACGCTGACTGTGGGGTACGGGGATGTACAGCCAGCTTCCCTCTTCCCCTGGAAATTGGGGAAGCCTCCTAGAAAGCGGTGTTGGGATGTAAGGAAGGTGCTGCACACCTTCCCAGCAGCTCTCTCATTCGTTGCCCAGCGCCTCCATAAGGTCACAGCACAAAGAATCAAAACAGAGCAGCGGATTTTTCCCTTTTTCTCCCCAAAAAGGCATCGCGTGTTGCCTTGCCCTGCCCTAAGAAACGGCACGACAGCGGGCCAAGAGTCTCCTGGCTACGGCAGCAGGCAGCGAAACGCAAGCTCAGCCACCCGCTGTCCTAAGGGAAAACACCTTCTGGAAAGCATGTTCCGCCTCCCGCCATCAGCGCACACGGGCTGAAATAAGGCCCAGGAGCGCTAACTCACTTCGGGGATGACTGACAGGGAGACAAGCGATCGACGGCAAACCAATGCCAGCCAAGAGCTCCAAGGAATCACATCTCAAGGGCGGGAAGAAGCTGAGCAGAGCGCACCAAACGCCCTCTCGCTAACCTGCAAAGCCTTCTGGATAGCTGCGTTTGCGAACCGGCCGGGAGTGAAGAGGTATTCCAGGTAGGTTTCCTGCAAAGAGAACAAGACAGCCACGTAGGGAAACACGTGTCAGGAGGAAAGCGCTTAAAATCCCGCTGCCGGTCCTTCCTCCCCTTCTCCAACTCATCGCCTGGATCTGTACTTCATTCCAGCTTCACTTCACGCCCACACCCTGTCCCAACCTCTCCCCTTCCAACCCCTCAGCAGTCCGACGACGGAAACTGCTTCCTGCACCATCCAGATCACGTTTATTCACGCCTTGTCTCAAGGCTCTCTCTCGACTGACTTGAAATTCTCCTCATCCCTCAACTTCTGGTTCCCTAACCGCGCTCGAATGCCGTGCTAACAGGGGCGAAGGCTCGTCCCCTTTCGTCTGCAGTAATTTTAAGAGCTTATCAATATCATTTATATGCTTGAGCCGCCTCAGTGTTCTCCTGCGCAAGAGAAGCTTCGCTACTTCCCCTTGTTATCGTACAGTCGGCTCACCCTGGGGTCCTGATCGTGTCGAACCGTCACTTCCTCGTCAGGCAGTGGCTGCATAAAGACCTGGTTCCACTGACCCGCAACATTTCTGGATGAAAAACAAACCCCGGGATCAGTTTTGCATCGCAGCGCTCCAACACGGCACACCGGGAGCGGCCAACTGAACCAACCATGTCCCGTTACCAGCGATCGCAGGCTTTGCCCTTTGGATCTGCGAAGGGCAGCTTCGACAAGCGACAGATGTAGCCCGGAGAGGTCAACGGCAGCACCCCCAGGCCTACGCTAACGGAACGGGCTGGATTCCTTCATCTGCGCCGTTTTCTCCAGCACACGTGCTTACCAAGCATCTTTCCCACTGACCACTAGATTCTTCTGCCCAAACTTGCACACTCGCAGCATTTTTCCACCCACTCTTTAACTCCCTGGGCTGGTTCTGCCCCAAGCCTGCCCTCTCAGCTTTAGGAACGGTTCTGTCACCTCACCGCTCTCCTCAAAACATGATTTTTCTTGGAAGGGTTATGTTTAGAAGGAGCTGGTGGTAAGTACAGCCCCCCCTCTGACATGCTCACAGCAGACTCCACTCCCAGCCAGCCTGCTGCCCAGCTTTTCACATTTTTCACATTCCTGCAGCCGAGCTGTAGCTTTATTACAAAGCAGAACCCCAAAAACCAAGGAAAATTCCGTGTGTGATATGCGCTGCAGCAAAACACAGCTGCGCACCTGACACCGCAATAAACCAGGTATTATTGGTGGACGAGAAGCTGAACGTGAGCCGGCCGTGTGCGCTGGCAGCCCAGAAAGCCAACCGGATCCTGGGCTGGATCAAAAGCGTGGCCAGCAGGGCAAGGGAGGGGATTCTCCCCCTCTCCTCTGCTCTTGTAAGACCCCACCTGGGGTGCTGTGTCCAGCTGTGGAACCCTCAGCATAAGAAGAAGATCGACCGGTTGGAACAAGTCCAGAGGAGGCCATGAAGATGCTCAGAGGGCTGGAGCCCCCCTGCCATGGAGCCAGACTGGGAGAGTTGGGCTTGCTCAGCCTGGAGAAGAGAAGGCTCTGGGGAGACCTTATTGCAGCCTTCCAGTGCCTGAAGGGGGCTACAGGGAAGCTGGGGGGGGGGGCTTTGTACAAGGCCTGTAGTGACAGGACAAGGGGTGACGGGTTTAAACGGGAAGAGGGAGATTGAGATGGGACATCAGGAAGGAATTCTTCCCACAGAGGGTGGGGGGCACTGGGACGGGTTGCCCAGAGAAGCTGTGGATGCCCCATCCCTGGGAGTGTCCAAGGCCAGGCTGGATGAGGCTGGGAGCACCCTGGGCTATGGAAGGTGTCCCTGCCCATGGCAGGGGGTTGGAACTGGATGATCTTGAAGGTCCCTTCCAACCCAAACCATTCTACGATTCTATGATAGGTACCACTGCATCTCCACGCGCTTCAGTCAGCCGAGTGGGATGGAGTCAAGCAGCTCAATCAGTGCTGCTTTCAGGAGCAGCGTGTGGAGCTGCCCCCCACCTCCGCCCCTGAGAGGCTATCGACGCTAGCACCTCAGCCCAGAAACTCACTGCTCAAAGTTGATGTATTTCACCACAGTTTGGTTCTCTTCATTGTGCCACAGCGCCCAGATCTCAGCCGAGGTTAAGGCAAAGTCAACCAGAGTCTCCTAGGAGAGAAAGCACGTATTTACCTTCTCAAATTCAAGTACAACAAAGAGACGTGTGTAGTTAACAGCATCAAAACATCCCCTCGTGTTCAACCACGTTTTGGAAAGAACTCTTTATTCAGTTAAATCCCCAAGTCCAGGGCTCTGATCCCTCAGCAAGCAGCCCTTCCTCTGGTCTGGGGGAGCCGGGCCCCAGCACTCACCTGCGAGGAGAACAGGGACGAGATGTGGTCAAGGCTGTAGCGGTTGCTCTCGGTGCTCACCAGCTGGAAGACACAGAACTACAAAAACAACCTCGTAAATCATTTGCTAAACCAATAACGAGCACGTCGCGGGAAGCTCGGCTCCCCAGACCCTCTCCTTGCCTAATGCTACAGTCAACAGACCCCTAAGGGCTGAGCAGAGCACAAACATTGCTGACATCAGCCTTCCCAGCAAGGACACTCGTCTCTGCCTGAACCTGAAGGATTTCTAGTTGTCTTTTTAAAAGGCTAAAGAGGAAAAATGGTAAAAGCAGCACTGTTGGGCACTGCTAGCGCCAAGTAAGCAGACTGAGGTGGAAAAGCCCTGAATCCTCAGGCCACATGCTGCAAACCAAGCTCTGCGTGTTCTCAGCAGAACACTAGAGGGACAGCAGAAGCCAGGACACGCGCTCTTGCTCCGTATGCGAATCCCCCGGAGAAGAGAAAGGGTAAGCTGTCCAACAGATGAGACTGCTCTGGGCCATCACTGCTGCCCTGCTGAACTTAATATTCACTGCAAGAAGCAGAAGTTGCTCAGAAGTCAACGTCTGGCAACGCAGCCATGGGGCCACACGCTCCCAGGAGCCCGACATAAATATACCAGCAGTACTTCCATGCTTTTAGCTCCTTTTGGACCTTTCCTTTTCCCACGGCACAGACGTGCTTTTGGCATCCTACCGGAACAGGAGGTGACCAAGTGAACTAGGACTCGCAGCTCAGCTTAGTCACACAGAGCTCCACTCCCAGGGCAAGAGCGCACGTGTCTTGCAATGCTCTGAGAGTAAAAACGTTAGGTTATTCAGAAAGCGTTGCTCTCTAAAGGGGCAGACGTGAAACTTATCCCTAATTCTTGCCTTAGGGAACCAAATCCAAGGAGGAATGGACTATTTAGCAGCTTTCCAGTACCTGGAGAGGCTGACAAGAAAGCTGGGGGGGCTTTTCCCAAGGGCATGGAGTGACAGGACAAGGGGTAACGGGTTTGAACAGAAAGAGGGAGATTGAGATGGGACATCAGGAAGGAATTCTTCCTGGAGAGGGTGGGGAGCACTGGGACAGGTTCCCAGAGAAGCCGTGGATGCCCCATCCCTGGAGTGCCCAAGGCCAGGCTGGATGAGGCTGGGAGCACCCTGGGCTATGGAAGGTGTCCCTGCCCACGGCAGGGAGCGGCACTGGGTGGGCTTTAAGGTCCCTTGTAAACTAGACCATTCTAGGATTTTATGATTCAGAGCGAGGAAGCCCCGACACCCCGTACCTGTCCTTGCTTGGGCGCGTGCATGTACACGCCGAGGTAAAGCCCCAGGGACTGGGAGAAGGCCAGTCGCAGTCGGTGGCCAGTCCCGGCTGCAAGCCGCAGGTCCCTGCTGACCGGCACGAACTCCAGCAGATCTGCAACCATCAGGCACATTTGATCCTACGCAAAATAAAGGTTAATCAGGAAAGCAGCAGAGGACTCAGGGCTGAGAAACCGCCCTTCTCCCACATCTTTCTCCTTCCAGCCACAGTCTGCCCAGACCTTCCCCTCAGGGATGCAAGTAAAGCATCCGTACGCGTAGCTGAACCGCGGCTTAGCTTCCCCCGCCTCGCTTGTGCCCTCTCCCAGGAGCACACAGGCTTTTGGAGCTCAGGCACTCATGCTAAACCTTCCCCTCCCTCCCTCAACACCCGCATTCCAGCGCAGATGAGGCATGAAGGCAGTTGTGCTGGTCCATTAGGTTTGGCGCTGACATTCGGAGCAAGTGGCATGCAGGGAGCGGAGGGTTTTATTAACTTCTTGTTGACAAGGAGCTACCTCACAGACATTTTTATTACGGCTAAAACAGTAGAAAATCCATTTGGTCTGCTTCCTCAGCCCTTGAAGTGCTCCTGCCTGCCCAAAAACACTCCTGTACGTTTGTAAATAACCCAGTATTGCCGCTTACCCAACGCCCAAGGCTTTGCCGCAGAAAAAACCCCACCCCGCTTTCCAAACGTGGCTGCAAACACACGCCACGACGGTTCACACCCACCACCCCGAACCCCAGCGTGTAGAACTTAACAGCAGCCCAAATCTCCGCCGCCCACCCGGCCCTTGTTTCTGAAGCCTCAGGCTGCTGCCCGAGCAGCAACGGAAGACGCTGCTCTCCCAAATCCAGGCCTCGCTCACCTTATAGGACCACATCCGCAGCTTATGGTCCTGGCAGAGAGCAAAGAGGAAGGCATCGTGATCTAGGCAGTGAACAGAGAGGCTGACGGGCAGGTCCGACGGGCCACAGTCACCTCTGAAAGGAGAGTTTAGTTCAACAGCTTAAAAATAGATCCAAGGCACAGGGATTCTATCACACTCTGTTTAAACACAAATAAATCTGCGGTGCGAGACCAGGAGGAGAGATCTGCGCTTTGGGACTGTGTGGGTCAGCGTCCAAGGCACAGAAAAGCCCACCGTGCCGGTGACACCCAGTTCTTCACCCGCTTTGCAGAGCCAAAACACATCCCTGGCTTCCCCCGCCCCGATCTGCACAAGGATCCAGAGGGAATCTAAACTACAGGCTGCCCAGAGAGGTGGGGAGTCTCCCTCCCTGGAGACTTCCCAAAGCTGCCTGGACTGGTTCCTGTGTGATCTGCTCCAGGGGATCTTGCTCTGGCAGGGGGGTTGGACTAGATGATCTCTAGAGGGCCCTTCCAACCCCTGACACTCTGTGCATCTGTGGAAGCAAAGATCCGACCAGCCCCAAGCAACGGAGCGCTGATGGTCAGCTGTCATTCACGGCGTAAGGGAACTCACTCCCGTTTCCAAGTAACGGGGCCCAGAATTTGGCGGGGGACTCTACGATACCGTAAGGATTACACTCCCAGTGCCGAGCCCAGCCGGCACAGAGAGCGTCCGTGTCACCCACACATAAGCTGTGTTGGTCAGGAACAAGCCTGACATTTCAGAACAAGGGCAAGAACATGTTGTAATCCCTAATCCGCGCTGGCTGCGGGCCATATCCTGGGCAAATCCTGGGAGGCCAATTACTAGATATAACACGTTCGTAGACACAGACACACAGTATCAGCAGGACCCCGTTAAGATGAACTAATCCGGCGTCCAAGTCCCAACTTCCGTACTGCGACGGGTCCTGTGACCCAGTCGACTTGTTCGGCAGAGTATTTATAGGTGCTGACCCGCCTGTCTTTGACCCCAGCCAGAAACTCTAGGTGAGGGAAAAGACAAAATTAGTTCCACTTATTCGTCACCCGACACTAACCTGATGGCTGTTGGCATCCAACCGGTCAGGAAACGCTGCATCACCGAGCTCTGCTTCAATTCCACAACTGAAACCGTTCCTTTCAAAATAAAGAGGATATTAAATGAGTGCTCGTTAACAAAATATTTACTGCCACCAGCAAGGGGCTGCACAGGCACGATGCGCCAGAGCTTTTGCGTGCGCGGAGGGAATGTGCAGGACACAGGCCTAGAATCAAACCCAAAGGTAGGAGAGGGGGTGCCACAGGGAGCGGTGTTTTGCAGAGGAGGCAGCCCGTTCCCGCTCCTTACCAGGCGTGTCGTGAGGAGGCAGCTTAAGGACGAAGATCCCTCCCGAAGCAGAGGGCAGAGCGAAGAGAGCCTCCCCCTCGCTGCTCAGCCACGCCGCTGAGGCAACAGAATTCGACGCCAGGCCTGGCACGCTGGGAATCACATAGTAATTCGAAGGGTCTCGGAAGTTGATTTTGCCGATATCTGTAAACACGGACTGCATTTGGCTCTCTGTTATCAGCTCCTGGAGGAGGGAAACACCGGAGAGTACAAATCCTGAGCGTGCAAACACGAGGCACACAGGAAAAAAAACACAGCAGACACCTGTGGGACAGCAACTGTGAGGCTGTTGCTTGATAAAAAGGATGCTTCTGGTGTTTTTCTCTCTGTCTCATCACTACCACTCCTGTTTCCCCTACTCTTAACCCACCACCACCGCTCTTTACGAGCAGATATGAAAGGAAACCTGCAGTCTGCTAGCAGAACACTCGTCCTCTCTCCCCCTCGTCTACTGTAACGGCCTCAAGAGTCCCACAGTCCACCAGCCGCTTTGGGGCAGCTCATAGCAAAACGCTAGCGGCGACTCCGCCCTAGTACAGCGTCAGCCCTTGGGACAGCCGGAACTCTAACGGCAAGGGATAAGCTCTCCAGGAGAGGAAAAGGACCTGACAAGACACACCAGACGCAGACACGAGAAGAAAAAGTCACAGCAAATGGGTAAATGCCATGTCAATTTTGCAGAAGATCCATCATGCAGATGAAATAAAGGTTCCATACCTTGCTGAATCACAAACACAGCCAGGCCTCCCTCTGAAGCGCCCGGTCCCTACCTCCAGAGGGTACTTTGTCCCCATTGTCACAAGGCCGGGCCCCAGGGGCGCTGGCAGAGCCACCTCCAACCTCCAGGCCTCATTTCAGGTAATGTCACCGATTTTCACCGAAAGGGGAGCCCTCTTCACAAACCCGAAACACCCTCAGCTTTGGGGCAAACACTTTCAAGTCCACGGCCTCTGCCTCCTCCATGTGCGGCCTGAGTACATCCAGTTCCAAACAAAGTGAGAGATTTCCAGCTTCCTTTTCCCATCCCACTGCTTCTTCCAGCAGTTCTCACTTCCACATAGAGAACTACCCCAGGGTGATGAACACACCTGCTCTATCTGGCCAAGGATCAGAGGACCTGGAGTTTAGGAGTTTATAACCATAAACAAGCTTAAGTAGAAAACTCTGGAGAGTAAGAAACCAAAATGCAGAGTTTTCCACAAAACTCAGGACAGGCTCCAGCTCTGCACCCCTGGAAACAGCGGCGGATTCCAGCTCAGGGCACAAATCCCCACCAAAGAGCTACGAAATGGGTGGGTCATGGTGGACTGACCCTGCTGGCAGGTAACAGGAGAGCAGCAAAAACTTGTGTGGGAGGACAAAGATGGTTTAATAGGCAAAGGAAAGAGGAAGGAGATGAAAATAAACCCAAACCAAGCGATGCCAAAGCTGTGCAAGCACTGCTCGGCAACAGCTCAAGCACTGGCAGGTCCCAGCACCGATGACAAATCCGCCACACAGCACCACTGCGAAGAAACCCAACTCCATCCCAGCCCAAACCATTGCACCCCCCAGTCTATTCACGTGGGGGGACAGAGTGAGAAACAGAGAAGGTGCTGCACAAACACTGCTCCGCAAAAGCTTGGTTATTGGTGTGTGATCGACTACAACAAGGGGACTACAAGAAAGCTGGGGGGGACTTTTCCCAAGGGCAGGGAGTGACAGGACAAGGGGTGATGGGTTTGAACGGAAAGAGGGAGATTGAGATGGGCCATCAGGAAGGAATTCTTCCCACAGAGGGTGGGGAGCACTGGGACAGGTTCCCAGAGAAGCTGTGGGTGCCCCATCCCTGGGAGTGCCCAAGGCCAGGCTGGATGAGGCTGGGAGCAACCTGGGCTATGGAAGGTGTCCCTGCCCGTGGCAGGGGGTGGCACTGGGGGGGCTTGAAGGTCCCTTCCCACCCAAACCATTCCATGATTCTAACACTGTTTCGGTCACAAACCCAAAACACGGCACCCCACAAGCTACTCGGACGAAAATTAACTCTATCCCCACCAAAAGGGATAGGGTCAAAAGAGGTGGGAAGCAGCACTTTGCGCCCACGCTGAGCACGCCGTGGCCTTTCCCACAACGCGCTTAGTGGCTTTCCCTGAGGTCTCCTGACGGCCAGGACGGAGGCAGGTGGCTGACAGAAACAGGGAGCAGGCCACCCCGGTACTCACGCTGCGGTACATGCGGGCGGGATGAGGCAGGAGCAATCGATGCACCGTCTGCCCGGTGATCAGCAGGACGACCAAGTGGTTCTGCACTTCGCAAAGGTGGACACCGCCCGGTAAAAAAGGGCATCCTTGGATGCGGAGGCGGACGGTGTTGTTCAGCAAGTTGACGTCTAAAGATTCTTCTACCAGCTCTAAAGTGTCTCCCGATGTAGTCCTGGGGGAAGGCACCGGGGGGGGCGAGGTGTGAGGAGGGTGGGCACAAGCAGGGGAAGGAGGGAAGCCCGAGAAAAAGGGGAGTGAAGCAAGCACATAGGGGAGGCCCAACCGGGCCCGGGGGCAGGCCCAGCCGCGGGGGAGCACCTCCAGTGTGAAGCAGGCACATAGGCGAGGCCCAACCAGGCCCGGGGGCAGGCCCAGCCGCGGGGGAGCACCGGAGGTGCTCCCCCGCGGCTGGGCCTGCCCCCGGGCCTACACTCACCACCTCACGAAGCGGTTCCTCGTAGCGGCGGTGAGCTGCGCGCTCTCCTGGTAGCAGAAACCACCCGCGCTGTCCCCATAGCGACCGGCGGGGAGCGGAACCGTTCCCGGCGGGCTAAAAACCACCTCCCGAAGCCGTCGCGGTGGACCCCGAACAGCCGCGTCCAGCTCCAGGCAGCTTCTCTCCGTTAAGCCCGCCGCCATCTTGCCGGCCGCCTTCCCGCCCTGCCCGCGCGGGGCATCACGGGAAAGGAGGCGCGGGGGGTGACGGGAAGGGAGGGGGTAGTGTTGCTGCGCCCCCTGGTGGGCGGGCGGGAGAGGACGGGGGTGGGGGGGGTTGAGAGAGGGATGGGGAGGGGTTATGGGGAGAGGGGGGTGTGGGGAGGGGGTATGGGGAGAGGGTTTTTGGGGAGAAGGGGTAAGGAGAGGGTCGGGGGAGGGGGTTTTGGGGAGAGGGGGTGAGGAGAGGGTCTGGGGAGGGGGTTTTGGGGAGAGGGGGGTGTGGGGAGGGGGTCTGGGGAGGGGGGGGTGTGGGGAGAGGGGGTGTGGAGAGGGTCTGGGGAGGGGGATTTGAGGGGAGGGGTCTAGGGAGAGGGTGTGGGGAGGGGGATTTGGGGAGAGGGGGGTCTGGGGAGAGGGTTTTGTGAAGAGGGGGTGAGGGAAAAGGATGGGGAGGAGTTATGGGGAGAGGGGTCTAGGGTGGGGGTCTGGGGAGGGGTTTTTGTGGAGAGGGTATGGGTACGGGGGGGTCTGGGGAGGGGGGACAGGGAGGAGGGTTGGGCAGAGGGAAAAGGGAGGGGGTATAGGGACAGGGGGCTGGGGAGAGGGTCCTGAAAGGGTTATGGGAAGGGAATTTGGGGAGTGGGAGTTGGGGAGAGGGTTTGGACAGAGGGGAAGGGGAGGGGCATTGGGGAGGGGGTTGGGGGAGGGTGTGTGGAGAGAGGGTCTAGGGAGGGGGGCTGGGGAGAGGGGCTGGGGAGAGGGTCCTGGGGGAGGAGGGTTGGGGAGAGGGAAGAGGGAGGGGGTTGTGGAGAGGGTCTGGGGAGAGGTCTGGGGAGTGGTCTGGGGGGAGAGGGGCAGGGCCAGGGGGCACAGGACAGGGTCCGGGTCAGGGGTCACTGGAGCAAAGCCTGTGTCCCCTCCCCCCCCCCAGGCAGCACCCACCGCCCCGGCGCCCCTCGGGTGCTGCCACCGGCCCCAGCCGGCGCGGCCGGACGCTTCCCGGCGCCCACGCGGCCCTGACGCCTCCGGCCGGCACGCGCCGGGCACACCGGGGCCAGCCCGCCGGCGGAGCACACGGCCGCGAGGGCGGCGGCGACCCCTCCAGCCACACCGGGCCCGGTCCGGCCCGGCCCCGCCGGTGGTGCCCACCCGCTTCCCCCCGCCGCGCCGCGGTGGTGCCGGTGCCGGCTGGCCTCGAACAATCCCGCCTTTCAGCCGGAGCCCGGCGCCGGCGGCACCGAGCGCCCGGCCGCAGAATGGGCCCATTCTGGTGGCGGCAGGTGTCGTGGGTGCCCGGGGGGGTTCCCCGACCCGCTGCGTCCCGGCCCAGCTGCCCCGCTGCTTCATCCGGGGGGCTCGGAGCATCCCGTGGGACCTGCTGGAGTTTGGGGTTCACGTGTCGCGGGATGGAGCCGTGCCGGCGCCGAGCTCGGCCCAGCCAGGGTGACGGAGGGGGCACGGGGCGATGGAGGGGGGCACCCCATGCTGCCCCGGACCCCAGGGGGTCTCGCTGCCCGTGTCCTGGGTGGTAGCGCCCCATGGGGCAGGGACCCCACGGAGGGGCAGGGACCCCACGGAGGGGCAGGGACCCCACGGGGTGACCTGGTGGGTGCGGGCTCCCCCCACACTGTGCCTTGGGGCACCCGGGGCAGTGCCGGGACCGGGACTGGGACCGTACCGGGACAGTACCGGGACCACGTCCGGGACAGCGCCAGGATTGCTCCAGCACTGTGTCCGGCCCACTCCGGGCCAGCTCCCGGTCCATGTGCAGCACCGCTCCGGTACCGTTCCAGGACAGCTCCCGGTCCCTGCCCGGCACCGTGTCCGGCCTGTTCTGGGCCAGCTCCCAGTCCACGTGCGGCACCGCTCTGGTACCGTTCCAGGACAGCTCCCGGTCCCTGTTCGGCACCGTTTCCGGCCCACTCTGGGCCAGCTCCCGGTCCATGTGTGGCACCGCTTCGGTACCGTTCCAGGACAGCTCCCGGTCCCTGTTCGGCACCGTGTCCGGCCCACTCCGGGCCAGCTCCTGGTCCATGTGTGGCACCGCTCTGGTACCGTTCCAGGACAGCTCCCGGTTGGTGTCCGGCACCGTGTCCGGCCCGCTCTGGGGCAGCTCCCAGTCCGTGTCTGGCACCGTTTCGGGTACCACTCCGGGCCAGCTCCCGGTCGGTGTCCGGCACCGCTCCGGGCCCGCTCCGGGCCAGCTCCCGGTCCGTGTCCGGGGCAGCTCCCGGTCCGGGCCCGACTCCAGGAGCGGGCGGGGGCCGGGACGATGCCGGAGCAGCCCGTCGGCCCGGGCGGGGCGGCCGCAGTCCCCGCCCCCGGGGCTCTCCCGCCGCTTCCTGCGGGCACGGCCGGGCCGGGGCGGCGGCGGCGCGCGGTGAGTCCGGTGCGGGGCGCGCGGGCGGCGGCGGCGGGGCGCGCGCGGGAACGGGGCGCGCCGCCGGGAGCGGGACACGGCGGGAGCGGGACACGGCGGGAGCGGCGCCGGGGTTCCCCGTGGGGAGGGAGACGTGCGTCCCCCACGGGGCGGACGATGTGGGTCCCGGTGGAACAGGCGCTGTGGGTCAGGGGGGTGCCCGGTGCCGTGGGTGCCAGTGGAGTGAGAGCCGTCGCATCCCAGAGAAGCAGGATCCGTGGGTCCCGGTGGGGCGGGAGCCGTTGCATCTCCGTGGGGCGGGAGCTGTGGGTCCTGTGGTGCCGTGGGTCTCAGTGGGGCAGGAGGCTGTGGGTCCCCTGGTGCTGCGGGTGCCAGTGGGGCCGGCACCGTGTGTCTCGGTGGGGCAGGAACTTCAGGTCCCCAGGGGGCAGGAGCGGTGGGTCCCAGGGTGCCCAGGGCCATGGGTCCCAGTGGGGCAGAAGCCATGGGTGCTGGAGGCAGCGTGGGGATGGACATTCCTGCTGAGCCGTGGGGCAGGGCTGTGGGTCTCAGGGCAGGGGACCACGGGTCCTGGGGGTGCTGGGAGATGCCTGGGACAGGCAGCCATGGGGCTGGAGGGGGGCAGCTGCGGGAGGCAGGCTGACCCCGGGTGTGTGCCGGGGGGCTGAGACGGGGGTACTGCACCAGGACCCCCAGACAAGCGTGGGGCGGGGGTGCCCTGCACCCCTCTGGTGGGATTAGGTGGCTGCTGGCCATGCGGGACGCCACGGGTGCTGGGCACTAAGAGGCTTTGGCGGCCCCGTGGGATTGATGCCACTGTGTCCCAGCAGTCCGGCACCGCCGGCATGGGCTCGGGTCTCATCCGGACACGGCATCCCACCCGTGGGTGCCGTGGTGCGGGGTCACCCGTCGTGCCGGCCCACCATGGGTGCTTGTGCCCACGGGGCACCGGCCGTGCCAGCCGGGGCCGGGAGCGATGGCCGCGGCGAGCCATGGCAGCTGGGACTGGAGCCGGCAGCGACCTTCCCAGCTCCCGGGGCCGCTGGGATCCTTGGAAAACGCCTGGAAATGGTGAACCGCCTTCCCTTATATGGCTCCGCCGGGCTGGCTCTCCTCTGGCCCCGCTCGGCCGGCTGCCCGACCCGGCACCCCCAGCTTGCCCGCCCTCGCCGTGCCGCGGCCCTGGGAAAACGCCGTGGGCCGTGCCCTGCACCCCATCTCCCACGCAGGAATGTGCGGCGGGGCTGGCGATCCCACGGCGGGGAGACGATCCCACCTCCCTTGGCACAACCCCGGTCCCTGCCTCAGTTTCCCCAGATGGGGGTTTTGGGGACCCACCGTGCCACCGTCCCCCACTCCCGCTGTCCTTGCCCTGGGGCCGCATCCAGCTCGGCACCCCGGGGGGCTCTCCCATCCCCAGAGGTGAGGCTGGGGGTTCCCGGAGCCTCCAGCAGCCCCCAGCTTGGGGGGAGCAGCCCGTCCCGCCGGGGGTGAAGGTCAGGGCTAATCCCCACCCGGAGGACACGGCAGGTGGGAGGCCGGGGGCCCTGGCCGGCCGCGTGCCCACCGTGGCGGTGCCGGCGGGGGGGGGGTAAGAGGATAAACTGCCCCCCCGCCGCCCAGCGGGGCGTGCCGACGGTGGCCAAGGGGCCGAGGCGAGTGGCCACGGTCCCCGTGACGTGGGGCCGACGCCGTAATCCCGGTGCGCTGAGCGGATTAGGGCGGCTGCGGGCGGACTTCGGGGACGAGCTGCGGTGGCTGCAAATCCCCCAGCCGGGCATCACGTGGGGGAGCCCCCACAGACACCGGGGTGCTGTCCCCCCATGGCGGGCATGGGGCAGCTGTGCCCCCGTCTGCCTCCCCACTGCCACCCCGGTGTCCCCCCGTCCCCCAGAAGGGGCCTGACCGTGGGTGGGGATGGGGGTTGGATGCTGCCGGGGGTGGATGCTGGTCCCGGTGTCCCAGGGGTATGGGCTGGGTGCCCCCCGGTGCCCATGGGGCTGGATCCCCCCTGATCGCCATGGAGCCAGGGCAGGGCTGAAGGATTTGGGGTTTGGGGGGGCTGGTCCCCAACTCACCCAGAGCCAGGGTGCTGAGGGGGTGCCCCAGAGCTGTGCTGGCACTGGGGGGCCCAGGCTGCGGCACAGCTTGGGGATGTGGGGCTGGGCCCCACCAGGGGGGCACCGTGGTGGGGTTTTTGGGGGGCTCCTGGCTCAGGAAGGCCATGGGGAGGGCGGCCACGCGGCACGGAGGGTGCGGGGAGGAGCTGGAGGGAACCGGCCTGACCGGTTGGGTGCCGGCACCCCCGGTGCTGGGGGGCTCGGGCCGCCCCGCCGCCGGCACGTGGCCTGGCTGAAGGTCACTGTCCCCGGGGCTACCCGGGTGAGCGGATGCCGCAAGCGGTCCCTCTGCCAGCAACCACGGGGGTGAGCCCTCGCCGCCCCGGCACACTTTGCCACCGCCGGTGGCCGGTTTTTGGGCGTCCCAACTGGGTCGGTGGCACCGAGCGGTTTCGGTGGCATGGGAGGATCCCGGTGCCGGGGAAGGGGGAGCGGCCCGGCGGTACCGGCAGTCCGGAAGGGCGAGCCGGCGCTGAGCTCACCGGGAAGGTGTCCCGCGGGCGCGGCAGTGACGCACAGCTCCGGCACAGGGTGCTGGCGGGTGGGGAGTCGGTGCGGAGATGGCGCTGGTCCCGCTGGGACACCTTCTCCTCTGGGAGCATGGCCCCCGGCTCTGGGGGCGCATCGCCCGGCTCTGGGGTAAGGGGAGGGCAAACCCCCAAATCTCAGGGTCTCGGCAGGCAGGAGGCCTTGGTGGGCTGTGCCAGGATCTGGCCGGGCTATGCCAGGCCTCGGCCAATCCGTAGCCAGGGATTTTTGGGGTTGCAGGGGTGCTGGCACCCCCCTGCCTGGAGGGTTTGGCCATCAGGTCAACCCTGGGGGGCTCTTTGTGAGGGGGCGTGAGCCCCCCTTGGCGCCAAGCGCTGCCCAGACCTCGTGGGGGTCTCCGCACCCCCTTAACCACACTGCTCTCCCCTCCCCCAGATCCACGTTGTGTCCCGCTGTTGCCGGGGGATGCCGGCATGCCGGTGCCTGCCTGCCCGCAGCGCCCTGCCCTGAGCCCGGTGCCAGAGCCCGGCTGTGCCATGGAGGAGCCGGCCGGCAGCGGGACCGAACCGTGGGCCGAGGGGCTGCGTAACAGCAACAACAACGCTGCCCCGGGGGGGTGGCCCGGTGCCCGCGGCGGGCACCCCTTGGCACCTTTTGGTGGCCCCGGGGCCGAGCCCAGCTACCTGGGACGGGTGGTGCTGGAGATCGTGGAGTCGGAGCGCACCTACGCCCGCGACCTGCGCAGCATCGTGGAGGTGAGCGCTGGGGTGGGGGGGGGACACCCCTCGGATGGGGGGCTGATTGCGCCCGTGCCGCCGTTGCCAACTGGGGGTGCCTGGCAGGGTTACCTGGGCAAGATCATCGACGCGGAGGAGCCGGTGCTGCGGCCGGAGCAGGTCAGCGCCCTTTTCGGCAACATCGAGGACATCTACGAGCTCAGCAGGTGGGTGCTCCCGGTGCCACCCTGGCCCACGCCTGGGTGGGGGGCTGCCGTCACGCCGTCCCCTCTGTTCACCCCCCCAGCACCCTGCTGCAAAACCTGGAGAGCTGCGCCAACGACCCCGTGGCCGTGGCCGTCTGCTTCGTCACCCGGGTAAGGGTGGGGGGCACTGGGGAGGGGGGACACGCCCCGGGGGGGGTGGCACGGGGGCCGTGCCGGGCTCTCACCGCGCTCCCCCGTGCCCGCAGAGCCAGGAGTTTGCCATCTACACCCAGTACTGCAACAACTACCCCAGGTGAGTGCGGGGGGCACGGGTGGGCACGTGGGTGGGCTGGGGGGTGGGCAGGGGGGTGGGCAGGGGGCTGAGCCTGCTCCCTGCCTGCAGCTCGGTGGCGGCGCTGTCCGAGTGCATGAGGAGCAAGCCGCAGGCCCGGTTCCTCCGCGAGTGCCAGGAGCGGCTGCGGCACGCGCTGCCCCTCGGTGCCTACCTGCTCAAGCCCGTCCAGAGGATCCTCAAATACCATCTCCTGCTCCAGGTGAGCCGGCGCGGGCACCCGGCGCGGGTACCGGCAGCCGGTGTGGCAAGGGGGCACGGCAGGGCAGGGGATTGGCACCCAGCACGGTCTGGGTGCCTGGCATGGCGTGGGGATGTGGCAGAGCGGGAGTTCCTGGCACAACTCAGGCAGCCGATGTGGCACGGCCACCCAGCGTGGCACGTTTCCTGGCACAGTCCGGGTACCCGGCACGGCACAGGCACCCAGCATGGCACATTTCCTTGGCTCAGCCTGAGCACCCAGCATGGTGAGAGCTCATGGCACAGCACAGGCACTTGGCACAGTCTGGGGCACAGCCCAGACACCCAGCGTGGTGCAGGCACCCGGCACAGCACATCATCTCCCTGGCACAGCCTGGTTCCCCGGCATGGCACGGGCACCTGGCACAGCACACACACCCGGCATGGCACAACCACCCAGCGTGGCACATCTCCCTGGCACAGCCTGGTTCCCCGACATGGCACAGGCACCCAGCAGAGCTCAGTTCCCCCAGGAACGCCACACCCCTGGCACTGGGCACCACAGCCTCGTTGGCACGGCCCCGACGCCGCTTCCTTTGCCGGTAGGAGATCGCCAAGCACTTTGAGCACAAGTCAGGGGACGACTACGAGGTGGTGCTGGAGGCCATCGACACCATGACCTGCGTCGCCTGGTACATCAACGACATGAAGCGCAAGCACGAGCACGCCATCCGCCAGCAGGTGGGTGTCGGCGGCACAGCGGGTGGCACCGGGCGGGCACCGGTGGGGTGGCGGGTGGCACCGGATGGACACCAGTAGGGTGGTGGGTGGCACTGGATGGGCACGGCTGCGGTCACCTGACGTGCCCGTTCCCGGGGATGCACTCAGGAGATCCAGTCGCTGCTGCTGGGCTGGAAGGGGCCGGATCTGACGAGCTACGGGGAGCTGGTGCTGGAGGGCACCTTCCGGGTGCAGCGGGTGCGCCACGAGCGCGCCGTCTTCCTCTTCGACAAGACCCTCCTCATCACCAAACGCCGCGGTGACCACTACGTCTATAAGAGCCACATCCCGGTGGGTGCTGGCGATGGGGGGAGCAGGGGGATGCTGGGGATGGGGAGCCTGGTGGGGGGGTCTCTGGGGTGCTGACAGCTTCTCCCCACAGTGCTCCTCGCTGATGCTGATCGAGAGCACACGGGACTCGCTCTGCTTCAGCCTGGCTCACTACAAGCACGGCAAGCAGCAGCACAGCCTGCAGGTAGGAGGGGTATATGGGGTGAGGGGCAACCTCGGGACCCCCCTGCCCAGCCCCACCGCCCTCACTGTCGTCCCTCCCCCCAGGCCAAGAACGTGGAGGAGAAGCGCCTGTGGACCCACCACATCAAGCGGCTGATCCTGGAGAACCACCACGCCATCATCCCCCAGAAGGTGAGGGCAGAGCAGGATGGGCACCGTGACGGCACTGGGGTCCCCCGGCATGGGGAGGTGGGGGTGGCTGCACGCCGGCTTCACCCCCGCCCCATCTCTCCATCTTCCCTCCGCCCCAGGCTAAGGAAGCCATCCTGGAGATGGACTTGTTCTGTGAGTGCCACCAGCACCCCGCGGTCCCCTCCCTGCCCTCGCGTGTCCCCCCTGTCCCCCAGCATCACCCCCTGTGCCCGCAGACCCCCCGCGCCTGCCCCGCTACAGCCCTGAGCACCTGAAGAAGAGCTGGTCCTACCAGCCCCTGGGTGACACCGGCACCGATCCACGCCAGGGCCGCCGGCAGTCCGGTGAGAGCCGCGCGTCCCCGCCACTGTCCCTCCCCCGGGGCAAAGCCGCTGCCAGGTCACACCGGTGCCCACGGGGACGGTGGGCACTGGGTGCTGGTGCTGACGGGTGTCCCTGTGCCCACAGAGCCCTTCCAGTGCCCGGACCGTGCAGAGATGCTGCGGTCGGGTGCGGACACTGGCGGGGACCGGGGACCCCAGGCAGGGTGGGGGACGGGGGATGCTGGTGGGCTTAGGGGTGGGTTGGGGGACACAGGGATGATGCCACCATCATCCAACTTGGATGCCCGGCTTCTCCCTGCAGAGCCTGCCAAGCAGATCCTGCGGCAGTTGGGTGAGCAAGGTGAGCTGGCACCGGTGGGGGGGTGGATGGGGCCAGGGGCTGGGGGCGGGACACATTTTGGGGTGCTGCCCCACCACTAACCTTTGCTGTTCTCTTTCCCATCTGGCAGGTCTCAAGGTAAGGCCGGGCTGTGGGATGTGTTGCGGTGCTCGGTGCCCCCCTTCCCTGGCAGGCTCCGTGCCCGGGGGGACACTGAGCCCGGCACTCGCCCCCGAGCAGCACGCTGGCAGCGATGGGGCGCTCCTGGAGGCGGGGGAGCCCACCCAGCACCCCAGAACCTGGGCAGCAGCTGAGGGTGTGGTGGAGGAGGAAGAGGAGGAAGAGGAGGAAGAGGAGGAGGAACCTTTGGTCGAGGACTGCCAGGAGGAGCTGCCTGGGGCCAGGGACCTTCCAGTGGAGCCCCAGGAGGAGCAGGTACCTGTCCCGGGCCCCCAAACCCCAGCGAGGGCACCCACTGGGTAGTGCTACCAAAGGCACCCCACATCACCACTGGGGCACCCCACATTGCTCCTGGGGCATATTGCACACAGGACATCCCGCATCACTTCTGGGGCACCCTGTATCGCTCCCAGGGCACCCCACATTGCTCCCAGGGCACCCCACATAGCTTCTGGGGCACCCTGTATCACTCCCAGGGCACCCCACATCACTCTTGGAGCACCTGTTGTCGCTCCTGGGGTCACTGTGGGATCCTCAGCCGTGGCTTGGCCAGGACTGGCCCGCTCGGAGCATCTGGGGTGTCCCCCCGCAGCCCATGACACCCCACATTTGCTCTTGCCCAGGCTGGGGGGCACCCACCAACGCCGGATGGACCCAAGCGGCCGAGCAGCTGGGGGCCGGGGAGCTGCGAGAAGGTCAGTGCGACCCCGCAGCCCCTGCCTGGGTGTCCCGAGGGACCCAGCACCCACCCACCCACCCCTCCACAGGCCGGCAGCACCGGGGAGGGGCCGGGGGCACCCGAAGCCCCGTCCTTAGCAGGGACCCCAGTACCGGTGCTGCCCCGCGGGGAGGGGGACGCGGAGCATGCCGCAGAGGATTTGCAGGGGCTGAGCAGCGAGGAGGAGGAAGAGGAGGAGGAAGGAGCCGCCGGCAGCATCCTGCCGCCCTCGGTGCTGGACCAGGCCAGCGTCATCGCCGAACGCTTCGGGGGCGGCAGCAGCTTGTCCCGCCGCAGCAGCCTGGTGCTGGAGGGGCCGGTGGGGCGGCCGGCCAGCCGCAGCGGCAGTGCCCTCAACCTGGACGGCGGACCCCCGTTTGAGGCTGGGGAGCCCGGGGGGTCCCGTAGCACCATCCCTTCGCCCGAGCCGCTTGCCGGAGCCCGCCGGGAATCGCTGCTCTCCAGCCGGGATCGGCTGCTGCTCGACAAGATCAAGAGCTATTACGGTCACGCCGAGCACCGGGACGGCGGCTTCAGCGTCCACCGCCGGGAGAGTCTCTCCTTCATCCCCAAAGGGCTGGTGCGAAGCTCCGTCTCCCGCCTCAACGGCCCTGCCAGACCCCCAGTGAGCCCCGAGCCCCCTGCCCAGCCAGCGCCAAGGGGGCCTGAGGCATCGCCCGAGGAGCCGTGCCGGGAGAACGGGCTCCAGCCCCCCGAGCCGCTGCTTATCCTTGAGGAGGACGACTTGGGTGCGGGGAGCGAGGGGCCACCGCCGCGGCTGCTGCTGACCCCCCCGCAGCCCGGCACCAAGGTGTACCAGCTGGCACGGCAGTACAGCCTCCGCATCAAGAGCCGTCGTGCCAGAGCCCGTTGCATCCCGGCTCAGCTGGAGCAGGGGGACCCGTGTACCGGCACCCCCTCGGCAGCTGTGCCGAGAGACGAGGGGCTGGTGGTGTCCCCTTCCCCGGGTGCTCCCCGCAGCCCCCCGAGCCCTGAGCCCTTCGCTTGGCCCGACGTACGGGAACTGCGTGCCCGTTTCGGTGCCCCACGGCCACCGCCGGTGAGCCGCAGCCGCTCGGCACCGGAGGGGCCGCACCGGGGCGGTCGGCCGGCCGAGAAGGAGCGAGGTGGCGGCCGGAGCCGGAGCGCCGAGGCTGGCGGAGGGTCCGATACCGCTGGGCCGGTGCCAGCTAGGCACAGCAGCGATGGGGCACTGTGGGTGGCAGCGGAAGCCCCCCTGGGCCCCGGGCAGCGCGTGGTGGTGCTAGAGCGGCTGCCGGCCCCCACCGAGCCCCCAACCTACGTGCAGATCCGCTCGCCCACCACCCGGGAGAAGATCTGCTTGAAGGCGGTGGTGGAACGCTGCAAAGCCTACCAGGCCTCTGAGGAGTACCGGCGGCGTTGCCCCGAGCCCCCCGACGCCCCTGAGCCCCTCGAACCCCCTCGCCACGGCCTCGTCAGGGACCTGCGGCAGAAATTTCAGACCCTTGACGCCGCCAGCTAGGTGGGTGACGGGGAGAAGGGGCGTCCTGCGGGCCCCTCCCTGGGAAGGAGCACCCCGCGGACCTCCACCTGCTTGGGAGGAGGACACTGCATGGACCTCCACCTTACCTGGAAGAAGGGCACCCCGTGGACCCCCTCCTGCTTGGGAGAAGGAGCACCCTGTGGATCTCCAACCTACCTGGAAAAAGGGGCACCCCATGGACCCACAGCCTGCCCAGGAGAAGGGGCACCCCACGGACCCCAACGTTGCTTGGGACAAGCACCCCACGGACCCTCAACTCGCCCAGGAGAAGGAGCACCTTCAGCTTACCTGGAAGAAGGGGCCACCCCATGGCCCCCCCCAGCCTGCAGGAGAAGGGGCATCCCATGAACCTCCAACCTGCCTGGGACCAGGGGCACCCCATGGACACCCCCAGCCCACAGGGGCACCCCACGCCCCCCCAGTGCCCAGCACTGCACCCAACTCGCTTTCACATCTTTATTAGAAAAAAAACCCAAACTGAACCAAAAGTTCCTCTCTGGTTGCCTGCGCTCCCCCCCCACCCCCAGGGGTGGCTCAGCCCAGCTGGGGGTGTGGGGGAGGTCCCCTCAGCCCAGCAGGGGTGTGGGGTGGTGGGTGCAGGCGAGGGGCAAGCGGTGACCCCCCCTCTGCGCCCACGCGCCCCATGGACTGATGCTCTTTGGTTGGTGCCCGCGGGGGCTGGGGCTGCCCCCTCTGCACCCACGCGCTGGGGGAGGGGGTTATGGCTTTGGGGGGGGGGGGAGGGAAACACACACACCCCCGGCAGCCCCCGTGTGGGTGCCGGGTGTGTGGGGGTGTGGGCATGCACGCGTGCGGGGCATGCACACCCGTGGCCGTGCGCGCGGAGAAGTGGGTGCACCTGCATGCAGGGACACGCGTGTGCATGCAGGGACACGTGTGTGCACGGTGGGGGGGGGGGGCTGCCGCGCACCCCCGTGCGCAGGGGCACCCCTGGGCGGGCAGGTACACGCCGACGCACACGCGTGTACATGCAGGGACAGGTGTGCGCGCTGGGGGGCCGCCGCACACCCCCTGGGTGGGCAGGTACACGCCGACGCACGAGGGACGTGCGTGTACGTCTGCATTGGCGGGGGGGGCGCGTACCCTTAAGCATGGAGACGTATGTATATATATAAATACAAAGGTATATATATACACGCGTGCACGCGGGCGCCTGTTGGGCGCGCACGCTCCTGTATGTGCCGCTACATGTGTACGTAGGTGCGAGCCCGCGCGCGCTCGCAGACGTGAGGGGTGCGCCGGCGCGTGCCCGTACGGCTCCTGCGGCCGCCCCTATAGATCCAGCTGCCCCTATAGATCCGGGCACGCGCAGGTCCCCGTGCGCACGTGGCACCGGTGGCTCGAGGGGTCCCTGGGGCGCAGGGTCCCCCCCGCCCCCGGGTGGGGGGGTTTATTTCTTTTTTGGGAAGAAGCTGAACCGTTTCTCCTTGTCCTTGCGGGGCAGGGGTGGCTCGGGGGGGGCCAGGGGCAGGGGTAGGCTTTGCGCCTTCCCCCGGCTGCTCTGGCACTCGGTTATTGCTGTGCTCAGCCCCTGCAGCCAGGACTGCAGCTCCTCCTGCGGGCACGGGCACAGGCTCAGAGGGGGCTGCCCTGGCCCCCCATCACCCTCCCAGCCACCCCATGTCACCCTGAGCGATGCCAGCCGCCCCACATCCTCCCCAGCTGCCCCACATCTTCCCCAGCCATGCATGCACCCCAGGCACCACCAGCCCCCCCTCCCATGTCCTGATGGCACCCGTGGCCACCCTGTGGCCCTGCAAGCCTGGGTCCCCTCCCTGGGCACTACTGGCCACCCCATGTCCCCTGGGAACCACCAGCCACCTTGTGGGCCCCTGGGCAATGCTGGTCCCCCCTGTAGCCACCCCATGTTCCACTGGCCACCCTGCGTGACACTGCTAGTTCCCCGTGTCCCCTGGGAGCCATTGGCCACCCTGTGTCTCCCTGGGCACTGCTGGCCACCACCATGTCCCCAGGGCATCTCCAGCCCCCTCTGTAATCCCCTTGGCCTCCCTAGATGCCCCTCACCTCATCCTTGCCATGGAAGAGCCACTCGCTGCCATTGCTGAGCCTGGGGACACAACGCAGGTACCAGCGGGGCACGTGCCACCCCGTGCCACGCCACACGACCCCGTGCCATGTCGTGCCACGCCTGGGCCTTACCTGAGTTTGAAGACGTGCTTCTTCTTCTTGTAGCCAGCGGCCACCTCGCAGAGGGCATCCCGTAGCCCCAGGGGCTCCTCGCCGTGGCAGGGCAGCCCCAGCGCCCGGCTCTTGGCATCCTTGAAGAAGGCGAGCTGGCCGCCCCGCAGCACGCAGTACCGCGTGCTCCACGACCTGCGGCCACACCGCGCCATCAGCCCGCGCTCGCTCACGCCGCCCGGCGCCACCGCTGCCACCGCGCCTACCGGTTGGATGCCCGTTTGGTGGCTGCCTCCAGGTCGTGCTTGCGGCCCAAGTAGCCTTCCAGCTGGATGCTGCAGGCACGGGCCGGCAACGTGGCCGGCTCCTCCGGTTCTTCCCGCGGTGGCCGTGGGCTCGGTGACGCCGGCTCCTCATTGCCCGTCATCCGTGCCAGCTGCCGCAAAGCAACAGCTCTGTTACACCACAGTGGCATCGCCCGCCACCGAAAGCCACATCCAGAGGTCTTGTCCCCTCCCCACAGTGACACCCCACACGTGACCCTGTCCCCGGTGCCGGCTCATGGTCCCCAAGCCGGTGGCCCGGTGCTTGGTGCCAGCTCTCAGTGCCAGTGACCCCGCCAGCTCCAGTACATGTGGAGCTGGTGGCTACTGGGAGGACCCCAGCTAGTGGCTGGGACACGGGGTCCAGCCCTGGGACCCCCACCCTGGGCTCAGCACAGTCCCAGGGCCCCCCTAGATTTGGGGTGACAGGTTGGAGCTGAGCCAGGCAATCAGCCCTGGGAGCCACCCCAGCGTTGTCCCCCCACCCAGGGGGCTTGGGGACAGTGGGGGATGCGGTGGGGGGTGCCTGGTCACGGTGGCAAATGGGATGCCCATCCAGGGTGCCACTGGAGGAGTTCGACCAGGGTGGGTGCAGGACCAGGGTGGAGCGATCTTGGGGTGCCCATCCCCTCCTGTGCTCGGGGGTGGCCCCAGCCCCACATGGCCATGTCTGCTGGAGCATATGGAGGTCCCGCCATGTGTCCGGCCGAGAGGGACAGGAGGAGGGACACCGTCCCTGGCAGCCAGGAGGTGACCATGTCCCTGAGCAGGTGGGAAGAGAAGGATTGTGTCCCCGAGCAGGCAGGCGGAAGTCTTGTCCCCAAGCAGAGAGAGAGGGGGGCTCCTGTCCCCAAGGAGGCAAAAGTGGCCGTGTCCCCAAGCAGGCAGAGTGGAACCCTGTCCCCAGGGAGCCAGAAGGTGCCAGTGTCCCCAAACAGGCAGAAATGATCTTGTCCCCAGGGATCCTGTCCCCAGGCAGGCGAAAGTGATCTTGTCCCCAGGGAGCCAGAAGATGCCCGTGTCCCCAAGGAGCCAGAAGATGCCCGTGTCCCCAAGCAGGCAGAAAAGGTTCCTGTCCCCAAGCAGCCAGAGCAAGCCCAAAGCAATCCTGTCCCCACGCAGACAGGAGCAGAGAGGTTGGCAGCAAGCGTAAGGGTGACGATCTCCCGAGGGTGGCAACAGCCCGTGGGGTGACAATGTCTCACAGGGTGATGATGGCTCAAGGGGTGACGGTGCCGTGTGTGTTAATGATGTCCCACGGGGTGCTGATGCCTCGTAGGGTGACGATGTCCCATGGGGTGACGTTGTAGGCAGGGTGCTGATGACCCTAAGAGTGACAATGCCCCTTGGGGTGACAATGCCTCATAGGGTGACATCCTCATGGAGTGACGATGCCTTTTGGGGTGACAATGCCTTGCAGGGTGACATCCCCGTGGGTTGACGATGCCTTGCAGGGTGACATCCCCTTGGGGTCGTGATGCCCTTTGGGGTGACGATGCCTTGCAGGATGATGCCACATGCTGTGGGGCTGACGTAGGCACAGCCAGCCAGGAGCACCGTTGCCACGTGTCCGTGCCCAACGTCCTCTCCGTGCCGGGGCAGAGCCAGCCCCACTCCCCGGGCTGGGTGCCACGTTGCCGGGGCCGTGTGGCATCCCTGTGGGTTTCTCCAGGACACGCTGCCTCGCTGACAGCAGCGGTGGCCGGGATCTGCCTGCCCCGATCCCAGAGACACCCATGGGTGCCAGCCTCCACCAGCCAGCCCAAACCTGGCTATGGGGAGCCAGGGATGCTCTGAGCCATCGCAGGGACCCCCCATCTGCCTGCCCCAGGAGCTGGGGAGAAGGGGAAGGTGGAGCACCCGCACGCCCACCCGGCCCTTTTGGGGTCATTTAGCATTTATTCAACTCAAGGCAAGGAACAAGGCAAGGGGTGGGGAGGTGGGGTGGGGGGGTGGGGGAGCTGTCAGCATGCCACGGTCACGGTGATGGTCACAGGGTCTGCCAGGAGCCTGCGGGACATGCGGGGAGACCTATTTTTGGTTGCTGGGGAAGGAGAAAACTAAACGTGAGAACTGACCGGCTCTGGTCCGTCAGTGGTGGGCAGAGAGGAGTCCTGTGTGCTCATGTCCTTCCTCTTCTCCTCCTCCTCCTCCTCGGACCTGCAGGAGGGAGGGAGCCTGCTCAGCATCCTCAGCAGAGCGGGGCACCCCCAGAAATCCCCATCCCAGCTGGGACTGGGACTGGCTGCTGATCTCCTGTCACCCCTGAAGGATGAAAGCCCCGGCACAGGGCTCTACCTCCAGCTCTGCTCTTCACCTGCATCGATTTACTGCTCCAAAAGGGCAGATTGCTAAAAAATCCCTTACTGGTTGGAGAATAGGGATGCTGGGAATAATGGCCAGGAGCTGATCAGGTGCCATAGGCTGCCCCAGCCTGAGATGCTGCCGCCGCTGCCTGGGGATGGTACCGGCATCTCTTACCCGGCCTCCAGCTCCCCATCCAGATCCAGGCGGTAGTCGGGAGCCTCGGGGCACGTCACCCCATCCCGCACCAGCCCTTCACGCAGTGTCCGCCCGTCCAGGAGTTCCAGCTACCAGGGAAGAGGGCGAAGACGTTAGGGGCTGAGGAAACTGAGGCAGGGCAGGCAGAGGTGAGCCGGGACCGACTGCGCCCCGTCACGAGCCTTCCTCACCGTCGTCAGCTTCCTCAGGGCGGCGATGCGCTCCTCCCAGGTGGCCGAGGACTTCTCGAAAGCCTCGTGCCGCTTGAGCAGTTTCTCCACCGCATCCACCGTCTGCCCGTAGTCGCTGCTGGCCAGGTAGGGCTCCTGCGCCATGAGCCACGACTCCGCTACTGAGGCATCCCGGGAGAACTGGCACACCTCCAGCACTGCGGGCAGGGACGGGCAGAGCTCAGCCCCCCACCACCACGCCCCCCACCCTGAGCCGCGGTCCCCTCCAGCATCACCGGTGCACTCACAGAGCCGCAGCCGGTCCCAGCGCTGCTTCCACGTCTCCGTCATGGCTTTCCTCTTCTCCATCAGCTCCACCAGCTTTGCCTTGATCTAGGAAAGGACACTGTCACGGGGCAGCCCCGGTGGCACCGTCCCCATCGCCCCACCCAGGCCCCAGCTGCCCTCACCTCGGGCGAGTCCTGGTGCTTGCGGTGCAGCAGCTTGTTGCCCAGCTCGATGCAGGTGGTGAAATTCTTCCCCCGGGCGTCCACCTCAGCCCTGATGCCTTGGTGGTACTTCATGAGCAGCTCCACGGAGGAGACATCCCTGGAGACGGAGAGGTGCCGGTGTCGGTGGTGGCACCGGTGCCCGGTCCCGGCAAACGGCGCCGGGTGCAGCCTGTACCTGGGTTTCTCCTGCGTCTCGATCTGCCGGATGGTGCTCTCCATCCAGGAGAGCAGGTCCCGTGCCATGCCGAAGAAGCGATGCTTGTCAGCTGTGTCCACCAGCCGTGCCCGGCGCCCGCTGCACGCCTCCAGCAGCGCCCGCAGCGCTCGTGCTACCTCCTGCTCCTGCTCCTGGATGCCGGCGGCCTTCTCCCCGGCGTAGGCGGTCTGCAGGCGTGCTGCTGTCTCCCGAAATTGCTGCACCTGCCCGGTGGAGCCGGATAACGTGAGGGATGCTGAGTACCAGCAGCAGCAGTGCCGAGCATCCCCGCCAGGTCTGGGGTGCAGCCTTACCTGTGCCTCCAGCAGCTGGAGGTCGTGCTCGAAGGTGCTGTGCATGC
This sequence comes from Rhynochetos jubatus, assembly GCA_027574665.1. NCBI lineage: Eukaryota > Metazoa > Chordata > Aves > Eurypygiformes > Rhynochetidae > Rhynochetos > Rhynochetos jubatus. The sequence continues at coordinate 1,194,353 of CM050663.1, forward strand.
GGTGGAAAGCCTCCGCCGTGCCGACATCCTCGCCCAGGTCCTGGGGCAGCTCCTGGCGCCGCGCGGCGATGAGGGCCAGCAACTCGGTGCCGTCGTAGAAGTACTTGTGCAGGTCGTGGGAGGCGGCGAGGAGCTGCATGCGGGTGTCGATCAGCTCCAGGAGGTCGGCCCAGCTCTCGTTCAGCCCGTCCTTCCACTCGGCCATGGTGGCTGCCTCCGTGTGTCCCGCGTCAATAAGGTCCTCGATGGCCAGGTTCACCCGGTCTACGCGTTCCTGCCCCACGTTGCCCGTCTCCCTTGCGAACTCCCGAAACTTCTCCCGCAGGAGCTGCACAGGGGGAGAGAAGAGTCGACTTTGCCCCCCTCAAAACCACATGCTGGCTCCGCCATGCCCATCCCAGCACCCTCACCGTGACATGGTCCAGGTCCTGCCCCAACTCCTGGGAGGAGGCGACCACGTCGCGCTCGGCAATCCACTGCTCCAGGTCCTCCACCTCCCGCTTCAGCTGGAAGAGGTGGGACATGTTCTCCAGGCGCCGGCGGCGCTCCTCGGCCACCTCCTTCAGCCCTGCGTAGTGCTTGTCCACCTGGCCCTGCAGCCGGATGATCTGCTCCCTGCGCGGCCCCGGCACAGACACCCCAGTTCTCACCCGAGAAAAGATGCCCCCAACCCATCCGTGTTGTCAAATAGGGGTTTTTTGGTGGTGGGGGGGGAGGGACCCACTCTGCGCTCCCCATGTCCCTCTGCCACCACCTCCCTGCCACAGCCGGGGCAATGCCACCCAGCCGGAGGGAGGTGCTGGGGCAGCCAACGCTGATGGAACACCAGCCAACCCACCCACCCACCCACCACTGGTCCCACCCCAAGGGACAGGGGACACGTGGTGATGGCACGTACCCCTCAGGGTGGCCAGCGGAGAGCAGCTGCTGAGCCCTCCCCGCCAGCTCCTTGATGATTTGGCCATAGTCCTCGATGGACCGCTGCTGCCGCACGTGTCTCTTCAGCATCACCAACCCGCTCTCCTCATCCTGTGGCACAGCAGACGCCAGTGCCCGTCAGCACCCGGCACAGCCACGGGATGGGGACCGGGGTCCAGCCCCAGCAACCCCGCTGCGGGCATGTCCTGCCTCTGTCCGGTGCAGCAGGCAGCAATGGTGAGCTCGATGGGGTATGGTATGGGATGGTGTGTGATGGCATGGGTTGGCATGGGACAGCACAGGATGGTGTCTAATAGCATGGGTTGGCATGGGATGGCATGGCACGGGATGGTGTGTGATGGCATGGGTTGGCATGGGACAGCACAGGATGGTGTCTAATAGCATGGGTTGGCATGGGATGGCATGGCACGGCATGGCACGGGATGGTGTGTGATGGCATGGGTTGGCATGGGACAGCACAGGATGGTGTCTAATAGCATGGGTTGGCATGGGATGGCATGGCACGGCATGGCACGGGATGGTGTGTGATGGCATGGGTTGGCATGGGACAGCACAGGATGGTGTCTAATAGCATGGGTTGGCACGAGGACACCATGTGGAGTTCCCCCTTACCTTTGGCTTCTCCTCAGCTCCCATGAAAAGTTCTTGCTCGCTGATCCAGTCCTCCGCCTCACCAGCATCCAGGTAGTACTGCTGGGCCTCACCAGCCTCCTGCAGGCGCCGGTGCCGGGTGGTTGTCTCTGCCTGCAGTGTCTCCCACAGCCCCTGCAGTTCCTGCACCCGTTCCTCCAGCTCTGGGCTTGGCTCGGCGCCGCTCGCCACTGCCTCTCCCCGGCTCAGCACCTCGGCCAGGCGTGGAGCATGGCCCGCCAGCTCCTTCTGTAGCGTCTGCCGTGGGGTGGGTGGTCACGATGGGGCTCACTGTGGGATGGGTGACCCCAAGGGACCGGCCAAGGTGGTGGGTGCCCGAACTCACCTCGTTCCTCTTGGCCAGGCGCTGCACGCTCTGGAGGTTGGTGCCATGATCCATCGACCTTGCCAGGGGCAGCCGCTCCTGCACCCACAGCTGCGGGGGAGAGCACCCACTGAGCACTGCACAGCACCCATGGGTGCCCCCAGCATGCCAGACCCCACTGTGGTGAGGATGCTCACCGTCTCGTCCTCCAGATCCCTCCCAAGCTGATATATGGCCTTCGCGGTCTCCAGCTCCTTCCTCCTCCTCTCCAGCAACTCCAGCAGGTCAAGGATTTGCCGCTGGAGCCTCTGTTCATGCCCATCGGCATCTGGCACATCCCCGGCAGGGGGGGGACCCTGCCACCCTAGTTCCTCCAGCTCCTTCATCCGCGCTTTCACTTGCTCTTCCAGCCTCTGGTGGGGAAAAGCTGTGTGGGCTGGGGGGCAGAGCCGGACCAGGGACCCACAAGTAACCGTCCAGCTCCATTTGGGGACGTGACGTGGCACCTCAAATCCCCTCCCCTGAACAGGGCGGGGGGCAGCACACCCATACCCAATGGAAAGGGTGAGGTGTCAACACCCTTCCACCCACCCAGCCGCTCGGTTGGCCGTGCCCCCACCCACCGTCAGCCTCTTCAGCAGCAGGTTGGTGGCAGTGAGGTCCTTGGCCTGGTCAGCGGCGCGCAGCTCCTCCGCTGCCCGCCCCAGCCAGCTCTCCAGCTCCCCGTAGCTCTGGGCGTACAGCGTCGAGCGGTTGGCTTCGAAGAGCCGCCGGCCCTTCTCCTCGGCAGCGGCGCGCAGCCCGTCCCACCGTCCCCGCAGCTCGTCCAGCTGCCGTGCCACCACCACGCCGTACTGCGGCTTGCGGCTCACCAGCTCCTTCCCCTCCTGACGGCAACACCGAAGGGGTTGGTGGCTACCACAGCGCAGCTCCATGCCAGCACGAGGACCTCTGCACCCGGCTGGGGGGGCTGTGAGGGTTCCAGGTACCGGAGCCGGCACCCACCGTCTCGATCTTCTCCAGCCAGCTCTGGTTGGGCGCCAGCTCAGCCACAAACGCCTGGTGCTTCTGCCACTTGCCGTGGAGGCCGCGGGCTTCGCCGTAGGAGACGTCCTGTGCTGTCAGCATCTTCTCCTCCACCCAGGTGTTGAGCTGCGGGCGAGGGGTGTCAGGGCTTGGCTGGTGTGGACCCCCCCGGCACCACTGGCCATGCCATGTCCCCTACCTCCTGGCAGCTCTGCAGGAAGGTCTGCAGATCGTGGTTGTCCTGTAGCAAACCCGCCGCCTCCTCCGCCTTGGCCACGACGGCCCCGTGCCTGGCAGGGTGACAGGAGACGGGCAGCGTCACCCTGCTGCCCACCCGTCACCCAGCCACTGCCCACCGGCCCCTCGCCGGACTCACCGCTCCTGGAGGGCCTGGCACTTCTTGGCAACCTTCTCGGCAAAGATGTTCCCCTCGGCTACCAGCTTGGTGCCGCTGGCCACCGCCTCGAGGACCTTCTCGGTGCTGGCCTCCATGCCAGCGCGGAAGTCCTGGAAGCGGCGCAGGGCGGCAGCTGAGCCCTCCAGCGTGGTGGGCAGCTCCAGGTGGGCCAGCGTGTACTCCTGGGGGGGCACAGTAGGGGATCAGCACCTTTTTGGGGCACCCAAGAGCCAGGGACCTCCCTCCAGGACCCTCCTTTGGCACCCACCTGGTTGGTGAGGAGGATCTCCGCCTGCTTGGCGTCACGGAGGAACTCCTGGAAGCCATGGCACTGGGTGAGGAAACGATGCCGGGCCTCCGCCATCTTACCCAGGGCGGCCCAGCCGGCCTCCACACCGCGCAGCCGCTCTCGCAACCCCTCATACTGGGGGTCCACCTGCTCCCCCAGCACCCGCTCCCCCGCCTCCACCAAGGCAGCGAAGGCGGCCGTGTGTTCTTCCGTGTCCTGTTGGGCGGCCTCGTGCCGCCGCAGCAGCTCCTCCGCCTCGGCCAAAGAGGCCGGCACCTCGTCGGTGGCCGCCACGGCTTTCTGAGCCCCAAAAAGCCATGCCTGGAAGTCATCCAGGTCCTGCAGGAAGCTCCGGAGCTGCCCGGCTTCCCCCAAGGAGGTTGCCTGCTCCCTCAGGGCCTCCTGAAGTTCCTCCCAAGCGGCCGTTGCCGCCGATAGCCGCTTGGCCACTTCGCCGGCCACCTTGGGCCGTTCCTCGGTCAGGTGGTCAGCCTGGGAGCGCAGGGCGGCCAGGCGGCCCTCGGCCACCGCCAGCTCCCGCTCGATGCCGTAGAGCTTGCGCTGGGTGGCCAGGATGCCAGCCAGGTCCCGACCCAGCTCGGCGGTGGCTTCGACTGCCCGGGCTTTGCTCCGCAGCCATTGCCGGGTCTCCTCACACTCCAGACGGTAGTTGAGGAGGCGCAGAGCCGAGCCCACCGCCCGGCGACGCTCAGATGCCAACTCCCTGAACCGGTCCCACCTGCGGGACGCAGAGGCCGGTGACGTGGCTGGTGGGGACCAGCCCGACCGCCCCAGCATCACCTGCCACCATACCTCTCATTGAGCTGCTCCTGGCACTGCCGGACCTGGGGGCTGCGGGGGTGCCCGCTGGCAAGCAGCCCATCGGCTGCCTGGTTGACAGCAGCAATCTGGGAAGTCACGGTGGCCATCTCCTGCTCCAGTCTGTCCAGCCTGCAGGGATGGTAAGGCTGAGAACAGGCCGCACCTCGGTACATGGCACGGCAGCAGTACCACCACAGGAGCCTCTACCTGTGCTGCGCCACGTCCAGGTCCTCCAGCGCCACAGGGACCTCCGCCTGCGCCAGCCAGGTCTCCTTGGCCCCCATCCAGAGGTGGCAAGCGTCGCTCTCCCCAAAAACAGTGTAGAGGTCAAGGGCATCCTGCAGCTGTCGGCCCCGCCGCTCGGCTAGGGTGGCCGCCTCAGTGTACAGCTCCCGCAGGGCTGCCAGCCAGCTCTGCGCCTCGGGGCTGGCCCGCAGCTCTGGGGGGAAGCCCTCAGCTTGCTGTACCAGCCCATCCAGCTGCTCCCGCGCAGCTGCCATCTCCTCCAGCAGCTCCTGGTGCTGCCGCAGCAGGACGCGGGTGTGGGATTCGTCCTGGCCCAGCTCCTCGGCGGCCGCCCGCCGTCGGGCATCCCGTAGCCCCTTCACCAGCTCCTCTGCTTCCGCCTGGAACTGGAAGAAGCCCTCGGCCTCCCGCAAGCCACGCTGACGAAAAGCCGCCAGCTCCTCCAGCTGCGCCCACAGCGCCCGCACCGCTGCTCCCCGCTCCCGTAGCCGGCTGGCCGGCCGGCTCACTGCCGCCAACCCCTCGCCTGTGGCCAGTGCCTGCTCCAGCCGGCTACCCCGGCTCCGCAGCTCGGCCTCGAAGATGGCATGCCGGCGCTGGAGCAGAAGCACGCCCGGCAGGTCCTTCCCAAAGTCCAGGGAGGAGTAGAGCTGCTCCTGCTCCTTGATCCAGCCCTCCGCCTCGTCCAGCTCCCACAGGCAGGTCCAGAGGGACCGGGACTGCTCCAGCATGGCTCTCCTCCGGGCCGCCAGAACCTGCAGCTCCCGCCGGCACAGCTCCAGGTGGCTCACACGGTCCCGGATGACTTTGGGGTCGCAGGGACGGTAGCCTGGCCAGGGAGCAGGGCAGTCGCCCATCAGCAGGTCATCCCGGCTTCCCCCAGCCCTGCTGCGGTCCCGGGGCATCCTGGCGCACCTACCCTCAGCCTCAGCGAAGCGGAGGGCAGCAGCGCTGATGGCCCGTGTCTTCTCTGCCTGCAGGGCCATGTCAGCCTCCAGCAGCCGGTGGGTCTGCAGCAGCTCCTCTGCCTCCAGAAGGTGCTTCCCGGATTCAGGCGATGCCAGCCGCACCTGAGAGAGATCCCCAGCTGTCACCCATGCCCAGCTCCAGCACACAGCACCCACTGGTACCCAGAAGCCACCGTCAGCACCCCACCATCTCATCTGCCTCCTGTAGTCGCCCATGACTCACCTTGACCTCGTCCATCCAGTCGATGCTGTGCAGCATCTCCTGGAAGAGGTGCTGCAGGGTGAGGTTCATCTCCAAGCGCTGGCGCCGGGCGGCCAACAGCTCCTGGAGCTGCTCCCACAGCCGGAGGATGTTGTCCTTGCGCGCGTTGATGCGCTGGACGTCGTGGTAGCCCTCCACCTCCAGCTCCTTCGCCACTGCCTCGATGGACTGCACCCTCTCCTTGTAGGCTGCCGTATCCGTCTCGATGGCCTCGTGCTTCTTCTTGGCCGCCTCCACCGCCGGCAAGTCCTGGCCAAAGTTATCCTGGAGCGGCACAGAGAACATGGTGAGGCTCTGACAGAGCATCCTGGTGCCGGGGGTGGGTGTCCCCAGCCTTACCTGGGCCACCAGGCGCTGGTTCTCGCTCAGCCAGGCCTCCCGCATGGCTGCCTTGCGGTCGAAACGCCGTGCCAGCTGCTCCAGCTTCTCCTGACGGATGAGCTCGTTGCGCAGCGCCAGCTCCCGCTCGTGCTCCGCTTTCTCCAGCTGCTCCCAAGCCTGGGGGAAGGAGGTAACGGATGGAGGGTAACACCCACATCCCATCTCCCCCGTGTCTCATTCTGCTGGTGAACCCCAACCAGACCGTGAGTGGAGGAGCATGGCTGGAGGAACCCCACCTGCCCTGCTCCAGGATAGACTCAGTGTATCCCAGGATGGGCTTGGGAGATGGACCCAACCTGCCCCCAAAGTGATAGACCTGACTTGCTCTAGACCTGAACTGCTCCAAGCTGCCGTCAAGGAGATGGACCCAAACTTCCCTAGGAGATGGACCTGAACTGCCCTGGGATGGACCCAACCTGCCCTAGGACCAAAACTCCTCTGGGATGAACCCAATGTGCCCCAGGAGATGGACCTGACTTGCTCTAGAACAGACCCAATCTGCCCCGGGATGGACCTGAGCTGCCCCAGGACATCCCAGACCTGCCCCAGGACAGCTTGGGGAGCAAATTCCTGGGGATAGTGTGGAAAGATCTAACCCCAGGTCACACACAGGCGCAGCCACGCGTCCTCACGGCACAGCACATGGCCAGGCTGCCAGGACGAGCCCCGTACCCGGTTGATGTCGGAGACCAGGCGCCCCTCGTGTGGGGTGTAGACACGCTGGTTGTTGGCTCGCATCCGCGACTGGATGGTGAAGAGCAGCACCTCCAGGTTACCCTTCTCCTGAAACCTGCCCCAGAGAAAGCTCAGCTCGGGACACCCATGGGTGCTCAACAGCACCGTGCGGGCATGGGGGGCTCGGGGTTGCTTACTTGGGGGGCTTCTCCACAGTGCGATAGGTGCTGAAGGCTTGCAGCTGGTGTTGCACTCCAGCCAGCGAGTTGGCGAAGCTGCGGCTGTTGAGGGAGGCGATGGTCTGCTCGATCCAGGTGAGCAGGTCCGAGGCCAGCCCCCCGTAGCCCTCGATCATCCGCTCTGTCTCCTTGGCATGCTCAATGACCTGCGGTGGGGCCAGGGGTGAGCACAGGGTGCTGGCATCCTGGCAGAACTGCGCCCCCCCAACCCTCAACGCCGTCCCCTACCTTGCCCAGACGCCTTCCCTCCACCTCCAGCACCTTCATCTTGGAGAAGTAGTGGTAGAAGGCCACCACGTAGGTGATGATGGACTTCTCATCCGGGTTCTCCGTGAAGACATCTGTCCGGCGTGAGAGGCGTCAGTCCCACTCCAGTGGCAATGGGCCACCACGACCTCATGAGGTACCCCCTTGCTCCCACCCAGACCCCATTTCCATGGCGTGGAAACCTCTCTGCCCCTCCATGGAGCCTGGACATGTGCCAGGGTGTCATGGGGAAACTGAGGCAAGAGGGTTGGCAGCACCAGCCTCACCTTCGGGGTCGAGGAGCGGGGTGATGCCCAGGTGCCGCTCCGCCACACTGAACGCGTGCTCCAGGTTGTGTCGGGCGTTGGATTTGGTCAGGTTATGGAAGTCAACCAGCTCGGGCCTGGGGACAGAGGGTGTGGGAAAGCAGTGACGCACCCATGGGACATGCCCCGGTGCCACCACCATGTCCCAGTGCCCACCACTGTGTCACCTACCTGTGTTTGTGGATGAGTGCATTGAAGGCCAGCCCATCCTTCCAGCTCGAGGTGAAGTTGGCGACGTTCACGTGGGGGTACCTGCGACAGGAAAAGTGCGTCACCCTCCCCCTCCAGGCACCCGCAGCCTCCAGCATGGTGGGGCGTGGGTCCCACCACCTACCCCGCCGTCTTCATCTGGCACCAGAGCAGCAGCGCGTCCCTGGCAGAGCGTGTCTCCTGGCCCTCCTGCGTCTGCACAATGATGCCCTGGATCTGGGGGAAGGAGGACATCCCAGGGTTGGAAGAGGACATCCACAGAGGAGAGCTCCCCCTTGGGAATGAGCCATCGGGTGCTGAGCTGTGGGGTGCCCCCCACCACCCGGTCCCACCTGGAAGCGGAGGATGATGGTCCAGATAAGGCCGAGGACGAGGCGGTGGTTGCCGTCCACGATGTCGTGGGAGCCCATGTTCTCCAGGTGCACCCTCTGCTCCTTCAGGAACTGCAGTGCCTTGTCCACGTTCTCCAGGCAGTGGATCCGCATCCGGCCTTTGGTGGGCTTGGGCTGAGGCACGACACCAGTCAGCACCTCCCCTCCATGTTGGGTAACCCCACCCCTGCTCGGGGACATCCCCGTGCTCCTGCTGCCAACCCCACCCTGGTAAAGCTATGGCCAACGCCAAGGTCAACAGCTTTGGTGGAGCACCAGAGCTGGCATGGCATGGCATGGCATGGCATGGCATGGGTCCCAGGGTGTCTGGCTTGATGGGAGTCCTACCAGAAGCTCTCCTGACAGCACCTCCAGCAGCTTGATGAGCACCCGCCCGTCCCGGAGGTCCATGTAGAGGTCCGAGATGCGGCAGGTGACCCGAGCCAAGTGCGAGTTCACCCACTTGGTGAAGGTTTTCTTCTGCACAGCCTCCCGCTCATCTGCAACGAGAGCAGGCACGGTGGCACCGGTGGCAGGGACAACCTGGGAGGACTGAGGGCACCCGAGACCCATCCCTGACCTGCCAGGGCTTTGATACGGGAGCGTTCGAAGAGGCGTGCGGAGCTGTTGTCGTTGTCCAGCTCATCGTCGGAGGCGTCCCAAGGGGTGTTGATGCGGCTGTACTGCTGCTGCAGCTCCAGCTGCTCGTAGTCGTTCGCCGAAGTCATGGTCTTGGCGTCCCCCGGCCGGGAGGACGACAGCTACCGGCAAGAGGCCCCTGGGAGAGAGCGGGGATGGTGGGCACTGGCATCGCCGCGGCAGCTCGCCCTTCCTGCCGCGCGTGGGGATTTGCGGCTCAGAGCGGCTGGTTAAGCTGCTCAGAGGGATTTAACCTCGCCCCCACCCAAGGTGTTGGGGGGCACCTGGGTGCTGCACGCTTGGAGACTCATCCTGCTGGCACAGAGCCCTGTGCCAAGCCATGCCAAGGGCTACTGGATGGCGGTGGTTCCCCACCCGGGTCCTGCCTGCCCACCCAGTGACCCTGTCCAGGTCCCCAGGGGTGCCCCCCCCACACCTTGGGTGCCCCTGGGGAAAACCTGTGCGGCTCACACCCTTCCCAGTGTCTTCACTGTGGAGGGGCTTCGCCGGCACCCGTAGCAGAAAGCGGGCGACAGCTGCCGGCGGGGGGGGCCACCCGCCCCCAGGGACATTTGAGACACAGATAGGACATGGCCGGTATCTAAAAATGCCTGCAAGCAGCTGTCGGCAGCCAGGCTGGGCGGGACGAGGCTGCTGGGGCCCTCGAGGGGTGCAGGGAGCCAGGCTGGGGCTCCCCACAGCCAGCACCCCAGCTGAAACACCCCCCCCAACACCCCAGAGCTGCCAGGAGCCCTTGGCCACGGGTGCGCAGTGCAGCTGCGGGAAACCCTGGACACCCCCAAACACCCTGTGTCCCCCTGAGCCATGACAGCCCACGGCCACCCAGCCCCCCAGGCAGGAGGGCTTTATCGGGGTTGGCAAGGCTGGGCTGGGTCTTGTTCGCACCCTAATCGCAGCCACACAGCAGGGACCTGGCTAGGGGCGGGTGGGCTGGCTTGCAAGAGCATGCCAGAGCGTGCATAAGCATACATGTGTGAGCAAGGACATGTAGGAGCGTGCCAGAGCGTGCAAAAGCACGCACACGCGAGCAAGGACATGCAGGAGCGTGCACAAGCACGCAAGGACATGCAAGTGCTTACAAAAGGTACACGAGAGCGTGCAGAGCCACGCAAGCATATGCAGGAGCACGTGGGAGCGTGCAAGAGCGGGGCCCGCAGCCCTCCGTGCTGGGGTTCTGTGCCGTTGCCAGTCAGCACAGGGCTCGCCCTCCTGTCCTGCAGCAGAAAACCCCCGGGGAAGCCCAAAACTGGGGACCTGGGTGCTGCGAATGGGCTGGGTGTGCCAAGTTGTTTCGGGTCTCTGCGGCATGGTGCTGCTACTCCAGTGGGAGACCTCGATCCTGACTGGGCCTCCTCCACGTCACCACACCAGCCACGGCCGGGAGCATCCAAGGAGGAGGAAGAGGAGGAGGAGATCGCGCCGAAGGCAGCCACAGCGGGGCCCAAGGGAGCTGCCAGCGTGCATTTCGAGCGCGGGTGCTCGCTGACCCTTTAAATCTCCCTCTGCCGCACCAGTGCTTTCCAAACAGCCCCGTCTGGCAGAGCCACGCCGCCACCCGGCACCGCGGGATTGGAATGATACCGGGGTACCGGCCCTGTCGCGAGCATCCTGCGGCCGGAGCCAGGACAGCGTTGCCTTCCCCGGCCGGCGGCTCGGTGCCGTGAATCAGCACTTCCCGGGGAGGGGCTGGCACCGTACCACCACCGAGGTGCCCATGCCAGGTGCGGGTGACACCCTCCCCTGCACCCCGAGAGTGGCTGGGGCAGCAGTTTGGCACCTGCCACCCTCAAGCCCCTTCCCCAGCTTGGCCCTCGCCACCACAGCATGCTGCCAAAACACCTGCTGCCAGCGCACGAGAGCTCATCGGGGTCTGCCAAAACACCCCAAAATAGCTGCCCCATTACCTCCACCCACAGCCTGGTGCATCCCTGGGGCACCCCTTGCCCGGCATCACCCTGGCTGCTTCACTTTGATTAATGCTTTTCTTTTGCATCTCCACCAAGCCAGTGGCCAGCCATGCTCCCAGTGTGGCCCCGTCGGTAAGAGGCAGGAGCTGGGGGGCATCCCCACAGCCCCCCAACAGCCTCCTGCCTCCCAGGCTCATGGCCAGGGCCGGGAGCAGATGGCCCCACTCGGCACGGCTGCTCGGCACAGCACGGGGTCCTTGGGCACGGCATGGCACGGCACAGCTCCTCCGGCCGGCGATGCCCCACTCCGGCCGCTGCTCCCCAGCCAACGCACCCACCCAGCGGGCGAAGGTTTGGGTTTCCCCAGGGCCGGAGTCGGTGCGGATGCCAGCCGTGCCAGGACTGTCCCATGTCACTTAACCCGCCAGCACACCGAGCAGCGACACACACACGTGCTGACACTCCACAGACATTTTTGGCTATAAATAGGCCTCCCCTGCGCACGGCGAGGGCTGAGCCCCGCTCCTTTCTTCAGAGCTGCCCCCCTGCGCCTCCTCACCCACCCCAAAATCAGCAGCCAGGGCCCTAAAAACACCTGATAGCCACAAAATACTCCTTGGGGGGGGTCATGCCAGCACCCACCGATGTTGCAGGGGTTGTCTTTGCCTGCCACCCCTCAAATACTCCTTGTTGACTTATCCCAGCGGGGTGAAGGGCACCACGATCCCCCGACTCCAGGAGCCGGAGATTCGCCAAGGATAAAGCCACCCTGAAAGAGGAGCCGGGAAATCAGCCCCAGGTAGCCCCCAGCTTATTGGGGTGCAGGCAGGAGTTCCCCCAGCCCACGAGCATCCTTCCGCCGCCGCACTGGGACAAGGGGGACCGCACGGTGGCCAGAAAACTCCTCCCAGTAACTCCAGTTTCCCCAGTTGCTAGAAATTGGTGGTTGAAGTGGGGTGGGTGATGTGTCCCACCGAGACCAGCCTCATGTCACCCCCAGAGGCGGTTTGCCCACCGTGTCCCACCGGCACATGTTCGGCGGTGCCCGGAGCACCCAGGACTGGTGTGGGGACCCCACTCGGGGTTGGCACCCCCGAGGAAATTGTCCCCACGGTGTCCCCAGAAAGTCACCGCCACTCGCCCGCCCCGTCCTTCCTGGCAGCCGTGCGTCCCTCCGCGGGGAGAGCAGCCCTGGGGGACACGGGGTGACATCGCTCCCACCCCCACCCCGCAGGTGGAAAAGGGGGTGCTGAGCCCCTCCGGGGGTTTTCCCGTACCCCTCGCCAAACTTTGCCCCGTGCCCGCAGCCCCCCCTGGGACTGTGCCCGGTGCTGCACCCCAAACCCGGTGTCCCCGGCGCGGGCGGCGCGTCCCGGTGCCCCCCGCTTCTCCCTGGGGAGCAGCGTCTCCCGGTGCCCTCCCATCCCTCCCGCTGCCCCCCCCCCGCCCCGGCTCAACCCGGAGGCGGCGCATCCCGGTACCCGCCGGCGGTGCCCGGTGCGGCCGCGGCTCTCACCTGCGCGGGGCGGCGGGCGGACGAGCGGCGGCGGGCCCGGGGCCGGAGCCGGGACCGGAGCGGGGCGGGGGGAGCGGAGCCGCCCTGCGCCGCGATATAAATAACATTATCTGTGCGCGCAGGGACATTCCTGCCCGGGGCCAGCGGCGCTGCCCGGCCCAGATAGCCCCGCTCCCCCCCGGGAGGGCCGGGCGGAGGCGGGCGGGGACGGGCCGCCCGCCCCGCAATGCAGCACAGCGGCCCCCCCCGGCCGCCGCCGCCACCGGCACCGGCCGGGCGCGGAGCGGCGCAGCGCCCCGCTGCCACGGGGGGGCTCCCCGCTGCCCCCCCCCATCGCCCCCGGTGAGCTCCCCCCAAGCCAGCCTCCTGCTAGCCCACGGTAACTCGGGCTGGCCCCCGCTCCGCCCGCGGCGAGCCCTCCAGCCAGCCCCCGCTGTCATCCAGCTGGCCCGGAGCACGCTCCAGCTAGCCCGGGGTGCACGTCAGCTGGCCCTGGGGTTCCCCAACTAGCCCTGACTGTCCCCCACTAGCTCAGGTGTCCCTGGCTCACCCCGAGTAACGCTGGCTAGCCCCAGGCATTCCTACCTAGCCCTGGGTGCCCCCCCCTAGTTCTGGGGGTGCCTCAGCTAGACCCAGGCACCCCCTAGCTTGCCCTGGGTGTCCCTCGCTAGCCCCGTCTGCCCTCAGTTAGCCCCAGGCACCTCCCAGCTAGCCCTGGGTGTCCCTCGCTAGCCCTGTCTGCCCTCAATTAGCCCCAGGCACCTCCCAGCTAGCCCTGGATGCTCTCAGCTAGTCCCAGGCACCCCCCAGCTAGCCCGGGGTGCACATCAGCTGGCCCTGACAGTCCCCCAACTAGCCCTGACTGTCCCCAGTTCACCCCACATAACCCCGGCTAGCCCCAGGCACTCCTAGCTAGCCCCAGACACTCCTGGCCATGGGTGCCCCCCACTAGCTCTAGGGGTGCCTCAACTAGTCCAAGGCATCCCCAGGTAGTCCCGAGTGTCCTTCACTAGCCCTGGGGGTGCCTCAGCTAGTCCTGGGTGCCCTCAGCTGGTGGCAGGCACCCCCCAGCTAGCCCCGTGTGTCCCCCCAGCTAGCCCCAGGCACCCCCCACTATTTCATGTGTCCCCCAGCTAGCCCCCAGTACCCCTGGCTAGCCCTGGATGACCCCAGCTAGCCCAGGCACCCCCCACTATTTCATGTGTCCTCCAGCTAGCCCCCAGTACCCCTGGCTAGCCCTGGATGACCCCGGCTAGCCCCACCATTAGCCCCGCTCGCCCCTTGCCAACCCCAGCAGCTCCGTAACCCGGCGCTGGCTGCCCGAACGCCGCACCCCGCGGGGGGCTGCAGGCACCGGCTCCGAGCCCGCAGCGACCCGGTCCGGGGGGTCCTGTGAGGGTACCAAGCCCGCCCATATAGGCGCTCTCATCTCCAGCCACGCCCATAAAGGCGGAGCCATCACTCCAGACCACGCCCCTCGTGCCAAGCCCGGCCCGGCAGCGGAAGTCTCGCGAGAGCGGCGGGGAGGCGGCGGCGGGATGTGCGGGGGCTGCGTGGGCACCGAGTACCCGGAGCGGGTAGGCCGGGGCGGGGCGGGGACGGGCGGTCCCGGTCCCGGGGCCGGTGACAGCCGTGTGCTGTCGCCGTAGGGCACCACCTGCCTGGAGGGCGGCTCCTTCCTCCTCAACTTCGTAGGGTGCGCGCAGTGCGGCCGTCGGGACTTCGTGCTGCTCGGCAACCGCGCCGCCGGCCTGCACGGCGGGGAGGAGATCGTCACCTACGACCGTGCGCCCGGGGGGGAGACTGGGGGGGCCGAGAGCTCGGGGGGGGGGAACACCTTTGGGGCCTGGAGGTCGAGGGGTGCTCGAGGGCTGGCGGGGGGGGGGATGAGAAGCCTGAGGTTAAGGGGTGGGGGGGGATTTGGGGGCCCGGGGCCTTGTGGGGGTGATTGATGCCCTTGGGGAGAGAGGGGCTGGGGAGTTGATGCGTGGGGGGGGCCTCTCAAGGCTTGGGCGGTGGGTGTCAGGGATGTTGGGGTGCTGGGGGAGGGGGTTGATGCTCTGCGACCCACCCTGGGGACCTGGGTGGGGGTCGTGTCCCACAGGCATGGAGGGTGGGAGATTATCCCTAGGGCACAGGGGGGTAAAATGAGGGGATGGGCAATCCCCCAGGGACAGCAGTGCTTCCCCCCCCCCCCAAGCCCCCTAACCCGCTGTCCCCTTTCCTCCGCAGACCTGTGCAAGAACTGCCACCACCTGATCGCACGCCATGAGTACACCTTCAGCGTGGTGGACGACTACCAGGTACACCCGGGGGTGCTGCTGGCCGCCCCCGCCCCCTCTCCAGCTCCCAAGATGCCCGAAGCCAGGCCGCAGGCTGCTCCTCTGCCCCCGGCTTTCCAGACCCTCCCTGCTGATTCCCACCCGCCCTGGCAGCCGGCGGAGGTTGCCAAGTGGCCATGGAGGCGACCAGTGGTGCTGGCCTCGACGGCTTTGGAGCCATGACCCTGTGCCTGGGGCTCCCTGGACCCCCCCGGCACTAGTCCCTGCTCCGTGGGGCCAGCCCAGCTCACCTGGGCTCCTGCGTGGGGATGTTGGTGATGTGCGTGGCCCAGAGCAGTGGAAGGTGGCTGCGTGCTGGGGGGGGCAGCAGCTCTCCCAGCCCTCCTCCTCCCTGGAACATTTCCTACGCAGCAGCTACACGCTGGAAAATGGGCTCTGGGGAGCGGTGAGGCTCATCCCAGGGGGGCGAAACGGGATCCTCCCGGCTCTGATTGCAATCGAGGATCAGGTGCCGTCTCCGGCTCGGGTTTCCCGGGGGGAGCAGGGCTATGGCAGAGCTGTGGCAGAGCTGTGGCATCCCCCCCCTTCCCGTCCCGCTGCAGGAGTACACCATGCTGTGCCTGCTGTGCGGCCGGGCCGAGGACTCCGTCAGCATCCTGCCCGACGACCCCCGCCAGATGACCCCGCTTTTCTGAAGCCCGTCCGTATCCCGGCACGAATCCCTGCGTTCCCCGGGACCTCCCTCCGCTCCCCACCGTGCGGCGGGAGATCCCTGGATCCCTGACACGGGGATCCCTGGGGACAGCACCGTCCCTTACGCCATTTTCTTCTCCAAACTTCCAGCGTGGACGTGGCGGATTCCCGGTTCCGGATGCTCCCACGCACCCGGCAGCAGCTCAGCCGTGCCCGCTGCCCTGCAGCTCCGTCCCCGGCTGCAGCGATGGGGTGGAGCATCGCGGCCTGAGCCCTCCCTTGTGCTGAAGACGTGAAGGGGGCCCACATGTCACCCCAAAAAGGGGTCCAAAAGGATGCCCGCCCCCAGGAACCCGCACGCGTGGGGCAATAAACGCGATGTGTTACAGCTCGGTGGTGCAGGCAGGAGCGCCTTGGAGTGGGTTTCACCCCCCTGGACTCCCCGTAGCTATGGAAGGGTGTTGGGGCTCGATGCAGGGATTGGGGGGGCCTTCTCCCAAGAGCCTGTGGGTTTCCTCCGCCTGTAGCGGATCTGGCCCTTCCCAGCATCCCAGCACCCGCTCGCCGGCTCTTCCAAACCCACCTGAGAAGCGACTTAGTTATTTTGGCTCCCCAAGGGGCTGCGTGGAGCTGGCGTGGGGTCACTGCACCCCCCGCCCCCCCCATTTCCCTGGGGGTGTAACTCAGCCCTGCCCCGCCGCGGGATGCACATTCCTGGGATGGGAAGGAGCTGGGTGAGCCAGGGCTGCCAAAATCACTCCCCTGGGGTGGGGTGCCGCTCTTGGCACCCAACCCCGGTGACGCCTGCGGGGAGCTCGGCGCTGCCGGCCTGGCACCGCTCCATCCCTGCACCACCGTTTCCTGGATCCGACAGCCACCCGCCCGCCCCCGGCAGCCCCCCACCATCCACGCCGACGCCGGTACGCTCCCTCCGGTTCCTTTATTGCCGCCAGCCCGCGCTGCCCCGGTGACTCCAGCCCTCTGCCCCCATCGAGCCCCCTCCCCACGGCGGTTTTGGAGGGGACCGTCACCCGGCGGAGAGCTGGGGCCATCCCGGGGGGGCGGCAGCCGGCGGAACGCCGGAGCTGGCCCTACTTTGCCAGCTTGAGGAGTCGCTGGATGTCAGGCTCCAGCTGGATGGTGGGCGTGCGGGGGCTGTAGCGTCGGAAAGGTTCCCCCTCGGGACCCACCAGGAACTTCTCAAAGTTCCAGGAGATGTCGGAACGCCGCACCGGGCTCCAGGTGACGAAGCGGGGCTCGGCCATCAGGTGTGCCGCCTCGTCGGCCGGCGCGGGCAGGTGAGCCTTTAGGTAGGCGAAAACGGGGTGGGTGTCCTGCCCGTTCACCTGGCACTTCTGGAAGAGGGTGAAGTTGGGCTCAAAGCCGCCCCCCGGCCGCACGTGCTTCAGGCTGTTCAGGATCTCCTCGTTGGTCCCGTTCTCCTGCAGCGGGGAAGGAGAAAGCCGGGGCTGCGGCGCGTTTTCCCCCCGCGCCAGGCACCCCGCTGGCCCCCGGGACTTACCTGGTAGCCAAATTGGTTGCAGGGGAAGCCCAACACGACCAGCCGCCGAGGGTAGCGGGCTTGGAGCTGGTTGAGCTGGGTGTAGTCCCGCACCGTGGTGCCTCAGAGGGACGCCACGTTCTCGATGAGGACCACGCGGCCCCGGAAGACGTTGAAATCCACCTTCTCCCCCTGCAAGGAGGTGGCGCTCAGGTCGTAGAAGGACTTGGCGATGGGGACGGTCATGGCTGCGGGCGCGCGTTCTGCCTTCTCCGCGCGCCCGGTGGCACGCCTTAAGGGCTGCCCGGTGCCCCACGTGACGTGCCGGTTCCAAAGGTCTCCTTCGCCCCGATGTGACTTGGCAGAAACCGGAGACGTCCCACCTGCTGGCACCCACCCAAGGGGGAAGGATGCAGGGGAGGGTGCGGGTGGCGCGGGGCCAAGGCGATGCTCCTACCTTGCCTCAATAATTCACGGCGCGGCACGTCCGCTCTTCCCCCGCACCCACGAGCTGTGGGATGCTGTGGGGCTCGGTGCCGCCAGCCTGGCACGGGCTGTCCACGCGGGCTGGGAATACCCGGGAAGTTGGGAAATAATGGGATTCCAGGAGCTGGGGCTGCGTGGGGTGGAGGTGGGCGGCTCAGGTGGGCGGCTCGGATCCAGGTGGGTGATGGGAGGGATGGGTGCCCAGCGCATCTCCTTCCCAGGGCTGCCTTGGCATCACTCCTGGGTTTCCCACCTTGGTTCCCGCTGCCTTCTCCCCAGTGCTGGTGCATGCTGGTCCCAGTGCCATGTCCACCCTGGTATCCAACTGCTGCGGTGCCCACCATTGTCCTGGTGTCTGCCTATCCCAGTGTCTACCCATCCCAGTGCCTAGCAGCATCCCAGTGCCCACCCATCCCAGTGCCCACCAATCCCAGTGCCCAGCAGCATCCCAGTGTCCACCCATCCCAGTATCCACCCATCCCAGTGCACAGCAGCATTCCAGTGTCTACCCATCCCAGTGCCCACCCATCAGAGTGCCCACGCTGTCCCTGTCCCTGCCATGGTCAGCTCCTACATCCCTGTGGGAACATTCCCACAGCCAGGACCGAGCCGGCAGCCCCACTGGGCAGCGGTAGCGGGCACGGGACCCCATGGGCATGGCACCCCACAGGCACAGAGCCCCATGGACCCGGCCCCAGCCTGGAAAGGGGACACCGTCCCTGGAGCAGCCTCAATTATTGATAGCCGCTCGGGTTGCTGTGGCCTGGCTGTGCCCACAGCGGCTGCCCCATGGTGTGGGGGCTCCGGTGGGGCACAGCCCTCGTGGCACCATGCCACCACCCCCCCCGGCAGGACATGAGCCACCGGCCACCTCCAGCATCACTTTTATTCTGCAAACCATGTGTAAAACAGGGGGGGGAGGGGGTAGGGGGGGGAGCCCATGGGCACGGGGTGGGCACACAGCGCCCACAACACCCCCCACCCTGCACACCGAAGGGGAGAGTGCATGCCAGGCTGGGGGACACCCCCACAACGCCTGCCTGACCCCCACCATCCCCAGGGAGGGTGGGGGGTGTCCTGGGTCACCCCCCTCCAGCAGGCACCCACCCCCCCCAGTCCTGCACCCACCGTGCCCCCCCCCAACACAGCCCGGGGTTAGGGAGGGTCCGAGGGGGGGTCAGGCTTCAACACCAGCAGGCTTTGGGGCTGTCCTCGCTCCCCAGAGGCTGCAGCTCATCCTCCTCCAGGCGGGCCAGGGTGGGGGTGCAGGGGGGGGCCCGCAGCCCCTCCAGCTCCTTGCGATGCGCCTGCAGCACCAGCTCTGTCAGCCGCGTGAAGGACTGCGGAAGAGGAGGGGGAGGGGGTGAGCCGGGGGGGACTCCCCCTGACTCCCCTTCTCCGCCCCAGCCCCAACCCCCCCCCCCCCCCCCCCCGCGCACCTCCTTGATGTTGAGGTTGCTGCAGGCGCTGGTCTCGTAGAAATCCATCCCGTACTCCCTGGCCAGCTGCAGGGCGAGGGAGGGGGGCAGCAGCATCACCGTGATTTGAGGGGGGGTCAGCACCCCCGGCCCCCCCCCGCCAGCATGGACAGACGGATGAGCTGTGCTGCCTGTGGTTCCGCTGGGGGGGGTTGGCGTAGGGGTATACCCTGGGGTCGGGTGCAGGGGCTTCGAGGGGGGGCACTGGGTGCAGGGGGTCACACTTGAGGTGCAGGGGGTCCCTGGACATGCTGGGGGGACAGGGAGGCATAAAAGCAGCCCTGGGGGTGCACAGGCACCGGGGGGGTGTGTATCCCTGGATGCACTTGGGGCTGGAGGGGTTTAGGGGACCCTGGCTACAGAGAGGACCGCAGGAGGGGGCTCCCGGGCCATAGTGGGGGGGGGGCTGGGGATGATTGGGGTGCAGGGGGTGCCCAGACACAGATAGGGCTGCAGAGGTGTTGTTGGGGTCCCTGGGGAGCGCAGGCAGGGCTCGGAGGGGGGCACCTGGCAATGCTGGGGATGCAGGGGGGGGGCCCTGGCCCCCCCCGGGGGCGCACACCAGCCCCCGCTCACCTGCAGCCCTTGCTCTTTGGCCACTTGCCTCTTGTGCTCCTCGTCCGCCTTGTTCCCGATGAGGATTTTCTGGACGCCGTCGGGCGCGTACTGGGGAGGAAAGGGTGGCGTGAGGACCACCCCCACCGCTGGGGGGGACACTCTCAGACTCCCCCCGCCCCACTCCTGCACCCCCACCTCATCCACGTCGCTGGCCCACTTCACGATGTGCTGGTAGGAGCGTTCGCTGCCGATGTCGTACACCAGGAAGATGCCCTGTAGGAGAGGGGGGGGCGGCTGTTTACACCCCCCCAGCCGTGCCTCAGTTTCCCCTC
The DNA here is from genome assembly GCA_027574665.1 of Rhynochetos jubatus. Lineage (NCBI taxonomy): Eukaryota > Metazoa > Chordata > Aves > Eurypygiformes > Rhynochetidae > Rhynochetos > Rhynochetos jubatus. Next base: position 1,214,118 of record CM050663.1, read on the forward strand.
TCGCGTGCACTGGCATGGGACCCCCTCCCCGTACCTGTGCCCGCCGGTAGTACTGCTTGGTGATGGTCTGGTACCGCTCCTGGCCTGCCGTGTCCCTGCAGCCGGGGAGAGCGGGTCAGCGCTGCCATTCACGGCACGAGTTGGTCAGGACTCAGCCCCCAGCCTGGGCTGGAGGGGGGAGCGGGATTCAGACCCCCCTTTTCTCCCCCCACATCCACCCCAGGGCCCGGCACCGGCACTCACCAGATCTGTATCCGCACCTTAATGCCGTCCACTTCGATGGTCTTCATCTTGAAGTCGACGCCTGGGATGGGGAGAGGGTTACGGGGTGCCTGGTGTGTCCCCCCGGCATGGCTGCTGCTGTCACCGGGGTCCCTCCGGTCCCCCCACCCTCTCCCGGCCCACCCAAGCCACGCCATGCTGCCAAACCGGGTGCCAGGGCTTGTCCATGGCCCGGAGCCGCAGCCGGTGCTCCCGGTGCTCCCGTTTTCGCTGTGCTGGGGCTCCCGGGGGCTCCCGGTGCCCCAGTTCCCGGTGTCAAGGCTGCCCCCAGTGCTCCCAGTTCCCCGTGGCTGCCCGGTGCCCTTGGTTTCCCAGTTCCACAGCTCCCTGGTGCCCCCAGTTTCCCGGTACCGCAGCTCCCCGGTACCGGGGCTGCCCGGTTCTCCCCGTTCCTGGCTCCCCATTGCTCCCGGTTTCCCGGTGCCGCAGCTGCTCGGTGCTCCCGGTTCCCCAGTGCCCACGGTTTCCCATCTCCCTGGTGCTCCCGGTTCCCTGGTGCCGCAGCTCCCCGGTCCTCCGGTGCCCCCGGTTTCCCGCTTCCCCCGTGCTGTGGCTGCCCGGTGCTTCTGGCTCCCCAGCGACCACGGTTGCCCGGTTGCCCGGTGCTGCAACTGCCCGGTGCTCCCGGTTTCCCGATGCCCACAGTTTTCCCATTCCCCTGTGCTCCCGGTTCCCTGTTGCTACAGCTGCCCAGAGCTCCCACTTCCCCGGTGCCACGGCTCCCCCGTTCCCTGGTGCTCCCGGTTCCCCGGTGCCCACGGTTTCCCGGTTCCCGGGCGCTGCGGCTCCCCGATGCTCCTGGTTTCCCGGTGCCCACGGCTTCCCAGTTCCCCGCTGCTCCCCGGTTCCCCAGCGCTGTGGCTCCCCAGTGCTCCTGGTTCCCCGGTTCCCCGGTGCTCCCGGTTTCCCGCTGCCCACGGCTTTCCCGTGACCCGGTGCCCACGGTTTCCCGGTTCCCCGCTGCTCCCGGTTCCCTGGTGCTGCGGCTCCCCAGCGCTCCCGGTTCCTCTCTGCCCACGGTTTTCCCGTTCCCCGGTGCTGTGGCTCCCCAGTGCTCCCGGTTCCCTGCTGCCTACGGTTTTCTCATTCCCCGGTGCTCACGGTTTCCCGGTTCCCCGCTGCTCCCGGTTCCCCGGAGCTGTGGCTCCCCAGTGCTCCCGGTTCCCTGCTGCCTACGGTTTTCTCATTCCCCGGTGCCCACGGTTTCCCGGTTCCCCGCTGCTCCCGGTTCCCCGGTGCTGTGGCTCCCCAGTGCTCCCGGTTCCCTGCTGCCTACGGTTTTCTCATTCCTGGTGCCCACGGTTTCCCGGTTCCCCGGGGCTGCGGCTCCCCAGCGCTCCCGGTTCCTCGCTGCCTACGGTTTTCCCGTTTCCCGGTGCTCCCGGTTCCCCGGTGCTGCAGCTCCTCAACGCTCCCAATTCTCCGACGCCGCTTTTCCCCACCACCACCGGTGCCCGGTCCTCTGGTTTCCCCCGTTTCCTCCGCTCCCCGGTGCTCCCCGGTTCCCCCGCGACGGTGCCGGTGCGGCGGTACCGATGGTGGAGATGTGGGCGGGGTGGAACTGGTTGTCGGTGAAACGGCAGAGCAGGCAGGTCTTGCCCACGCCCGAGTCCCCCAGCAGCAGCAGCCGGAAGAGCACGTCGTACTGCTTGGCCATGGCGGGCCGGGGCCGCCGCTGCCGCCGCTACCGGGGGCGGGAGCGATGCGCCGCCGCCGCCGCGCCGGGCTGGCACCGGGGCGGGGCGCGGGGCGGGAGCGCTGCACCGGGGGATGCTGTGGGGAACGGGGTGGTGGTGGGAGGGCACTGGCACACGGGGGATGCACCGGAGGGGACACCGGGGGGGATGCCCTGGGGCTCCTGGGGGGTAGAAATCCCGGGGATGCACCGGAGGGGACACCGGGGGCACCTGGGGGGGGTGGAAATACCGGGGATGCACCGGGGACGGGGACACGGGGAGGCACCAGGGGGTGCTGTGAGGAACGGGGCGACAGCGGAGCTGCACCGGGGGACACACCGGGACACGGTCTGGGGCACCGGGAGGGTGACCTGAGGGATGCACCAGGGATGCACCGGGAGATGCTTTAAGGAACGGGAAGGGGGGAGCGCACGGGGGATGCGGGGAGCACCGGGGATGCAGCGAGGGATGCTCTGGGCCGCCCCGGGGGGACACGGGGGATGCACCGGGGAATGCGGGGAGGGGATATCCGGGGACCCTCCCCCAAGGAGAGAGTGGGGGGCACACGGGGGGAGCGGCCGGGGGGTGCAGCAGCGGACACTGGGGTGACACACGGAGCTGCGGGTAGGGGACGCCACGGAGGGACTGGGGGGCACCCGGGGGGCACCCGGGGGGCACCGGGATGTCCGCCGAGGCCGAGGGACCGGGAGCAGTGCGGGTCGGGAGGTGATGACGCAATGCGCTGCTGCACTGCAACGGCGGAGCGCGATGACGCAACACGGCGCGGCAGTGCAGCGCTGCGATGCTGTAGCGTGATGATGCAAGGCAGCGCTGCAATGACGCCATAAGGCCAGCTACCTGGCTACCGGCCAGGTAGCCCGGTGTGACATCACAGCGCGGTGACGTAACGCGGCGGTGAACCGCAGACCATCCGCCTCCGCCGCACATGCGCGTTTGGGCCGGGCGGCGGCGGGGCGGGGCGAAGGGCGACGGGGCGGGGCGAGGGGCGGAGCCGCGTGTCCCCGCCCGGCCGCCGTCGTCCCGTTTTCCCCGCCGGCAGCATGGCGGGAGCCGGCCCCCCCGACGGCGGGCGGCGGCGGCTGCGGGACGACGGGCTGCGGACCGCCACCTCCGCCGAGCAGGTGCGGGACGGCGGCCGCGGGGCCCGCATCGGGGCTGGCCACCGTTGGGGCCGGGCTGGGGGGCGCGGCGGGGGGCTGGCTGCGAGGGAGTCAGCCTGGGTGTGGGGTGCCGTGGGGCTGGGGTATGGAATATGGGCTGCCTGGGGCTGGGGTGTGGGATATGGGCTGCAGTGGGGCTGAGGTGGGAGGGTGCCAGGCTTCCGTGGGGCTGGGATATAGGATATGGGGTGCTGTGGGGCTGGGGTGGGAGGGTGCCAGGCTTCCGTGGGGCTGGGATATAGGATATAGGGTGCTGTGGGGCTGGGGTGGGAGGGTGCCAGGCTGCCGTGGGGTGGGCTGTGGGGCTGGGTGATCCCCACCCCGATTCCTCCCCACGCAGCTGCTGGCCCCACACCCGCCTGTCACAGCAGCTCAGGCACCATTGGGGGGCTGGCGGGGGGGAGCTGCCACCCATAGTGACTCCCAGGGGACACCCCCCGGGGGCTGTGACACAGCACTCAGGACCGGGCTGCTCCACGCTGCACCTCCTCAGAGAGGGCGAGGGGGTCCCGGGGGATAACCAGGACCCCCCCCGGCCTCCCTCAGGCTGAGCCTGATCCAGCCCCGGCGGCACCGCCCCTCCCCTGGGCACCGGGACAGGCCCTGAGCGGGTGAAAGGCAGCACCGGGTTTCTCAACCCGTGGGGTTCCCGCTTGCCCCAGCCAGGCGGGACACGGTGCCCATGGCTGCCCGTGCCCACACACCCCCTCCAGAGCCCAGGGTGTTTTCTGGGGGGCTGGCTTGAGATGGGGCCGGCTGCTGAGCATCTACGTGGGGGGCCCGGGACGAACCAAACTCCACTACCTTCGGAAGGCAACGCCGGGCGGTTCTTGAGTCCCTGCCTAATCCTGGGCGCAAAGCTCCTCGGCAGCTCCCGCTAAGCCGATCCGTGGGCAGGCGGGACCGAGCCGCTTCCGGTTACTTTGGTTTTCCCAGAGAAGGCGATGGTGATGGCGCTGGTAACGGGAGCGGTCGGGAGCTGGATAAATCCCTAAGATGGGGCAGGAGCCTCCCCTATCCGGGCTGGGAGCCAGGGGGCTCGGGAGGGACCGTGTTTGGGAAGAGCAGAGCCGCTTTCCAGAGCTCACCGTGGTCTTTGTTCCCCCCGGCGCCGCGGCAGACCAAGGTGGAAGACATCGTGCAGGAGGTCTTCGACGCCTGCAGGACGAACCATCCCGCCGCGTAAGTTCCCGCGGCAGCTGGTTCCGCCGGCTGCAGAACCTCTGGGTGACTATAAACACCCAACTCCCCCGCCCGAGGAGCTACTGCCGAGACCCGCGGCGAGGGACCGGCAGCTCCGGGCTGGGATCCTGTCCCTTCTGCTGCTGGTGGCATCAGCTCAGGGCTCTGGGCTGGGACGTCCTGGCTGCCAGCGCTTTGCCAAGCTCTGCCCTGCCTTGTCTTCCAGATTTCTCCTGCAGCGGGAGAAGCACCTGCATTACCTGAAGAGAGGCCTCCGGCAGCTGAGCGAAGCCTACGAGGTACCCGTGGCGCCGGGTGTCCTGCCCCAGAGCTGCCGGCGCTCTGCCCTTCGCCCCGGGGCTGCTGCCGGAGTTGTCACCGGGCGTTGATCTGTCGCTGCCAGCCCCGGGGAAGCGGTTCCTGGTGTCCCCTTGGGTCGCACTTGTCCCTGCAGGGATCGTAGAATCGTGGAATGGTTTGGGTGGGAAGGGACCCCAAAGATCATCCAGTGCCACCCCCTGCCATGGGCAGGGACCCCTTCCATAGCCCAGGGTGCTCCCAGCCTCATCCAGCCTGGCCTTGGGCACTCCCAGGGATGGGGCACCCACAGCTTCTCTGGGAACCTGTCCCCGTGCCCCCCACCCTCTGCGGGAAGAATTCCTTCCTGATGGCCCATCTCAACCTCCCTCTTTCCGTTTAAACCTGTCACCCCTTGTCCTGTCACTCCCTGCCCTTGGGAAAAGCCACCCCCCAGCTTCCAGCTTCCTTGATACTCCAGAGCAGCAGCTTTGGGGGGTCTCCTGCCTGTACCCTCTCCTGCAAGAGCTCTGCCTGCACCCCCAGACCCCGCACAGCTCCCTCACTGTCCCCTCTTGTCCCCGCAGTGTCTGGACGCCAGCCGCCCCTGGCTCTGCTACTGGATCCTGCACAGCTTGGAGCTGCTGGATGAGCCCCTTCCCCAGTCGGTCGCCTCTGAGTAAGCGGAACCGACGCGTCAGGAGCTCGGGGGGGGGGGGGGTCCACAGCGGCAGCCTGGGGACCCCCACCACAGAGCCGGCTGCAGCCCCGCGTGATGCCGGAGGTGCCACCACCCGCTGTCCCCGTGCGCTGGCGGGAGCAAAGGAGCGCTTTGTCTCCTCGGCGGCTGTCAATGCCGCCCATTCTTCTGGCCAGCGCCTCGTGCTCCGGCGTCTCGTGGTGGACGGAGATGGGGAGGGGAGAGAGAACCCCCAGCTTTCACCTCCGGGGGGAACCGGGGGTGTAACGGGGCTGGCTTGGCCCCTGTCCCGCTGGGAGCCCCGGCTGCGGATGGGGGTGAGGAGGGGAAACACCACCCCGACGGGTGCTGGGGGTGAGGCCAGGGAGCACCGAGCCCCTTCCTCACCCTCCCCTTGTGCTTCCCCCAGCGTCTGCCAGTTCCTGAGCCGCTGCCAGAGCCCCCAGGGTGGCTTTGGGGGGGGCCCTGGCCAGCACCCCCACCTCGCCCCAACCTACGCCGCCGTCAGCGCGCTCTGTATCATCGGCACGGAGGAGGCATTCGGCGTCATCGACAGGTCCGGCCGGTGGCGTGGGGCAGGGGTCCGGCCAGCCGGCGTGGGGCCGGGGGGAGGCAGGATGTGTGTCCCACCCCCCCCGGCTTACAGCCGGCTCTCGCAGGAAGAAGCTGCTGGAGTTCCTGCACTCGCTGAAGCAGCCCGACGGCTCCTTCCTCATGCACGTCGGCGGCGAGGTGGACGTCAGGTGGGTGCAGGGCTCCGCCGCGCTTCCAGCCGGCTGGGTGCCGCGGCCCTGAGCGCCCGTCCCCCGCAGGAGCGCCTACTGCGCCGCCTCCGTGGCCTCGCTGACCAACATCCTCACGCCCGCGCTCTTCGCCGGGACGGCCGAGTGGATCGCGAGGTGAGAGCCAGCGGATACGGGGATGGGGGGGTGGGTGGGGGGAGTGGGGGTGACCCCTCGGTGCCATCCTGACCTCGCTGCCCGCGCAGTTGCCAGAACTGGGAGGGTGGCATCGGTGGGGTGCCGGGCATGGAGGCCCACGGCGGGTACACCTTCTGCGGCACGGCAGCCTTGGTCATCCTCAAGAAGGATCATCTGCTGGACCTCCGGAGCTTGCTGGTGAGTCGGGGGTGTCTCAGCCCAGCGGCGGTGCCGGGGGAGGGGTCCCTGTCCTCGCGCTGGCACCCGCTCCTGTCCGTCCCACGCAGCGCTGGGTGACCGGCCGGCAGATGAGCTTCGAGGGCGGCTTCCAGGGCCGCTGCAACAAACTGGTGGACGGCTGCTACTCCTTCTGGCAAGCCGGCCTCCTGCCCCTGCTCCACCGCGCCCTCTACGTCCAGGGTGAGTCGGCCACGGGGGGGTCCCGGCTCTCTCTGCCCCCAAAACGGTGTCTCCGGGGATGGATGAAGGTGTTTTAGCGGGGGAGCAAAGCGCAGAGCAGCCCCATGGCCCCATTCTTGGGGTGGGGGCTGCGGAATCACAGGGGGACACATGCATCCCCACAGGATTTTTGGTACCAAGGCTTGACCTTGGGGGGGGGGGGGCGTTCCTTGGAGTATGTGGGAAGGTGCCCGGGGTTGGGGGGGGGTTCCCACCTTCCCAGGTCCCCCCCCCCCCCAAGGTGTTTCAGCAGCTTCCCCCGCAGGTGACGCGGCGCTCAGCATGACACGCTGGATGTTCGACCAGGCGGCGCTGCAGGAATACATCCTCCTGTGCTGCCAGTGCCTGGCCGGGGGGCTGCTCGACAAGCCGGGCAAGTGTGTACCAGCTCGGGGAAGGGGCTGGGGGGGCTGCCTGGTGCTCTGGACCCCGGCTCAGCCTCCCCCCCTGCTAGGTCCCGGGATTTCTACCACACCTGCTATTGCCTGAGCGGCCTGGCCATCGCCCAGCACTTCGGCAGTGGAGACCTCCACCACGAGGTGGTCGTGGGGGGCCCCGAAAACCGCCTGGTAGGTGCCGGGAGCTGCCGGGGCGGGCAGGGCCGTGCTGCCCGGCCTCTTGCCTGACCTCTACGCCGCCAGCAAAGGCCTTAACCCCTTCTCTTTCTCTCACAGCAGGCCACGCACCCCGTCTACAACATCGTCCCGGAGAAGGTGGTGAGAGCGGTGATGCACTTCTCGCAGCAGCCTGTGCCCAGCCTGGAGCCGGTGGCCGAATAACGGTCCCGCCGATCCCCCGGGGATCGTGCGGAGCGGCCCCGGCCGGCGGGGAGCCGCCGCGGTCAGCGCGGATGGGGCAGAGCGAGGTCCTCAGGGTGCTAGCAATACCAAAAACCGGCCTGCCCCCGCGGCCGTCAGCTCCCGCCGCCCTCCCAGCAAGAGCCGAGCTGGCCCAGGGGGACGCGGCAGATTTTGGTATCAATAAACCGGAAGCGATCCCTGCCGTGTCGGGAGGGCGCGTAGCTGCCACCGCCTCTGTGCCGCTGATGGCGGGGCTGGGGCAGGAGGTGACACCGAGCTCGAGCCGTTGCTGACCCCTGCCAGGGGCCACCCTGGTGTCACCTCCTCCCCCAGTCCCAAAAACACGCGGCCACTACCACGGGGAAAGATAAAATAAGGTTTTTTTTTTCTTTATTATTTATAGTCTTATAGTAAAGGGAAGCCTCAACTTGCAAGACAACTCTGGGCAGTATGTACAACATACCTTATATCCATGGAATGAACGGCATCAAAACGGGGATGGGGTCACCTACGGGGCAGGGGCACGGGCCACTAGAGGTCAGAAAATGCCACGGAGGTGGGGAGGGGGCGTGGAGGGGGCACGGGATGGAAGGAGGAGGGGGCAGGACGCACACGCAGACCACCCAGCCCCTACGCCGTGGAGGGAGGGGTGCGGGCGCCGGCTCCCCGCTCCGGCTTTCCACGGGCGCTGGGGGCAGGTGGAACTGAACACGCAGAAAATAAATAGCGAGAGCCCCAGCGCTTGCCGGGGGGGGGGCCAGGCACAGCTCCCTGCGGGGCCTGGCTTTTTGGGGGGTGCAGGGGGGGCTGCCTGGCTCCTGCACAGCCTCACCCTTCAGCTCAGGACTGCCGTGGTCCCCGGGTATAAATAGAAACGCTCATATAAAATCCGAAGGGAAGAGGGGCTCGCTAGTTGTGGGAGGGCGACGGGGACATCTCCCGGCCCCCGAATTCACCCCCCAAGTCTGTCAGGCGCTGCGAGGCCCTGCCTGGCTGGCTCCTCCCAGGGCCGTTGTGGTTAGAGCGGGAAAGGGGCCGGGGAGGGCTGGGAAGCTGCAGTCCGAGAGCTTCTACGAGAGAAGGGAGAGAGTCCTTACGCAGCCAGCGGGCGGGCGGGCGGCCGACAGCAGCGGGGGGCGGCGGGGGGGCCTAACTGGTCTCCATGCGCAGCTTCTTCCTGCTCTGCGGCTCGTCGGGCTCCGAGTCGGAGCTGGAGTCAGAGCCGCCGTCGAAAGCGGAGATGGTGCTGCCCTTGGGGTTGGTGTAAAGGCTGTTGTCCGTCGAGGGGTAGTTGGCCTGCAGCTGGGCGCTTGACCGGGCCTTCTCCAGCGCGCGCACTGCAAGGCAGGGCCACTGCGTCACCCCCGGGGCGCCGGCACGCCTCACCCCCGACCCCGGCTCCCGTGGGACCCCCCTTCCTGCTCACCTTGCTGCTCCAGGAGAGCGTTCTGCCGCTTGAGATCGTCGATGTCCTGCTGGTGCGTGTGGTTTTTCCGGCGCATGTACTGGATGTACTCTGTGGCTTTGTCCAGGATTTGGGCCCGGGATGCCTGTTGCAATAGTGGGAAAAGACAAGAGGCAAGATAAAGACCTCGCCCAGGGGCTACCAACGGGATTTCGGCTGCCCCGTCCCACCTGCAGCGCAGCAGGGAAGGATTTTGCCGTTGCTTTGCTGTGCCGATGTCACCGGGTGAACCGAAGCCCGGCTCTTGTCCCCAGCGGGGACCCACGTGGGGATCCCGTGGTGGGACAGAGCCTTGCTGGCACCGGGAAGGGTCATTTCTGGACCCCGCCGATGGTGCTCGGCTCGGGACAAGAGAGCAGGCCCCAGCCAAACGGTCCCCCCGCAAGGCGGCATCCCGAAACGAGAAGCCACCCTCGCGCACGGGGGTGCCGACAGCCCCGCCGCCGCCTCCACAGCCACCAGGCACCGCTATGCCCGGCAGGCACGGCTGCCCCGCGGCCGAGCCCGGAAGATCCAGCCACACAAGGTGGATTCGCACCCTCCGCCTGCCCAAAAAAACCCAGGCGGTGCCGGAGGCTGGGTACGGGCAGCGAGCAGGAAGGGCTGGGGTGCGTGACCTGCCCCCAGGAATGTCGCTGGGCAGGCCCCACGGGCACGGAACCCCGGCGCAGCCCCACTGACGTGGCTTCCCATCGCTGCCGTGGAAATCCCGGTCCAGCCTCAGGCCGGGACCTCGGGTGGGTGCGCGCCCGGGCCCCCGCCACGCTCCATAAACTCACCTTCTCTCCCTGGAGAGAGGGGACGGAGTCCCGCAGGCTGTGGAAGCTGTCCTTGATGTGGTCCCTTCGCTTGCGCTCCAGTGCGTTGTGATGAGCCCGTTTGTCGGCCTGGGAGGGAAGGGAGAGGGGAGCCTGAGCCGGGGGGAAAACCACGGGGGGAACCGCCACCTGCTCCCCTCTCCCGTGGGCGCTGCGTGACAGCCCGCGGGGTCCCGGGAGCCAACGTGAAAAGCCTCCTGAGCGTGTTGGCAGCCGCCCGGCAGAGAGGCTGGGGCAGGAGGAGCCGGGCTGCCGACCCGCCCCCCAGAATCCCTGTGGGTGAGGCGCCTGGAGCCGGTGCGGGAGCTCAGCCGAACCCTCGGCCGGGTGACACGGTGGCCACGACGCCTCCCGCTGTGCCGGTGGCAGGGCCAGGGCGTGGGAAGAAGGCGGCTCCCGCCGCTTTCGGTTTCCTCCGGCAAGCCGGAGCCCACGGGCAGCTTCCTGCTACCGGGGCAGCCTCGAGCTGTGCCGGGGGGGGGGCAGAGCCAGGGAGCGGGGGCCCAGCACAGCCCCAAGGAAGGGAACACCTCACAGCCCTCTGTCCTGCACCCCCCAGGACTTGCCCCCTCCCCCAGTAACCAGACGCAGCCCCCCCCCGCCAAGAAACACAACCCCACACGCTCTCCCCCTGTATACACCCCCAAAATGTGGTCCCACACCTCCCCCCTCAGCTCCACAAATGCCCCCCCCCACGGCTGCCAAAGACAAAACCCCCACATCTCCCCCCCAACAAAAGAGATGCAGCCCCCCCCAAGAAACACCCCCATTCTCCCCCCCAAACCCCACATCCCCACGCTCTCCCTCTCCTAAAGAGCCCCACATGTCCCCCCCGTCACACGTCCCCTACAAGGGACATGGCCCCACAGGTGCCCCCCCAAGACCCATCCCCATATTCCCACCCCCCTCAAGGTCTACATATCGCCCCCCAAACCCAAACCCACACCCCCCCTCTCCAAGAGCCCCAGTCCCACAGGTTGTGTCCTCCTCGCAAAAGACACAAACCCCACGGGGTGCCAGCCCCTCCCCAAAAGCTGCAGCCCCCTAAACACCACCCCCTCCCCAAAAGACACAAACCCCATGGGGTGCCAGCCCCTCCCCAAAAGCTCCAGCCCCCTAAACACACCCCCCTCCCCAGAAGACACATCCCCACAGGCTCCCCCCCAAAAAAATACAAACCCCATGGGGTGCCAGCCCCTCCCCAAAAGTTCCAGCCCCCTAACACCCCCCCTCCCCAAAAGACACATCCCCACAAGTGTCAGCCCCACAGATGTCCCCCTAAAGCCCCCCTCCCCAAAAGACACGTCCCCACAGGCTCCCCCCCAAAAGACACAAACCTGACGGGGTGTCAGGGCCTCCCCAAAAGCTCCAGCCCCCTAACAGCCCCCCCTCCCCAAAAGACACGTCCCCACAGGTGTCAGCCCCTCCCCAGCCGCACAGGTGCCCCCCTAAACCCCCCCTCCCCAAAAGACACGGCCCCACAGGGGTGTGTGTCCCCCCAAACCCCAACCCCACAGGTTTCCCCTCCCCTCAACAAGAGTCCCGACTCCACAGGAATCCCCCACAGCCACAATCCCCCCCAGGTGACCCTCCCCTCCATGTCACAGCCGACCCCTCCCCCAAACACGACCCTCCCCCCCCCCCCCCCCCCCCCCACCTCCCCCGCGCAGGCGCACTGCCCCCACCACCCCCCTCGCCCTCACGTGCTCCCGGTACCGGGACGTACCGCGGACTGAAACCTCGGCTGCTCCTCCTGAGAGGACCGGGCCGGTGGGGAGGAGGAGGAAGAGGAGGGTGGTGGGGGAGGCACCAGGAAACGGGACCGTGAAGGGGGGGGGGGAGGGAAAGGAGAGAAAGAAACCAAACGTTACTCCCCCGCTACCCCTTTCCCGGCGCTACGGGGCACCGGGAAGGGTAAAACGAAGGGATAGGGTGATTGTCCCGGTGGCGGAGATCAACTCACGTCGCTCTCCACCTCGATGTCATCGTTGTCGCTCATCGCTACCGGCCGGGTGAGCCGCGGGCCGCGCCGCCACAACAACAGCCCGCAGCGCGCATGCGCCGCCGCCGGCACACGTGATCGCGGACCTCTCCCCTCCTTCCCCGGCTGCGGCGCGGGGGATTGTGGGTGATGAAGTCCATGAGGGGAGGCTGTGGGCGGCCATTACTATGGGGCGAGGACTACAGCTCCCGGCGTACACCGCGCGGGAGCGCGGTGCACGCCGGGAGCTGTAGTCCCCGCCCCGGGGGTAGCGCTGCTTCCTGCATCCCCTCATGGAGGGCCGCGAGCCCGGGACGACGCGAAGGCGGAGTACGTGGAGGCGACAGGTGGGAGAGGTTTTATTGAACCGTAGGGTAGCAGAGGGAGGTTGTCCTGACTCGGATGTGGTAGCTCAGGGTGTGATAGGAAGCTGTAGGGCCTGTCTGGGGGTCTGCAGGCTGGCCTGGGGGCTGGGGCTCAGCTAGGGGGGCTGCGGGCCTGTCTGGGGGGCTGCAAGCTTGGCTTGAGAGGTTGGGGCTCTGCCTGGGGGGCTGCAGGCTGGCCTGGGGGGCTGGGGCTCAGTTAGGGGGTCTGTAGGCTGGTCTGAGGGGCTTCAGGCTCAGTTAGGGGGTCTGTGAACCTGTCTGGGGGGCTGCAGGCTTAGCCTGAGAGGCTGGGGATCTGTCTGGGGGTCTGCAGGCTGGCCTGGGGGTCTTCAGGCTCAGTAAGGGGGTCTGTGGGCCTGCCTGGGGGGCTGCAAGCTTGGCCTGAGAGGCTGGGGCTCAGTTAGGGGGTCTGTAGGCTGGCCTGGGGGGCTTCAGGCTCAGTTAGGGGGTCTGGGGGGCTGCCTGGGGGGCTGCAGGCTTGGCCTGAGAGGCTGGGGATCTGTGTGGGGGTCTGCAGGCTGGCCTGGGGGGCTGCAGGCTTGGCCTGAGAGGCTGGGGCTCTGTCTGGGGGTCTGTAGACTGACCTGGGGGGGCTTCAGGCTCAGCTAGGGGGTCTGGGGGTCTGCAAACATGGACTGAGAGGCTGAGGCTCTGTCTGGGGGTCTGCAGGCTGGCCTGGGGGGCTTCAGGCTCAGCTAGGGGGTCTGGGGGGCTGCCTGGGGGCCTGCAGGCTTGGCCTGAGAGGCTGGGGATCTGTGTGGGGGTCTGCAGGCTGGCCTGGTGGGCTTCAGGCTCAGTTAGGGGGTCTGCAGGCTGGCCTGGGGGGCTGCAAGCTTGGCCTGAGAGGCTGGGGGTCAGTTAGGGGGTCTGTAGGCTGGCCTGGGGGGCTTCAGGCTCAGTTAGGGGGTCTGCAGGCTGGCCTGGGGGGCTGCAAGCTTGGCTTGAGAGGCTGGGACTCTGTCTGGGGGTCTGCAGGCTGGCCTGGGGGGCTTCAGGCTCAGCTAGGGGTCTGTGGGCCTGCCTGGGGGGCTGCAAGCCTGGCCTGGGGGGCTGCAAGCTTGGCCTGAGAGGCTGGGGGTCAGTTAGGGGGTCTGTAGGCTGGCCTGGGGGGCTTCAGGCTCAGTTAGGGGGTCTGCAGGCTGGCCTGGGGGGCTGCAAGCTTGGCTTGAGAGGCTGGGACTCTGTCTGGGGGTCTGCAGGCTGGCCTGGGGGGCTTCAGGCTCAGCTAGGGGTCTGTGGGCCTGCCTGGGGGGCTGCAAGCCTGGCCTGGGGGGCTGCAAGCTTGGCCTGAGAGGCTGGGGGTCAGTTAGGGGGTCTGTAGGCTGGCCTGGGGGGCTTCAGGCTCAGTTAGGGGGTCTGCAGGCTGGCCTGGGGGGCTGCAAGCTTGGCTTGAGAGGCTGGGACTCTGTCTGGGGGTCTGCAGGCTGGCCTGGGGGGCTTCAGGCTCAGCTAGGGGTCTGTGGGCCTGCCTGGAGGGTCTGCAAGCCTGGCCTGAGAGGCTGTAGGATTTTGGGCCCACTCGGGGAGTTTGGGCAGCTCCAGGGAGGGCTGTGGAACCCCCCCTTAGGTGCAGAGAGCAGGGGGGCCACCATGGCAGTGGGGCAGGACAGGATGTCTCTAACTCAGCTGGTCCCTGTCGTCTTTTGGCAGCTCATCCCCACTGGTGGCCTCCGCCGGGTGCTCGTCATTGCCGTCCTTGCCGACGTCGCCCTCCGAGCCGGTCTCATCCGAGTCGTCCTCCTCCAAGTAGCGGTAGCCGCGCACCTTGTGGCGCGGGCGGGGGATGCGGGGCAGGCGGTATGCCACGTGCTGCGCCAGCTTGCGCTCCATCCAGAAGTAGGCCCCGACTGCCACCGCCAGCGTCAGCAGCATGATGGAGAGCTTGGCCTGCAGGTTGGCGGAGCGGGGCATTAGCGTGGCACTGCACGCTCGCGTGGCAAGCCCCGGAGGTGACGGAGACAGCCGGGGGGAGCGCTGCGGGGACGGCTGCTCACCCGGCCACGCTTACCTTCATGGGCAGCCCCGACCACAGGTAGACGGTGAAGATCGCCAGGGCCTGCCACCAGTGATAGATGGTGAAGACGAAGTCTTGGCGCTCCTTGTCCTCATACAGCATTCCCAGGAGGACTGTGCCAGAGGAGACAGGCTGTCAGCATCCCCCTCCCGTGCTGGAGTCCTCTCTCGGGGCACTAAGTACGACCCAGCCGCAGCGGGTCTGTCCTGCGCCTTGTCAGCGGGTCCAGGGAGCTGGGGACCACCAGGTTGCAGTGCCAGGGTCACGAGGAGAGGATGTGTCATGGAGCTGGGGACAGCCTCGCTGTGCCTGGGACCTTCCCGGTACTCACTGCTGATGCTGGTCTTGTTGAGGGCGCTCCCCGCGCCCCAGAGCACGGCTGTTGTGTAGAGCAGAGCTGCCTGGTCCAGGTACCGGGGCTCAGGTGCCCAGAAGAAGAGAGTCACGAGGAGGGCGGCGTGGATGAAGGCTCCGGCCAGCAGTGGGATCCGCCGCTGCAGGCGCAGCATGCAGAGGGCCAGGCTGGAGCAGGCCGAGGCGGAGAAGCCGTAGGCCATGAGGAGGTACGCCAGTTTTTCCAGCCCCAGGGCGCACACGCCGTAGTTCTGCGGTGAGGACAGGCTCAGCATCGCCCACCCAAGCTGCACGCTCTCTGTCACCCCCCGCCCCGTCCCTGCATCCTACCAGAGAGAAGCCGGTGCAGACGAAGAGCACCTCGAAGCCGCTGTAGATGAACAAGGGGAAGAGGTAGCGCAGACGATAGTCCCGCACGTGCTTGAAGGGCAGCTGGAAGATGTTCCCCCAGCCGATGCTGCGTAGGTCAATCTCCTCCGTGGGTCGATACGCCGAGCCGCAGAGCACCAGGACCTGCCGTGTGGCCGCGGGTGAGGCACTGCCGGCGTCGCGGCCTGTCCCCGTCCCGCCCCGGCGCTCACCACCAACATGGCGAGGAAGGCGGCCGCCATCAGGGCGCTCTCCACGATGATGAGGCTGACGCTGCGGGGCAGGTTCTGCAGCACCGTCGTGTTGAAGCCGGGCAGCGTGCCGTGGCTCAGGGTCCCTGCCGGGGGGGGCGGAACACACACGCCGCGGCTCAGCCCCCAACCGGCTGTGCCACAGCGCCGTCTCACGCCACCGTGCCGTCCTGCGCGCTCACCGCAGTGCTTGACGCCGAAGAGCGTGTGGTTGAGCTGGTAGAGGTAGTTGTTGAGGAAGAAGAGTGTGGGCATCTGAGCGCAGACGAAACTCAGCTGCCAGACGTATAGCGAGGGATGCTCAGCGCCGGGCGGCCCGGCGCGGCCCCCCTGCCCGTGCCGCGCGCCCCACCGGCGCTCACGTGGAAGCAGGCGTAGAAGATGGTCTGAAAGACGATGATGTAGGCGTTGCAGGCACCCCGCGGCACCCGCTGCTGCTCCTGCACGTGCTCCTCCTTGTAGTTGACGTACTCGTAGTACTTTTGGGCCATCCTGCATGGCATGACGGGTCAGCTGGCACCCCCTGGCACCCCCTATCCGCCCCCCCACAACTGCCTACCGCGTGATGTAGCTGCCCATGGAAGCCCAGAGGGGCACGATGGCCACCCCGATGGCCACGGCGGAGGGCACCAGGGTGTAGTATCGCTCCCAGTAGTTGCTGGAGACGAAGAGGGCGTAGATGCCCACCGCCAGGAACATGGCCCACTTGGTGCCGAAAAACCTGCCGAGGAGAGGAAGGGGAAGCGCGGGCATCCGTGCTGGCGTGCCGACAGGGAGCGCGGGCGGCACCGTACCTGATGAGGACGGGCGTGTAGAGCAGCGCCGCGACGGGGGTGACGTTGATGCCCATCAGCACCTTGCGGTCGATGTCCTCCAGCTCAATGTTGCTGTACTTCACTTCCCGGTACGTCTCGTCATAGTGTAGGATCAGCTGCATCTGCAGGAGGCCTGGGGGGGGTGTCCAGCAGCCGTTATCCCCCACCCCACGCCCCCCACCCCATGGCGGAGGGTCCCGGGGAGGGACAGGGCCGTACCCAGGTACACGCCGTAGGTGAGCGTGCCGGCCAGGCTGGCGGCCAGCACGTTCTTGACCACGCCGAGTCGCTTGCGGCGGAAATACTTCTGCTCCTCCTCCTCCTCGTTGTAGTCGGAGTGAGCACCCACAAAATCGTCCAGCTGCGGGTCAGCCCTGGCCATCAGCCCTGGGGACAGCCACCACGGCCCCCACGGGCCCTCCCTGGCCTCACCTGCGCCTCCGTCCCCTCGGCACTCAGCCCGGTGCTCGCCACCGTCTTGGCCGCATCCTGGTAGTAACTGGGGTCTTTCTCCATCGCTGCCTCTTGGGGGGTGGGGCTGGATGGTGTCAGGGGTGGGGGAGACCCTGTTGGCATCCCCAGAACTGCGCCCCCGCACCGTGCGCCCTTATCCCCTGCGCCCCCGCACCGTGCACCCTGGCCCCGTGCTCCTGGGTACCGGGAGCCGCGCGGGGCGGGGCTGGCGCCGCTTCCTCTTTCGGTTGGGGCGGGCGGGACGGGGGCGTTTAAAGGGGCCGCTCCCGCAACCCCCTGGACCCCGCACCCCCGGATCCTGCACCCCTCTTGTCCCGCAGCCCCCCTCAGTCCCTTCCAGCCTGCGCTGCCGCCGCCTCTGACCTCCAGCGCCCCTGACCCCCTCCCGTGCACAGCAGCCATCCCACCCCCCTGCGCAGCACCCTGACCCCCCCTGCGCAGCACCCACCCCAACTTGTACAGCACCCTGACCCCCCCGCCGCAGCACCCATCCCACCCCAACTTGTACAACACCCTGACCCACCCACCCCAACCTGCACAGCACCCATTGCACCCCCCCCCCCATTGCACAGCACCCACCCCAACCCACGCAGCCCCCGTTCCGTCCCCTGCACAGCCCCCCGTCCCCCCCTCAGCACCCCCAGCACTCCCACCAGGTCCCGGCGCTGCTCTGTGGGTGCTCAGGGAGGGGTGACCTGTGGCGCACGGGCCCTGGGCCCTGCCACTCTCGCTTCCCCTTCCCAGCTGATGTGGCAGGGTGCCCAGGTGGGGGAGGACACCCTGTTTTTGGGGGTGCGGGGCTGGTTTTGGGGGTGGCGGGGCATATCCTCTCCCCGCATCACCTAAAACCCGGGGTCAGGCACGTGGGGATGTCGGGGTGCCCGTGGCCTTGCTGTGCTGGTGCCCCGGGGCAGGGTGGGGAGAGCTCTGGGTAGGGTGGAGGGGGTGAAATCTCCGTCACGGGGAGCCGGGGCAGGATCCGGCCCAGCCGGTAGCGGGGGATTCTTGGGATGCGATGGCGGAGCAGCCAGCACCACGTGGGGACGGTGCTGAGGCTGCGGGACCTGCAGGACCGGGGGGGCGTGGTGAGGGGCAGCCCTGGGAAGGGCCATGGCCGTGGTGCAGGATGTGACCCTGGGGAGCTGCTGGTGGGCAACAGCCACCCCAAGGTCCTGCTCGCCCTGGGCAAGGGCAAGAGGAGCCACCCCGGGGTGCTGGGGGGTAGGGGCCCTTCTTGGGGGTGCAGATCCATGGCCCCAAACCCGAGTGATGGTGGGTGCAACTCCGCCCAGGGCGATTTGGGTGCCCAGTACCATGCAACCCTCCGGTGATGCTGACAGAAAGCCAGTTCCCTGGTTTTCCCCATCCCCAGGGGTTGTGCAGAGCATCTCCTCCCCAGGCACATCCCAAATTGGGGTGGGGGACCCCGTGATCCCCTTCCTAACCCATTCTGGGCACTGATCCACAGCTGTCCCTTGTGCGTCTCTCCAACGGACACATGGCATCTTCTGCGGGGGCAAGGGCTGCTCGGGGACAACCATGCCCCCCTGGAAGCTGGTTGGCTCCTGGAGCTGTCCCAGGCATCACGGCCAAGCTCACGGTACCAATTTGGGGTGCTGCTGGTGGGGATGGGAGAACTATTCCCCCTTCCCTGGGGGGCTGCTGTGGGTCCTCGGGGTGCAGTGGTGGGGTGTGTGGGGCAGGGCTGCTGCCCTTCCTGTTTACTGTGCGGGGTAATTAGGGCTGGGCAGGGGAGCGGGCGTGCGGGGAGCCGGTGTCGGGAAGTGAGGTTTGCGGTGCCAGGCAGGAGGAACCGGTGCCAGCAGGCAGGGCCGGGCATGGGATGAGCTGAGGGCTCATCTGGCTGCACTGGGGTGGGAGTGGGCAGCACTCTGGTCACTTGGGGGATCTACGGGGTTTCTGTGGGGCAGGGTGGTCCTGTGGAGTAGGATGGTGGGTATTTGTGGGGTCCCTGTGGGTCAGGATGATCCCAGGGAGCTGAGTGAGGGGTATCTGTGGGGTCCCTATGGGTCAGGGTGGACCTGGTGAGCAGGATGATGGGTGTTATTGGATCCCCATGGTCAGGGTGATCCCAGGGAGGGGTATCTGTGGGGTCCCCATGGGGCAGGGTGGTCCTGGGAAGCAGGGTGAGGCGTGTCTGTGGCGTCTTCATGGGTCAGGGTAGCCTAGGGGATCTGTGGGGTCTCCGTGGGTCAGAGTGGCCCAGGGGATCAGGGTGCGGGGTATCTGTGGGGTCCCCGTGGGTCAGGGTTGGTCCTAGGAAGCAGGGTGAGGGGTGTCTGTGGGGTCTCTGTGGGTCAGGGTGGCCTAGGGGAGCAGGATGAGGGGTGTCTGTGGGGTCTCTGTGGGTCAGGGTGGCCCAGGGGAGCAGGATGAGGGGTCCCTGTGGGGTCCCTGTGGGTCAAGGTTCATGATGGTGGTTTGGTGGCCATGGCAGTTCCCCAGGGCCACCATCCCTTGCGGACGGTCCCCTCTCATCCTCTCCCATCCCAGGCCTTGTCCCCACTGCCAGCCTGACAGAGGCGGGGTGCTGTTTCCCCACTGCCAGCCCCATGGAGGCGGAGCACAGTCCTGCCCGCCCCCGGCCGTGGGGGCCCGGCCACCAGCCCCACAGCATTTAGAAGGGGCACCCTGAGCCTCGGCAGTGCCAGCCCTCCTTCCCGCTCCTCTCCCCACCGCTCAGCCCCACAGGTAGGCACCTTGGGACTGGACCCCCCCTGCACGGCACTCGGCTGGCCCCACAGCTGGGCTCCCCATGGGTGGAGGCTGTGGGGCTCTGGGCACCCCGCTGGGTGGGTTCCCTTGAGGAAAGGTGGGTGCTTTGGGCATGGAGAGGGGCAGGGGGGGAAGGATGTGGGGCTGTGGCTCTGCCCCACCCCAGTTGTGAGCATGTCTTTGTGTGCTGGTGGAATGATGCTGCGCCCAAAGGTGTGCTGGTGCTGGCTTATGGTCCCACACTGGGGATCCCTAGGGGTCAGCCTGGGATGCTGCCTCACACCGGGGTCCCTGGGGATCCCCAGGGGTCAGCCTGGGATGCTGCCTCACACCGGGGTCCCTGGGGATCCCCAGGGGTCAGCCTGGGATGCTGCCTCACACTGGGGTCCCTGGGGATCCCGAGGGGTCAGCCTGGGATACTGCCTCACACTGGGGTCCCTGGGGATCCCCAGGGGTCAGCCTGGGATACTGCCCCACACTGGGGTCCCTGGGGATCCCCAGGGGTCAGCCTGGGATGCTGCCTCACACTGGGGTCCTTGGGGATCCCCAGGGGTCAGCCTGGGATGCTGCCCCACACTGGGGTCCCTGGGGATCCAACATCCCAGGCTGCCCCACACTGGGGTCCTTGAGGTCCCTGTGGGGTGACCCCCTGTCGGCAGGGCAGCCCCGGCAGGTCCATGTCCAACAGGCAGTGGCTGTCCCGGAGTGCCGTGGGGAGGGCCCGGGAATCCTAGGCATCCCCCGCCGGGTGCACCAGGGCCTCCGGCAGCCGCACACGGGGCTGAGTCACCCCACGGCGGGACAGCCCCGAGCCCCAAGCCACCCTTCAAAGGTGCCGTGGGCAGCCCCGGCCGGCTTTGGGACGTGGATGTCTTGCTGCAGGGTGACTCCTCTTGGGAAGGAGCCGGCATCTCCGGTGCTTCCAGCTCTGCCATAACCCACCCCGTGTCTCTCCACAGGGCTGCCACGTTCTCCGTGGAGACCAGCAGCTCCTTCGCACAGCTCAACATGCAGCAGCCCCTTGAGCCCCCCGGGCAGCAGCCCCCGGGCTACGACAAGTGCAGCCCCGTGGGCAGTGACGCCGGGAAAGCTGCCGAGTGCAGCGCAGGCAGCAGCGGCAGCAGCGGCAGTGGTGGGAAGGGACCAGTAATCTGCAGTGCCGTAGGGTGAGAGCGAGGGGTTGGGGGCAGAAGGGAAACGGGATGGTTGGGGTCAGGAGGGCAGGGGGTGCTTGGGCCCCTGGATTGGTGGCTGATGGAGGATGCTGGGGGACAATTTTGGGGTCTGTGGGCCATCACGAGGAGATGGACTGCTGGGAATGGTGCCACGTAGGGGGCACAAGGAGCCCTTTGGGATGGTGTCCGGGCTCCCTGCCCTTTGCCCAGGAACTGTGGGGCTCCAGTTTGATGCTGGGCTGGGGTGAAGCATCGCTGGGGGGGATGTGGGTCTTCTCTCCTTCATCACAAGTGGCTGGGACAGGGCGGGGGTCCCTCTGACATCCCTGTCCCCGCAGTGGGAACCCCTACGCTGGGCTGGTGAGCCACCTGCGGGCAGCCTGGCTCTCGGGGAAGACGCGGCCCGTGGAATACCGTGTGGCCCAGCTGGAGGCCCTGGGCCGCTTCCTGGATGAGAAGAAGCAGGATATCCTGGAGGCCACCGCCATGGACATGGGCAAGGTGAGAGGGGACCAGGCTCGAGGGTCACGTCTCTGGGGCTCTGCCCACCCCCTTGTCTGGCTCTTGCATCGCTCTGGGTGCAGGCGTGGGGCTCTGGGCATGGGGGACGCTTCGTGGGGGTCCTACACCCCCCTTTGACGTGTTCCAGGGCTGGTGTGGTGCACCCATCAGTTCCTGGAGTGCTCTCTGCGTCTGGGGTTAGCCATCCCCAGCACGCTTAAACCGGACAAAGCCTCTATTGGCTGATGCCAGCTGGGAAGCTCCGCGTCACCGAGCTTCCCCCGCCGCCTCCGCCCCACGCAGCGAGTCCTCGGTGGCTCCACGCAACCTTTGCGACGCGTGATGTCCTGGAGTGAGTGTTCCTCGCCAGCCCGGTCGCACCTGGGATTATCGGCGTTGTGCAACGTGCTGGCCTTGCACATTCCTCCCGGGGCTGTTCAGGGCCGGCGTGGCTTTGCCGGCCTCGCAGGGACTGGTTTTGCTGGCACGGCACTGCACCGTGCGGTGGCACAGGTGGGGACCTGGATGTGGCTCTGGGTATTGCGGCACGTCGGGAGCTCCCGATGGTCGGTCGAGGAAGCGGGAGCATCCCCGCTGTGGCTGTGTCTAGCAGTCTCAGCTCTCCTCTGGTT
Organism: Rhynochetos jubatus; assembly: GCA_027574665.1. Taxonomy (NCBI): domain Eukaryota; kingdom Metazoa; phylum Chordata; class Aves; order Eurypygiformes; family Rhynochetidae; genus Rhynochetos; species Rhynochetos jubatus. Next base: position 1,235,586 of record CM050663.1, read on the forward strand.
GCTTCATGACCCTGTTCTCCCCCTTTTTCCCTTCCCGACGCGTCACCCAACAAACCACCACACGCTTCAGTCGTGTGGCATTAGGAAACTCTTTTGGAGGGATGACTTGCTCTGGCACGACGTAACTGGCCTTATCTGGTAGTGGTAGCGCCGGAACCCAAAGAACTGGCGTCTGTGGGTGTATCAGTGCAGCGGCCGTGCCCTCAGACACTGATTTCAACATCCTGACATCTCCCCAGGCTTGTAATCGCCTTGTTTGTTTGAGGTGAGGGCCTTTTCCTTCAGCCAGCCAGGCGTTGATAGGCATCAGCGCGCGAAGTGCGTCCTTCATCTCTTAATTGCATGTAATTAGAGCCGGTTGTCTAGTAATTTGCTTGTTATGCAGTCAGGCCTTCATAGTTAGATGGACATTCATAGGTAGGTGGACAATTCACCTGGTTTTACGTATCTGAGGTGGGGACCTCCCCTCTAGATGCCGGTTTCTCTCCGCTGATGACTGAAGGAACTTGGATGACCTCAGATTTAATGTCCCATCTCACAACCTCCGTGTCCCCTCAAATGGTTCATCTTCACCGGTAATTTCCTCACCCTCCTAGTGATGCAACTGTCCGCCCGGGGCCGAGAGCGGCCCCGCTGCTTCACCAGACGCCCTCACGTCTAGAAGCTCGGCCTCTCGGCAGCGGCATCCCGGCGTTGAGCGGCGTTAGAGACCTGAAGGTCTCTTGGGTGGGGTTTGGGGGTGGAGCGTGAGAGATCACTGCCTGGGAGTTGACAACCAAGCTTTCTGACACAGCGACCTGTTGGAGCGAGGCCAGAGGGGGCCACGGAGATGCCCTGAGGGCTGGAGCCCCTCTGCCCTGGGGACAGGCTGGGAGAGTTGGGGGGTTCAGCCTGGAGCAGGGAAGGGTCCAGGGAGACCTTAGAGCCCCTTCCAGTGCCTGGGGGGCTACAAGAAAGCTGGGGGGGCTTTTTCCAAGGGCAGGGAGTGACAGGACAAGGGTGATGGGTTTAACAAAAAGAGGGAGATTGAGATGGGCCATCAGGAAAGAATTCTTCCCGGAGAGGGTGGTTGAGGCCCTGGGACAGGTTCCCAGAGAAGCTGTGGATGCCCCATCCCTGGAAGTGTCCAAGGCCAGGCTGGATGAGGCTTGGAGCAACCTGGGTGGGACTGGGTGGGATTTGAGGTCCTTTCCAACCCAAACCGTTCCGTGATTCCATGGTTCCAAGTGGCATTTTGCTGCAGGCTCCCACCCAGGGATGCTTTGGGGTTGGAGGAGCCCAGAGGTCGTTGTGGTATCAGCTGTGCCCACCCCGCTTTGCAAACGTGGCTTCACGGCGCAGGAGCTTTGCTCCTCCCGCTCTCCAGCGTAACGGAGGGGCTTTGCTGAGCCACCTCCTTGTGTCTTCACGCTTCTCCTGCAAGGCCGGCCCTGGGCTGCGCTTCTGGCAGCCGAGAGGACCCACCGCCTGCAGGAAAAGCCTCGGCAGCCCCTGCGATCCCGGCTCCCACCACCGCTCCCGAGGAACCATCATTTAGTCGTTGCCCGTTGGGATGGTTTATCTCGGAGAAACCTGGTGGGATTGTTTAATCCCCTGAGCTGCCTTTCCCAGCTGTGTGCCGGCTCAGCGCAGGAGCCTCGGGAGCTCCCGGGGCGGTCTCCGCCTGGGATGGGCGTCTGGTGGCGTCCAGCCGAGCTCCATCACGAGGTGTTCAATTAGACGGTTGGTCTTCTTCCCATTTCTCTTCAAAGCCTTAAGCTCAGCTTTCGGGCTGTGGGAGGGAGCTGGGGCTTTGCTTCCAGCTCACGTGCCCGAGTGGTCGGGACACAGAGAGCCTTGTCCCATCCCAGGTCAGCGGCCTGGAGCTGACACCGGAACCAGCTTTTCTGGAGCTCCGGGGATGTCGCTCGGTCCCCGCTGGGCTCAGGGCTCTGTTGCCAGGTGAACGTTCACAGATGCTGAGCTCAGGAGGCTGTTAAATATCGTGAAGATGTTAAATATTGATTTTTATCCTCTGATCAGATACCTATTTTCATAAAATTTCAGGGACTGGGAAATTCTCCGGGGGTTGTAGAAGGCAATAGCAGCTTCTGCTTAGTAGCTTCTCCCGCTTTTCACGGGCAGGAGAGGGGAGCGACATCTGCTGCGATGGGGAGGAGACGGGGTCGGTGCTGGGCTGATGCTTATGTCCCATCTGTCCCCAGCCGTCCTTCGAGGCTTATTTCACCGAGATCCTCCTCTGCAAGAACGAGCTCAACGACACCCTGAACAACCTGTCCTGCTGGATGAAGGACGAGCACGTGGACAAGAACCTGGTGAGGCAGAAGCCCTGGGCTGACCTGGGAAGGGAAAAAGAGGGAGACAAATTGCCGGGGACAAGGGGCGGAGCGGGCTGGGGAGGTGGGCTGAGGCAGGGCAGGAGGCGGTGGGAACGGCACCGAGCTCCCGGCCTTTCGCGCAGGTGACGCAGCTGGACTCTGCCTTCATCCGCAAGGATCCGTACGGGGTGGTGCTCATCATCGCACCCTGGAACTACCCCATCCACCTCTTCCTGGTGCCCCTCATCGGGGCCATCGCTGCCGGTGAGCTGAAACCATCCCCTGACGCGGGGGGATCCAGGCAGTGCCGGGCACTGGCAAGGGGGTCTGGCTGGGGGTCTCGTCCAGCTGGGGTGCCGGAAGGGCCGGCTGTCACCATGTCCCTGCTCTGACGTCCTGTCCATCTCCCCCCAGGTAACTGTGTCATTGTCAAACCCTCGGAGATAGCCAAGAACACCGAGAGACTCGTTGCCGAAATGCTGACCTGCTACCTGGACAACGTAAGACTCCAGGGCCGTGGTGTTCCCATGTTCCCGTGTTCCCCTGTTCCCATCCCCAGTCTCAGGCACTTCCCTGCCTCCTCCCTTCACGCTCAGACGGTGTCCGCAGGCCCAGCATCCTGGGTTGCTTTGGTGGGGTGGGTTAATCCCAGGCAGGAACTAAGTCCCCACAGCTGCTTGCTCACCTCCCGCCTCCTCCTCCTGCAGAGAATCGGAGGGAAAGACAAGGAAACCAGTGAGCTAAGAACAATTTAATAATTGAATATAAATGAACAAAACAGTGATACTGATAATACTGACAATATTGATATTACTACTAATAATTACCCCTAATATGTAATGAAAATAAAACAAATGATGTAATTTCCACCTGCTGATCGATGCTTGGCCAGATCTTGAGTAGCCAGAGCCTGAGTGAGAGATCGTGCCAGAGCGAGCCCCAGCGAGCGAGAGAGAAAGATTGAGAGTGAAAAAGAGCCAACATAACCCCCAGCTCATGCACTTGTGTACTGAGCGTGATGTTTGATGGAATGAAACGTCCCTTTGGTCAGTTTGGGTCAGCTGTCCGGGCTGTGTCCCCTCCCCTTCTTGTGGAGAAGCAGCTGGGAACGCGGGGCAGTATCAGAAACTGAAAACGTCCTTGACTTGCTACGAACATTCCTCAGGAATGACCAAGGACATGAGCGTTCTCAGTGTTCTCCTCAGCGCAAATCCAAACCACAGCCTCTGTGAGGAAAAATAACTCTGTCCCCACAAAACCCAGTGCACGGGGACAGGAGAGGGTGGCTCGGGCACATGCTGATCCTGGCGGACCCTTCCTCTTATGCTGCAGGACTGCTTTGCCGTGGTGACCGCCGGCGTGCCGGAGACCACCAGACTGCTGGAGAACAAATTCGACTACATCTTCTTCACCGGTGCGTGCTGCGGGCCAGAGCTGAGCTCTGCCCGGGTTTGTGCGGTGAGGGATTCCCCCTGGACACGCCGCTGTGGCTTACCCAGCCCGTCAGCGCGAGAGGGTGGGCAGCCTGCCCGCCGCGGGACCCCTTCCCTGCCCTCTGAGAAGGGGATCCCATTGCATTGGGATCTGGTGCCAGCATCTGTTGGGGGATCCGGGATGAGTGTTTCTGAGGGTCTGGTGGGATTGGTGCGTGTCCCCTGGCTTCCCAGAGTGCCACATGCCAGAGCTGTGCCCCAGCCGGTGGGATCCCAGCCGTGATACATCTTTTCCTGTCCCCCAGGCAGCCCCTCCGTGGGGAGAATCATAATGACAGCCGCTGCCAAGCACCTGACGCCCGTGACGCTGGAGCTGGGGGGCAAGAACCCCTGCTACGTGTCCGACACCTGCGACGTGCAGAACGTGGCCCGGCGGGTGGCCTGGGGCCGCTTCTTCAACGCGGGGCAGACCTGCATCGCGCCCGACTACGTGCTGTGCAGCGTGGAGATGCAGGAGAAGCTGATGCCCGCCCTGCGCGAGGCCATCACGGAGTTTTTTGGCTCCAACCCTCAGGAATCCCCCGATTTCGGCCGCATCGTGGGGGACAAACAGTTCCGCCGCATCCGGGCGCTGCTGTGCAGCGGGCGCGTGGCCATCGGAGGACAGACGGATGAGAAGGAGCGCTACATCGGTGAGGGCTTGGGGCCTGGGGCTTGTGGGAGTGCCCGTGCCCGGCGTGATGTGTTGCCGTAACCCTTCCCCGCAGCTCCCACGGTGCTGGCGGACGTGCTGCCCTCCGACCCTGCCATGCAGGAGGAGATCTTCGGGCCCATCCTGCCCATCGTTGTTGTGGCCAACGTGGACGAAGCCATTGAGTTCATCAACGCGCGGCCGCGGCCGTTGGCCATCTACGCCTTCTCCTGCGATAGCAAGGTGCGTGCCCTCCGCGCACCGGGAAACGGGGGGAGGGAAACGGGGCGGTGGGGCCGGTGCCCACCTCACCAACCCCCCGTGGCATGCTCTGGAAGGGTCTTTTGACCCCTGTGGCTCTGGACACACTGGCTGATGGATGAGTTGGGGGGCGTTTGACAAGCACTACCTGTGAAGCCCCCGTGCGAGACCCCCGTCCGCCTCCTCTGCTTCCCCCCAGGTGGTGAACCAGGTGCTGGAGCGGACGAGCAGCGGCGGCTTCTGCGGCAACGACACCCTGATGCACGTGACGTTGACCTCGATGCCCTTCGGCGGGATCGGTAGGTCCCAATCTCCAACCTCTGATGCTCCGAGGGCTGGAGCCCCTCTGCCACGGGGCCAGGCTGGGGGAGTTGGGGGGTTCAGCCTGGAGAAGGGAAGGCTCCGGGGAGACCTCAGAGCCCCTTCCAGTGCCTGTGGGGCTACAGGAAAGTTCTGGGGGGACTTTTTTACAAGGGCAGCTGGAAAACCAGCTCCTCTTGCCCACCTGAGACTCAGAGCCACCCGGTCACCTTCCTTCGTGCTGGGGCTGCTGATGTGCGAGGAACAAATGCAGGCTGGGAGGGTCCCTGGGAGCTTTCCCTCCTCCCAGCCATGAGCCTGGTGCCTTGCTCTTCCTCCTCCAAACATCCCTCAAGGCGGGATCGGTAGGTCCGAAACCCCCAACCTGCCCCCACCGTGAGCCTGTGAGGGGTCTCCTCTCTGTTCTTGCTCTCCCGAGCACGCTGTTCCCTGATCCCGTGCCAATGCCTCGTACTAAAGGCAGGGAGATCGCTACCACTTGGTTATTCCCCTGGTATTTCTGAGCACCGCGCGCACCGTGGGTGAATTTTGTGCCAGGGCTGGGTTGCTGCCTGGCTCGGGCTCTCCTGGGAGCTGCTCCAGTGCTGCTCCCTCTGCTCTATCCATCACTCTGCCCTGTGTCTGGGAGCACATCCGACACGTTGCGTGAGCCCTTAACGTCCCTCAGCAGCAGGCTCCTACCTTCCTTCTGCCTTTTAGGACTAAATAACCAGAGCAAACCGCTTCTAAATACTTGGAGAACCCACTTCCGGTACCTTGGAGCTCCTCCTTGGCAAAGAGGACGAGTTTCTGCTCTCCAGGGGCAGCAACTGTTGCTCTCCGGGGTGAAAAGTGAGGTTTGCTCAGCCCTGGGCCTGGCTGTAGCGTTTTCCGGGGAAGAGCACAGGAATACGGGAAGCCTCTGACAACCTTTCCCCGGAATACTTGCCCAATCTGGTCTCTTCCCTGGAATATTCTCCGGGGAAAGCAGATGCTTCCCATGCTCAGCGTCTCTGTCAGGGCTGGCAGCTGATTCAGACACAGTAGGGCACCACAACAGCCCGGCACAATTAATCCCTCACCTGACTGTGGCTCAGGGAACAATTTTTGGTGGTTCTCGTACCGTAACTTATCCTTATGGAAATGATTCAGACCAACCGCCTCCAATTATCCGCCGAAGCTGTTTTACAGCAGCCCCGGTCAGGCGAAGGGCCTGAAGTCATCGAGGTGAGACGGCGTTCGCTTCCCCAGCAGCTCGGATGTGAAGTCACCGGGCTATTAACCGCGACGTGCGGCCTCGGGAATCGGAACCAGCACTGCCGATGCGGCTCCCTTTTTTATTTTAAGAGCTCTGGGAAGAAGCTGACACTCGTGGGGGCCACGCTGGTAGCTCCTAACCGTGGGTAGATGTGCTAGAGCGCCGTGGAGGGAAATTGAGGCTCGTAGGTGAATGTGGGGCAGTAAAAACGAGGCACTTGGCCCTCCAAACAGTGGTGAGCTGCGGAAGGATTTGCTGGATTGAGCTGGAAAAGGCACAGGGAAGGGGGAAGAGCTCCTCCACCACCTCTTCGTTGCCTGTAACGGTGTTGTCCTTGTGTTCTTGATGCTCTGCCTGGGCAGGAGCGGAGTCCCCGCAGCATCTTTGGACCTTTGCCCTGTGTTGCAGGAAACAGCGGTTTGGGGAAATACCACGGGAAGTTCACCTTCGACACCTTCACCCACCACCGCGGCTGCCTGCACCGTAACATGGGCCTGGAGGCCCTCAACGCCCTGCGCTACCCGCCCTACAGCCAGCAGAAGCTGGGGCTGTTGACGGCCACCTTCGAGATCAAGCGCAAGGGCATGTGCACCCTGCTCTGAGGGTGCCCCCGCGCTGCAGGGACCTGGGGCAGGGGGGCTGCAGCCTTCCCGGGAGGACGGTAGCCTCCTCCCCCCTCGGCAACCCCTTGCCACGTCCTTTGCCTCGCTGCTGCCCCGTGGGACGGCGGGGATGGACATCCTGCTCCTCCCCAGCTGCTTCTGCTCCGGACTGTTTGCCAGGACACATCGGCAACGGCTAGATGTTCTGTTTCCCGCCCCGTACGTCTCCTCCCAGCAGAGGAACGGTCCCGCGGGGCTGAGGAACAGCCGTTAGCCCGTCTCCTGTTCGGCGGATCTTTCCTTCTGGATAAAGCTCCCCCTCTCCCTCCTCTCGGTCGCTTTTTCCTCCGTGTAACCCTGCCTGTAGTAAAGACTTTGCATTGAGCATTCCTGGCCTTCCCTCATGCCTCCGTCGCTCGGCCTGGGGAGTGCCGGGCAGGAATCTGGCATCCGAGCCCTGGGAGGTGGGTGCCCAGACCCCCAGTGTCCCCACCCATCGCACTGACCCCCTCACCCCCACCATCGCACCCCGTGGCGAGGTGCCTCCGGGGTGCATTTGGCATCCCGAGTGGTTTGGGCTGGAGCGGAGCCAGCGGTGACGTGCGGCAGGGCACGGAGCCAAGGGGCAGAGCAGGAAGCCGGTAACCGCCCTCCTCTGGGCCAGCAGGCTGGAGCGGGGACCGGGGTGGCTGCCTGCCTGCACCCTGCCTGCCCTAGAGCTCAGTGGGGTGCTGGGTGCCTTCCCTGGGGCCACCCACCTCCTCTGGGTGAGGCATCCTGTTAGCCGGGGGGAGGAACCTGTGGTTTGTAACCCCAACGGCAGCCCCGGCGTAACCTGCCCTGCGCCGCTCCCTTGGAGACCCGCAGCGTCTTCCCGCAGCTGGGCATGGAGCAGCTCCTCGAGTCCGCCGCGGAGAGCGGGAGCGGGAATACCCCCGAGGACGATGGCGGGGATGGGAAGGGGAGTGTGGATGGCGATGCCGGGAGGTGAGAGCGTGTGGGTGGGACCGGGGGACACAGGAGGGGTCTGGATGCTCTGCCACCCCCCTGCTCCGGTCTGGTGCTGGGATGGGGGGATGTGGGGCTCCTCTCCTTCATCACGAGAGGCTGGGATGGGGCGGAGGGTCCCTCTGACGTCCCTGTCCCTCTGACATCCCTGTCCCCGCAGTGGGAACCCCTACGCTGGACTGGTGAGCCGCCTGCGGGCAGCCTGGCTCTCGGGCAAGACACGGCCCATGGAATACCGCGTGGCCCAGCTGGAGGCCCTGGGCCGCTTCCTGGATGAGAAGAAGCAGGACATCCTGGAGGCCACCGCCGTGGACATGGGCAAGGTGAGAGGGGGGCGGGAAGCGTGCGGGGATGGGGAGATGAGGGGCTGCCCACCCGTTCTGCTGTCACGCAATGGGTTGACGTGATACCCCGGCTCAGCTTCCCCACCCATTTGGGGCTGCCTCACCCTGTGCTGGGCTCAGCGAAGACTGAGCACATCCCAACCCCACTCCCCCAGAGCCCTGTGTTCCCAGAGGGGGGCTGTGGGGAGCATCCAAACATAATTAACCATTTCCAAACTCATTTGCCTCAGTTTACTGCTTTTCTGGGCGCGTCCATCCCCGAATCCTGTCACTCCCTGCCTTGGGCTTTCCACCAAACGTCCCCTGCCCACTCTCGGTGCTCACCCAGGACCCTCCAGCTTTGCGTCGTCCCCTGCCCCTTTGCTCCCTCCCGCCAGTGTCAGGGTCACCAAGGGCAGAGCAGACCCATCCCGGGTCTCTGTGAGCCCTCAAAGGGCTCCAGCCCCTCCCGGCCCATAGTTCCCCCTTTAGGACAAGCTCATTCGCCCACAGCCGGAGCCTCACGCTGGGCTCCTCGTCGGTTGTTCTCCATCCTAGTCCACAACTTCCCTTGGAGACCCTCCCCGCAGTCCGGATCAAGGGGATCCGCACTGTTGTTCCTATCTTAAGTAGCCAGCTCTTGCGCTGAGAAGAGACCCAGGGTAACGCCCGATCCCCTTGGGAGGGAAATGGGATGACCATTCAGGAGCAGCATGCCCAGGGGGGCGAGAGAGGGGATTCTCCCCTCCTGCTCTGCTCTGGGGAGACCCCCCCTGCAGTTCTGCCTCCAGCTCTGGGGCCCCCAACAGCAGGAGGACACGGAGCTGTTGGAGTGAGGCCAGAGGAGGCCACAGAGATGCTCCAAGGGCTGGAGCCCCTCTGCCATGGGGCCAGGCTGGGGGAGTTGGGGGGTTCAGCCTGGAGAAGGGAAGGCTCTGGGGAGACCTCAGAGCCCCTTCCAGTGCGTGGGGGGCTACAAGAAAGCTGGGGGGCAGGGAGTGACAGGACAAGGGGTGATGGGTTTAACTGGAAAGAGGGAGGTTGAGATGGGCCATGGGGAAGGAATTCTTCCCAGAGAGGGTGGGGAGCACTGGGACAGGTTCCCAGAGAAGCTGTGGATGCCCCATCCCTGGGAGTGTCCAAGGCCAGGCTGGATGAGGCTTGGAGCACCCTGGGCTATGGAAGGTGTCCCTGCCCGTGGCAGGGGGTGGGGCTGGGGGGGCTTTAAGGTCCCTTCCCACCCAGACCGTTCTGTGATTCTAAGGTGTGCATCCCCCACGGGACATGAGGGGCTTCCGTCCCCAAATCCTGGGTAAAAACACAGGCAGGGCAGGATAAGGGCCGCTGCGGTGCGGCGGCACGTGCAGAGGTGACGTCGCGTGCTCTGCATCCCCAGCCGCCCTTTGAAGCCGAATTTTCCGAGATCCTTCTGTGCAAGAACGAGCTCAATGAGACCTTGAACAACCTGTCCCGCTGGAGGAAGGACGAGCACGTGGACAAGAATCTGGTAAGAGGGGAGAGGATGGTGGGAAGGACCCGGCTTCCAGGCAGAGCTGGGAGGGATTCTGGCACGGAGATGGTGGTGCTGGGACTTGTCCTGCAGCGAAGCACTCCTGATGTGGTGGGTGTCCCGCAGGTGACGCAGCTGGACTCTGTCTTCATCCGCAAGGATCCGTACGGGGTGGTGCTCATCATCGCACCCTGGAACTACCCCATCCACCTCGTCCTGATGCCCCTCATCGGGGCCATCGCTGCTGGTGAGCCGAACGCGCCCCCTGGTGCGGGGGGATCCAGGCAGTGTCAGGCATCGGCAAGGGCGTCTGGCCGGGGGTCTTGTCCCCCAGCTGGGGTGCCGGAAGGGCCAGCTGTCACCATGTCACTGCTCTGACGTCCTGTCCATCTCCCCCTAGGTAACTGTGTTATTGTCAAACCCTCGGAGGTGACCAAGAACTCACAGAGACTCGTGGCTGAAGTGCTGCCCAGCTACCTGGACAATGTAAGGAGCAATCCCTGTCTTGGGGCTGGAGTGTTCCCACCCCCTGCACACACCGAGCTGTGCCCTGTGCCGTCCCAGCACTGTGCCTGCCTTCCACACACCATCCCTGGTCTCCGGCACCGCCCTACCTCCTTCCTCCATGCTCTGCTGCTGTCCACACGCCGAGTAGCTGGGACGCCGTCGGTGGGGACAGGGATGGAGCGGCTCGGGTCGATGCGGATCCCGGGTAACCCTTCCTCTTATGCTGCAGGACTGCTTTGCCGTGGTGACCGCTGGCATGCTGGAGACCACCAGACTGCTGGAGAACAAATTTGACTACATCTTCTTCACCGGTACGTGGGATGGGGTTACCCTGCCCATCAGTGTGCAGGGCAGAGCTCGTTGCGTTGGGAATCTGGTGTCAGGATCCAGCAGAGGGTCTGCCACCAACGTGCCGTGATGCATCTTTTCCCATCCCCCAGGCAGCCCCTCTGTGGGGAAGATCGTGATGACAGCCGCTGCCAAGCACCTGACGCCCGTGACGCTGGAGCTGGGGGGCAAGAACCCCTGCTACGTGTCCGATACCTGCGACGTGCAGAACGTGGCCCGGCGGGTGGCCTGGGGCCGCTTCTTCAACGCGGGGCAGACCTGCGTCGCGCCCGACTACGTGCTGTGCAGCGTGGAGATGCAGGAGAAGCTGCTGCCCGCCCTGCGCGAGGCCATCGCTGATTTTTATGGCTCCGACCCTCAGGAATCCCCCGATTTCGGCCGCATCGTGGGGGACAAGCAGTTCCAGCGGCTGCAGGCGCTGCTGCGCGGCGGACACGTGGCCATCGGAGGACAGACGGACGAGGCCAAGCGCTACATCGGTGAGCGCTTTAACGTCATGTAGGTCTTCACCCTTGCGTGGAGCGGACCTGGGTTCTGGAGACGGTCTCGCAACTGGAGGGAAAGTTCTAGATGGAAGTGGCGCTTAGGGAAGGTTTGCACGGGGACTGGGGAGCTCGGCACGGCGGCCAGTCTTCTGGGAGGGGGAATGGGTTTTGGGGAAAAGAGCAAGGCATCATCTCCAACCTCCACATACGGCTGACGCCTTTGGGTCTCTCTCTCTGCAGCTCCCACGGTGCTGGTGGACTCGCAGCCCTCCGATCCTGTCATGCAGGAGGAGATCTTCGGCCCCATCTTGCCCATCGTCAACGTGGCCAACATGGACGAAGCCGTTGACTTCATCAACCGCCGTGAGCGGCCGCTGGTTGTGTACGCCTTCTCCTCCGACGACAAGGTACAGCGTACAAGCTGCGTGAAGCCAGGGATACGCTTGTCCTCCGCCCCTTGGCAGGAATATTTGGCCATGTTCATGCTCCAAAGACTTTCTCCAGAGCAGACAGCCCTGGCTGGGGGGGGAAGGATTGCAGCTGGAGGTGTGGGAACAGAGTGTGAGACCCCCGTCCGCCTCCTCTGCTTCCCCCCCAGGTGGTGAACCAGGTGCTGGAGCGGACGAGCAGTGGCGGCTTCTGCGGCAACGACACCCTGATGCACGTGACGTTGACCTCGCTGCCCTTCGGCGGGATCGGTAGGTCCCAATCCCCAAACTCTGATGCCCCGAGGGCTGGAGCCCCTCTGCCACGGGGCCAGGCTGGGGGAGTTGGGGGGTTCAGCCTGGAGAAGGGAAGGCTCCAGGGAGACCTCAGAGCCCCTTCCAGTGCCTGTGGGGCTACAGGAAAGTTTGGGGGGGACTTTTTTACAAGGGCAGCTGGAAAACCAGCTCCTCTTGCCCACCTGAGACTCAGAGCCACCCGGTCACCTTCCTTCGTGCTGGGGCTGCTGATGTGCGAGGAACAAATGCAGGCTGGGAGGGTCCCTGGGAGCTTTCCCTCCTCCCAGCCATGAGCCTGGTGCCTTGCTCTTCCTCCTCCAAACATCCCTCAAGCTCCATCCTCCAAGCATCCCTCTTTAAATCACGTCCTGGGGAAGCCAGGCTGTGGCCGGTGCTCCCGGCTGTTAGAAAACAGCTGCATGAAAACATCGTGCCACCTGCTGCCGCTGCCCCCGTGCTGCTGAGAGGGGACCTCGGAGCCTAATTTTGGCCTCATTGTCCCAAATGGTGGGTGGGTGATGGGCAGACCCTGCCACTGACCATGTCCCCGTGCCGTGTGTCGCAGGAAACAGCGGTTTGGGGACGTACCACGGCAAGTTCACCTTCGACACCTTCACCCACCGCCGCAGCTGCGTGCACCGCAGCATGGGCCGGGAGACCCTCAACGCCCTGCGCTACCCGCCCTACAGCCAGCAGAAGCTGGGGATCGTCCGGGCCGCCTCCGAGGTGAAGCGCAAGGGGGCCTGCACCCTGCTCTGAGGGTGCCCCCGCCGTGGCGCCTCCCGCCGCCCGTCGTGGTGGTCCTGATGGGTACGTGCAGTGAAAAGTGTCTCCGTGCAACCGGTGGTCTCTTGTGTGCTTCCTGCCCTGGGGAAGGGCTGCTGGGGCACTCCGGGGTGATCCCCTGCCCCCCCCCCCCACCCCGTGGTGACTCTCCCCCAAGGTCCTCTCCAGTGCTTTCCTCCCAGATCCTTGAGCTGGGATGATCCCAGTTTCCCCTGCCCCTTGCCCTGCGACTCGCCCTCCCTTATCTCGCACGGGCTGGCAATCGCAGCACACGGAGACCTTGGAGTGAGCGCAGGCGGCTGAGCCCAGAGCAGAAGGTGCCAGCAGGGATGGGAGGCCTTCCTCTGCTGCATTTTGGGGTGTGCTGCCCTCACGATCCCCTCTCTGCCCTGGCCTGGTTGCTTTGGCTCCATCCCGATGGGGTTCTGGGCTCCGTTCCTCCAACCCAGCTGCTCCCGCTCTCCTCTGGCCCCCTTACCCCCACCCCGGGCCTGCAGAAACCACGGCAAACCCAGCCCACTGCTCCTCAGGAACAAAATCCCGCTGGACATGCCCCGCCAGCATGTTGGGGAGCAGAGGGATGTATTGGATCACCCAGTTTGGGGGGCTGGATGTGCTCTGCAAGGGGACCCCACTCTCTGCTGGGCCAGCCCCACTCGCTGCGGGGGCAGAAGGGAATGGGGTGGCTTTGTCCGTCGGCCGGTCATCTGGGATTTTACGCTGTAGTCAGGTCCGGATCCCTCGCCTGACCCAAGGCAAGGGCTATTTCCTTATCAGCAGCGTGGTGCCGAGAGCCCCTTCTCAGGATGAGTCCCCTGGCAGGGCTGTGAGCTGCCCACGGGGTACGGCACGGCGCAGCTGGAGGCTCCGGGTCACCGTCCGGCCGTGATGGCCTCCTCCGTGTCCCCAGCCACGCTCTGAAGTGGAGCGCCCCGAGCTGCTGCTGGACGTGCAGCAGGATGACCCCATCGTGCAGGAGGAGACCCGGAGGGCCCACCATCCCTATCCTCACCGTGGCCGATGCCACCACCTTCATCGCTGCCCGGGAGTGGCTGCTGGGCCTCAACGTCTCCTCCTCCTGCAAGGTGAGGGGCTGGGCTGGGAGCAGCATCCCCCCAGCCCGGGTCGCATCCTGCTGCGTGGGTCTGGGTAGCCACAGGCACCCTCCTCCTTCGGGGCTGCTCCTTTGGCCTTGTCCCCGCGCATCGGAGGAGGGAGCACCCCCAACCCGTGTCCCCAGCCACACGTGTCCGGGGGTACCCCAGGGAGAAGGCAGACAAGGGGTGCCCGGTGGGTGCTCAGCACCCCCAAGCCCTCACCCCTCAGGTCAGTACGTGCCTCGGGTGGCATCACCGTCCGTCCCCGGGCTCGGGCTGCGGTGGGACGCCCCTGCCCGCTACACCCAGCGCTGGCAAGGCCAGGGCCCTGCCTGCTCCCGCGGGAATCCTGCGGAGCCTCCCCGGCTCCGCCACCGGCGGGGCCCGCCTGCCCCGGCACCGAGTCCCCAGCGCTGGGCCTCATGCCCCCCGGGTCCCCGGTGCCGTGCCTGGTACCGGTGCCGAGCCCCCCGCCCCCAGGGGCTGGGGGGGGGGGGGGGGGGAGAGCTCGGGGCCAGCGCTGCTCCCCCCCGGGCTGAGCCCCTGCCCTGGAGACCCAGCTCCCATCCTGAACTCCCCCGGGCCCTGCGCTGCTCCCCGGGCGTGCCCGGAGCCGGGCTCTGAGGCGCGGCGCTCCGCAGGGCAGAGCGGGCTGGGCCGCACCGGCACCAGCACCGACTCCCCGGTCCACGCGCAGCCCCGCACCAACACCCGCTTCCGCCTACACCTTGGCACCACCCCACGGCCTCACGCCCGGCCAATCGTCGCGCAGCACCGCCGCGACCCCGCCCAATCAGCGAAGCTCCTCCCCCACCGACCAATGGGAAGCGAATGTGGAGCGGCCTGCCCCACCCTCCCCGTCCGGTCCCAGCCCGCGACTCCCGGCGCCGCTCTGCGCCTGCGCTGCTGCCTTCGGCGCCTGCGCAGTGCGCTCTGGGGGCGGGCCGGGGGTCAGGACGCCTGGGTCCTTGGGGGAGGTGAGTGGGGGGAGCCCGGCGGGCCCGGGGCAGCGGGGGGGCCCCTGGGGGAGGCCGGTCGGGACGCCCGGGGACCGGGGAGGCCCGCGGTGGCTTGTCGTGGTCTCCCAGACCCCGCTCGGGGCAGCGGGGGCAGCCTGGGCCCCCCCGGGGACACACACACGGGGGTCTGTCCGGGCCCGGGGTGTCAGGGGGTGCCGGGTGATGGGGAGGGGGCTTGGGACAGGGCTTTGGGGTGCCCTGGGTTGGGGGAGGCTGTCAGGGCCCCTCAGGGCGGGGGGAGCAGGACGCCGGGGTCCTGGGGGAGGAGGGGCTGGACACTTGGGGCCTTTGAGGGGGGTCGGTGCCTTGGCGGGGGGAGAAGGCACCTGCGTGCGGGAGGAGGGGTCCTGGGGGGGCCGGGCCTGCTGTGGAGGGTCGGGGGTCGGGATGCCAGGGTCCCTGCGGGCCGGGGGGGGGCGCAGGCCCCCCCGAGTTGGCTGCCAGCCCAGGAGCGAGGCTGGCAGAGCGCGACAGGCCAGGCCCCTCTGCCGCAGGGCTGGACATGGCGCTGCGCTGGCTGTACCGGGCTGCCCGCACAGGTGAGGGCTGCGCCGGACCCCCCCCTCGCCCCCTCCCCCTGTCCTGACCCCCCCCGACACCCCTCTCTCTTCTCTTTCCCCCCCCCAGGCGCGCCGGCCCCCCTGGGCTACCTGCGCCCTCTCAGCACCACCGCCCCCAGGGACTGCTACAGTGAGTAGGGGCACGCTGCCCCCCATCCCTTCCCCTCCCAAGCGGGGGGTGTCTCCGTGCACCCCCTCCCCGCGGGTGGGCACAGCTTCCCCCTCTCCACAGAGTACGTCAACGTCCAGGAGCCGGCCATGGACATGCGGTCCATCACGGACCGGGCCGCCCAGACCCTGCTCTGGACGGAGCTTCTCCGCGGTGAGTCCTGGCCCCGGCGGCACGGACCCCTCGCGGCCTCCCCGCGCACGGCCCCCCGGCCCGTCTGCGGCCCCCCGGCCCCGCTGCGTGTGCCGACACCCCCGCCTCTCGCTTCCAGGCTTGGCCATGACGCTGAGCTACCTGTTCCGGGAACCGGCCACCATCAACTACCCCTTTGAGAAGGGCCCGCTGAGCCCCCGCTTCCGGGGGGAGCACGCCCTGCGCCGCTACCCCTCGGGAGAGGAGAGGTGCATCGCCTGCAAGCTCTGCGAGGCCGTCTGCCCGGCACAGGTCAGCCTTCGGCCGCCTTCACCCTCCGCCGGGGCTCGGGGCGGGGGGTCCCCGGCGCGGGAGGTGACGATATTCCGCCCCGCGACAGGCCATCACCATCGAGGCCGAGCCGCGAGCCGACGGCAGCCGCCGCACCACCCGCTACGACATCGACATGACCAAGTGCATCTACTGCGGGTTCTGCCAGGAGGCCTGTCCCGTGGACGCCATCGTGGAGGTGAGCCCGGGGGGGCGGGGGGCAGCGCCGCGGGGCAGCGAGACACCCCTGCCCCGAGGTTGGGGGTCCGGTAAACCCCGACGGCGAACGTCTCCCGTCCCGGCAGGGCCCCAACTTTGAGTTCTCGACGGAGACGCACGAGGAGCTGCTCTACAACAAGGAGAAGCTGCTCAACAACGGCGACAAGTGGGAGGCCGAGATCGCGGCCAACATCCAGGCCGATTACCTGTACCGGTGACGGCCGGGCGCCGCCGCCTCTCCTCCCCGCTCCCCTAATAAAGGGTCTGGGGGGGGGGGGTGTCTGCCACCCCCGTCTGCGCTGGGGGCACCAGCCCCTTCCTAACCCGGAGCTCCGGCTTTCTCCGTGTCTCTTCCTTTCCGCTGGGGATGGGTTGAACGGGGCGAGGGGGGGCCTGGGGGGTGTGTGGTTGCATTTTGGGGAGGGGGACAGGGGTCCTGGGGATGCCGTTGCCTGTGTTGGGGTTCGGGAATGGGAACGTGGGGAGCGTCGGTAGCAGGGAAAATAGTGGGATGGGGAGGGGAGGGCCAAGGCTTGGGGGGGGGGGGGGGGCAGGCGGGCAGAGACCAAGGGGCAGTGCTGCAGGGGTTGGAGGGCTTGGGCGGGGGGTGCTCGTGCCCCTCTGCAAAGGAGGGGGTGCTCGTGCCCCTCTGCAAAGGAGGGGGTGCTCGTGCCTGCAGCCGGCTGTGGGAGAGCCATTCCCAGCCCCCTGCTTCCCGGGGCAGCCAGGGAGGGGGGTCGCGGTGTTACCGTTTGGGGGTTTCCCGGCTCCGGGGGGGGTGGGTGTGTTTCCATTTCCATGCTCCTCGGGGTGGGGGGGCAGTCCTGGCTCCCAGGGTCCCGGTTCGGTGCTGCCCTCGGAGGGGAGGGTGGGGGGGGGCCTGTCCCATCCCAGTGGCTTCCCTGGGGACGCGCTGCCGGGGCGGGGGGAGGTCCCGCGGCCGGGGTGGGGGGGCCGGTCCCTCCCCCGCGGCCGGGGTGCGGGGGCCGGTCCCTCCCCCGTGGCCGGGCCCTTCCTGGGGAAGAGGAAGTGCCGGGCTCGGCCAGCCCCACGCTGCCGGGTAGGGGCGGCCCCACGCCGGGGGCAGGCGGCACCCACGGGGAGGTGGCGGGTGTTGGGGGGGGCGGTGGGCGGACCGGGACGGCCGGGGCGGCCCCGGGGGGGTGCGGTGGCCCTGACTCAGATGCAGCTGATAGCCGAGGGGGGGGGAAGCGGAGGGTATTTAGCAATCCCGGTGGTGGGAAAAGCCGCGTGTGACGGGCTGGTCACTTCATTCCCCCCCCCCGGTCACGGCTGCGGGGACACCCCGGCTCCGCAGCCCCCTGGGGTGACCCCCCCACCCTGCCGTGACCCCGTTTCCCTCTGGCCGCTCCCGCAGGCGGGTGCCCTGTGACCTGCGCGCCCCGGGAGGCAGCGGGGGTCCCGGGGGGGTGGCGGGGGGGCACCATGGGGTCCCTGTTCCGCAGCGAGGAGGTTTGCCTGGCCCAGCTCTTCCTCCAGTCCGCCTCGGCCTACAGCTGCGTCAGCGAGCTGGGCGAGCGGGGGCTGCTCCAGTTCCGCGACGTACGTGGGGGACCCGGGGGGGGGGGTGCCCTGGGGGGTGGGGGGAGGTTGGGTGGTGTGTGGGGGAGGTTGGGTGGTGGGGGTGCAGTGGGGTTGGAAGGGGGTGTGTGGGTGAGTTGGGGTGCTCTGGGGGGTGGGATGGGTGGGTTCGGGTACCGTGGGGGCGGGGGGAGTGGGATGGGTGAATTTGGGTGCCCTGGGTGCAGGAGGAGTGGGGTGGGGGGGTTTGGGTGATGTGGATGCAGGGGGGGTGGGGTGGGTGGGTTTGGGGGCTCTGGATACAGGAGGAGTGGGGTGGGTGGGTTTGGGTCCCCTGGGTACAAGGGGGTGGGTTTGGGTGCGCTGGGGAATGGGATGGGTGGGTTTGGGTGCCCTGGGTGCAGGAGGAGTGGGGTGGGTGGGTTTAGGGGCTCTGGATGCAGGAGGAGTGGGGTAGGTGGGTTTAGGTGATGTGGGTGCAGGGGGGTTTGGGGGCCCTGGGGGTAGGAGGTTTGGGTGCAGGGGGTTTAGGGGTGGTGGTTGGGGGTCGTTTGGGGTGCTCTGGGTGCAGATGTCTCAGGGGGCTACTACTGGGGGCTGTGGCACGGTGCTGGGGCTGCCTGGCCCCCTGGGATGCTCGACCCCCCGCTCCCACCGGGGCTGTGCCATGACCGTGTCCCCCCTCCCCGGCAGCTGAACCCCAAGGTGAGTCCCTTCCAGCGGCGCTTCGTGGGCGAGGTGCGGCGCTGCGAGGAGATGGAGAAGACCTTCGGTGCGTGCCGGGGGGGGGCTGCGGGGCCAACGCGGGGTGCAGGGGGTGCTCCCCCTGCCCGCCCGCCCCCCCCACCCCCCATCTGACCGCGGCTCTCGCAGCTTTCCTGCAGCAGGAGCTGCGCGGTGCCGGGCGGGTGCCGGCGCCGTGTCCCGAGAACCCGCGGGCGCCGCTGGCGCGGGAAGCGCTGTGGGTGCAGGAGCAGTCGGAGCAGCTGGCGCTGGAGCTGCGGGAGGTCAGCCGGAACCGTGCGTCCCTGCGCGGGCGCCTGCGGGACCTGCGCCAGTACCTCCACGTCCTGCGCGAGGGCCAGCGCTTCACCAGCCTCTCGGTGGGTCTGCGGGGGGGAGCGGGGGGCGCCGTCCCGCACCCCGCTTTTCTGCGTCTGCCCTCCCCCAGCCTCATCGCTTTGCTCCCCATCGTTGCAGGACCCCCTGGGCTCCCCGCCGCGGCCCCGGGCGTTCTCTGATCGTGAGCCCATCCTCGACCCCTCTGTGCACCAGCACCTTGACCGCAAGATCAAGTAAGTGGGGTTGGTGTGTGGAGTGGGGGTTAGAGAGGAGCTATGGGGTGGCCATGGGGCAGTGAGCCAGGCTGTAGGATAAGGGGTTGGAGATGAGCCATAGGGCAATGGTGTGGCCATGGGGCAGGGATGGTGGGTAAGGGTATAGGGTTGGGGTTGGGCTATGGGGCAGTGAGCCAGGCTGTAGGATAAGGGGTTGGAGATGAGCCATAGGGCAATGGTGTGGCCATGGGGCAGGGATGGTGGGTAAGGGTATAGGGTTGGGGTTGGGCTATGGGGCAGTGGGCCAGGCTGTAGGATAAGAGTTGGAGATGAGCCATAGGGCAATGGTGTGGCCATGGGGCAGGGAGGGTGGGTAAGGGTATAGGGTTGGGGTTGGGCTATGGAGCAGTGGGCCAGGCTGTAGGATAAGGGTTGGGGATGGGCTGTGGGGCAGTGACATGTCCATGGGGCAATTGGGAAGGCTATGGGATAAGGGTTGGAGATGGGTCATAGGGCAGGGGTAAGGCTATAAGACAAGGGGTGGAGATGGGCTGTGGGGCAGTGGCGTGGCCGTGGGGCAGGAGCAGCAGCAGAGCCGTACCCATCCCAGTGTCCCCACCGTGTCCCCGCAGCTTCGTGGCCGGCGTCGTTCACCCGTGGCGGGTGAACGCCTTCGAGCGGCTGCTGTGGCGTGCCTGCCGTGGCTACCTGGTGGCCAGCTTCGTGGAGATGCCCGAGCCCATGGAGGACCCGGCCACGGTGAACGAGGGACCAGAGCTGGAAGGGGGCAGGGGACAGCCAGGGGGCCGGGGCTGAACGGGGGCTGTGCTGTCCCCAGGGCGAGAGCATCACCTGGATCATCTTCCTCATCTCCTACTGGGGCGAGCAGATCGGGCAGAAGATCCGTAAGATCTCGGACTGGTGAGCCAGCGGCACTGCGCGGAGCTTTATTTAGCAAGACCCACTCTGGCCTCCACTCAGGGACAGGCTGGGGCCCCCCCCCAGGGACCCCTGACACCCCCCAACCCGGTGGTGTCCATCCATCGCAGCTTCCACTGCCACGTGTACCCCTACCCAGAGAGCGAGGCCAGCCGGGCGGACACCATGAACGGGCTGCACAGCCAGATCCAGGACCTCAGCGTGGTGAGCATCACGGGGGAGGTC
Source organism: Rhynochetos jubatus (assembly GCA_027574665.1). Lineage (NCBI taxonomy): Eukaryota > Metazoa > Chordata > Aves > Eurypygiformes > Rhynochetidae > Rhynochetos > Rhynochetos jubatus. The sequence goes on from CM050663.1 coordinate 1,255,647, forward strand.
TGGGGGGGGGCCACGCTGAGACCCCCCCCCCCGATGCCTGACCCGCTGGCGGGTGCCCGCAGGTGCTGGAGGAGACGGAGCAGTACCTGGCACAGGTGCTGGACAAGGTGGCGCTGGCGCTGCCGACGTGGCGGGTGCAGGTGCAGAAGATGAAGGCCACCTACCTCGTCCTCAACCAGTGCAGCTTCGACGTCACCGAGAAGTGCCTCATCGCCGAGGTCTGGTGCCCCGTGCGCGACCTCACCCAAGTGCAGGATGCCCTGCGCCAGGGATCGGTGGGTTGCTCGGTGTCCCCGTGTCCTTGTGCTGGGATTTGCTTGGTGTCCGTGTGTCCTCGTGCCAGGGTTTGCTCGGTGTCCCCATGTCCTTGTGCCAAGGGTTGTGTGGTGTCCCCATGTCCTCGTGATGGAGGTCGTTTGGTGTCCCCATGTCCTCGTGCCGGGGTTTGCTCGGTGTCCCCATGTCCTCATGCCAGGAGTTTTGTGGTGTCCCCATGTGCTCGTGCTGAAAATTGCTCGGTGTCCCCATGTCCTCGTGCTGGAGTTCATTTGGTGTCCCCATGTCCTTGTGCCAAGGGTTGCTCAGTGTCCCCATGTCCTCGTGCTGGAGGTCACTTGATGTCCCCATGTCCTTGTGCCAAGGGTTGCTCAGTGTCCTCGTGCTGGAGATCGCTCGGTGTCCCCATGTCCTTGTGCCAAGGGTTGTGTGGTGTCCCCATGTCCTCATGCTGGGGTCGCTCAATGTCCCCTTGCCTTCCTGCTGTGGTGGGGTGGGTGCCGGGCAGGGGGGTGCTGTGGGTCAGGTCCCGGGTTCCTCCCCCGCAGTACAAGAGCGGCTCGAGCGTGGAGTGCTTCGTGCAGCGCATCCCCACCTCGGAGAGCCCCCCCACCCTCATCCGCACCAACAAGTTCACCGCTGGCTTCCAGAGCATCGTGGATGCCTACGGGGTGGCCAGTTACCAGGAGGTGAACCCTGGTAAGATCCCCCCAGCCCCCTACCGTGGCCCAGAGCTGCAGGGGGGGCCTCGTATGACACGGTTCTTGTGCCCCCGCAGCGCCCTATGCCATCATCACCTTCCCCTTCATCTTTGCCATCATGTTTGGGGACGTGGGGCACGGGCTGCTCATGTTCCTCTTTGCTCTCTGGATGGTGCTGTACGAGGACAGCCCCAGCCTGCGACAGGCCAGCAACGAGGTGAGGGGGCCACGGCGTGGGGCCAGGCGTGGGAGATGGTTGAGGGCATGGGAATAGGGTTGGAAGCGTGGGAGATGGTTGAGGGTTGGAGGTGTTGGGATGGGGTTGGTGGTACAGGAGGGGGATGGTGGTGTGGGAGGGGGATGGTGTGGGGCAGGGGAGGTGGTGTGGGACGTGGGAACCATGTTTGCCCCTCCCCCTTCCCAGATCTGGCTGACGTTCTTTGAGGGGCGCTACCTCATCCTGCTCATGGGGGCCTTCTCCATCTACACTGGCTTCATCTACAACGAGTGCTTCAGCAAAGCCACCGTCATCTTCCCCTCTGCCTGGAGCGTGGCCACCATGGCCAACCACTCCTCCTGGAGGTGAGACCCCAGACCTCCCTGGGAACACCCCCCCGGGTCCCTGCCTGCACTGACACCCCCCCTACCCACAGCTCTGCCTACCTCGCCACCCACCCGTCCCTCACCCTGGACCCCAACGTCACCGGTGTCTTCCAAGGACCGTATCCTTTCGGGATCGACCCAGTGAGTGTCCCGCAGGGGAGAGGACGGGGTGGGACCCTCGCTGGGGTGTCCCAGAGTCTCACCCACCTTGTCCGACGATAGATCTGGAGCTTGGCCACCAACCACCTCAACTTCCTCAACTCCTTCAAGATGAAGATGTCCGTGGTTTTGGGCATCGTGCACATGGGCTTCGGAGTGCTCCTGGGAATCTTCAACCACGTGTGAGCCCCCGTGGCTGCGCCCACGCTCACGCCAAGGGGACTGGGGTGGGGTGGGCAAGTGGAGTCCTGTACCCCTGCGTCTGGGTGGGAGCCTGGGACACGTGGGGACGCGCCGTGCCAGGCTGAGCCCGGCTGATGTCCTCCCCACCCAGGCACTTCCAGCAGCGGCACCGGTTGGTGCTGGAGCTCCTTCCCGAGGTGGTTTTCCTCCTGGCGCTCTTCGGCTACCTCGTCTTCCTCATCTTCTACAAGTGGGTCAAGTTCAGCGCCGCCAACTCTCTGGTAGCCCCCAGCATCCTCATCCACTTCATCGACATGTTCCTCTTCACCTCCAACGCCGGCAACCTCCCGCTCTACCAGGGGCAGGTAGCACCCCACCGAGGCGGGCAAACACACCCTTCTCTTTGCCCAGTGGGGACCCCCGTGGGGATGGGGGTGTCACGGGTGGGGCCGTTCTCAGCTGGGGACCCTGAGACAGTGCCCCTGTGCCGCAGGTGCCGGTGCAGACTGCGCTGGTGGTGCTGGCCCTGGCGTCGGTGCCCGTCCTGCTCCTGGGGACACCCCTCTACCGGTGCTGCCGGCAGCGCGCGCCGAGGCCCACCCGCCCCGTGGTAAGGCTGGGGGCTGTGGGGGGGGCTCAGCTGGAGGGGTGCGATGGGGTTGTCACTGCCGGTGCTGTCCCCACGCAGCCGGACACCGCGGGGGAGCAGGAGCCGCTGCTGGAGGGGCAGGAGGCCGGCAACTCTGTCAACGCCATCAAGGAGGACGTGGAGAGCGGAGGGCGCAGCCCCGATACTGAGGTGAGGGGCACCGGCCCGGCGGGCTCAGGCGGTGCGGCGGGGGCGGCTGTGCCCCCCACCGATGTCCCACGTCCCCTCTGTCCCTGCAGCACTTGGACTTTGCCGAGATCTTCATGCACCAGGCGATCCACACCATCGAGTACTGCCTGGGCTGCGTCTCCAACACCGCGTCCTACCTGCGGCTCTGGGCGCTCAGCCTGGCCCACGCTCGTGAGTGTGTCCCCCCCACCGTGTCCCCCCCTCCCAGGGCCGGGCAGAGCCTCACACCCTCCTCCTGTCCCTGGTTTTTCCCTCCTTCCCAGAGCTGTCGGAGGTCCTGTGGACCATGGTGATGCGCAACGGCTTCGTGGGGCTGAGCTACGTGGGCGGCGTGGTGCTGGTGCCCGTCTTCGCCGCCTTCGCCGTGCTCACCGTGGCCATTCTGCTCGTGATGGAGGGGCTCTCCGCCTTCCTCCACGCCCTGCGCCTGCACTGGTGAGTCCTCCACGGGGGTGCCGGTGGGGTGGGGGTGTCTGACCCTCCCCCGGTGCCACCCCTCACCGACCCTTCTCCTCCCCAGGGTGGAGTTTCAGAATAAGTTTTACGTGGGCGCCGGGTACAAGCTCTGTCCCTTCGCCTTCACCCCCGACACCTGGGAGTAGCTGGGGTGCCGGGGGGTGATTGGAGCATCCGACAGACCCAAACCCCCACCCTGCTGCAGCGAGCTTGGCTGGAGGGTGTTGAGGGGCTGGGCTGCACCCCCAAACCCCCCGAGGCTGGGGGTGCGGCTGTGGCGTCCCCCCCCAGGGCCCCCCCCCGGCAGCAAATAAAGCCGTCCCCATGGCTCGTCCCCCAGCTCTGCGTCTCCATCCCCTCCGCCACGGGCTGGGTGCTGGCGGGTTGGGGGGTGCCCCCCATCACTGCTGCCCGTAGCTGAAATTGGGGGCTGCAGTGGGGCTGTAGGTGCTGAGGGGGGGGAAGGCGGGCAGGGGGTAGGGCAGGGCGCGGGGCTTGGCCCCCACGTATACGCTGGGAGGGCAGGTGAGGTGCTGGAAGGGGGGCACGGGCAGCTCGGGGAAGCTGGGGGGAGCTGCCGGTGGGGCTGGTTGCTGGGGGACGGTGGCAGCCAGCGCCCCACAGCTGCGGGGTGCCCCTGGGTGGGGGAGAGGCAGCAACAGGGGGTCAGTCCCCCCCCCAGCCCCCCTACCTTTCTCTCGCTTCTCGTGGTGGGAGGGCAGCGCGGTAGCCCGGGCACGGGGCATTGCACCCAGCGGGGACCCTGATGGCACCCCACACCTGCAAGAGAGATGGGGGGCTCGGGGGGGTTGTCACGGAGCCCCTCATGGGCATGTGTCAGGGGAGGGGAGGTCTTACCATGGCTCAGGGTCACCATCCCGAAAGCCCTTGGCGAAGGGGTTGCTGGCAATCTTCAGCTGGGTGATCTGCGGAGGGGAGAGGGGTCAGGGGGTCCCTGCCGGGGGGGACTTTGGGGTGTCCCCCCACGCCAGGGCTCACTCGGTGGTTCTGGTAAGCCGTCACCGCCATGAACTGGGTCTCGGGGAAGCTGAAGGACTTGAAGTTCTGGTGGGCGAAGCGCTCGCTGTCCCGGCGCGGGTCCACGAAGACGACGTGGAAGCGGGGCTGGTAGCGGTGCATGGAGTTGAGGATGATCTGGGGAGAGAGGGGAGGTGGGCAGGACCCCCCCCCTCCCGCCCAAACCCCACGCAGGGGTCCATCGTGTCCCCCATCACCCCCAGCCCCGGCGCCGGGTCCTCACGTGGCCGTTGTCGTCCAGGAGGTTGTTGGTCAGCTTGAGCTTGTCGAAGGAGACGATTTGCCGCATCCACTGAGCCCCCTTGGCCGGGGAGTCGGGGTGGAAGTGGACGCGGCCGGGGGCTGCCGGGTCAGCCCGTCCTGCTGCCAGCCACGAGGAGCTGTGGAAAGCGTATCTGCGGGGCCGGGGGGAGGCTCAGCACCTCCAGAATCTGCGCCCCCCGCATCCCCATCGCTCCATCCCCACCTGTATCTCTTGTCATCCAACGGCACAAAGTCCATGAGCAGGACGTAGTCGGCCAGTGGGTCCAGCCCCGACAGCTTCACCTGGAAGGTGGGGAACATCCTCCTGCGGGGAGGGAGGGTGGGAAAGGGGGTGCCCTCCCACCTAGCAGACCCCCAGCCCCACTGCAGTACCTACCTGCCCGCTTTGGTGACAATCATCTCGGTGCCCAGGCGGTTGAACTCCTCCCAGAGGCTGCCCATCTCCAGCCGTGCCGCGGCGTGGCACACGCGCCGGTTCTTGCCGCTGGTCCCCAGCCCCTCGCTTGCCCACCCGAGTCCGGTGCCACAAGGGGGACCCTCGCCCGGACCCCCCAGGAAGGCTGGGGAGAGGTGAGGGGGTGTTGGAGTGGTCCTGCACCCCAGATGTAGGAGCAGACGCCATGCTCAGCCAACCCATTGCGTCCTCCCTCCCTGGAGGGGGTGGAAGGGCTGGGGAGACCTGGTCCCCCACTGTAGGGGGGTTTTGTCTCCCTTCCCATTGCACCCCCACTTTCTTGTGGGGCGGGGCAAGCCAGCACACCCCAAAACCACCACGGGACCACCCCCCGGGTGCAGGAGCGCGTTGCAGCGCGTGGGTTTTACCTGCCATGGGTGCGAAGGGTGGTCAGGGGGTGTCCGTGGCTCCGTTCCCCTCGGCACGGCAGCAGCAGGGACCCCAGTGAAGCCCCCTCCCAGCGCAGAGCCGGTTGCAGACTGTCCCCCGCAGCTTTTATGCCCCCAGCTTGGGGGGTGGAGACGTGGGGGCTGGAGCACGGCCCCCTTCCCCGACCTGCCTTGACGCGATGATGATGGACGGGAGATGAGCGGTGGCTGTGGGACCGCTGGGACCACCGCCACTCCCCGGGTTGGATTTTGGGGTACCCTGGGCTGGGGAGGGACAGGACTAGGGTTCTCCTTGTCCCCTTTATGTCAGATGGCTGAGCAGGGGGAGAGGGGGGCTGCTCTGACCCTCTCCCCTGGGCAGAGCCCCTCGGCACACGTCAGCCGCCCGTGCGCCGACAACCTGCCATCAACACCTGCTATTGTTTTGGGAACCACATCGAGGTGTTGAGACCCCCCCCAAAGTGAAAAGCCTCTGCAGCTCCGGGAGGGGGTGGAGAGGAAAGGGCTCCCCACTTCCCTGCACCCAGGCCAAATGCTGGACCTGTCTCTGCCCCGGTACCCAGGACCCCCAGTTCTGCCCTGGGACTGAGCCCCCTCCACCCTCAATCCCTCCGCGCTCCACCTGACAGCGGGAGATGGATGGGGACAGGCCGGTGCCGCAGGGCCAAGGGATGCATGTGGGGAGGTGACGGATGCAGGGGCGGGGGGATTGTGGGAGGGGGAAAGCAGAGGGGCTATTCCGGAGCCCCCTCCTTCCCCTCCGAACTGCAACGAGGCCAAGGACACCATCTCGTTGCACAGCATGGGATGGTATTCACGTGGGATGAAGGATGCTGGGGCTCTAAGGAGGGGTCTGGAGGGAACAGGGGGCATCCTCATGGGAATGCCGATGACTTTCTGTCCCCAGCGGTACCCTGGTGATGGTGGCAATGGGCACAAGCTGAAATCTGTCCCTGCCTTCCACATTTTTCTCCAGACTGGGACTAAGCCTTCACTTCTGCTTTGGGGTCAGCACTTAAATCCTTCCTGTGGCTGCCGTAACGCGGAAGGAACCCTCTGGCTCCTGTAGCTGCAGGGTGGCCAAGGGGGGCACTGGGGAGGGACCATCTCCTCAAGTCCCCCCTCCCCGTGTCTGTCACATCCCCGCACGTGTCCCGCGGCGCCGGCTCGGCCCCATCCATCTCCTGCTGTCAGCTGGGCCGTGGCCGCGGGGCCGGTATCGAGCGGGGAGATGAGGAGGTGCGAGGCGGCGTTGACAGCGGGGAGGATGGAGGGGGCTCAGCCCCGGGCAGGATCAGACCAGCCAAGGCTCATCCACAGCATCACACTCTGTTCTGCAGCTGATGTTCCTGCTGGAGCGGCAAGGAAAGGCCAGGGGTGCAGCCCTGGAAGGGTTTTAAACCCCAAACGCTGTGGTTTCTCCTCGCTGAGAGCAGAGGCAGAGCCTGGATCTGGCCACACTCCGGTGCAAATCCGTGTGATGTTTATTTTCCTCTTGCGTTTGGCCCTGGGAAGTTTCAGGCTGGTCCCCAAAGGGTGTGGGTCAGGTCTTTCTGCATATAAGCTAATTCCCACTCCAAAATGTGTCCCCTGGCCTCATCCCACGGTGGTTTCTGCTGCCCTTGGCACTCTCCTTCGCTGAAAAGGGTGTAGGAAGAGGTTGACCACGTCTCCTGTTGGGTTTAGGAGCCCTCAGAGACAGGGCCAGCCCTTGCCCTTTCCTTCATCCCTTCAGAAGGGCCCTTTTCCCCACTTGCTGCCCTTTTCAGTCCTTCTTCATGCTCCTTATCTGACCCGTCCCATCACCTTCCTCCTGGTTTTGGGCACCTCACCCTCGGGCTCTCGTTTGCCCTTTTGGCTGGTGCATTTCCAGCCTGATGGGTGGAAGAAGTTCAATGTCATCACCAAGACAGGGGGCATGAGGACCATGAGTTCCTCAGTCTCCAGCAGAATCAAGAGGTAAATCCCCCTGGAAGCTGTCTCCAGGCAGAGGAAGGACAGGAGGGTGACCGTGAGTGCCCAGCATGGACGTACCAAGGGTAAGTCATGCTTGACCAACCTGAGCACCTCAGGGGATGAGATGATGGCTGTGAGGACGCAACAGAGAGCACTGGATGGCGTTAACCTCAACTTTAGCAAGGTCACCACGATGTTCTGTTGGCTCCTTGCAGCCAAACTTGTGAGCTATGGTTTGCAAACGAGGTGTTTAAGATGGGTAGAAAGGTGGGTCATCCTCCGTGGTGCCTGGGGCTGCTGATGGACCCTGTCACCAGCCCTGCTGGGACTGTGCCCCATCGGTGAGGTCCCTCTCAGCTCCCTGGCATGACAATGTCAAACAGCTTGTGGAGCTGCTGCTGTCTCTGAAGTGTTCAAAATGTGGATGTGAAAATGGGGTGTTGTCCTGGGGTTTGCTCTGAAGAGACCCCAAAGACCTGTTGTTCTCTCAAGCTGAGGTTATCTCCTCTGGGTACACTTTTTCTCCAAACTAAGAAGCGCAGAGAAGTGATAACAACCTGCTTTGGGCTTTGTCACTCTCCTGGGGCTCAATGAGATCCTCAGTCCCCCAATCCTCAAATTATGTGAGCTAGTGAGGGTGTTTGCTGGCGGTGGTTTATTTTCAGGTTCCCCTGCAGAGCTTCAGGCACACGTGTTTCGCATCCACCTCCGAGAGCACAAAGGGGGAAGCAGAGATAGTGCTGAGATGTAGGGGTCTTTCAGCTCCAGCACCAGACTCATGAGCAAGGACAGCGCGTGTGGGGCCACCCATCTCCCGCCGTTTTCCCTCGTGAGAAAGAAACAGCTCCTGTCTCCGGCTCACACCCTACCTGCAGGGTCCTGGGCTTCAGTCCTTCATGATACCCTGGATTTTCCACCAAAAACGAGCTGGTTGTCCTGTGTCCTCACCACACCACCGCTGAGAAGGGAGGACTGGAGCTTGCCCTCTTGGAGAGCACGCTCGGGAGGCTTCCTCTCCCCACTGACCACCCAGGGCTCCTGGATGAGGACCTCATTCCCTTAAAGAACGTTTTGGGAGATTACTGTTGCTGAGAAGCTGAGGCAGGTCCAAAAGATCAGTTGTTTGCCCCTCCAAATATTTTCAAGGAGAGATTACTGAGCTTTGGGTGTTGCCCATTTCCAGTTGAAGACTCCAGGAACAGGCTAAAGACTTAGGAAAAGTTTTTTATAGCTAAACCAGTGTATCAGGAGGGAGGGGAAATGGATATAAACCGCTCTGTAAGGTTTCATAGCCAGGGAGAAGTCCCAGCAGAGAGGGAGGAAGTGGGAGGTTGGCAAACGGCAACGTGAGGGTGAAAAATCAACTCTGCACTGAAAAAGCACCGTTTTACTCTGTGTTTCAGGTTGAGCTGGATGATCTCAGGCTGAACGCTAAAAAAGGGGACGAAATGCAGCGCCAAGGTAAAGCTACTCAGACGCGTAACCTCCGCACAGCTTTCCACGGAGGTCGTTGCTGAATGTCCCGAGCACCGCGCCGTGCCATGGGATTTTACAGCTTGAGCAAGGCTTTGCTTTCGCAACACCCCGTGTGTTTTACCCACACTGTGATATGACTTTTGGCAAGCTGTTTCTAATTGGTCTGTGCCTAAACTCTTCCTTTAGATTGCCTCTGAGCAGGTCCCGCTGGAAAGAGGGGTTTTCCACCCGGGAGATACCTGCCCGTTGCAGGAGAAACCTCCAGCAAGATGTTCACGCAGACAGCAGGTGTCCAACTGATGGCGGGAAGCAATTGCACCCAAGTGACGGAGTTCAGCTTAACGGGGTTCACACGGGACCCCGTGACTCAGGTCACCCTCTTTCTGATGTTTCTGCTCGCCTATCTTTTCACCATCCTGGGGAACCTCGGGATGATCGTGTTAATCATGGGCAGCCCTCAGCTCCACTCCCCCATGTATTATATCGGAGCAGAAGGGCATTGCTTATGCTGGGTGCGTGGCTCAGGTGTTCGTCTTTGATCTTTTCGGGATGACCGGATACTTCCTGCTGGCTATGATGGCGTACGACCGATACGTGGCCGTTTGCCATCCCCTGGTATATCCCATCATCATGTCTCCAAAATGTTGTTTCCACCTGGTGACCGGGTCATATCTCGTGGGGCTGACAAATGGTATGGGGCAGACTATCAGCATGCGCAATTTATCCTTCTGCGGCTCCGTCACCATCGACCTCTTCTTCTGTGACATTTCTCCTCTGATATCGCTCGCCACCTCCGACACCACCCTCAGCCACATTATCCTGAGGACTTCAGCGTCTTTATTTGGTGTGTCCAGCAGCCTCATTGTCCTGGTCTCCTACGTTCCCATCATCTCTACCATCGTGAACATCAGCTCAGCCGAGGGCAAGCGCAAAGCCTTCTCCACCTGCGCCTCCCACCTCACCACTGTGAGCATCTTCTACGGGACGTCATTTTTTATGTACTTAAAGCCCAGCTCAGACAGCTCAAGAGGAGGAGATAAATGGGTTGTGATGCTCTACACCTTGGTGACCCCCATGCTGAACCCCTTGATCTACAGCCTGAGGAATAAGGAGGTGAAGGAGGCTTTGAAGAGGCTCACAAAAATAAAATGATCTTGAATGTTGCCAGTTTATGGCCAGATAGAACGGAGCTGGGGGTGGCATGCTCAGCTTTTTAGCTAAACATCTCAGATCAACAATGTTTTTGGGGTCTTCTGCGCTTTGACTTACACTACGATTCAATTCAGTTTCATGAAGGGTGTTGCTCTCCCTTTCTTGGCAAACTGGAATAAACAAGGAGCGAGTTCCACCAAATCAAATTCCATGTCAAGACAGGGTTGTAAAGCCATTAAGGGCCGTAAGAACTGGCCTTAGGACGCCAACGCCTTTAGCGAGTAAAACAGAGCTGAGAGCAAATAACTGGCATTCTAGGCAGGAAATAATTTTTCATATTCATGCTGTTAATCGTTTAATGAGGTTTCATATGTCTCATTTAATTGTAGACAGCTAAAGATTTAAGTTAAATGCAGTACTCGGCTGACCTCTATGATGAATGAAGGCACTTTGAAAGCGTTTTAAGATGTGGTAGGGATGAATCCCCTGCCCAAGGGCAGATTCTATCAAGGAACCCCCATCCACTGCCCTACACCTCTGCTTTCTAACAGCAAGGAAAGCCACGCTCTGCATGCTGCCCGGAGCAGAACGGATCACAGGAGCTGTGGTTGCAGCCCATGACAAGCTGGGGTGATGCCGTTGCCTGCCCTGAGGTTTCTCCTGCCGCCTTCCTGCTGAGAGAGCTGCTGGGTGGTCGCACAAAGCGTGAAAAAAGCAGTAATACCCTGATTTCTGTATTACCTGAGGTTATACAGGCTGCAGCCTCTGCCGGGATCATGGTGAAATCTGGCTTAGCCCCAACACTATCCTAATAATTTGGGTTGGAGGGAGAAGCTGCTCAGTTGGATTAAATCAAGTCCAGACCAAAGGGGTTTGCTGATTTATTAATGACACACAACTAACAGGCACCCAGGGTCAATCAGACGAATCCTTTGTTCCCAAAGCTTCCTGATGATTCCCTGGTTATTATTTAAGCCAGTCAACGGTCATTGTCCCGGCTGGCGCTCTCAGCCTGGGGAAAACGTCCTCCCAGGCTGTTTGTGCTCCCAGTCCTCTCTTATCATCTGGGCTGCCCTGCCCAGGAGGGGCCTCCCTGGCCCCTGTTTCGGTGTTTGACCACGTTTAAGGTGTCTTTTTTCCTCCCTTTGTTTCTAACTGGAATTTCTCACATGACAAATTGGTGATAGAAAGTCTCAGATTTACCCTCAGCTGCAACATGAAGCACGTAGAGGACTTGCTGGGGGCATCAAGTCAGCAGGAATAAGACACTCTTTCTGCCTTCATGTATCCTTTCTCCGTCCCCAGAATGTGTTACAAGACGGCACTTAGCCATGGTTATTTCATGTTACATGCCAACTACACGTTTCAGGACGATGGGAGCCTGGACACAGCCATGGCGAGCCAGGTTCCCCTCTCTCCATCATCTCACATGTCCCCAGATGTTTTCACCTGGACCTGCAGAATGGGACCTCTAACTCCTGCGGTTCCCCCACACCTCTGCTCCTCTGTGACTGTCATGCTCAGGGTGTTGTTTCATTTAGGTGCAAGGAAGATTGATACTTTTTTCTTTAAATAAAAGAGTCCAGATTATTTTTAATGTTTTATGTCCAGTCCCAGAGCACCTCTTCCTGCTGCAGTGACCTACGGCCATTGTTTGGCTACAGGCAAAACACAATATTCAACGACTTTGCATCCAGCTGCTCTCGCCTTCACCATCACGCGGTGTTTAACCGGGAACGTGAGCTCTTAGTGTCTTAAAAACACAAGTCTGGCTACAACACTATTGCTCTGCCTGTTGTGGCTTCGGGCTGGAGCTGCTGCTCCCGAAACCGGAAGCTTTCTGCTCACTGTGCGAGCAGCGCTCGCTGTGTTTTGGGGAAACCAGCGGTTAGCCGCGTCTAACGGCTGCCGCTGACGTCCGCGGGGCCATGAGAGTGGTGGGCAACACCGCGCGTGGCTCCAGGAAGGGGAAGGAGCACCCACCTTCCCGGTGAGTCGTGACGGCATCTGGCTTCGCGTTCGCGCCCGTGAGCCGCCAAGCGCTTTGGTGTCCCTCTCCTCCGAACTGGCTCCGCTTTTGGACGGAACTGCCTTAATTCTTGTTAAATCTGTTTGAGACAGAGAGCCGAGCAGATACTGCTACCGTGGGGTAGGAGCCGCCCCCCCTTGTTTAGGAACATCAGACATCGAGGTGGCACGGTGTATTTAAATGTAAGGAGATAAGTCCTTTGGCTCAAGACATTTGAGGAACAAGTCACACAGTCGGTTTCTCTTCCTGCTTTCATGAGCACCAAACCTCTGTCCTGGGGATATTTTAATTCTGAAGCACATGATGCAAAAAATGGTTTTTCAAAGAGAGTTGAGTTTTTTTGTCCAAAATGGGTAGATGGGAATCACACAAAATTCAAGAGGGGGAAGTGCTGAGTCCTGGCTATGGGGAGGAATTGCCCCAGGTACCAGGACAGGCAGCCCGACAGAGGAGGACGTGGATGTTGTGGTGGCCACCAAGCTTGCGATGAGCCAACACTATGTCCTCACAGCAAAGATGCTCGCCAGCAGTCCGGGAAGAGCATTGGCAGCCGGTCAAGGGACTTTCTGCAATGACCCTCTGACCCACCGCCTGGGGAATGGGGAAGTAAAAGCTGCTTCGAGAAGGGCGGTGGGAGAAGAGGAATCATTGTGAAGGAACCGTTATATCAGTGGTGCTAGAAGGCAGACAGCAAGGCTGACGGAAAGAGGGAAGTGAGGAGGGAAGGAGTAGCAATACTCATTTCTCAACCAAGCAGTCCACATATTTAATGTCATCTCTAGTGGATAACACGAGCAGTGGTGTTTTTTTTATAAAAAAAAGCCTGCATGAATGAGAACAGGGGAAGAAAAATATACCAGGTAAAATTATAGTGCTACTGAACATCCAGGTGTGTGACTGGCAGATGGGTATCACATGGAAAAAACCAAAAAAATGGAGAAGAAAAATCCAGTACTGATTGAAATTCATGCACCTAATTGCAAATATCTAGAAGAGTCTGAATTCACTGTGCCGACACGTGCAGGGGTGATGCACCCTACCCTTGGAGACAGGCTTTCGGAGAGCTGCATCCCCGCGAATGCTCTTACGGGACCTGTTCTGAGACTCTGCCTCCTGGGAAGCTACGGTGGAAAACCGTGTTCGACTGTAGGTGGGAAACGACAAGTTATCTCCCAAAAAGGAAAAGGACAACACAAGGGTAAATTGATATCTGCATTTCAATCCATGTTTTCTTTAATCTATCCACACCTGCTCTATGGAAATACGTAGTACCAAGGAAAAGTTATCTAACCGATCATTGCGGATACAATGGAATCATTTCCTTAAATGAATCCATTATTTAAAAGTTACCTTTTTTTTCTCCCATGTTCCCAGAGAAGAAAAAAATCTTTCAAGTTCTAGTCTTCAACCAAAAACCTCCTGACCTTGTGTTTCACTCCTCATTAGGATCTTGTGTGCACGAGCTGAGTCGCTCAGGCTCCGCAGGCATCGGTTCTGATGTGCCTTGGGGATCCCGACCCTAAAACCTCGGAGAGAAATCTCCGTGTTTATCCCCGGTTCTCTGGGGAAGGCTCACTCTGTTTCCAGGTGCTCCAGAGACCCTTTGGTAATTCCTCCTGTGGGCGGGGGGTAAAACTTAAATCTTCCAGCCCTGTTGGAGGCTGCCATAAGGTTTCCTGGTTTTGGAAAGGCCGAAGGAACTTGTGTTTTGACTTCAGCTCAAGAACCAGTGAGTTTCTTCCTGAGAGCGACTTGAGATACCATCAGCCAGAGGGAGGGTGAAATTTTGAGAGGTTTTGAGAGAATTTTTTTCTGGATAGGGAAGGGCTTCCTTAGCTCCCCCTTAGTGGTCACCCCCTGCAGAAGCAGGTACCCTTCCGTGAGGGAATATTGAAGTTATTAAGGTCTCTCCTGAAAGAAAAAACCCCCCTGTACTCTGGTACATCTGAATCTTAATTCCTAACTCAAATTTTGGATAAAAATTCCTGATATTAGCAAACCCAAGACGCGCAAAGAAGAGGGTGTCCAAGTATAATTCGGATTAGAAGGGGGTGTTTTCCCCTTGAAGCTACACAGAGATGAAATTGCAATCAGGGCTGCTACTCTCATTTAAATTGACCCAAAGATACCACTACAGAGTCAGAAAATCACTTCAACGTGGGCTGTTACCTATTTAATCCAACGGTAATTAATGTGGCAAATTAAGGCACAATATTATTGTGTTTACTTGCCCCTAAATAAAAACCCCCTTATCCTTCCCAGCTTCCCCACATATTGGAAAGAATCTGGATGTTCATATGAAGACACCATTTGCAAGACCAGTTCTTTCCATAACGTGCCACCCAGAGCTTTAAGATTTAACCTTTAAGACTTCCCCACCACCACCCCAACCCCCTCCCAGGGTTTTGCTCTATTTGTTATAATTTTGTCAATATATTATTTTCCAATATACTATTTTGGCTCTTCAACCTGCCCACTGAGGATAGGGAGGGCGTTTTCTCTGCAAATAAGTGGGTGTATTCATCCAGGAAATCCCAATTCCTGCGCTAGCCTCAGGCGCTACGTATTCCTGCAAGCTGGGAGAAATAATTTCACCTCTTCCCTGTGTTTCTTTGTCTCCTCTGTGCTGGCACCGGGAGAATGTCTGGAGGAAACCACTCGAGTGTGACCGAATTTGTCCTCTTGGGCTTCCCTGACCTGCAGGAGCTGCTCTTTGTGACTTTTTTACTCATCTACATCACCACACTGGTGGGGAACCTGGGAATGATCGTCCTCATCGGGACAAACTCTCAGCTTCACGTGCCCATGTACTTCTTCCTCGGCCACCTCTCTTTCCTGGACGTCTGCTATTCTTCATCCATCACGCCGAAGGTCCTGTGGGATCTCCTTGTACAGAGAAATGTCATTTCTTTCAACGGTTGCATCACACAGTTTTTCTTCTTTGCAGCATTCGGCACCACGGAAGCCATCCTTCTGGCCCTCATGGCATACGATCGCTACGTGGCCATCCATGAGCCTCTGCGCTACTTGGCTGCCATGCCCCAAGGGGTCTGTGTCCAGCTGGTGGCGGGCTGCTACGCTGCCGGGAGCCTGAACGCCCTTGTGAACACCAGCGCTCTCCTCCGACTCTCTTTCTGTGGCCCAAACCTCATCAACCATTTCTACTGTGAAGTCCCACCGCTCCTGCTTCTCTCGTGCTCCGACACCTGGCTCAACGAGCTGGTGTTGACCGTGTGTGTTGGCTTCGTCATAACAACCTCAGTCTTGGCCATCGTCCTCTCCTACGCCTGCATCCTGTTCACCATCTGGAGCATCCGCTCTGCTGAGGGCAGGCGCAAAGCCTTCTCCACCTGCACCTCACACCTCATGGCTGTTGCCCTCTTCTACGGCTCTGCAGCCTTCTTGTATTTCCATCCCTTTTCCAGACACACAGATCAAGGGAAAATAGCCTCCGTCTTCTACAGCATGGTGACCCCCATGCTCAACCCTTTCATCTACAGCCTGAGGAACGGGGAGGTGAGGAGCACCCTCAGAAGAGCTGTGAACAAGCTCCTCTCCCGAACGTATTCCCGCAGGTCCTGCTCTAACCAAACCGGAGCAGGTGTCGCCCGCCACGGCGGAGCCGGCAGAAGAAATAAGGCTGACACCTGACAGGAGGAGGGCACCGTACAGTGCTGCACGGCTGGTGAGATGTACGTGCTCTACCTCGTGCTGAACACCACAGAGTTTGAATTATGAATGAATTCCGTGTCGGGGCTCCGTGAAAAATGTTACCTGTAATTACAGTGCCTGAAAGAATGCAGGAAAGGCAGACAACCCTAGAAACACTTACACTGCCAGTGAAACTTGTGGAGTAAATAAATTTATAAGCAGTGCTTCAACGTGCATGGTTCACACCTTTTACCGAAGAGGTTTTAATGCAACAACATTAAATTCTGTGGCCTGACAGAGGTGGCTCAGGGCAGAAGGGGGCAAGCTGAATAAAGACTGCATGTTTGGGAGGGACAGTGTCTTTCATAGCTTTGTTTTCTAATTCTCTAAGTAGTTGCCTAAGGTTGTGCTTTAGTACAATAAACCCCACTTATTTTCTCTCATTTGTCCAAGGATAGTCCATGGGGAACAGCACATCCCCACCCTTCATATATATTGCAGGCAGACCACCCGTGCTGGGGATCTTGCTCCCCGTGGACATCTGCCAGCCTGGAGCCACCACGCTGCAATGCTCTTTTGCCTAGGGGCGAGGTGGAGTTTTATGCCCTGTGACAAGCAGTCACACAACTTGGTCAGGAACGGCCTTTGAGGATGTTGTCTGAGCGGTCTTGGCTTTTCCCAAGACGTCATGTGGTGCTGGCAACACAGAAAGCATCCATGCTTCTGGCCATATGTTGTAATTAAATGGGCCTGACCTCTTTGATGGCTCCAAGACTCCCAGTGTTGGCCCAAACCCTCCCACCATCTCCTCTTCGACTTCTGCATCTCCATCCATGCAAAGATCATTTTCCATCCCAGCTGCAGCTTATTAATAATTTCTGCTTCCAGGTTTTGGGGGTTGAGTCACCTCGGTCCAGGAGTCATCCCAGCTAATTGTAGGCTTTCACATCTGAATGAGTCACCAGCAGTTCCCCTTATGGAGACAACGATGCATCTGGGGGCCTTGATTCATCCCAGCTATTTTAAACACTCACACCAGGCTGAAACACGTTTTTCTGGAAAAAATGGATGTTTTTCTCGGCTCGGCAGCGAAGGGTGGCGGGCTGACCCGGCTACACGGCAAATGTGCATCTTGCTCAGAGCAGTCGCACTCAGGGCATATTCTGAAGAGTTAATTTAAATATAAACTAACCATATTTACATAATTAACTAATTAATTAATTAATGTAACCGTATTTAGTGCTATAAGGGGGAAGCTTCAGCTCACCATGTTGGTGTTTGGGAGTCCTTCCAAAACCCCACTCAGGAGTGTGAAGGTGAAAGTAGCTTTTAAACAACAGTTCATAATTGGGCCGAGCACGGGTGCTCAGCATCCACAAAGCGCTTTCTGGAAGGAACAGAAAGGCAAGTTGGATGGGGACGGTGTCAGAGCTAGGCTTTCACTTCGACACGGAGGTTGTTAATAGCAGATGTTAGCTTCCTGAAGAAAGGTTTGTATTTTCCGTGGATGGACAGGAAATCATTCCCCAGATCTGATTACAGATACCAGTAGTGTTTTGTTCTTTTAAGAGCAGCAAAAGAGAAACTTCTCTCCATAAACCTGGCCGTGACTCTCACTGACGCCCGGATCCAGCTCTTGGTTTTTAAACAACAGGATATCCCAGGTAATGTTAGAATCAACTGCAGCAGCAGAGTTCCTGAATAGTTTTCCCTCCCTCCCCAGTAGCATTTGCAATACTTCTCCAAATCCTCAGCTATCTCCTAATCCTTGAACCTCTATTTCTTACACCAGTTATTTTTCACTCTCTGATTCCAAGAGGTAAGTTATATGTTCCAAGAGAATATATAAATATATTTATATATTTTACATATTTTTAAATGTATAAAATTCTTCATATATATAAAGAAGCTGAAAAAATACTCAGCTTGTATTTAACTTGTTGAAACTAATTGTGTTTATCACTGCATGTCTCCTCCTTAAGGAGCTGTTTCCGAAGTCATCCATTCCCAAGAGAAATTTCCCGCATGACACGCCCGGGAGGGCAGCGGCAAAACCCTTGGTCTTTTAATGAAAGGATCCTACAAACAGCGGCTTTTCTTGGTCAAGTATTGACTCCCTTCGTGACTGGTAAATCTCTCTTGTTTTTAACACCAGTACTGGGAGCAACTGGGGCTTATTGCTCAGATCAGATTTGGGGCTAGGAGATAACAAGCCTCTGATAAACCAAAAAGGGTCCCGAGATGTGAGCAAAGAGGTGAATTTTAGCCTAAATAACGCTATGAAAGGTTGAGCTGTTGCAAGGAAAGAAGTTAAGGAGCCCATTTTCACACAAAATCGTCACCCAAGCTGAAGGACCTCTCATGTGAACCCCAGGCATTTATAAGTTGCTTTTACAAATTTAAGGCAGCCACTAGCTGAGACTACGAGTAAAACCAACTGAGACACGCAGGCACGGCCACAGGCCAGCAGCTCCTCAGTCTCAGCTGATTATTTTAATCCAGTTTACCAGGACTCATAATTATTGTCCAGGGACTGGAGAGGGCAGCAGCTTGGACGAGCTGATGAAGCGTCTCTACAGATCTTTTAGGTTAGAAAAGGCCTTTAAGATCATCAAGTCCAACAAAGCATTGTAGGCCTGAGGTATGTTATGATGCTGGTGAGAAAACCTTGCCGTCCTCGAGCCCTGGTTTGTCTCAGACCTTCCACGCGAAGCAGAGCGGAGGGCTGGCGGCGCGTCTCTGCTATTCGCTATGCTGGGATGACCGCAGCGTAGAAGCGCTACTCGGGTTATTTGGCAAACCCCAAATTGTTTTAGAGGGGTGTGAAAGTTTCTGTAACCGACGTAGTGCTGGAATGAAGGATGAAAATTTGAGTGACTCAATCCGGATTTGAGGGAGCCGCATGTACAAGTCAAGGCGGGGCAGGTACGTTGAACTTTCCTCAGGCAGAAGGGCCCTTTCCAATGGTACAATCTGAAATCTGGTTTAACAGTCCAAAAACTCTCAGTGAGCAATTCCTGTGACTATTTCTAACTTCCACTTTGAGATGAGCTTAATTTTATCACTTCATTTTTTTTCAGAGCATTATCAGCATCTTACTCCCCCCAGTTCATAACGGCTCTGTAGCGTTGTTGGGGTTTCGCTGGTACTGACCTTTATAAACCCTTTCCATCGTTGTTCTCAACGTAGTGACATCACAAAAATGACATGGATATCACCATGTTTAAAGGGAGTTAATACTGGCACTAAATGTCCTGTTTCACGCTTAATTTCAGAGTTCCAGGGGAAGGAAGGGAAGAAATTTGAGTTTAATTTTAGTCTGTCCTGTAACTCCTAAAGGAAACTCTCCAAAACATGTCTCCATCTCCCTTTTTCACTTTCTGTTTTCTGAGACAGATATTTTTATTCTTTCAAATGCAGACTTTGATTTCTAACGTTGGAATAAATTGTGGTGGTTATCTGTCTGGATCTGATGAGTGACAAACTTCCTAACTCCATCAGAAGGTAGAATAAGCCTTTCTCTTTACCAAGTGCCTTTATCAAACCATTAGAAAACAGTTTCCTCATGAAGTTTACTTGCTTCAAAACGTGTTTTGAGACAAGCATGGAATGTGTTGTTCCTGCCTCTGCTATTTGTATTTCCTGATTCAAAATAAAAGCATCTTTAACACTTGTCTCCGCCATTCTGCTTTCCTACAGCATTGGTTACGATGATGGTTGAAGGGAATTGCACCCCCAACGCTGAATTTGTTCTCTCGGGGTTCTCCGAGCAGGGGGATGTCCAGGCTGTCCTCTTCACGGTCTTCTTGACGATCTACGTGGTCACTCTGCTAGGGAACGTGGGGATGCTCGTGTTAATCAAGCTGGATGCCCAGCTTCACACCCCCATGTACTTCTTCCTGAGCAGCCTGTCCTTCCTAGACATCTGCTATTCCTCCTCAATCACCCCCAGGCTGCTCTCGGATCTCCTAGCAGAAAGGAAGGTCATTTCTTACCCTGCGTGCCTCGCACAGTTTTATTTCTATGCAGTTTTTGCCACCACCGAGTGCTACCTCTTGGCGGCGATGGCGTACGACCGCTACATGGCCATCTGTAGCCCACTGCTCTATGCCATCTCCATGCCCGGTAGAGTTTGTGTGCTGCTGGTAGCTGGCTCGTACCTCGCTGGGATCGTGAATGCCACTCTCCACACCGGGATTGCACTTCGGTTGTCCTTCTGCGGTCCCAACGTCATCAACCACTTTTACTGTGAGGGGCCCCCGCTTTACGCCATCTCTTGCACGGACCCCACCATCAATGAGATTATGATGTTTGTTGTGGTTGGCTTCAACCTGTTTGTCACCAACCTGACCATCCTCGTCTCCTACACCTACATCCTGGCCAACATCCTCAGGATACGCTCAGCCGCGGGCAAACACAAAGCCTTCTCCACGTGTGCGTCCCACCTGATCGCCGTGACCCTCTTCTACGGATCCGCTGCGTCCATGTACTCGCGACCCAGCTCCAGGCACTCCCAGGACCTCGACAAAGTGGCCTCTGTGTTCTACACCATCGTGACCCCCATGATGAACCCCCTCATCTACAGCCTGAGGAACAAGGATGTCAAGGCTGCGCTGGGGAGGGTGTTGGAGAGGAAACGTTCATCTGAAAAATAACTTTCCCTGGTGCATCCGAGGAACTGAGAGATCTCAGAAACGTTTATACTTTCCATTTCTGTACTGCTACACGATAAAAGAAGCGGTGCTCTCCTGTGAGCTACTGGGGACAAAGGTGTTGGGAAACCTCTGCCTTGTCCTAAATACTGGGTCATTAACTCCTCTTCATCTGTCTCAGGGGTGTGTTAGCTACTTTTATTTGTGTTTATAGCCTGATACTACTTTAATTTCAACAATTTAAGCCCTTCTGACCCTTTGCAGTTGGAGAACGCATTGCCACTCGTCTTAAACACTGGCAAGTGACACCTATTGCTTTCAGCGCGACAGCGATGACCAGAGCCCTGTCCATATCAAATGATGGGCACGTTTCTGGTGAGCGCAAGGCTCAGGTAATTTAGTATTCCCAGTACTAGCGATAGACACTGAGCTTCATAACAAGGATTTACTGCAACAAGGCTCCTCAGGCCTTTTCTTCAACTTATTTTAGCTCGACTGCAGCTGTATTTTCATATTCATTTGGGAAACTTCTGCAGTGCCTGCAACTTGCTCAAGGACGGGAGGGAGCTGTCATCTGGCACGTCTTATGAGTAGTGGTAAAATCACCTGCTAGTCAGGTACCTGCTCCCTGTCCTGGCATTTTGAGCTTATTTTTGTTATATTATTATTAACTTGTGCTCAGTTTTGAGCAATTGTGTGATTTCCTCTCTAAAATAAACAAAATACAGAGGAACTATGAATGGACTTTAGCAATTGTAGTTTAGCCAAACCCATAGACAAATAGGAAAGAGAAGAGGGCTGACCAGGAACAAATATGGGGTGGAAACATATAAAAGTGATCCTGAGCAGACCAAGACTGGAGTGGGAGAAGCTCCCACTGTAACCAGTGCTCCCAACCTCATCAGCAAGGAGCTCAGGGTGCTGTGGTCACTGTGTCGTCCCACCAAGGAAGAAGGAGCACAGCCTGCAGGTGGGAATTTAACCTCGGGGATGAGGGACAGGGACTTTAATCAGGGAAACCTTGAGAGGCATTGCTCTCCATCCATCCAGGCTCACACATTTGTCCTTAAAACAGTCACATGCCAACACACTGACCCTCCAGCTCATTGACTTTGGGGCCTGGCCTAACTCTGACAAGCAAGGCAGCTGTAGAAATGCACTTTGTCCTTAACAAGGAAGAAAGTTTCTTTCTTGTTAGCCCCCTGCTAATTAATCCCTCAGGGCTTGTTAAGAAGAATGAGGTAAGTTGACTACAAGCCTGCTGAGAAGCTTTCATGGCAATTAGGAAACTTTCTTGAAAAGCCCCAGAAGGTCTTGTTAAGCTGATGACTCTCGGGAGGGCGGCTGGTCCCCGAGGGCCACACCTTGCTTTGGGAAGGGGAGCAACATCACTTGTGATGGAAATAGCTGCAACCACCTGTATGGCGAGAGCCTGGAGCTCAGGCCTGCTGGAGGGGTCTCTGTGGGTCATGCTGGCACAAGCTTGGTCATACACTCTCATTAAAGGAGGACACATCCTTGTCTTCATGACTGGTGCAGATAATGTGCTTCTCTTGGTTCTTGCTACTGGGGTGATTTGTTTCTGCCTGCTTTTGACCCCCTGGCAGAGGGAGTTAGGGAAACTTGTTGCACCTCTTCAAGGACAGTTCAGAACTTGAATTTCTTGCCATTAAGTGCCTTGGGATGGATCTGCTTGTGTCTTTCTTAATTCTTAAACTGCAAGGCAAGTTGAAGTACACTACATACGTCCTCCATGTCTGGCTGGTTTTCATAAATGTGATTTTCCTACCATTATGAATTTGGAACTGGAGAATAAGCATGGGAATGAGCTCACCTGGCTCTCAACATCCCCCAAAAATTCATGGTCTAATTATGAGATACTCAGCCAGATCCCCTCTAAAATATGTGGGAATAAGAGGTTGTTTTATCACATCCTTGGGCAGATGGTTAAGATGGATGTGGTGCAACAAGAGCAGGTCTGAGCATCGAAAGGACTGGTACCATGGACCTGCTGTCTATGGCATCTGCATTCCAGGGTACTTTTCTCTGGGTTAAGTTTATTCTGGTCAGGGGACCTGAACACCTACTGGAGGTCCAACTGCATTAGGTGCCCCTCTCAAGCCCGTTTTCAGTTTGTTTTCATCCAAAAGGAACCCAGTTCATGCTTGACCCAAGTCTGGAACGTGAATGAAAACACAGTGAGGGGAGAAAGCTGAGGGTTCTTCAAACTTAAACTCTTTAAACTGCACCCTTGGTCTGAACAAAAACTAGAAAAATAGAAACACACCTTTATTGCTCACAAATGGAAGAAAGGGACCCTGACTTAATCACTCAGCTCTTATTTGCCTGAATTTGAAGGAGATGAATCTACTTCGCACCACCTAATCCCTCCTCCCAAGAGTCTTAATAACAACAATAATAAAAAGAGCTTTATTGTTGGCTTTTTCCTTTCTACTGGACAAAACTTTATAAAAGATAAAATGATACTTTAATAACTAAGAAACTACTTCACCTTTTCTGCATGTTTTCCTACAAGTGGTGCTGGAAACTTTTCCTTAAATTGCAAGAAGGGAGCAAGACGCAGCGAAATTCCCCAGATCAGGCCCAGGTTTGGTTGCCCTCACATAGAAATCTGGTGCCATTTGCTCTGTCCTGAGGTGCCAAGGCCATTGGCATGCACTTGACACGTTTGCCATGCCACCTTCAGAAGAGTTGGGCCATTCCAGAGCAACATCTGAAAGCTCAGAGGGACACCCGAGGGCATATCCAAGGTGTTAATAGTCTATGTTCAGGCAACTGAACGCAATCCCAGCTCCCTCTCCATGCTTCTTGACATTGGTTCTTCCAATCTGGCCCACCTTATCCACACTGGTGTGAATGTTTTACTGGGGAAACAGTCGAGGACTGTGAAAAGTATGTTTACGTGGTGCAATACAGCATTGTGAAGAAATAACTGGGTCAGGTCAGGAGCAGAGGCACGTCACTTCATGGCACGTGGAGCTCCACCTGAGCTCCTGCTTTGTAAGGAATATTTAATCCAGGTAAATCACAGGGTGAAGAAGATGACATAAACAATGAGGCCAGCCACTGGCAAGATCCCATTTTACAGCAGATATAAATTACATATGGGGAGAGATGGGAAGAAGGGGAGGTCTGTCTGCACAGTGACATCTCCTGTCCCTCAGGATCAGGAGAGCTTTCCCTCAGGATCAGGAGAGCTTATGCTCCTGTGTTGCATCCTCCTGCACCCATTGTGAAAAGCAACAGATGAAAACACAAACAAGAGAAGGTAGGAACACTTCTGGCTGTACGGATCTTTGGGGAGGTAATCCCTGGTTTTTTTCTGTTAAGAAGCTCTCTGTCTCTTTGCCAGTCCCCTCAGTGCCTCCTTCACCTCCTGGTTCATCAAGCTGTAGATGAAGGGGTTCAGCATGGGGATCATCACTGTGTAAAACACAGAGACCACCTTGTCCCTCCTGAGGCCATCGGTGGGGCTGGGCATAAATGAAGAGGATGGAGCTGTGGTAGGGGGTAATGGCAGTGAGGTGGGCGGCACAGGTGGAGAAGGCTTTGTGCTACCCCTCAGCCCAGCGCATCTTCAGGACGGCAACCAGGATGGAGGCGTAAGACAGCCTCCACCACCACACCAGCTCATCTCACAGGGCAGAGCAAGCAGGTTATTTCCTCACCTCTCCCAGCAGCGCCCGTTGCACATGGCTGGGGGTGTTTATCCACCACCTTGTTGTGTTCCCTTAAGGACCCAGTCCCTGAAGTGCACAGTTCAGCTATTCAGTATGTCCTTTGCACCAAGCAAAACGTTGCTGCATAGTTGTGCATCTCCCAGAGATCCCCTGAGTTACTCCCCACACCCAGGAAGAGAATTTTCAGAGCTTTCACGGCTCTCCACATTACGTGCTCGTTATTTCCACCGTTATAGCTGCGGAACAAAGATGCAGTCTCAAGAACATCCAGGTTACTTGCATTTAGTTGATTCTTTTTACCAGTCTGAATCTGGGAGGAAACAAGAACTCTTCCTAGGAGTCTCCCCAGAGCATCCTTCACCTCCGTATTCCTCAGGCTGTGGATCAGGCGGCTCAGCGTGGGGATCATCAGGGTGTAGACCACTTTTTTCCTGGTCCAGGGCAAAACTAGAACAACACAGTCAATGGGGAAAAGTGGGAACTTTTCGGCAATATTCAGATAAGCTATTTAGGATGTTTATTTTGGATTAATTGCTTCCTAAAGGCAATGGGGTGGAGAATGGTGGGATGAAGAAGTCTACACCTGTGCATGACAGTATCCAGCTAAATCATACTCGGACTCAACAGCCGGTATCAAAATAAAAGCACTGAGGTAGCTATAAATAATCTGGAAAAGAAAAAAAACCCTCGACAACCCCATAATCAGCTCTCCATTTTTCAAAACACGCTGTTTCCAATTTCATTTTGCTGTTTCCTTCTGGAGTCCCACAGTCTGGGATGCACAATGAGAAATCCCACGCCAATCCAGGGGACTGGCCGTGACGACTAACACCAGACCGTGCTCCACATGCTGAAGCCACCGAGTGATTCATTTCTCGCCTCATCATTTATCTCCTTTTTTTTTGTTCCCCTTTGAGCAATTCAGCGCTCATCAAGTCAGCGTTGAAACTGTATAGATTTCGGTGGAATGAAATTAAACTTCAAGCAGAGCTTATGAGCATATTTGGATTGAGCTGCGTGCCGCTGTTAACCCATGCAGACCAGGTGGTTTCCAAACATGAAAGGTCTTCCCCTGCCAAGCGTAGAGTCCACTTATGAATTTTTCTGTGTGTCTTCTCTCATTCTTAGGAGAAATTTCTGCAGCTGGAGTCCAAAACCTGCCAGGTATCTTAGGGAAAAAGCCACACGGACTCTCAATATCTTTTTTGAGGGGTAAGTTTTACTTTCTGCCTTCCTTTGAATTAAAATGAATTAGAGGATTTTTGTCATTGTTGCACACTTGAGCACAGATTGTGTTTTTCTGTATTTCCTGAGTGACTAAGGTTTAATGAACAGAGTAAGGGTAGCGAGTAAAAACAACACCACAGGCTCAATCTGGCAGACGTCATAATATGTCAAGCTTTTCCTACTTTTGAAACTACCTTAAACGCCTGCCAGAAAATGCTGCTCTTGTCCTCCTAGACACAAATTCTGCTGAAAATCTGGTCACCCAGTGGCATTTAGCTAAGCTGTGAATATGGGATCATGTAGGTCTTTGGTGAGTTCACTCCCAGATAAAGGCAGAGTGACTTCAGAAAGGGAAATTACCAGCTGGTCATGTTCAACCGATCCCAAGTGCTGCCTGTATCCCAGAGGGATGCAGTGGCCGTACACAGGCTGCCGAGGGTTTTGGCTCCAAATCTCATTAGGAAAAAGTAATACTGAAGAAGAAATTCTGGCACAGAAGTTAATAGGGGACCTACTTGTGAGAAAAGTTATCAATATATTGAAATAATTGGTGCCTTTCTTTCTATATTGATATATTTTAACAGATGAAGTCATCCCTCTTAGCCATGGGGCTGCTGACGGCAGTTTGAAGTGATGGGGAGAGATTATCACTGGGCAGCCTGGGTATGTGCAGAGTTTGCCTGGGGGGTTTATAACACCTCCGAATTCCCATTGCCAAAACAAATCCGCATATGGACAGACACATTCCCGCTAATAATGTCAGGAATCAGTGGTCTCTGAAATGCAACTGTTGGAGGTTCTGAAAGCAGCAAGCTGCTCCAAGCAATGCAGACAGATCTCCAGCTCTGTAAACTGGAATCTGTTGGAGAAAGCAGAAGGGAAAGTGCTTTGTGGATCCACACATCAAGACCACAGTATCACGGATAACCTGTGCCACGGCGCTCGGACTCCACGGACGCATCTCAGCGGAAATAACTTTATTTAGGTGGTACCGCAGTTCTGGTGTTGACTTGAGTTTGGGTGATTGTCATGGCCTTGCTCTTCTCATCACTGCTCACAGCAAAAGTGAAAAAAAACCCCCCAAAACATGAAAAATCTTAGTGGGGGGACAATTACTTTCTTTCCGAAGGCGGCACAGGCAAAGATCAACATTTGGGGTGGATTTTGGAGCAAGTGGGTGCCAACAAGGGTAGATCAAGACAGCAGAAGCGGTTGCAAGAAATACCTTTGCGTTGCCAAAATCCAGCTTAAGGGGCACTAGGAAAGGCACTAGAGAATGTTAGATAAGAAGCAGGAGTGACCGCGGATAAAAGCTGGGATTTGGTTTTGGTGAATCGTGTAGACATTCACTTCCCGTCCACTCCCTCTCCTCAGCATGGCAGCGTGGGAAGACGTCTTCTTAAATCCAGGTATTCCAAGGAGATTGTTCCTGGACTTAATTAGTGAGCCTGGAGGCAGAGAAATTTATATTCCGGGTGGATTTTGCTTGTTGTCAAGCTTCTATTCTCCAAGGACTGGAATGGCTCCGAGGTCACAGAAATGAGTATAAATACCACGTGAACACTGAAAATACGGAGGGGGCTTGTCTGCCCTCTGGAAGGTGCAGCATCAAATCATCCCCAGTGCAGCTTTTAAGGAAAGAGCACTAAAAAGGGTTCTCAACAGTTGTTTGAAGATGAATTGCGGCCTCAGTCATCGTCCGGAGGAGCAGTCAAACTCATCCCGGCTGTTGAAGGAGCTGCGTGGACCCACACCGAAGATCTGAGTCTTGTTGGAGAGGCCGTGTCCAAAGTGAGAGCATCTTCTGTTCTGGCCAGTCCTCAGCCCTGCACCCACGCTGAAGCGGTGGGACATGAAAGGACACCCTGGGGCAAAGGTAAGTAGCCCTTTTTGTCTTACGGACTTGAAGATAGTGAGACAGAGGAAAGAAAGGGCCAGAGGTGTAAGGTATTTATAGCAACAAGCCTGAGAGCAGCCGAGAGAATCCTACACGGGAGGAAGACCCTCCTGCTTTAGAGTTTAGACGACACACGAGGAGACGTGTAGGTGTCGTCTTTGCACAGGGGCCGTGGCGAGGGATGGCCCTTGCTTATGTGGCTCTACATCCAAGTTAGTCGCCACTGTGCCACCGCAGATTTCCTTTCCTACAGGGCTGCCAAGACTGTGTACAGTGAAAACTGTGTGTTTACCTCAGCTTTAAAAGAAAAATGCCCACACTTTTGCTCTGCTTCGTTTTGCAAAGGGAAATGGAAGTCAACAGGAGAAGTATTTCTGCAAGTTGAATTGTTCAGTGTTGGTTTATTTAAAAAAAACCCAATTATTTTCAAAATGTACGTGTCATTTACTAAGGAAAAACCAAAATACAATAAATATCTTAAATTAGAAAAAAAAAAAAAGGTAATTACTAAGAAATGCCTAGTGTATTACCTTCCTCCTGTGTTAAATGTCCCCAGGAAGGCACAAATAGGAGGAGCTGAGGATCCCGCTGAGCTGCCCAAATAATTCTCTGCCACTCTACCTCTCTCCCCCAGGTTGAATGCATTACAGAGAATGACACCTGTCAATCACACTGACGTGCATGAGTTCGTTCTCTTGGGGTTGACTGCCCGCCCCGGTCTCCAGGTCCCCCTTTTCTTGGCTTTCCTGGCCACGTACATGGTGACCCTCTTGGGGAACTTTGGGATAATTGTATTAATCAGGACCAACCTTCACCTTCACACCCCCATGTACTATTTCCTTGGCCACTTGGCTTTTGTCGACGTCTGCTATTCCTCCATCATCCTCCCCAAAATGCTGGTGCAGATCTTGACGGAGGAGAAAACAATCAGCTTCTCGGGATGCGCAGCCCAGCTTTGCTTCTTCGTTGTTTTTGGGGTCACTGAGTGCCTCTTGCTGGCCGTGATGGCCTACGACAGGTACGTGGCCATCTGCAAACCCCTCTTGTACTCCACCATCATGTGCAGACGGATGTGCCGAAGGCTCGTTGCAGGTTCCTACGTCATCGGTGTCTTGCACGCGGTGACACACACCACTTTCGTCTTTACATTCTCCTTCTGCCACTCCAATGTTATCAACCACTACTTCTGCGACATTGCCCCGCTCTTAGCTATCTCCTGCTCCGACACCCACACCTACGAGGGGGTCATCCTCGCTCTCACCAGCATAAATTGTCTCAGCACCATGACCGTCATCTTTGTCTCCTATATTTATATCCTCCCCACCATCCTGAGAATCCGCTCTCTGGAGGGCAGGAGAAAAGCCTTCTCCACCTGCGCCTCCCACCTGAGCATCGTCACCATGTTTTATGGGGCAATCTTGTTCATGTACCTGCGCCCCAGCTCCACCTTTGCATTGGATGAGAACAAAACGGCCACCCTGTTTTACACCATCATGACCCCCACGTTGAACCCCTTGGTCTACAGCCTGAGGAACAAGGAGGTGAAGGCTGCTCTGAGAAGAACGGTTGGGAGAAGGCGGTGAGTGGAGGAAGCTGGTGACCAGGAGAGTATTTCCTTATTGCTGTTATTGAGTGGGACTCAAAATTCTACAAAGTTGTGTCGAGGATATTTCTTTATAATTTGTTACTCAGGATTATAAGGAGAGATCAGTTGACTGACACAGATGTAACTTCTGCAGAGCTGAAGGTGGGAGAGATGAAGCCCAACCTCATGCACCATCAATGGCCGATGAGCAGTGAGCAGCCCCTGTTCATCTCATTTCTCTGTTCAGTGACTGCAAAGCCGGGACCTCCCTGGGAATGGGTTTCCCGGATTGTTAAGGTTCGGAGGAGAGCCCAGAAGAAGGGTTAGGAACCCTTTTTCTACGGCGTCTCTCTGAAACCCAGTGCCTGCAGGGCTGGGTGAGAATGGGCAAGACCTGAAGGACTACAGGACATCAGTTACTAACTCCATCTCACAACTCTTCATGCTAGTTTCTCAAGCCGAGTCTTGTGGCTTGGCACTCTAATAAGCCTTTTCACTAAAAACTTGTTTCCTGCAAGTGAAGTTGCAGGTTGAGTTCAAGGTGTTTGGTCTTTACAGATGTCGCAGGGAATACTGGCGCTAATTCTCCTGGAAACCTCAGGGCAATTTGAGCTTTGCCTTTTCTGTTCCTAAAGCTCCTTCTCAGATCGTGTGCAAATGTAAATAATTTAATCACGTGTTGTGTCAATAGCAACTCTTTCAACATTTATTGAGCCACCGATGCTGTATTTTCCAGCCCTTTACAGCTGATTAAGAAATAGACTTTCTGTTTCATTCACCGAGAAGTTAGAGGAAGGAGATTGATATTGATATCCTGAAGGTCCCTCTGTCATAGTATTAATAAACAAATGACTTCAGGTAAAAAATACAGGCAACCAACTTTAAAGTTGGGATAAACCGTGTTCTTGCTCAAGTAAATTTTCCACCTAGTTGATATCTCCTCTCACCCTCAAGAAACAGGCCAATCTGTACGTAATTCACTCTGAGCACAGACACACAGTGGCAGCGATGACCAGCTCATATGATGCTCCCGAGATACTTGACGGTGCAAAGGTTTCGGTCTGACATCGCTGACAGAATGAACATGGGTTTAGAGACGTTGGACATCATTCAGAGGATTCCCAAATAGTTCCTAAAGCACAACAGTCTCTGGAGCTGCTGATGTCCCTCTGTGGAGAGCAGACAGCCCAGTTTTCCAGCAGGGGTGGGATTATCCATGTTTATGTACCTATGGCACGGATGTCCACATCGGAACTGGTGGCTCTGGGCTCCCGCTACATTCAGTGGTGAGAAACGGGCATTTTCAGACAGTGGTTAATCTCTCCCAGAGTAAACTAATAGGCCTTAATGCCCTTGATCAGCCTCACCTGGGGCCTCCAACCCCACCCTCTCCCATTTGCCCATGAGCTCTATTTAAGCTCAGCCCAGGGAGCTTGTTTCTCCCTTGGATTATGCTGGAGGAGGGCTGGTTTCCAGTTTAGCAATAGGTGTGGACAACTTTGGACTTCTTTGATTGGCACCTTTGCTTGATCACAGACCTGCCTGACCAGTGGATTGATTTGGCTTGACCACGGACCTGCCTCATCATCACCAACTTGCCTGATATTCTGGAGTCTTGGCTGAATTTGGCCCAGGTCTCTGGGTCTACCTTGCTCAGGTACTGTGGGATGGTCCCCTGCACACCATGGTGTCCCCCTTGGTTTCCTTTAAAGAGATTAAAGGGGACAAACCCCTGTGGCACTCCCCAGCCATCCCATCCCCACCCTTTGCACCCAATGGCTAAGCCAGCCCTCACGCTAAGAGGGTGCAGTCTCTCTCTCCAGGCCATGTCCCTACATGGGTACCACGGGAGCTGCTATTCTCATTGAGGGAAACAGAATAATATGTTCAAAACTATATTCAAGTGTTCTTTTCTGGTCCTTAGTGTCTCTTCCAGTTCCTAAATTGATGTTAGAACGTTGGTTTCCTGTAGGTTGGCAACATTTTGTTCTGGAAGTGTGTGGAGTAGTCTTTGTTTTCCAAGGCTTAGTAAAGATTGGTAAATCTTCCCAGCTTGGGTATTTCCATACCTCGGAGCTGCTGGCTCTGAGATGCTGTTTCTCAATCACCTCACAGCAATTTCTGATCTTGGTGTATTCTGGCTCCCAGAAGACAACCCATCTCAAGGGAACAGCTCCAGACTCCAAACCCTTGAAATCCTTGAGGGAACCTTCCAATTATATCTGAAGGGGAGTAAAAGCAAGAGTGGTTGGCATGGGGTGATGTGCTGTAGGCATCCCCACCGTCTAAGCTGGAAAGCAATAAATAGCGAAGACAAGAGCCTCTGGGAGACACAGCCACACACGGACATCGGCACCAGGTAGAATGAAACAGAAGAAAAGGAGACTCAGGATAAACTTGCTTCCCTGAAGCTCTGATTTATAAAGCAAGCTAGAAGGTAGGAAAAGAAGGGGTTTTTTCTCAAGCCAGTGATAATTCTGTGCAGTACAGTCATGTGGACAGATAAGGAAGCTCTGACTAGAGGCAATGCCAAAGAAATTTGGTAGTGATTGTCACAAGAACAAAAATTGCTATTTCTCTTTGAAAACACAACCTTTCCTACTGGTTGGGGTTATACTGGGACAAATACACACACAGAAGAAATATTAACTATGTCTTATTTGTTTACCCTCTTCCCAGGCATAATCTGTTTTGGGGACATATTATTTTATCCTATTTGAGCTGGGCCCACACTTTCAAGTGAATTTAATAGGAAATTGGGGGTTTTTTTCTTATTGTTACTTTTTTGGTTTTCCTCAGAAATAAAAAGCTGCAAATTCTGTATTTTGAATGATCTTGGAGAAACTAATAGCAGTGGCAGGCATGAATAGTCTTTAGTGTCAAGCAGAGGACTGGACTAGGGGATAAAAACGAAGTTGAAGTAAACACCAGTCTGGTAGGAGGGTGGACGGGGGCTTTCTTACATAGAAAGGAGAGCTACATTTAAACTGCTCTCAACCTCTGTGTTTGAGAGGTAGTTATGTTACAACTGCTTTGCTTAAAGGGAGTTTTGCTTTCTGACCTTAATTTGGTATGTTAATCAGTTGCTTGAAAGTACGTGGGAAGTTGCTGTTTGCTTGAAATCTATGTTAAATGATAGGAATAAGGGGAAAAGCACAATTTTCCGTGTCACCAGCTAAACCGGAAGAGACTTGAAAAGGCGAATTATATGCCTATGCCCTTCTGTCCGTGTGTTCTTAGGAGACGAGAGCAGTTACTGAAATGTGGTTTATCCCCTGAAATAGTCACTGACTTTGTTAGCAGTCGCTTATTTATATAAAAGCCCACATCACTTTTGTTTCTGAGCACTTACAATAAGAGGCCCTGAGCAACAAATTCAAACCCTGAGCTACCTGGGATAATAAAAAGGGTCTCTGGGACATCGTCAACCTGAAAAGCAGAGTGAAGGCAAATCTTCCCCAGCTTGTGTATTATCAGAACAAATGTTAATGAATGTGAGCTGCTCTTCCCTTAATGTGAAAAATGCAGAGAGATGGAAACCGTGTGCGTAGATCATGGCGATGTCCAGGAGAAAGCTTTTGTTGGTTTCTTTCTTTAAAATCAGTACTTAAAGGCAGAAAATCTATTCCAGGCTTGATTTAAGAGTTTGGCAGATGTAGTCAGGAGATGTGGGTCCCTGCATGGCCAGGTGGTTGTGGACTTGCTAAGCATCCTGCCAGGGCATCTGGCAGTTTCATTAGAAAATGTCTTCATTATCTGCAGAGCACAGGACTAAAAACCACTAAAAAAGGAAGGGATTAAATCATCATAACTGATCTCATGGACACCACCTCCCTGCCCAAGAGTTTGGGAGTCTCTTGCACACTGATGTCTTGGGAAAACTGGACTACGGTGACAGAATTTGTTTTCAAAGGGTTCACGGATCGCTTCGACCTCCAAGTTATCCTCTTTGTGGTTTTCCTGCTCATCTATGTCATCACCGTGGTGGGAAACCTTGGCATCATTGCCGTAGTCTGGCTCGATTCCCAGCTTCACACCCCCATGTACTTCTTTCTCAGCAACTTGTCCTTCTTGGATATGTGCTACTCTTCGGTTGTGACACCCAAAATGCTGCTGAACCTCTTGTCAGAAAGGAAGACTATTTCTTTTGCTGGCTGCTTCACACAGCTCTATTTCTACATTACTTTTGTAGTTGTGGAGTGCTACCTCCTGGCCGTGATGGCGTACGACCGCTACGCCGCCATCTGCAACCCACTGCGCTACCCCATCGTCATGTCCCAGAAGGTTTGCGTTTTCCTTGTGGCTGGGTCCTATGCGGTTGGGTTTTTTAATTCGTCGGTGTTCATGGGGTTCGAGCTGAGAGTGTCTTTCTGTGGCCCCAACATCATTGACCACTTCTTCTGCGATGAACCACCGCTGTCAAAACTGGCCTGCTCTGACACTCTCCTCAACCAAGTGCTGGTACTTGCTTTTGGGGGCTTCAACGAGGTCACCACCGTCGCAGTCATCCTCATCTCCTATGGCTGCATCCTATTCGCCATCGTGAGGAAGGGGTCGGTGCTGGGAAAGCGTAAATCTTTTGGTACCTGTGCATCCCACCTTGTGGTCATCATCATCTTCTACGGGACCCTTTTCTTCATGTACCTGAGGCCCAGTGCCAGCTACTCCCTGGGCAGGGACAAGATAATTTCTGTCTTTTATGTAGTGGTGACCCCCATGCTGAACCCCTTCATCTACAGCCTGAGGAACCATGAGGTGAAGAGAGCAGTGGGGAGAATAATTATTTCCCTGCTGAAGTGGTAAATGGTTTGACGTTGGGGCAGTGATGGGAATGGGGTCTGTTTTGGGGCCTTTCTGGAATCGGAGAGGAGCTGTGATAATTCTTCTGTATCTTTTTGTCCATTTTGTAGTCTGGATCTGTCTATGTGGGATTGATTTGTTACATGTTCACCTCTAGATAGTGTGTTTCAGAACAGGAACGCTTACTGAAGAACAAGCACAGGTTGGTTTGTGTGGAAACATGCTGAAATCTGCAGATTGTTTGTGAATATTTGGAGGGAAACCCATGCTGGGTTTTCTCATCGATCTGCCATTCCTTAGGCAACCCCAAGTTACCTCTCTTAAGGGGAAATACGATGACAAGGCTCATCCCTGTAAAAATGACACGTGTGAGGTTTCTGCTGAGGACTTGGACCATTTTCTTCTCAGTCTTTGACCTGAGCCTACTCATGGTCACCTCCTAGCCTGGGGCATCGTTCATCAGCGCAGTGGACTACATCCCTACCAGGTCCCGTGCCTCTTCCAGCCACGAGATGGGATCTACAGATTTAAGGTGAACCTCAGTGCTTCTGGGCCATCCCCATGACAGATGGGACCATGCAGAAGAACCCACGGAGCAGACCAAGGAGGCTTGGATGGGAGAGGAGGAAACATTTCCTCAAAGCTGCAGGAAGCAGGGAAATTGGGAAAAGAACTTTTCTGAATATTCTTCCCCAGTGACCCATCAAAGGTATTTAAAAAAATTTTTTGCTGCACTTTAATCCTTCAAAATGTGTTTTATAGTGAACCAATACTTCATATAGTTAATACACAACATTAAGTATTGGACAGTGACAGTTCCTAAATGTACAGTTTCATGGAATTTTTCAGTACATATATTCAAACTTAAGGACCTACAGTAAAGCCTGGGTGGATTAATTGCAGTAAACCTAATATTTCTGAGTGTTCTCCAATTTTCTCAAGGCATGCTGTTATCTGTACCTGCAAGACCATCAGCTGTGGGATTTATCTGGCCAAATTCAAAGTTTAACAGGTAAACATTAGATCTGGTCTTAGTCTCCCTCCCTAGCAGGAGCAAGAGACCGTGATTCTTGTTAGAATAAACATGGGACGCGGTGTGGGTGAGCCATGGTGTATAGAGACACCATGCTGCACACAGGAAACGCAGCATGGTGCTCTGATGTGTTTAACTTCAACACATCTGGATTTATGGTGGCTGAAACCCACCCAGCTTAGGGGTCATATGCCAGATTTCAGTTTATATACTGTTTTCCTGTTTTTTTTTTTTTTTTTTTTTTAATTTGCAACTATTTCTTTCCATTTCTACCTCCATTGTAAGAAGAAAATTCACAGGCTAAAAATACCCTTAGATGCAGCAACACAGCTACATGCTGATACAGGGGGATGAGGAATTTACTGTAATTAGGTATAAACCTTTGAAATGTTTACCTGGTAACTATTTGTGCAGCTGCTGTCTACAAAGTGTTTGTCCTTCTTTGCCATTCTATTATAACCTTCTGGAAGTGACCGAGATGAATGTTGTTATTTACCTTTCCAAGAAAGGGGGGGGGGGGGGGGGTGGGGTGGTGTTTTGAGTTGTACCTGGAAGGTTGGTAATAAAGTGGGAACAAATTCGAATTGGTGGTGCAAGCGTTGACGCAAACTCCCCAAATATAAACCCTGCTGTGTAAAATATTGCCATTTGTGGGGCTACACCCAACCAAAACACTTGTCTGGGGTCAACAGAGCTGTCTGCCTTGCTCCTCTGTCAATATTTGGGTTTTCTGGTGCAGGTCTGTTGCTGGTTCTGTTGCTACTGAAGGTTTCCTGTTGCTCCTCCCAAAGGTCATGGGTTCCTGCAAGTCCAGTCTTTCTGCCAGAACCATCTCGTAGCCCTGGACACCCGTGTCTGTACAGCTCAACTGCCACCTTCATTTCTACTGACTGCAAAGAGAGCTGAGGCCGTTGGATCATAGGTCTATGTTTAATGTTGGTGATGACTGATATTTTTTTCATTTATTCATTTATGGATCAAATATGACCCAAGTGCTAATTGCTATTTTTATGGTGACTCTATCCACGCTGTTTAATCTAAAAACATGGGCTTCTGTTATGTAAAGGAAAAAAATCAGCGACACTGAAAGAAATAGTGTAAATTGTGAACTGAAAATCTTCCGGACACTGAAAGAAGCTGGGATCTATTGAGTGTGTTGAGCAGAGATGGATTGTGCTGGAATTGCCATGAATGTTATCAGTTTTCTGCTATTAAAAAAAAAATAAAGATTTACAGAAAGAACTGGATTAGCACCATCTCTTGTCAAAATAGACTGAGATGGTTTTGGTGTTGCAATAGAGGTGGAGCAGCAGAATGACCTGGTGCTCCGCAGAAGGGAGGGGAAAAATGGGCAGCTGAGAGATTCCCGTAAATATCTGGAGTGCAGGAAAAAGGCTTAATGGACCATCAATCATGTTCTGACAGGTGGGTGCTGTATAAACCTCCCTGTTCTTAACCATCAGTAGCCTGGGAGTTTTTCAGGCTTGTTCATTGCCTGGAGGCTTGGGTTAACCTTCATCTCCTGTAATCCCAGCCATCTGCTCCAGGCATCCATCCAGAGCTAATTACAACAGCCTAAGCTGCTTGCAATAGGTGTTTTAAGATACTTGGAGTAAGTTGCCCTTTGGATGCACCTTCTCACCTCCCTCTTGATTTTTCAGAGGGGCTTGAGAGGGATAACTTGTGCTCACTTGAGCCTCCCCCTTTTCTGTCCTTTGAGGCTGCCAAGTGTTGTAACAGGTCATTGGTATTGGTGACAATAATTAGCACAGGATTTTGCATCCTCCTGCATACATAGCTAAGCCTTTATTAACTGTTTATGCTGTCGTGACTCTCGTGGATTCTCATTAAGGAGCCAGCAGTATACAACCCAGATTCATTTCTCCTAGAGGCCTGAATTGTAGCCAAAGCCATGACAAACACTTTTTTTCCCCCAGAGGAGGGCTGCCCATTGCCTGCAAGGACGTGCAGAGAGAGACAAAAACAACACGTTGCTGTAAAGGAAGAACATCGGATGAAAATGTGTGTGAGGCACTCAAAAGTTCAGGAGAAATATCCTTGTTCACCTGGAAGCTCAGAGGATGGCTTCAAGGTTGGTGCCCCTGATGTGCTGTGCAGACATCCCGAGCCTGTAGTGTCATTCAAAGTGGAAGAGACCTTGCAGTTGGTAAAAGAAGGTGACCCCATCCACAGGTAGGCATGATCATTCCCTAAAGGGTCTGGGGGACCACCCTGCTCGGGTATAAACCACTTACCATTGGGGAGGCTGCTCTGGTTTACACCAGGTAAAGGTTTGCTCCTTTGTTGGTTAAAGATGATGAAATATTTCTGCTGGGATGCACTCTGGTATTTTGAATTCAAAGGAGCAGAAATCGTGGTGCTTACGGTATGTTTAAGGAGCCTGGAAGAGGAATAGACGAGGAAAGATTAACCCACCCACTGACCCTGAAATGAAGTGATATTCAGATTAAAGAATAAATAGAATTGTTGAATGATTGGGTTGGAAGGGACTTAAAGATCAGAGTTCCACACCCCTGCCATGGGCAGGACACCTTCCACTAGCCCAGGTTGCTCCAAGCCTCATCCAGCCTGGCCTTGGACACTGCCAGGGATGGGGCACCCACAGCTTCTCTGGGCAACCTGTCCCAGTGCTCCCCACCCTCTCCAGGAAGAATTCCTTCCCCATGGCCCATCTCAATCTCCCTCTTTCCATTTAAACCCATCACCCCTTGTCCTGTCACTCCCTGCTCTTGGGAAAAGCCCCGCCCAGCTTTCTTGTAGCCCCCCTCCCCCCTGACACTAGAAGGGGCTCTAAGGTCTCCCCGCAGCCTTCCCTTCTCCAGGCTGAACCCCCCAACTCCCCCAGCCTGGCCCCAGGGCAGAGGGGCTCCAGCCCTCGCAGCATCTCCGTGGCCTCCTCTGGCCTCACTCCAACAGCTCCGTGTCCTCCTGCTGTTGGGGGCCCAGAGCTGGAGGCAGAACTGCAGGGGGGGTCTCCCCAGAGCAGAGCAGAGGGGGAGAATCCCCTCCCTTGCCCTAGTGGCCACACTATAAAGAAATATTCAGCTGAAGGAAAATAGTTCTTCAATGAGTCTTTTGATCCTGGCACTCATCTGGTGGGGTAAGACTTTGATTCTTATCTTTATTCCTCTAAAAAATTGTTTGATTCTGAATCTTCACCTTATCAGGGACAGAAACCTGTATTTCACACTTTGATCAGGGCAAACAGCTTAACTTGGTGCCTAAACGGAGGCAACTGGGGTTGAAGGAGTTTGGGTCAGCACAGCTCTCTGGTCTCATCCATGCTGTTGGCTCCAGCTGCAGGGAGAGGCAGGACCTGCTGGATGCTTGCCTGCTGAAAATGGGGTGAGAGAAGTCCTGATCACCAGGGTGCCATGCTGTGCCATCAGCAGGCTTCCTCGGAGAATGCTTTCCTCCTCAGACGACACCTTAAAACACTGATTTCTGTCTGGATCTTCTTTGCCCTTGACTATTCCCCCTCCTCATGCCTCCTGCCAGTGCTCTCAGCCATACCTTGCCTTCACCTGGAAACAAGGACCTTATCTTTGTCTGGAAACGAGGCACAATTCGCGGTCGGATGCTCCTGTTAGCGCACACTGGGGAGAGCATCAGGTGCACTCGATATTCCAGGGCAGCATCGTGCATCCCACGTTTGTCTGGGCTTAGTCAGTGCGTTACAGCTGGTTCATGCTCATAAACACTCATAGCCATCTCCTGGCACTTAAACCACCTCCGTAAATCAGGTTTCATCTCCCAGTCCACTTGTGGAAATCCAAGGTGTAATTACAGTCCTCAGCGTATCGTGGTGCTTTGTGGTGCCAGCCGTGGGCTACTGCAGCATGGTGAGGGGCTTGCTTTGAAAGGCTGATTCATCATTTGTTAACCACCACAGATTCTTCATACAGGGAACCTTAACAGCGTGGCTAGTACCTTTGCCCTGAATGTCACAGGGAAACCAAGACAGATTTTATGGGTTTTAGTCTCTTAATTGTGTATTCTCTAAATTGTACTGAGGAAATGTTTGCTGCTCATTCCGCTTCAAAATAACAGCTTTGGACCCAAATTTCTTTCAGGATCTCCCCAAGGTTTCTGAGACTGTAATATTAAACTCCTCATGTCCTGAATGAGCTTTAGGATCATGCATCCCTCCCTCCCAACAAATTAAACAGCTGCCTCCTTACCACAGCTCCATCGGCTTTGTGAGACAGCAAGCTACAATATTATTACATTTAGTCCAAGCTATTATAATTATAAGCAGAGCTCTCTTGTACTGGGCACCTTATGATGGGCTTGAAATGGGGAGGAAGGGAAATAAATGGGGACAAAAACTTAATTACAGGAGGTCAAGGTCAGAGCTGATTTGGTCTGTCACCTGCACCCTGTCTGCTGCTCTATCCATCGATCTCCTCAAACTGCAGGTACCAAAATGAGATTCTGAACCTTCCTGAAGGTCTGCCCACAGTCAGAAAGCAAGAGAGCCTCCACAGTGACTTGCTGCCAGTGGGGATGGTGTTTAGGAAAGCTGGGATGCTTTCCCTTCAGAAGGTACCTCCTTTTTCCTTGGGCTGTGAAGGAGGACAAGGTCAGAGCAGATGGCTACCGTGTAGTCCATCCCAATTCAGCTCCCTAGAAATGAATGGTCTGGGTGCTCTGGCTGCACAGGGTGTAAATTATCAATTTACCCCATTTCAGTCCAAACAAAGTTGTGTTTTCCACTGTCCTGTATTTTCAGGCTCTCTCTTTCCTTGGTAGACACGAAGCCCTGAATGGCAGAGCAGAATCGCAGCTCAGTGGCAGAGTTTGTTCTTGAGGGTCTGAGTGACCAAGCAGAGATGAAGGCAGCCCTCTTTGTGCTGTTCCTGCTCATCTACTTGGTCATCCTTTTGGGGAACGTGGGGGTTATCGTAGTCATCCGAGGAGACCCACGGCTGCACAGGTCCATGGACTTCTTCCTTGGCAGCCTCTCCGCGGTTGACATCTGTTTCTCCTCTGTGATTGCCCCCAAGACTTTGGTGAACTTCCTATTGGAGAGGAAGACCATTTCCTTCACTGGCTGCATGGGCCAAGACACCTTCTACATCACCTGTGTGATGACTGAGTGTTTCCTACTGGCTGTCATGGCATATGACCGGTACGTGGCCATCTGTAACCCCCTGCTCTATTCCTCTGTTATGACTTGGAGGCTGTGTGTGTGGCTGGTGGTGGGGTCCTACATCGGGGGTGTCCTGAACTCCATCATACAGGTGACCTTCATCATCAGGCTGCCCTTCTGCAGCTCCAGTGTCATCAACCACTTCTTCTGGGATGTTCCTCCCCTCCTGGCCCTGTCCTGTGCCAGCACCTCCATCAGTGAGATGATCCTCTTCTTGGCTGGTGTCATTAAGCTCAGCACCATCTCCACTCTCTTGGTATCCTACACCTTCATCTCCTCTGCCATCCTGAGGATCCCTCCAGCCCAAGGCAGACAAAAAGCCTTCTCCTCCTGCGCGTCCCACCTGGCAGCAGTGACCGTGCTGTACAGGATGATGATCTTCAGGTATTTATACCCCATCTCTAGTTACTCCCTGAGCACTGGCAAAGTGGTCTCAGTCTTCTACACGGTGCTGAACCCCCTCA
The DNA here is from genome assembly GCA_027574665.1 of Rhynochetos jubatus. Taxonomy (NCBI): domain Eukaryota; kingdom Metazoa; phylum Chordata; class Aves; order Eurypygiformes; family Rhynochetidae; genus Rhynochetos; species Rhynochetos jubatus. Next base: position 1,295,804 of record CM050663.1, read on the forward strand.
TCTGCAGCCTGAGGAACCAGGAGGTGAAGGATGCTCTGAGGAGAACAGCAGAAAGAATCACAATCAGATTCTGGATCCTCCTCAATAAAACCTGATACAGGATTTCTCTGTGGAGCCCCTGGCCATGAGCAACCTGATGTGGCTGTGAAGTCAGGTCTGCTTTGAGTGGGACATAGAGTAACTTCTGATCAGAAAGGACATCTTGGAGGTCTCTGGCCCTATGAATGGCAAGCTATATACATATATATGTGTATATAAATACCATATTAAATGTATATTATACAATATATTTATATGTAATTCAATATATTTTTGCTAAACGTGTATGCCAACACATATATGTCACTGATTTTTCTTGTCGCTCCCCAGCCTCAATTTAGCTGTAGCAGCTGCTCAGTAAACAAAGGGAGACGGGGTGGTTGGTTTTAGGAGGAAAATATCTATGCCAGTGAAACGCCCAATAATTCTGGAGTGGCACTGGGACCTCCATGTCTCAATGACTCATGGGGTGGGAGGCTGCTCCTGTGAAAAGTTCTTTCTAGGAAGGATGGAAACACAAGATCTAAATGGATAAACTCGGAAGTTTTAATGCAGTTGGGGAGTAATGGGGAATGGTGGAGAAGCCAAATGTATGAAATATAAATTCTTAAATAGGTCTGTCTTTGAAACCAGGCTGCTGAGTTAAATTGCAGGGTTAAATTCATCTCCATCACTTTTTTCATTTAGAGCCATACACCGTTGTCTTTTCATTTTTTCCCTCCACAATTTCTGCCTTTCAAAGCCTTGAGACAAAGCATTAATTAGTTTTCTTATTTATGCCCACAGGGGTTTGTTAAAAACAAAGGCAATAATAGTATCAGTAGAGTTTGTGTCCAGAGATTTGCACTTTGGCATGGCCTGCTGGGGAAAAGGAATTAAAAAAAGAAAACACAAGAAAAAAAAAAAACCACCCTGCAACAACAACAAAATAATGAAGGTAATAGAAACCCCCCAGTCTTTATTTCTCGTGGAAGAAGTAAGTCCTGCCAGAAACTGCGGATTCCCCCTTTTGCCCTATTCTGAACAGAAACTTGTGGTTGCTATGAAAATGCGATGCCACCAGCAGGGACAGTGACAACAATCCCACTCCCCCACCACCCCAAAAAACTTCTCTATGTCATCACTCAAATTCCCCAATGGAATAATTTTAACAAGCTCTTCCGGGAGGGGGTTTGGGGATGATGTCTGGGACAGCAAAAGCTTGGCTGGGTCCTGGATGAGGGTTTTTCCATCTGCAGTCACTTGATGTGAACTGTATTGTCAACAGTGGGGAAAAATACTCTCTAACACAGTGAAAAATAACCCAAATGGTGATGTGACCCTGGTCAGCAGCTGGAGCTGCCTTTTTTTGCTCTTATTTTACTCATTTTTAGTGCTAAAGTTACCATCCTGAAGCTGGGTCTTACTGGTGCTGGCAAGGCATGACAGTGTACAGATATACCTGTTCTTTAGACACCCCGTTCATGGAATCATAGAATGGTTTGGGTTGGGGGGGGTGGGCCTTAAAACACACATAGTGCCACCCCCTGCCATGGGCAGGGACACCCTCCACTAGACCAGGTTGCTCCAAGCCTCATCCAGCCTGGCCTTGGACACTCCCAGGGATGGCGCATCCACGGCTTCTCCCTCTCAACAGTTGCATTTCATCCACTTCTGGATAAAATCCATGCCTGTTTTTAGGTGTATGACCTATTTTTATTCCTTTGATGTACCACTGTTCTCTGTTGGTGCCCCCAGATCATGGGAACTGGTTGTAACAGTCCCTTCTGGGCGTCAAAATGGGGTGCTGGAGGGGGAAATGCTAAATAAGTGGCTAGAAAAATACTGATTAGGATTTCTTCTTCATCGTCACCACCTATTGGACATTACTGGGAACATCTACTCTTTTTAATTTTGGATGAAAACCCCTTTTTATACCTGCTAGGAAGCCTTGGGTAGCAAGTGGCTTGTTCTTCAGGAAACCACGAAATAGCATATAAATAAAACAGACCATCATCTTGCCTCTACAGTCGGCTGATTCCACTTAGGTCAGTTCTCAGCGTCAGCTGAGCTCCTGAGCCTGTTAAAAACGAACAGGCACCGCGGGATGTTTGAACAAGCTTCTCACTGAGTTCCCTTCCCGTTTAGAGATGATGCTTTTAGCTGCTTTTTTATTCTAATAACAATTCTTGTGTGAGGCGTCAGCTGGTGTGAAATCTAGATTATCGAGCTTGCTCTGCCCTGTTTTCTCTCCTGAATAGTCTGGGCTAACCATGCACAGCTTGAAGCGATAATGCTCCGTGTTTTGAATTATTACCTCCTCCATCAGTTGTTTCCTAAAGATCACACTCAGAAAGGGTCCCTAGAGCACATCTTTACTCCTGACAAAGCTATCCCAGATTTTACATCAAAGGCAAATGAAAATATAGAAAGAGATCTGAACTTTTATCCCATGCAGGTGAAGAATTTCATTTTTTTAATCCTTGCCTTATGTAAATCGTGTCCATCACTACCTAAATAATCCCAGGTGAGCCGCTGCCCTCCGTGCTCTTGGGTGCTAAGTGAAAGGGATGAGGCTGCCTGTAGAGTTGCCCAGTTCCTGGGTGAGCATGGTGGGATTCATCCTGGTGACCTTCGGGGGGGAGAAACCCACCCTTCGCTGTGAAACATTGAGTGCTACGTGGATAAAACTGCGGGTCATTCCCTACTAGTGTTTTTGGAGTGGATGAAGAGGTGACTTTAGTCCTTTCTGGGAAGGAACTGCAGTCGGTGCAGCCACTTCTTGCCTCTGGGAGAAAAGTATGGGAAGAGTTCCTGATTGAAAAATAAAGGCGGAAACAAGAAGTGAAAACTGAGGGGGTTTTTTTGTTTCTTTCATTCTGAGCATCAGCATAAACTGAGAAACGGAAGCGCTGGGTTTCTCATCGCACGCAATCTGCACGGAGGGTTGAACGCTTCCAACAAGAGCCGCTCCGTGGGGAAAAAAGAGTTTTGGAATACAGATATTGCACCTGCAGCTGGGGAACTGCGACAGACCATCTTGTGGAATTTTTTTAGGATGTACGGAAATATTAAAGGCGATGTTTTTGAGTTGCTGTTGTTCGAATAACACCTCCTGGTGTTGTTATTTTAAAAACCAATTGGTTGTACCTTGACCTGGCAGTGGAAGGTCTCAGAACCCCTCTGGGCTTGGCAGGGGCTGAGTTTTGCTTGGTCTGACGGGTCCCTGGAGGGTGAGATGTTATTCCCTGACTTGTTTTACCCTCAGCTCTATGAATACCACGAAGGGCAAACCTCTGGAAACATGGGTACGTGTTGCATGAGAGAAGGCGCGGCGTACCATTCCAGCTGGAGCAGGGAGCTGCTGCGAGTATAAAAATCACTGCAATTGAGAGCAGACAGGAGAAATCCCCGCTGTGGACATCCCGCTTCCTCCCACGGCGTCCGCAGGATCCCCAGGAGTCGTGGCAGGCTGTCCCCTCTGCTCTGCTTTGGGGTGGCAGAGACAGTCACTGAGAAACCAGAGGGATGCCGGAGGTGTGAGCGCAGGGTGCTTTGCCTTCATGGTTTAAACTGTCCTATTAACGAGGCTTTTCTGCATTTGGGCTGTAAGACTCTTAAAACACCGGCTAGCCAAACTGTGTTTTAGCTCTATTGATCTGGCACCTTCCCCTTGTTCCCATACTGAGATTTTGGGGATAACACCCGCCACGAGAGCAGGCTACTTGCTGTCTAACTGGGAGGATGCTCGGCGAGGCCCCGCTCCGCTGTAGGGCCTCTCGGTTGGTCTTCCTCCTACCCATAACGACATGAGTTAGACCTTGGAGAACACTAATGACGGGCTCCTTGGTGGGTCCTAGGGCAGCCCGTTGGTCGGTCTTGTGCTGGCTTGCCCGAGAGGTGCAAGACCTTACCGAATTTGAACAGCAAAACAGGTGTCACAACGGAAGGTCCTTTCCCCAGGAGGACAAGGATGAATATTCAGGGGGGGTTGCTGGCTGTAATTTAGCAGAGCGCGGACCAACCATCATGATGTCAGCGTGAATAATCTCTAATCCAAAGCAGTTTTAATTTAATTTTTCTCCAGTCCAGTCAGTGTCTTCTAGCCTCAGGGAGATGTGAGTCCAGGCGAGCTGCAGCCTTATAAACTCCGTGTCTACATCTCGGGTGGCTTCACACAAAGCTGTTGGCTTGTCAGGTAAGAAAAAGTGAGGGTGAGCCTTAGTTAATTGTGAAATTCAGGTCAATTCTCCAATGGTAGTAGATGTCTGCATCTAGGCAGGTGAATGCTGCCTCCAGGGGAGGACTCAGCTCCAGACCCAAACAGCTCGATTTTCATTATTTGTAACTCACCTTGAGGGTGTCTCAGACTCTGCTTCGCCTCTGGCATCTCTACGTGGGCAGTGAAAAGCAGCTCTAAATCCCCACTAATAACACCAGGAGACATGCTGCTCACAGGACATCTGAAACCAGATGTCTGGGTCTGGAGGTGAACGGCACCCCTTCGGCAAAGGGTCACGAGGTAATTCTGATTTTTAAGCTCGGATCTGGTTGTCAGACCCCAGGCAGCTCACACTCCTGCTTTGCTCTCTGGTGTAACTCTGTCAAGCGATGATTAATGTTATCCAGGAAAAATCAATGTTTATTTATTCTGTCTGTCGTAGAGTGTGATTTTAGGAGCAGCTGATTTCTCCCTGGTGAGCAGAGGGAACAAGCCTGAATTTATCTTTCAGCTCCAAGTTAGGCATCGCTTCTAAAGCAAAAAGTGAGGCGAGACAAACCCTGGCTCTTATTTCTGCACCATCCTACACAAGGAAAAATTATCTAAGGAAAGACACGTTTTTCCAGTGCTTTCACTTGGAAGTGGTCTTCCCGGGACACAGGGAGCAGGTATTTATCCGTCATGTACTCACACTGCACTGGGAGCACTCAGGAGATGAGAAATGATGTCATTTTCTCAGTAGTTCTTGTGAAAATCATGGACTTCCATGTGTGAATGTCTTGAGAGAAGCTATGAGAAAGCTCTGCAATTTATTTATGCTTTATTCTGGTGCAGGATCACCCTCCTTCCTTGATATTTTAATATCCAGCCACTTCCAAGTGCGTTGCTGGTGGTTGCAGGCGCTATCTAACGGGGAGACCGGCCTCGGGAACCGGCGTTTTTCCTCTCCCAAGGAGAATTTATCTTATATTGACTCAAAGTGGTGTAACTGCTTGATGGTCAAAAATTGACATTCTTAATGTCACCAACAGGTGCTGTTAAGCATTTCCATTCGAAAGCAGCCGAGCTGCTTCTGTGTTCAATATGGTTGAAGACAATTATACGTTTGCACCCAAATTCATTCTCCTGGGCTTCACCAACCGAAGAGACCTGCAGGTGCCAGGTTTTGTCTTATTCCTTGCCGTCTACGTGGTCACTCTAATAGGAAATCTGGGAGTAATTACACTAATCACAATCGATTCGTGCTTACACACCCCAATGTACTTCTTCCTAAGCCACTTGTCTCTCCTGGACAGCTGCTACTCCTCCACCATCATCCCTCAAACCCTGCTGAATTTTGTAGTGGAGAAGAAGGTTGTTTCCTTCGTTAGGTGTGCCACTCAGCTCTTCTCCTTTGCGACTTGTGCCACCGCCGAGTGCTATGTGCTGGCTGCCATGGCCTATGATCGCTACGTGGCCATTTGCAACCCTCTGCTCTACTCTGTGGTCATGTCCCAGAGGCTTTGCGTTGGTTTGGTGGCTGGTGCCTACTCAGCCGGTGTGATCAGCTCCATCATACACACGGTTTCCATATTTCATGTCCCGTTCTGCCGGTCCAAGAGGATCAACCACTTCTTCTGTGATGGACCACCGCTGCTAGCTCTCTCCTGCTCTGACACCCATGTCAACGAGGTGATGGTTTCTGCCGTGGTGGCGTTCAATTTGCTAATCACCATGGTCTTCATGTTAGTGTCTTATGTGTCAGTCCTCTCCACCGTCTTGCGGACGCGCTCCACGGGCGGTTGGCACAAAGCCTTCTCCACCTGTGCCTCTCACTTGGTCTCCATCGCTTTGTACTATGGCAGTTGCCTCTTCATGTACCTGCGCCCTGGCTCCAGACACTCCTTGGAGCATGACAAGGTGGTCTCCATGCTGTACGCCGTTGCAGTCCCCTTGCTGAACCCGTTCATCTACAGCCTAAGAAACATGGACATGAAGAATGCCATGAGGAAAGCAAAAGGTAGAGTCCTCTCTTCCTTGTCCATCCATGGTTCGTGCTCAGCCAAAAGGAGAGGCCTACCCTTCCATGGTAGGGAGGGCTAGGTATGGCACCTTCAAGGGGAAGGGTTAGAGATGGCGCCTTCAAGAAGCAGAGACTAAATGCACCTGGAAGCAGGACACCTGGAAAACACGACTCTCCTTGAACCCAGGCTACGTGCTGCACTGGGAGGGCCGGGACTTTCCTGAGACCTGACAGTGACTGTGTGTTGGGCAGAAAGTTATTACCCAAAGAACTTAAATATGAGTTAAAAGAAATATTATTTATTAATTAAATATATATATTTTTTAAAATAACAAATTTAATTCCATGCCTCAGAGAACAAAAGGTGGTGGCTTTGTCCTGCCAATGACAAACCAGCCAGTGTCTGATCTCTCATGTTTTATATCAATGACTGTCCTCTGGTGATGTTCCTGGTATTAGGAGGATGTTAATTGAATTTTCTAGGAGTTTTAGGCCTAGGCCATGAAGTGAGGTCGTGTGAAATAACGCAGTGATGGTGTGTTGGTCATCAAAGCACCCAATGGTGAATGGGGACAAGCCACACCTGAGCTTCTGCTCTGCTGTGAATTTAACTAGGGATGTAGAGGGCCAGAGTGCTGGCAGGAGGGAGGATTTTAGGTCCTCCTTTCCCCCAAACAGCCAAGGTGCTGCTGGCCTGCGGTCACCTTATGATGGAGATGGAGCAAGTGCAGTACCAAGCCGTCTGGATCTGGGATTTCGACCTCCGTTATTTACCCTGCGGGTGCCCACCTACCCAAGCAGACATCCTTAGTGGGTTATTTTGTCTTCCACGTATTCTTTTAAAATAATCTTTGTAATCCCTTATTCCCTTCCCTCCTTTATGTTGCTTTTCCCACTTCACAGGCCTAAGTTTTAGCCCAGTACTGAATAGGGAAGAAAGAAATATAACACCCGCCAGGAAATCCTTTTCTACCCACCTCCAGTGCATCTCCAGGACTAATAATTTGGTACCTTCCAAAAAGAAAAACCCCCAATTTACATTAAAAACCTCTGAACCATCTGTATACTTGTCCACCTTGTTTCCCCACACTTTCATAGCTCGATATTCTCTTCCATCTCCCCCATCCCATTGTTTTCTCAATGTCTGGGACAGAACTGTCATCACATATTTGTTCTAAGGGTTTTATAATCTAGCAGAGGCTCTCAGGAAACATCGGCACTGAGGATTCAGACGAATAAAACTGGTAAACCTGAGTTAGTTCCATTAGACCCTCAAAGCAGCTGTATAGAACGACGCTTTCAAGCAGGTGCTGAGTGCGCTGTGCAGACACCAGTAGAGGGGGTGTGGAAATAAATATTTCTGCTGATGAGGATGCCCCATGGCCATGCTCAGATAGTTCCTACAGCTGATGCTCCACTAGGTTTGTTTTCAGCATCCTTCAGTGCAGCATCAGATCATCAATCGGATCTCCTTGTTGGTACTCAAGGGGTATTTTTCAATACTGAGGTTTGTGATAGTTGGATAAATAAAAAGAAAGTTGCCTTGGAGTTGTTTTCCTGCAAGACCAGGTTGAGGCATGGGCTGGTCTCTCCGGGAAAGCTGATCTTGGAGGTGCTGGTGCGGCCAGAAGCGTTTGGGGAGGGGTGAAATCAAAAGAGGCTTTTGCTGAGAAGGTCAAAATAATTATCACCTGGAGGAGGGTCCTGAGGGAGAGCGGCTTGCACAAACATCTGAGGTAACGCATCACCCAGGATAAAACCCCCCTGCCAGCCAACCTGGGCGATCCTGCTCCCGAGCGTCTCCCCTCCTACCACAGCTTCCACCCGTCGGATGGGCTTCTCAAGGAGCTGCCGGCACCGCGTCCCCCAGCGCCTTTCCTTTTAACCAAGCAGGTAAAAAAGGGGTTTGGCTTGTCTGCTTGGTGAGCCTTGTCGTGCTGCCTTAACCCGTAACGTGTGTCACAGCGCTTTGCTTCCACTGTGACGCTGCTGATTTGTCTCTTTAGCTGTGTTGCCAAAATAATGCACTAGCATTGATTGACACCTGAAAAATGTACGCCGGTCCCTTGCTGTGGCGGCTGGAGTGGTGCAATAAGTAATAAGGAGCAGGGTTTTTTTCAATTTCATGTCACAGAACAAATATTTTCAAAATTTCTGCGTTCAAATGATCAATTGGCAAACCTAAACAAAATAAAAAAAAAATCCCACTTCAAAAAGCCTGATTAGTGCTTTTGTTTTGTTCATGTGGCTGAACAGCAGCTCCATCCGCACTCGGCAAGATTTAAAATATTTTTATTATTTAACGTCATTTCTTCACCTATTTAGCAAGTTCTTAGCCCCTAAACTGTTTGAGATACGAATGTCCTCTCCAGGCCTGGAAGTTGACCTGTGAGCTGGTCACCACGGGTTGCTTCGATGGCGTGGGAACGTGCGCCTCGAGGACAGCATCAATTTAATCCCGGTGATGAAATGGTTGTCAACAGAGAGAAACGCGTGCTTCGAGGGGACCAGTCGTGCAGATGAGCTACGCCGCCGCCTCCGTTGCCAAGCAGGGTTGACCAAGAAGGTCTGAGGTCGGTAAACCGAGTGGTACCGGGACTTAATTACCCTCCTGCTCTCACTTCTGCCTTCTGTATTTTGTTAATTCAGCTTATTCTGGGGGTGTGGACACTGTTTTGTGGCTGGGATGTGTTGGTGCAGCTGCACCTAAAGGAAGCCCATCCGTGCTCTCCTACAGCATCCACGGCGTGAACCCAAGTGCCCTAGCTGGGGTGAGGAGGTTTGCTTCCAAAAAACACGCTCCAGACCCCATCTACAACAGATCCGGGGACGTTTCAGCCGCGATGTAGACATCTGTGGACAGATCTTTCATCAGATGATTCACCTGCAGAGGGGTTGAGTGGGGGAGATGGGAATATCCGAGCTGAAGCTTTGAAAAGTTTGGTTTATATATAACACAACAGCGTTACGTGGATGTTTGGGTTGGTCGCAGAAAGCTCGAGGCACTCACAGCAAAGCTGCGCTGGAGGCAGTACCACTGCTCCACACACCCCCCCAGCACACGCAGGGGTCTTTCTTCAAAAGCAGATAACATAGAAATTACAAAAATAGCCCATTCCAAGCACCTGGCTTTGTTTAATTCTGAATAACATGTTTTGTGATAAAAGGTTCTGCACCAGAACCGATGAGGCCGCAGAAGAGCGCTGATCCAGTCTGAAAAAGGAAAATAGGGTTAAAATCCTTAGAATTTCCAGAAATTGGTGGTGAGAATCTGGATCTTCCCCGTTTTCCACATTTTGGAATGTATCAGTTTGGCTTCTTTACACCTGAACAAGCAGTTTGATATTTCTTAGCGTATAATGCACATAAATCCTGCCAGAATGATCCTTTGTGGGTGGCTCAGCGCGTAAGTGGCTCCTTCACCTCTCTGAGCTCGAAGCTTGGGCTAACAGCAGAAAGAGTGACCTTCTGTTTTCCTAAAATACACACCGTTTCCCATCACTTTTACTTTTATGGGTTAAGCGCTGACGTCCCCCTGGTGTCTCTCTCTCAGGGGTTTATTTTGCTGATTCGTTTTGTTTCTGTGCAAACTGGAAATGACGGATGGAGAAAACCTCACTCATCTGTCCGGCTTCATCCTCTTGGGCTTCTCGGAGGCCCCGGAGCTACAAACTACCATCTTCACGATTTTCCTATCCCTGTATGTTTTAATGGCGCTGGGGAACCTGACGATGATCCTGGTAACCATCGCCGACCCCCAGCTCCACACCCCCATGTATTTCTTCCTGTCTCACTTGTCTTTCATAGATTTTTGCCTTTCCTCCACTGTCATCCCCAAAGCGCTGGAGGCCTTCCTGCTGGGGAGAAGCCACATCTCGTTTTTGGGTTGCTTTGCACAGGTGTATTTTTCCCTGGCTCTGATCATCTGTGAGGGCTTCCTCCTGGGGGTGATGGCTTACGACCGATACACAGCTGTGTGCAAGCCCCTGCTTTACACCACCACCATGTCCAAGGCGCGTTGCTGCGGCATGATGGTGCTGGTGTACACCACGGGCTTCCTCACCTCCCTGGTGCACACCGTCCTGGTGGGGAGGTTGTCCTTCTGCCGGGCCAGGAGCATCAACCACTTCTTCTGCGACCTGCCCACCCTCCTGCGATTCTCCTGCTCGGGCACCCGTGTCAACGAGGTCTTGCAGGCTTCCAATGCTTGGCTTAACGCCCTGTGCTCTGTCCTGATGATCCTGGTGTCCTACACCTACATCCTCTACACCATCCTGCAGATCCCTTTGGCCAGGAGAAGGCTTAAAGCTTTCTCCACCTGCACCTCCCACCTGGCTGCCGTCACCGTCTTCTACACGCCGGGGCTACTCGACTACGTCCGGCCTCGCAAGCTGCGCTCGCAGGGTCGGGCAAAGCTGGTTTCAGTGTGTTACACCGTCCTGACCCCCACCCTCAACCCCCTCATCTACAGCCTGAGGAACAAGGAGGTGAAGGGGGCCCTGAGGAGACTGTGGGTGCAAAAGTTGGTGCTGCATCAATCCAGGTTTTGAAAATGTGTTTGCAGCTCTTCGGTGCTTTGGAGGTAACAGAGGAATATGTGTTATCGGTCGTTGTTGGTCTGAGGCCACACAGCGAGTACAGGGTACGGAGAACTAGCAAAGCAAATCGTTCTCTAGCTTAGCGAATAGTTCTCTAGCATAAAAAGTCATTCCCTAGCAGAACAAATCGTTCTCTTTAACACACCAGTTTATTATAATCGTGGTGTGAGCCTTCAATAATTAATCAAAACGATCGCCAGCTCTTTCCTAGCAAAACTGACATAGTACCATGATGGTTTTGTGTTTAAATTGTGATAAATGAAAACATTGCCCACAAAAAGGGTGCTCAGGTCAGAGGTAAACAATTAGAAATATTTCTACAGCCTGTTGATAATAGTTTTTTTCCCAAATGAGGTTGATGGACTGAGGATTTCTTGAAGTTAGTGATACACGGAGGGCTGCAGCCTGGCCCAGGCTCTGAATTTTTCCAGGGGCATTACTAAACCTGCTCTCACCAAGGCTTTCCCAAGACAGGCATCAGTGGGTTTCCCCTTTGTCGGGGCTGTGAGTGAGAAACAGTCTGTAGAACGGACTAAAATGGTTTGCCAGAGGCGACCCTGACGAGAGGGGCACGTTTCCCCAAGGCAAGGGACCTGGTGACAGCAGGGTGGAACGTGACCGTCCAGGTGAAGGTCCCGTGGTGACCTCAAGCACCATTTCTGACCCATGCACAGAGGAACCCGTAGAAGGCACAAAGCCACGGTGTTGGCTCCGGGGACCCAGAGCCGTGCGGACAACCCGTGGGCACGCAGACGTTAGCACGTTGCCCGAAGTGTGTCCCAGCCCAAATCTCGGGAATGTGTTGTCTTTATGTCTACTAACCTTTCCCTTTTGGGATGACCAGTACCATGTCTGTGCTTTGCGTGGTAATTTGACTGAGTTACGTCTCTTCCGTGTGTCATCGCATGGCTGGGGTGGAAGATGCTCTGAAGTAAAGAGCAGACAAAGGGTTTTTTTAACATTTCGTTGAGACGCACCTTTTGTGTGTCATGAATGATACAATTTTTGGAAGAAAATGTAGATTATATAATGTCAAAGTGAATTAAATGTGTTTTAAATACACGTCTTTGTAAACTGTGGTCTTCCTAGAACTGTAATGAATAATGAATGAATGCAATGGCTACCAGTTAAAACCAGCTTTAAGCTGGTGTGAGGTGAAACGCTATAAACCTTTTAATCCAAGTTTCTGATGGAGTTTTTAGGTAAAGTAGAGGCTTTTGGACAATTTTCCCAAGAAACAGCAAACATGCCTTATTCTGTGTAACTCAGGAGGGACAGGAATCGTGAACACCAGTAAAGGAGCTCATCCCTCCCTTCTGCTCTGTCCTTCTGTCCCCTGCACGTAGGGATACCTCGGGGAAGGCTGGGTACGGTGCTGTAGCTGTGCTTAGGGTACCGGGTGGGGGAAAACCAGTCACCCCCCTCCCTGAGACAATCAAGGAGTGCAATCACAGTAACTGCCATGGCCAGCATCACCTGGGGCCTCTGCCCACACCCTCTGTCCCAGGCTCAGGGCACTATTTAAGCTCAGCCCTGGGTCTGGGACCAGTTTTAGAACTGTAGTTGGTCCTGGCCCTTACTCTGGCCCTGGTTTTGGACTGTTCTTCAGCTTTCCTGGCTTGACTGTGGCCCCTGGTTTCCCCTGGACTATCGATGGGAACTGCTGCTGTGCTCGGGCACTGTGGGACCGTGCCCTGCGTTGTGGCCACCTTCAGCTCCCAGTTTGCCTTCCCGTGGGGAGTAACTGGTCCTCGCTGCTCCCTGAGCCGTGGCACGTCAGCCAAATAGCGTGAGCGACTGTTAACGCGAGACGATGCTCTAGTGTCCATGCTGAGGATAAAGCAAGCTGTCGTGAAAGGTAAGTGTTATAAAGAGCTCCCCAGCACCACCTTTTTCTGTGCCTCCCTTGAGAAAAAGGGCCCCTGCTCAGCTGCATGCTCGGGGTGCGTTTTATTTTACTCTATATTAGATATCAGCAACGTAGACTCTTACATCTGAGCAAAGGAAAAATTGGTTTATTGATACAACAACACAGTGGGTGAGCTTAGGTCATGATTTCTATGGCTGCCTAAAAGAAACCATGCTGGGAGCATTTATCTTTTATTTTAGCCATTAAAAAACATTTTAAATGGAATAACTCAGATGTAGTCACGTACAAATGAACATTAAGTGACAGACGAAGCCCCCTCTTCCCCTCGTGGAGCCCTGCCACCCCAGCTCTCGTTGCTCAGGGTCTCTAACGGGTTGCAGACGGTTGTCTCTGCTTGGGAGAGCAGGCAGTCCTGCAGCATCCCTCGGTGGTACCTTCTCAGCTACAGAGCTGTCTTGGGGAAGAGGTGGCTGGGGGGAAATAGCACTTACAACAGCTCATTACAAGAAAACGGGGGGAAATACACTTCTCCACAGCTTGTTACATGCTAAATTTCTTGCCAGTAGGGAGAAATACCATTCCCAGCTGCTGCTGCTAAAGCAGATAAGGATGGAGGTCAGGTGAAGCTCGTTTCTCACCCAAACAAGCTGTTTGGCTGAGTTAGATGCCTTGCGGCTGTAGGAAGCAAGGTGTAGGATGAGATCCATGCCAGTGGCTGAGGGTGCTGCTATGCTCTTGGGTACAGGCAGAGACAAGCCAGAGCTTTTGTTCCCCAGGGATGAAAATGCCAGGAAAACATCCCAGCTGCTCTGGTGGAAGTGCCCTCCGGGTCTGGAGGGGAAGCAGTGGAGTTTTTCCAGCACAGACACAGCTACGCTGCCTCCAGGTTGTCATGTGGCGGTCACTCAGCATCTTCCCCGAGCTAGATTGCAGCACCTCCTGCTCTCATCCCCGGCAGCTCAGTGCTCTCTGTTCTCCTCCCTTTCCTCGCTTCCCGTGGCACACCCCCTGCCAGCAGATGAGATTCATTTTTCCCTGTTTTTAGCCCAAACTGAGGTGGGTTTTTTTGGATATACCTCCCCAAAAGCCTCCAGTCCTCCTTGAGCTTGCCTCCGGAGGAGTCACCGCTGAATCAGTGCAACTCCTTAAGAAGCCAAGCTTAGGAGGGAAATTCCTTAGGAGCTTGTTTTTACCACCTCCTATGATATTACAGGATTTCACAGAAATAAAGCCAAGAGGTGACAAGGAAGTGTTTATGAGAGGCCTGTGACGCCAGGATGTTTGGTAACATGGAGCGTCCACGGATTTTAAAGCGTGCTTAACACTTGCTGTACCTGCTTCCGTAAATATATACGGGTCCGTGCCGCTCCAGAGAGCCGGAGCGCGCGAAAAGGGGAGCAGCAGGAGTATTACGATCTGATTGGGGTCAGTTTGGTCAGCAAGCAACTCGTAAAAATGCTATTTGCTGTCGCTTTTCGGAGCGCGTCCTTGACCTCCCTGTTCCTCAAGCTGTAGATCAGAGGGTTGAGCATCGGGACGATCAGGGTATAAAACACGGCGGTGAGTTTCTCGGTCTCCAGCGAGTACTTGGAGCCCGGCTGCATGTGGCTCAGCCCCGCGGGCACGTAGAGCAGGGCAACGATCAGGAGGTGGGAGGCGCAGGTGGAGAAGGCTTTGTGCCTGCCTTTGGCAGACCTAATCCTCAGGATGGAGCAGAGGATGTAGACGTAGGAGAGGATGATGATGAAGAGCACAAATATGGAAATGGTCGTGTTGAAGGTCATAAGCAAAAGCTCGTTGAGGTGGTTATCGGAGCAGGTGAGTTTCAGCAGAGGGTTAGTGTCACAGAAGAAATGGTTGATGACGTTGGGGCCACAAAAAGACAACGGCAACAGGCAACACGTTTGGGTTAGGGAGTTCAAAATCCCCCCCACGTACGACACGGCCACCAGCTGGACGCAGACCCTCTTGGGCATGGAAATAGCGTAGAGCAGGGGGTTGCAAATGGCTACGTAGCGGTCGTACGCCATGACAGCCAGCAAGAACACCTCTGTGGTCACGAACACCAGGAAAAAGAAATGTTGGACGAAGCAGGCCGAGTAAGAAATGGTTTTCTTTTCCACCAAGAAGCCAATAAGCAGCTTTGGAGAAAAGACGGAGGAGGAACAAAGGTCAATAACGGACAGATTGCAGAGGAAGAAGTACATGGGAGTGTGCAGCCGGGGGTTTGTCTTGATCAAGGTGATCAGCCCAAGGTTGATCATCAGGGTGAGGAGGTAAATCAGTAAGAAGATGATGAAGAGAGGAGCCTGCAGCTTTGGCTCACACGTCAGCCCTAGGAGGACGAACTGGGTCACCATGGTGTGGTTGCCTTGAGCCGTGTGACTGGCCGTCATGGTAGCATGCCTGCTGGGGGGAGGAGAAGCAGTGGAAGGAGGAAGAGCAAGGGCATGGCCTGCATACGACGCTGCTGTGGTCTGCTAGGCTGCTCAGTACAGAGCAGAGATTTGATACTGGAGATAACATCTAACTGCGCGTAGGTTCTACCCAAATCCTCACAGGCAGAGCAACTCAGCCAAACCTTTCCGCAAATTGCACTTTGTCCGTACTCACTTTAATCAGGAGGCTGAATGAAAAAAAATTAGTGTTTTTCCTTTAAAAAGAAACCCCCAAACTAACACCGAATGGTTGGAAAACTGGAGGAGTGAAGGCTCTGCAAACTAGCCACCTCATTTCATTAGAACAGGAGGCAGAACAGGGGGAAGGTGTTTCATTCTCCGCATCAGAAGACTAAAGCCACCCGCGTCACGCCGCCCCTGGGAGCCCCGAGTGCCCCGTGCCCTCCCTGACCAGCTTGGCTGCATCCCCAGCTGCCCACAGCTTCTGCTGGGGACAGAAGCTCCCGTGCCAGCCAGCCTCTTCCTGCCGAGCTGCCGCACTTCTGTCGATAATCTCACTCCGGTTCCCAGCACCGAGGGAAATATTCCCCCCCGAGTTGCGAATAATGAAACAGGGGTTGTTGTTTACACTTAAATTTTGTATCTGCTCCAGCTCGATTATTACTCACCTGGTTTTCTCCACTCAAGGCAGGGAAGGAAGGGATTTTCAGGCTGCTCCTCCCACGTGTGAGACTAAAGCGGTACCTAACGTGCTATACATGTAGTAGCAAGCTGTTAGCTGTATTCATGGGAATCCAGGAGGTGAGGCATTAAAAAAAACCACTTATCAGAAGGCTCCATATAGCAGAAAGGAAAAGGTGCCTTCACTTTCAGCCACGCAGCACCTGGCACAAGGTATTTTTACTTAATCAGCCGCAGTTACTCTTTCTAGCGGAGCCCAGATGTTCGGAATCCTTCATGCACCTGGAAGACTTGGTCTGGTGTAAATATGGTACTGGGATTAATTAAGGATAATGGTGTGATAAACAGCAGTGGAAATTCTTTATTTGAACAGAAAATCTAAAGGGAAAACCCCCCACTTTGGAAGAGAAAATAGCACGACCTACAAGGCAGCGGGTGACGGTACCTGAGATGAAGAGCAGGAAAAGGGGAGCTTAACCTGTACTTCAGTAGCACCCCTTCCACGTGGAACAATGCCCCTCCTTCAGCAGGGAGAGAGGATAAATTCCCTGCAATATTCACACCAAAAGCCCAGCTGCCTCCTGATTATTTTTTTTCCCCCGAGACACTTGTAATCCCTTTAGTACAGGGGTGACGGGGACCCACGGACACGGAGCACGCCGTCCCCGAGCGTGGCAGGACGCCGCGGGCCGTGCCCGGCTGGTGCACGCGTTCATTAACGGGCATCCTTGGGTTTAGCGGTTCCCAGCAGGGCGGTTGTCTTGCAGCTGAGCTATAACCCCGCACCCCTTTTCGGGCACACCACCAGATTCTCACTGTCATCTCTGTTAACAGGCAGAGTTTCCACATTACAAATATTTAGGAGGTTCCAGCGCAGCAGAAATAGCTGGGAGGGGATTTCTAGGGGTTGGCTGCCGCTGCTTTTCCTTCCAGCTAAACGAACCTTTTTGGAGAACACTCAAACGATCCCTACATCCAAAAATCCACGGCAGAGCCACCCAACCCCGGGGCTGGCACCAAGCTCCCGGCAAACGAGGGATAACACGGCAGCGTGGGACGCAGCGGGAGGGGTTGCTCCGGGCTCTGCGGCGCGGAGGAAAAACCGTGAAGGTTTTCCTCGCGGGCCGAGCCCCGCGCAAGGTTCCCAGGCTACGGGTGTTCCCCGTCCTGCTCTTCCGACTGCCTGCCCTGTTGGGTTCACACTCGCTCAGGGCGCGGGGGCAGCTTTGCAAATGTTTTCTCAGAGGTTTTTGTCACTGTAAGGTGGTGACACGTACGTAGAAAGTCGGGTATACGGCAAATACACAGCTCGGGTATATCCTGCTAACGAGCTTTCGCTCATTAGCTTGCAAGTGTGAACGCTGTGGGGTCTAATCTCGCTCTAAAGCCCGAGCCCGGAGCCCTGCTTCCCTGCCGAATTCTTACCCAGCATCCAGGCGCGTCCGCGGGCAACACGCGTGCGGCGCCCGAAGGCAAAGAAGAAACGTGATCCGTATTCCTCCTTTTCTTTTTTTCCCCAAATTACTGGGATGCTCCAGGAGGAGGGAAATCGGCACTCTGCAGATGTGACGCTCTGAAACGAGACCGAGTCACGCGACAGCAAGAAGCAACCGCGCGCGGCCGCGGGTTTTTGACCGGAGCTGTCCCGAAGGGTTTGTACGGGGCGGGGGGAGCTTCTGGGGTTATTTATTTCCCATCGATAAAAATCCCCGAAGGAAACCTTCGCTGAGCGAAGAGCTTCCCGCCGATCACGGAGGGGATCATTAGAAACTCTCGGAAGAGCCCGGAAGTTTGGACTCGGGTCCCGTCCCCGCCGCTAACCGTGCAAGGCTCGTTAACCTTGTTAGCGCAGGGCTGACGTGGAAGGGGGGGAAGTTTTCTTCCTGTGGCTCAGCCAGAGGTGGGAAAGAATCCGTATGAGCGTCCTAAATCATGTTTAATGGGATGCCAGGGTTTGGAGTTTATGCTCCCGTGTGGACTGAGCAAGGTTTGAGCTTCAACTACACAGTTTAGGGTAGTTGAGTGCTGCAACTGCAGCCCAAGAGAAGGGGCCGGGGAGACCTCAGAGCCCCTTCCAGTGCCTGGGGGGCTACAAGGAAGCTGGGGGGGGGCTTTTTCCAAGGGCAGGGAGTGACAGGACAAGGGGTGATGGGTTTAAACAGAAAGAGGGAGGTTGAGATGGGCCATCAGGAAGGAATTCCCACAGAGGGTGGGGGCACTGGGACAGGTTCCCAGAGAAGCTGTGGCTGCCCCATCCCTGGCAGTGCCCAAGGCCAAGCTGGATGAGGCTGGGAGCACCCTGGGCTATGGAAGGGGTCCGTACCCGTGGCATGGGGTGGCTTTAAGGTCCCTTCAGCCCAAACCATCCCATGATTCTCCATATAATAAACACATTCCACAAGTATCTTCATCATTTGAAACGCACTGTAGATGCCCGCTGTGTAGCGCCAGCCTGCTGCGTACCCTACACATCACACACAGCGCAGCCTCCCGTGTATCCTACACATCCCACCCTGTCAGTACAGCCCACACGTGTTGCAACAGGTCAGGGAGAACTCACCCTGGTGAGCAAGTACCTGCGGATGGGAGGTAACAGGGGTGGAGGGTGCATGGGAGGGGGCAGGAGGGGGAGGGGAAGGACAGAGGGAGATGTGGTGGGCACTGAAACATCCCAGAAAAGCCACGTTTTCAAACTGACCTGCCCAGCACTGCGACCCGCACGGAGAACCGAGCCCGGGCTGCACAAGACAAAGACATTCAGAAGCTGCTTAAACTGTCTGAGCAGGGTTTTTTTTTTTCCAGCTGCGGAAAAAAACCAAACTGACAGAGATTCAGGGTTGAAAGCACAAAGAGAAACCACGTTAAGTACAGAAACACACAGAAGAGGTGACAAACCCCCACCCTCAGCATTGATTTTTACAATCCTGACTTTCCCCGCAGCACATTCCTGGCTCTCTGGGTGCAGCCTGCAGGTGTGATGGGCATCGACACCGTGGAGAGCCCAAATGTCCACCTCAGAGCGCATCCTTGGAGGCATCCAGGCTTCCTCTTGTCAAAATACCTCCGGTCTGGGGCTTGGAATCAATCTGAGCAGCACAGTGGGCGCTTTGCTCCGGGTACCCTTTGCCACTCACACGGCAAGTGGCAGCTGGGCAGGATTCCAGCTATTCTTTACACTCCACTTGAGAAATCTTCCTAAGTGGCTTAAAAAATCCAGATTATTTAAGCAGCGTTAATGGAATTCCCATCAAACAAGCCCAGCTTCTTATTTCATACCTTGGCAGAGAGCTGACCCATCGATCCTTGTCCACAAACCATCCAAAACCCACCACCACCAGGATTAAAACTCAGATTTCCTGGCTTCGGGCCTGCGCTTGATTTCGTGGCTGCTGTCACCAATAGGTTTCCCCCCCCTAAAACTGGGTTTTCTTCACCCCTGCAGCCTCGGCATCGAGGTTTCAGCCGCCTCCTCCAGCGAACGAGCAGCACGGTGTTGGCACGTCAATTTTATTCTGAAAGCAAAGCCCGGCACACGCTCGGAGCAAAGACTACGCAAAACACAGACCAACATAAAACAAGGGAAGAAGAGGCAACGTCTTGCTTTATCTTCTCAGTCCGGGACCTGTCTCTGCGCGTACAGGGCGGAAGGATGGATGCCTCATGGAATCAGGGAGCCAAGGGGCTTCCATTCTAGGGATTGCCGGCATTTTTCTTGCCTTAACCAGAACCCAGCAGCAAAATTCAGGCTCGGAGAGCTGCGGTCTCGGCTTGTCCTCAGATTACGTGCTAAGAGCGGCCAGAAACTTGCTGGAATTGGGATCACAATTTGTTTTTAACACAAAGAGGCTACACTAAGGGAAGGAGGAACCTCTACTCGATCCCTGTTAAGTGGGGTTTACCTCATTATTCCAAGTTTCCTTCCCAAGTCCAGCTTGCTTTCCACCCACCCTCCCCAGTCTTGGATGGTCAGGCCGAAATCGCTCTCATTTCCACCCACATCACTCTCTGCCTGTCCAACTTTTCACGTCTTAAATCAGAGAGGGTGACCGGGGCCTCCTTTCAACTCCACAGCCTCCGGTCCCACTGATCTCCTCACCCAAAGCCTCCAAGTGATGAATGCTGCTGCGGGATGAAAGTTCCCCGGTTCCACACCCCCTCCAACCCTCCCCCATCCCCACGCCGCGGCTGTTCCAGCTCCCTCCTCGCCTCTCGCGTTACTGCTGCTGCGCAGGAAGACACCTATCTGATTCACTATCCTAGCCCTGGGGGGAGCGTTAGCAGCATCCTTCCTAGCACTAACACGCAGGACAGCAAGACAACTGTTCGTTATTAGCCTAAAATTCCTGGCTGAGCATAAAAACCAACCAGAGGGGCGTGCGATCGGCCAGTCCGGCTATTTCCCCTTTCTGGTCTTCGCGGCGTTGTTGGGCTTGGCCTTCTTCTTTGCCGACCCCTTGGCCTCCGGCTCCTTGCGCTTGGCTGACGTGATGGAGCCCGTCACCTTGAAGAAGTCGTCGAGCCGGCCCTGCGTGCTGCCCTGCCGGCTTTTGCTCAGCCGTTTGACCCCGTTGCGGATGCGCTCTTCGTTGAACTGCTTCTCTCCGCACATGAACTGGATGAGCTCCTCTTCATTCGGCTCGGTCCACTTCAGCTCTACGGTGTTGGGGTCGACCACGTCAGGCTCTAGGAAGAGCTTCTGGGCCTCTTTGTGCAACCAGTTCTCAGGCAGAGGGTACTTCTTGGTGTCTATCTGCTGAACAATCCTCTCGATGGTTTTGTGCTCCTTGATGAGCTCGATGGCGCGCTTGGGCCCAATGCCACGGATGCTCTCGCAGTAGTCGCAGCCCAGGAGGATACACAGATCCACAAACTGTTCCCAGGTCAGACCTAGATCCTGCAGAACACGGTTCAGGTGAAACTCCTGGATGGGCAGCTTCTTCGTCTCGCTGGCGGTAAGATGCCGCATCAGCACGGGACTGCCAAAGGTCAGGCAGTCCATATCTTCCGTGGCAGCTGCATAGACCTTCCCAGCCTTCACCAAGGTAGCGCAGCTGGCTTCGGCCTCCCCCGGCGCCTCCACGTAGGGGATGCCCATCAGCGTTAGCAGCTTCTTGCACTCGTTAGTGTGCTGCTGGGTCACCTTGACCAGCCTCTTGCTGTACTTCTCGATGCTGGTCTCCTCTCCGGCTTCCTGAGCCTCCTGCAGGTGTTTCTCAGCCTCAGCCCGGCGCTCGGTCCGCTTTGCCAGCTCCCCCGATTTCAGCTGCGGGGGTTTGCCGTCGAAGACGTAAACCGGCTTGATGCCGTTCTCCACCATGCGGATGGTCCGGTAGAACATTCCCATCAGGTGGCTCGTGGTCTCGCCCTCCTCGTTCTGCAGGACCTCGGCTCCCTGCCGCACGGCGATCAGGAACTGGTAGATGCTCATGGAGGCATCGATAGCCACCTTCCGGCCAAAGTAAGACTTGATGTCGTTCTCCCGGATGGCGCCAGGAGCCACGTCGGCAATAAGCTTGGCCAAGCCGTGGATTCCCATCCTGGGGAAGGGAAAAGGGATGTTGGGATCAGCCTCTGCACACGTGCAGTGCTGGGGGTCAACAGCTGGGCTGTGGCGTACCGCCTCAGCAGGGGGGACCCAGGGAAGGTGGCTGCTTCCCCTACAGACCACAACCCCACGGGCTGCAGGCGCTGCTGGCTGCCGTTACCGGGCTTCCAGACTTAGCCTCCCCCGACCCACCGTCACGCCCCCACCTCAGCCTCGGCCCATTATTACCTTCTCCTCCCACCACAGCCTCTCCCAGCTCAACCCCTCTCCCCATCATGCTCCACCCTCCCCCAGACCCACTGTTACAACCGTCCAGGCCCCACTACCCCCTCACCTATCACTTCTCCTGGCCGCAGCCTTCCCATGCCTGCTGTGAACCCCTCTCCCCCCGCAGCGCGCCACTCCCCGCCCCGATTCCATTATCCCTCCCTTTCCAGCCTCTCCCTGCCTTGCGGTTCCTATCCCCGCTCCTCAGGACCCGTCATTATCCCCCTCTCCTAACCACAGCATCCCCCAGCCTCACCATTACCCCCCTTTCCGCCGCGGCCTCGGCCTGCAGACACCCGCCCCGGGCGCGCCTCAGCCGCCGTTACCCACCCCCTTCTCGCCTCAGTCTCGCCCAGCCGCCATCCCCGCCCCCAGCCCGCTATCCCCTCCCCCAGCCCGCCTCGACCCTCCCCAAGCACCGACACCGGCCCCCTCGCCCCCTCCTCAGCCCCCGTTACCCTCCCCCGGCCCGCCTCGGCCCGCCCCAAGCACCGACACCGGCCCCCTCGCCCCCTCCTCAGCCCCCGTTACCCTCCCCCGGCCCGCCCCAAGCACCGACACCGTCCCCCTCGCCCCCTCCTCAGCCCCGTTACCCCCCGCCTCGGCCTCTCCGGCCGCCATTACCCGGCCGCTGGATCCCGCCACCGCTCCCGCGCTCCGCCGCAATGCCCGCCGGGAGCCGCCGCAGCCAATAGCGAGCCGCTCCCACTCGCCCCGTCCACCCGTCCCGGCATGCTCCGCTCCCGCTCTCCCTTCCGCTTCCGGCGGGGGGCGGGCAGCGGCGGGAGGGGAGGCGACGTGTCCCAGCGGGAACCGGGACCTGGGCGACATGGTGGGGGCTGGGGGCTGCGAGGGGGGGCCGGGAGGCAGGACGGGGGGCCGGGAGGCAGGACAGAGGGCCGAGTCTCAGGGCTGGGGGCCGGCCCCGTCCCCCGGCGGTGCCGGTCACGTTCGCCGTGTCCCCGCAGGAGCTGGAGGCGATGAGCAGATACACTAGCCCGGTGAACCCGGCCGTCTTCCCGCACCTCACCGTGGTGCTGCTGGCCATCGGCATGTTCTTCACCGCCTGGTTCTTCGTGTATCCCCGGGCTGGGGGTGGGGGAGCGGGCGGGGGGTTCCTCACCTTGCTCTGCCTCCGTTATCGCCTTAACCCCGGGGCTGCAGCTACGAGGTGACTTCTACCAAGTACACGCGGGACATCTACAAGGAGCTGTTGATCTCGCTGGTGGCCTCGCTGTTCATGGGCTTCGGCGTCCTCTTCCTGCTGCTGTGGGTCGGGATCTACGTCTGAGCCCCGGGTGGAGGAGCACCGGCGCCGCCTCGTGAATCCCCGTGGCTGTAAGTGCCCTGAGGGTCTTAACGCTCTGCCTGTGTCTGGGTGGGGGGTCCTGGAAGTGTAGCCCTGTGACAGCTGAGCTTTACACAAGCCACCTTTCTTCAGGAGCAGAGTTGGGGTGCACAGACGGCACTGTCCTCATCCCAGCAGCAGCCTGTAGGCTTAAGCATTGCAGCTATGCGGAGCTGCAAACCTTGGAGTAACGCCTGGCTTTAGCTTTGGGCGGAACCGGAGTTCATCCCCACTTGGGGCAGTAGGAAACTGTGTGCTGGGTATTGTCCTTTCTGTTGTGGCTTTAGTAGCAGCAGAGGCCGGCCCCGGTGCTGCCCTGCGCAACGCTGTCTCACTGACCCCTCTCATCTCTCGTTTGGTTCTAGGTGGGACACGCTGCAGAAGCTGTTTTTGTATTCCTTTTGTACTTCAGCCACAAAGCCCGTTTCAGGCACGGACTGTGCTGTCGAGTGACTTCTGCCAGCCCAGCAAACCAAACCTGAATAAAACTGGTTTGGTGATGCACCTGCCTTTGGACTCATGGTTTGTCTCTTTCTTTTTTTCCCCCTGTTTTTTCCAAACCACTTTGATACTGGCACAAGATCACAGGCTGGTTTGGGTGGGAAGGGACCTTAAAGCACCCCCAGTCGCACCCCCTGCCATGGGCAGGGACACCTTCCATAGCCCAGGGTGCTCCCAGCCTCATCCAGCCTGGCCTTGGGCACTCCCAGGGATGGGGCATCCACAGCTTCTCTGGGCAAGCTGTCCCAGTGCCCCCCACCCTCTGCGGGAAGAATTCCTTCCCCATGGCCCATCTCCATCTCCATCTCCCTCTTCCCATCTAAACCCATCACAGCTTGTCCTGTCACTCCCTGCCCTTGGAAAAAGCCCCCCCAGCTTTCCTGTAGCCCCCAGGCACTGGAAGGGGCTCTGAGGTCTCCCCAGAGCCTTCCCTTCTCCAGGCTGAACCCCCCAACTCCCCCAGCCTGGCCCCATGGCAGAGGGGCTCCAGCCCTCGGAGCATCTCCGTGGCCCCCTCTGGCCTCGCTCCAGCCGGTTGGTATCCTTATCCATGTGCCTTGGCATGGGCCCGGTGTTTATCAGATTTCCCCAGCTGCCCAGCAGCGTTTCTGTGCCCCCCTGTGCCCTCGTGCAGCACAACTCTAGAAGAGCGCTTCCCTCTTCTTCCTAAGCCTGCTTTATGTCACTCAGCCTTCACTACCATCGCGTCCCCCTCACCCCACGCCCATTCTCACCCTGAGCCCGCGGCTCTGCGGCCCCTCGCAAAGCAGAGAGGGGCAGGGACCGCTCCGAGGTGGTTTGGTTACCGTCGGCAGCGTGTGCCGGGGAACGTCCTGCACTTGATCTGCAGCTGATGGAAGCAGCCAGCCGCGGCTCCTCGGGTGCACAGCAGGAATAACGCTGGTGTGGTGGGTGACACACGCTGTGTTTGTGGGAAATGAGGGACTGGGAGGAATCCTGGAGCAGTACAGGACACGTTAATTGCGTAGCTGGCTGTGCCCTTTGGCTGAGTGGGGAATGAAGGGCTTTGCTATCAAGAGGAGTTTGTTTCTAGCATGCATCGCTATTTTTACACGCAGCTTTGAACGGGGAGCCCAACTTCCAAAGCAATCTGATTTCAAAGGCAGAAAAACCGGGTAGCTGACGGGTTTAAAGCCTTCACTTCCCGTTTGGAAAGGAAGCTTTCTGCGGATGCTCTCTGGCTCTGATCCCTGGGGCGGCAACGAGAGCTCCTGTTTTTACGGTTTCATACCTGTTGGCAAGCACGCTACGTAGCAGTGAGGCATCACAGGCTGGGGCTGCTCTGCCCCCGCGCGGTTCGTGGCACAGGGCTTCCTCCGTCTTGGGGGAAGCGGTTGCACAGCTACTGAACCGAAAGGCTGTTGTTTCCTAGCGAGGGAGGAATGCGCCAGGAGCCATCCTCGGATACAAAGCAGTATTTATATATTTATTTATACGGGCATGTTTACCTCCAGCATAAAACAAAGTCTAAATAAGCCAAACAAAACAAAAAAGTAGGGAATCCGGAGACTCGGCCCTCAAATTCAGCAAAATATAAATATAAATTGGAAAGAAAGGAGGGAAACCACGCTTGTTCCCTACAAATAAAAACCGATAATCAATAATACCTGCTAAGAATGCAACTCTACAAACTCGCTGGCAATATACAGTGATTAAAGCTGTGACAGCAACATTTAAACCAAACAAATTAGTGCTTTACTTGTTTCTTTTTTTCTCTTTTCTTAATTCTTGCGGTGGTGGCAAAGTCTCTATTTACAGGCTTTAAGCTCTACCAGCAGGACAGGACGTTTGCGAATTTGCTTTTGAAACAAACTCCGAAACAGCCGAACTTTGGCAAGTGGCCTCGTTTCCACGCTTCTCTTCCTTCCTGCCAAGAATGTCTAGAGAGATGAAGCGGCTCATTTCCAGCGGGAAGAGGGTTTTCCCCCGGCTGCCTGTCGCCTCAGCGCTCCCTCCGTCTCATGCAGGGAAAGGCCTGATTGTTAACTCCCTCGTTACTGATTGGGGGTGGGGAATGTCTCTTCAGTTGGGGCAGAGACACCTTTTTGGGGTGGATTCTATGCAAACAGCTGTTTCCACGGGCTTAGAAGCAATCCTGTGACCCTTTATTAATGAGAAAACCCTTTCTGAGCTCGTTTTGGCCTCGCTGTGCGGCGGTGGGTGGAACTGGCACACGCTTCGCGATACACTTTAAGACGAAAGGTACTGTTGGGCTATAAGATGCTAAAAACTGCTTTCTGGATCCCTCTCTTTTGGTACCAGGGATTGCTGGCAGCCCGGGGCTGCTCTGCTGAGGAACAGCTTCACGTGGGTACGACCGACCTTCGCACTTTGGGTGTTGCCCCCATCTCCTTAAGCCAACTGGCCGCTCGTTTTTGAGGCACGCAGCATCTTACGCACGTGTGGGAAGCCCCTTTTCCCTTGTGCTGTCCTGTTAGCAGAAAAAGGCACTTAGAGGTGTTCCCGTCGCCCTTAGGCACTTGGTTTGCCAGGGGCCCCCATCAACCCCATGGCTAAGCGTCGTGGGGACACCTGAGAGACTCCATCTCCTCCTGGGCCACGGCTGCTAGCACGTTTCTAGTGATTGATTGATTCCTCCCCTCCCAGAGCGCTTTTCCCCGCAGCGGGGTGAGCTGTGCTTGTGGGTCTCAGCCCAGCGAGGGGGTGGGTGGGTGGTGGTGGGGATTGCAGGCAGTGCTTTCAGCTCTGGCCCTCGCAACACCGCCCGTTACCTCTTCAGGGGCTAAACGAGCCCACAGGCATTTAGCCCAGCTCCACAATCCAAGGGAAAACAGCACCTCTCAGCTGAGCACGTGGCATCATCACCTGCACGCGGACTTGCCAGACTGGGCCACTGATTGCCAAGTGGAGAAGAAAAACTGCCAAGAAAGCAACTTCCCAGTTTAAGGCCAAGCAAAAAGGCTCGGAGCGGGTGGAGGGAGGAGCGTGGAGCGACCTCTCCAGAGAGCTACGTCGGATGGTTTCCTTCCCAACTGCAGTAATAGAGAATCCTGCTGAGCTTGGAGCTGACCCGCTTGTGGTAGGTACTCCCAAGCCTTGGGATCTCTTGGATTTTTTAGGATAGTCCCTTAGCTTCGCTCCTCCCTGCCTGCCCGGCGTGCCCTGCTCACCCTCCGGTTCCTGCTTGCCCAGGCTTCACTGCATTTGGTAACTGGAGAGCATCACCAAGGTAGGTTAGTGCTGCCCGTGGGAGTGAAGACCTGACCTTAAATCACCCCACAAATAAAGAGGCAGGTCCTTGGGGGGCCAAGTCCTAGCGATGGCGCCAGGAATTGCAGGGCTGTGGCTGCTTTGCTGGGAACAAGCTCAGAAAGAAGTTAAGGAAGAGATAAAACTGCTCTGCAGACTGGCGGGAGAAGGCCAGGCAAGGTCCCACGAGGCGTGCACAGCACCCATCCCTCTATCTGGGTAAAAAACGTCCCTGCAGCTTGTTTTCTCTGGAGCCAGCCAGGCACTCCTTGGTGCTGGGAACAACATGGCCCGCAGCTGGGGAAAGGAGGGATTCCTGCATCCGCCTCCACGAAAGGCACCAAAATGCAGCAGCCAGAGCCTGGGAGCTGCTGTTCCCTTCCAGAAACGCGTCTCGGACACAAGAACCGCAGCCTCCGGCAACGCAGGCGGCTCCTTTTTAAGCAAGAGGCGCTGGAGCAGGACGGGGAGGAGGACGCGGGCGCTGGCGGGTCAGTCTGACGTGTCCCAGCGCCGCTGTAGCGGTCGAGTTTTAACGTGGAGCTTTAGCGGTGACCCCCCCTTTGGTTTCCTATGCGAGACACACGGAGCTCAACAGGGACAGAATTAAGAGACCCATTTTCTATACGGCTTAAAAAAAAAATCAATCAGTAGTTTAGCAAGTTAAGAACTTGTAACAGTAAAATACCCAAAATACACTCAACTGCTTTCCGAGAACAGCCGACGGCGGGGGCCCACGGTTGTTGCCGTTCCCCCCGGCTTTGTGGGCGAGGATCAGCCTCCAGTGCCTGGCAGAGACCCGTCAGCCGCAGGGATGCCACGGCGCGCGTCCCCAGCGCCCAGCCGTGCTCTGCAGGGCTGTGCCCGCGGTCTCTCCCCGGCACATCTGGGCAGAGGTGGCTGCGTTGGCTGGAGAGCCGACCGGGCAGCTCCACACGTGCTGCGAGAGGCCACGTGCTGCTGCCAAATTCATTAATAAAAAGGGTCCTGCAGTGACTCCCACTGATTTTTCTCCTGTGGGTTGATGGCAAGTGTTCCCGGGCACAGCCTCGGCAGCATCTTTAGTGGGGGTTCTTGAGTTTATCCATCCAGACCTGGATCCGGTACAGCGAGGACGGGGACAGACGGGGTTAACGTCGAAGCTGCACCTTCTCTTATCCACAGAGGACAGTCCGTTTGAGGGTCCTGGGGTCTCCGGGGGTCTGTGGCTGTAGGGGAGTGGCCCTGGGCCAACTAGAAGGAACAACAATTCCAGTGTACGACTTCCAGTACGTCCAGGCACAGCCGTCCTTTCCAGGCCAAACTCCAGCGTTTTGCTCTTGGAAAGGGCTCCAGTGTCGGGCAATTCCAGTGTTGGGAACTGATGTGGCACGTCCGGAGTCACCGGGCCAGGACAGGATGGAGCAACCATCCGCGCTCTGGGATGTGGCAGACCCGTTCGTGTGCAGTCCAGTGTAATGCTTCCAAATCCAGTGTCGCAAGGGGAGGGAGGAGTGACGGAGGACACAAGCGTCTCCGTAAGGGAAGGAGAGGGATGTTTGAGGTGGCGTGGGATGGTGGGAGTCGGTGCGAGGTGAGCCCGGGAGATACCACAGGGCTGGTTTGCATCTCCGTGGCTTAGGTCCTGTGTCTGTGTGCCGTGCTTCAGTGCCCGCGTCACCAGCCACGACCAAACCAGCTCCGTGCCCCACGCGGGAGACGAGGGGGGAGGTGGGGCTAGCGGGGGAGGGTGTACAGGAGTCTCCCCAGTGTCACCAGTCCTCTCTCCAACCAGAGGGCACTGGTGCTGCCAGGACTCACTCACAGAGCCAGTAAAACTGAAAATAATAGTCAGTGAAAAGGTGTCCCATCTGCTCGGGAGCAGTGCTGCAGTTGGCTTGGCCCTGCGAGAGAGCGAGAAAAAGAGCTCTGAGGGGGGAATTGCGCTCGGACTATGTGCCGGGGCAGAGAAAAATCATACCCCCCCTGCTCCCCACGTAACTGGGAGAACGCAACAGCCGTGATAGGGAGGGCTGTGGAATGCGGCTGCTAATCCTGCCGCGGTCCCACTGCTCTCCTGCTCGGCCCTGGACGAGAGGACGGACAAAGCAGGGGCTGGTACTCACCGGCTGCGCTACTCTGAAGTGGTAGGTAAACTCCTGGAAAGACATCATCACGAGAGGCCAACGGTGCGTTGTTTCCTGGGGGAGAAGATGGAATAGCTGGGGTGAGACGGGGGTTGAGCATCAGGGGATGTTCTCCCAGGCCAGACTGGTGAGGAAATACAGAACCCCGTGTGTTCAGTGACCCAGGAGCTATTTTGGGAGGAGCAACGTCTCCAAGGTCAGCAGTGGAGCTGGACTGAGGGCAAGGAGGCACTGGGGGGGTGAGAAGGGCATGAGTCGGTCACTGACATGACCCAGTGCAGACCACAGCTACCCTTGAGCCCGGGTTGCCTCTGGCACGTCTTGTGCTGCCCCAGCCCCTTCCAGCGGGATCGGTGGTGTGCTGGGATGGCACAACGCGTGTGGATTTTTGTGAGCTGTCCCCTCCCTCCCTACCTGTGTGTCTGTGGCATCCGAGGAGGTGTCTGTGCTCGCAGCATCCTGGCAAGGGTCGCTGGAGACGAGGCCACAAAGGGAGATGGACACAGCGGAGGAGGAGCTGGGGAGACAAGACACGGTAAGACCCCTGGAATCATAGAATCATGGAATGGTTTAGGGTGTAAGGGACCTTAAAGCCCACCCAGTCCCACCCCCTGCCATGGGCAGGGACACCTTCCACCAGACCAGTTTGGTCCAAACCTCATCCAGCCTGGCCCAGCTCAGGCAGGAGCCGCCGTGGCCACGTGCCACAGTATCCAGCCAACTTCAGGGGTCCCGAAACACCCACGAGGTGAGCCCTGCCCACTCACTTCATCTCCAGGGTCAGGTTGGTGTTCGCAGCTGTGAGCTGGTTGACTGGGATGCGGTAGGTGAAGTTTCCAGTCCTAGGGACACAGAGAGCGCGTTAGACCTCACCGCAGCATTTCGGGAGGCTGCGAGACGGCTGGGGCAGGACCCAAAGTCTGTTGGGCTGAGATTTCTGAGGGGAGGGCTTCCCAGGCACTGGGAGAAGGACTCAGAGCCCCAGCTCCTCTGTACTTTGGGGTGATGGCAAGAAACGCCCCAAGGCTCCAGGAGCTGCCCATCTCCTGCTTCCCCAGAGCTCCCACGGTGCTGCTGCCGCCAAGGCGCTGCCGGCCAGCCTCCCCTCGCTCACCTGCACGCGTCGGCGGCTGCGCAGTACTGAGACTGGATGGCCATATTGATCTCCACGATCCGGACGGAGTGAAGCACTGGGCTGGGCCCTGTGGACAGGAGAACAGGCTATTTAGGGACAGCAAAGGGGCTGGGAGGGATGCCAGGCACCCAGATCCCCTTTCCTCATCACCCTGTCATCAGAGGGAGGGGGCAGATTGCTGAAAGGCTGCGCTAACGCCTTGTTCAGCCACAGAGCGTCAGGAGAAGGGGTGCTCCAGGCTGTGCTGGTCATCGACACCCCTTTCTCTGTGCTGCCAGCGTGACTGAATCCATGTGTTTCTTCCCCTAGATCTGATTTGGAAATGTCTGAGCAATCAAGATGGGGATAAGAATGGAGATGCCAGTACAGCAGCCTCAGGAGGGAACTAGCAACTGGCTAGAAAGCATAGGGCAGCACAGGGAAGGAAGGACAGGGCTGGAAATTGGAACTGGCTGTACTGGCAGAGCTGTGGGCAAACAATCCGCGGGATGGGGGTGCAGCGAGAGCTGTGCAGGACAGATGAGACCCAGTCAGTTAAGGATACCCCAGGAAAGAACCCAGGACCAGGGTGCTGTTGTAGGGAGGGAAGAAGATAAGGGTCCACCTACCCTCTGTGCTGGGATCCTCCGTGCGAGGCCACTCGCTCACCGGCTGCTGGATGCTGCGCTGCTGCCGGGCCTGCCCCAGCGGGGAGTTGCTGCGGGAGAGCGAGAGGTTGGAGATGTACTTGGATTTGCCCTGGAGGTGGGTGAAGGGGGAGGAGGGGCTGGCATTGGGGCTGCCGAAGCTCTGAGACCTGTCAGGCGTCTTTGGCCACTTGGTGTAGGAAATTGCTTTCCCGGTGATGCCCCTGGATTTGGCTTTGATATTTGTCACTGGCAGCTGTGAGGTTTGACTTTGGTCTGTGAAGAGAAGGGAAAGGTGGTGTTGAGACTGAGAGAGACTGGCAGCGCCCCCGACCTCCGGGACCAGCACAGAGAGAAGAGCTACCAGCTCTGGGTCCATCCTGTCCCCATGTCACCTCCCCTGTGACCCCCCACCCCGTGAGCAGCTCAGGCTTTCCAGCCTCTGTGCACAACGGGGCCGGTGGGATCCCTGCAGCAAAGGGAAGCTCCAGCAGGCTGTGGGGACAAAGCAGGGGCACAGCCCCAAGCTAGGGCAGGGGATGGTGTTTAGGGCAGGGTTAAGGCATGGCTCCAGGGGTGTTACAGCTCGGCGGTGACTGCCCGAGGGGCTGCTTCTCCTGCAACAGCGACCGGTGATGGAGCACACGAGCTTGCAAAAGCCCTGCTTGTGCAGCTGAGAGGCAGAACACCTCCTGGCCTGGCCAAACCCTGCTCAAAGCAAACAGAAGGAGGTCAGACTGCAAGATGTTGATGCTGGAGCATGCTGGCAGCCCGGTGTGGCCTCTCATGACCTTGTGCTGGCAAAGCAGGCAGCTCCAAAGACCTTCCAGCCCCCACTTACCCCCTGGCAGCACGATCACAGATGTCTGGACCATGCCACACGGGCAGCCAGGGCTGTTCTGCCTGGCAGTCCTGCAGCTGCCCGCTGGAGCAGCTCTCAAGCCCAGCAGCAGAGACCAGGCACAGTTTGAAGGGCAGGCTGCACATCCTTTTCCCAATGTGCAGAGGTAGGACAGGAGGTGGGAGTGGACTGGGGATGCGAGGTGATGCAGTGGTGGGACAGACACACCTCTGTGTTGTTCTTGGGTGACTGGGCTGGTACTTACCTGTCCGGTTAGTGGCATGAGTGGGGCTGGTCTCAGAGAGGGCGACAGAGGAGGCGTTGGTGGGAGCAGCAGAGCAGCAGACGGAGAAGCAGGGTGGGCTGAAGCAGGCTAGCACGCTGTGACCAGGTAAGCCAAAGTATAAGTCACGCGTGTCCTCTGTGGCTACGGGGCAAACAAGGGACACGTGGAGTAAGTCAAGGGGACAGGCGTCGAACAGGAGCAGCACTAAGTGCCCCCCCGGCATCACTTCCACAAAACCAGGACCTCCCAGTATGACGACCGCACAGTGCCAGCCAGCCCCTGGCATGGAGGAGCAGCCACGTTCATCACCCTGTGCCACAACCCAGCACCGTGCACTGTCTGCCAGGTCCTCTGCCACGCCGTGACCTACCGTGGCGCGGGGGTGTCCTGCCACTGGCTCTGTCAGACGCCGCTGTGGATCGCACCATCTGTGTTTTGTCGAAGTTCTGGCTTGACCTGAAATGCAGGAAAACACGGGTGGAAACCTCTACCCCCGGGGTACAACGGTGTCACTTGGAGGTGGTGAGAGAAGCGGCTGTAGCAGCGAGTGGGGACAGGGTACACGGAGACGTGGAGAGCGCAAGGGTGAGGAGGAGCGAAGATTGGAATATCTGAGAAAGGGGAGGCAGGAGAGAGGCAGGCAAAGCCGTGAAGACAGCAAGGAGAGCGAGGAAATGCCACGGCAGTCGCATGTCTGGCAGGGACGTGTCCCAGCAGGATCAGAAGACACCAGCAACGCTCCCTCCATGCTCACTGCAGAACAGGGTGGCCTCAGTGGATGTGATTTCCAACGGTGATCTCCAGGGTGGATTTATGTGCTGGGCTGTCACCACATTCAGGCTTCAAACACTCACCATTCCCTAACGAAAGTGCCCCTTATCTCTCAGAGACAGCCTGGTCCTCACCTTGTTTTTTCAGACACACACAGAATCCCACCCAGATCCATCCCACGGCATTTCAGTCGTTTCATTGGAGCTGCCAAGATCCAAGCTGAGGACGCCCCAAGCATCTCCCAAGGGTAAGGCCAATGTGAAAGGGGAGGAACGGCTGCCTGGTGCTGGTTTTCCTCCCATGTCTACACAGGAGCCCAGAGCAACACCACTTCTGAGCACCAGCTGCTGCCTATGGAGATTCAGGATAAACCAAGGCTCCTGCCACCGCTGCCCCACTGAACAGACACTTTTACTGAGCTCCTAACAATGATGCCCAAGATTTTACCTGCCCAGACCCTGCCCAGGCATCAGAGCAGTTCAGTTTGACCTGTCCCACATGGTGCTTGTCCTGTACTCCGGTTCGAGCATTGCTCAGGGTTCCTCAAAGATGAACAGAGCCTTCGCTCACTCAAAATACCACCTTGTCACCTGCCAGACTCACATGACTCCACTCATTTCTTTTGCTGGTGAAAGGAAACGCGATGCTGATCGTCTGGAGGGGAGCGTGGGCACCAGCCTCTGGAGTCAACCTTCATCCCAGCCAAGAACCTACCCCTACCCCTTGTCAACCCTTGCCATGCACAGCTTTACCTTGCATCCTGCAAGCAATTATCACAGAATCATGGGATGGTTTGGGTGGGAAGGGACTTTAAAGCCCACCCAGTCCCACCCCCTGCCGTGGGCAGGGACACCCTCCACTAGCGCAGGTTGCTCCAAGCCTCATCCAGCCTGGCCTTGGACACTCCCAGGGATGGGGCACCCACAGCTTCTCTGGGAACCTGTCCCAGTGCACCCCCGCCCCCCCCCCCCCAGCAAGTTTACTGCTTTAATAGCTGCCTGTGAGACACTCCGATGCAGAAGCCTTAAAACAACAAATTCATTGTGTTTTACACTGCTTTTTATGCAGTGTTTTGTTGTAAGGGGGGCTGACAGCCAGGTAGGACCTGGCTTCCTTTGGCTGCAGCCTCGCAGATCCCGTTAGCCAAGGTGCTAGCAAGGAACTCAGCCACCTTTCCCTGTGGCAGTCCCTCTCCGAACGTTCCCAGCGGTGAGGGCTCATAAAAAGAAATAATTTATAGCATTTTTTTCTGTCCTCCTTTTGCACAGTAAGCTGTCCTGCACTTGAGAGTGACCCTCCACAATAAAGCTGCTCATATGAAGAGAGGGTAGGAACACCTTTTCGGCTAATCCTTCAAGGTCTTCATTCTTTTTACACACTCCCTCCGCTCCTTTCAGACTGCCTGCTCCTGCTCCACCTGTAGTATGTAATTCCTTTATTTTGCTTTTGATTAATGGGTTCTTCAGTCTCCTAATATCCCCTTCCTGACAGGGTCCATAATCCTTCCTCCTGGAGTCCCACTTGCTGAAGTATATTCATAGCCCTTTCTTTCCTTAAGATGCTTAGTCTTCCGTGGCGCAGATGGAAGAAAAAGGAGGAAAGGAGAGAAGGGAAGCAGCAATTAAATAACAGTATAATGAAAGAGTAACATACCGTGGACATAGAGCGACCGGGACCCCGGGACCCCTGTGCCGAAAGAGAGCCAGGAGACAGGCAGTGGGCACAGCGAAAGAGCTACAGGACAGTGAAGGGAGACGGGAAGAAAAGGCAGGTCGGGAGAAGATGAGGAGGACAGGCGGGAATGAAAGAGGATATGGAAGATGATGGGAATGAAAAGACAAGAATGGGAAAATTCAAGACACAGTGGAAAGAGAAGGGGTTGGATGGGAGATGTAACCGGAACAGGAGGGACAGAAATCGGACAGGGAGAAGGGAGAAAGAAAGAGAGACTCATTATCTGGCAACAGGAGCTCCCAAAAGGGTGAGGTGTGCCCAAACGCAGCGCCCAGCAGAGGCTGCCCGTGCACACGGGCTGTTCCCTCGATGCTCTCCACACTAAGAACACTGTCTGCAGAGGAAAACTCTTGCCTAGTACAGACTGGTCCAGCTGCACAGCAATCAGTGGGGTGATGCTGTTTTAGTGCGGCTAAAGAGGCATCCAGAGAACACCCAGACCCACGAGCGCGTATGTGAGCAGCCAGAAAATGAGGGCATATTCTTTCTCCTCACTTCTTGCTCCAGATCATTTAACTGACACCAGACTTGGAGGTGCAGATGCTTTAGGGCTTGACTGGCTGGAACCGTGCTCAATAACCCCACAGCAGCTGCTTTTTGTATTTCAGACTCCCCCGGTTCCCACATCATAGAATCACAGGGGGCATCCACAGCTTCTCTGGGCAACCTGTCCCAGTGCCCCCCACCCTCTGCGGGAAGAATTCCTTCCTGATGGCCCATCTCAATCTCCCTCTTTCCGTTTAAACCCATCACCCCTTGTCCTGTCACTCCCTGCCCTTGGGAAAAGCCCCCCCAGCTTTCTTGTAGCCCCCAGGCACTGGAAGGGGCTCTAAGGTCTCCCCGGAGCCTTCCCTGCTCCAGGCTGAACCCCCCAACCCCCCCAGCCTGGCCCCATGGCACAGGGCCTCCAGCCCTCGAAGCATCTCTGTGGCCCCCTCTGGCCTCGCTCCAACAGCTCCGTGTCCTCCTGCTGTTGGGGGCCCAGAGCTGGAGGCAGAACTGCAGGGGGGGTCTCCCCAGAGTGTAGCAGAGGGGGAGAATCCCCTCCCTCGCCCTGCTGGCCACGCTGCTCTGGATCCAGCCCAGGATATGGTTAACGTCCCTCTCCCAGAGCCCACAGGTACCTACCCATCGATGTCTACGAGGTCCTCCTCGCTGCGCAAGCTCAGCACGTAGAGTGTGGACATGGACACCACGCTGGAAAGAGAGACAGAGGTAGAGGCTCAGGATGGGCATGGGTCAAGGGACATGTCACAGTACTGATCTGCTTCCAAGGGATTTTTTAGACCATGAAAGAACCTGTAGGTCCACAGCCCCTCGCTGCACACCCCACGGATGCTGTGGGCCAAAGGGATGAGCTGGAGAGCGGAGGAGTGGGAGCCCGGGTGTGCAGTCTCACCTGAAGGCCATGATGATGACCAGGGCAATGATGGTGCCCTGCAGGAAGCGCTGGCTGATGCAGGCCTGTTCTGGGACAACTGACGGCGACTGTAAGAGGAAAAATCCCCAGGATCAGCTCAGGGCTCCTCACTGCTCTAGTCCTTGCATAGATCTCACCCACCCCATCCCAAGCTGTCTTCCCTGCTATCCCTGAACCCCCACAGAGCAGAAGCCAGGTAATGTCTTCCTTAGGGATGGACAAAAAGGAAGGAGAAATGTGAACAGGAGCAGTCAGGGTCTCTCCCTTTACACTGTGCCTAAGAAAACACACAACGACCATGCAGATGACTGTTCCCGGACAGGCTACCTTCCCCCGCAGCGTGCTGCTCCTTCGGGAGCGGCTCTTACCTTGCTGGCTACTTTGTGGGGTCTCTTTTTGTGCGGCACGCTTCCCGCACGGCTGAACTGGCTTCCAGTTTGGCTGCAAGGAGAAAGGAGGAAAGGAGCCGAGCTGTGCAGGGATGGTATTCTGCCCCAAAACCTACACAAGCTGATGAGGGCCAGTATGATGATTTTGGAAGCATGAGAAACAACTAGCCCTGAGAAAGGTGCTCACTTGCTCTAGGGAAACGTGGAGAGAATTTCATACTGGGATTTTTTGGGCTGGTCTAAGAGCAGGCTGTTGGAATGTGTATGCCAGACCAATCTCAGCTCCTTGAATCCACCCCAGGCCGAATGACAATGGCCAACACGCCACCACTCCTCCCCATCTCCCCTATCCCAAACTGGGCTGTCACTCAGCGCTGCCTGGCTGCAAAAGGAGACATCCCACCTGGCTCCTGTGCCCTCAGTAATCCTGTACCTGAATGCCCCGGAGCTCACAGTTGACTTCATGCTGTCCAGCCGCTTGAGCTTGGCCAGCTTGTGACTCCACCTCTCCAGCTCATCGATCCGGGTCTCCAGGTTGTCCGTCAGTTTGCACAGCTCCTTCACGGCTCCCACGTTCTCCATGAAGATGCGCTCCTGCCAGGGAAGAGGTCATCAGCCTGAGTGGCCTGGCACGTAGGGGCACTCCTGCTCCCAAAGGTCTGACCACCCTGACTGCTCTCCTGTGCCCTTTCCCAGGAGAAAGGCTACACAACATCCAGCTCTGGGTGAAGGGGATTCTTCAACACAACACATCTAGATCCCTACAGCCTCTGGATTCAAGAACAAGAGATATGCTCTTCAAACCCAACCAAAACAATAAATGTTGGTGCAGGATCCCTGAGCTTTCCTGCTGGCGCTAATCCAGAGCCATAAAGTCCCCATCTTCATCAGGCATAAAGTCCCCATCTTCATCAGGAGTCCTTGATCACATCACGAGTGATGCTCCCCATCTACTCCTTCTCTGCCCCTCCCCAGCCCTCCGTCTCTTGCTCGACAGTGCAAGCTGCTGAGTTATTCCACAGCATTATCCAACAGACAGTTGATCCAGACCAATGGAGAGCCCAAATCCAGAGCAACCTTCAGCCCTTCTGGTAAAGGCAGGGCGTCCCAGCATCTCCCTACTGCTCGCTGGTGATGTAACTGGAGGGATCTAGGCTTCCAAAATGGAGAAACGAGGCACTAAGGTCAGTCCTGGCCATTCCTACTCTGGACAGAGTGATGCAGGAGAAAGCTGGCAGCTTTGGGAAGCTGTCCCCTCGACGTGTGCTACGGGAGGCTGTCCCCTCGATGCCCCGAGCAGTGAACAGGCTGCCATAGGTTATGGAGAGGTCAGGCAGCCAGGCGCTCTGGGTTATCTTGACATAACCACCTTATCTTATCTAGAAAGGAGAGATTAGGACTAAGAGCCTCCCTACAAGAGGCCGCGAACAAGGAGCCCTTCCTGAGGGAGATGCTGCCAACTTTCACCAGCATCAGGCTCGTTTCTCCCCGCTGATGCCTGCTGTCCACCCAGGGCTGCTCCTGACATCCCAAAGACCAGCCAGGTCTGAAACTCATATGGATGACGTTGGACTAGAAGCATTTCCCAGGTTTCCCTCTTCCATTTCCAGCTCCGCAACTCCCTTGAGCCAGGTTGAACAGCCTCCCTGCCCCGCCTGTCTACCACCAACCTTGTTCACCACCAGGAAGTTCTCAAGGGTCTTCCCATTGGAAAACACCAGGTCCCCGGTGTCCTTCACAGCTTCAGGCAGGATCTCCTTTACCTCCTGAGCAATGACACCTGTGGGGAAACAGCACTGTGGGTCAAGGGGGTGCGGGCAGGGTTCCTCCTGCCTGTGTTGGCAGGATCCCTGTTCCCTGAGATGACACAAGAGTTCTTCTCCCTTCACCCCAACCTGTGCAGGACCAGGTAGAGCTTGTTGGAGGAGCCATGGGCTGGGCAGCCTCCTCCCTCCTACCCCAGGCCAGGGGACTGCCCTAGGGCAGAGCTGGGTCGGCATCACGAATGAAATGCTGCTGTAGGTAGCAGAATGCGGGGTCCAGCACTGCAGTACCTGTCTCCGAGGTGTTGTCGATGCCCACCGTGGCCGCAAACTCGGGCTTGTAGTTGTAGTGTACTAGTCGCATACGGGAGATCCTCTTCAACTGCTCTGTGGTGTCCACCTGGGACAAAACAGGCACGTGCAGCTCCTGAGCGGGGTGTTGCTTCTTAAGTTCCCATGACTCTGATGCCAAGCAGCAAAACCGACCCTGGTAACACCTTTGTGGGATGGCCCTGAACCCTGCCCAGACCAGCTTTTAGAACAAACAGCTTCTGCACTGGGCTTGATCTCCAATTCTTGTCACTGGACAAGTTTCTTGGGTAGTGAAGCCGGGAGGAGACCGAGTCCCACTGCACAACCGGGCGTGGGGCAGATCTCATAAATCTTAGAATCACAAGCCAGTTGGGGGGGGAAGGGACCTTAAAGCCCACCCAGCCCCACCCCCTGCCATGGGCAGAGACACCTTGACTAGACGATGTTGCTCCAAGCCTCATCCAGCCTGGCCTTGAACACTCCCAGGGATGGGGCACCCACAGCTTCTCTGGGCAACCTGTCCCAGTGCCCCCCACCTTCTGCGGGAAGAATTCCTTCCTGATGGCCCATCTCAATCTCCCTCTTTCCATTTAAACCCATTACCCCTTGTCCTGTCACTCCCTGCCCTTGGAAAAAGCGCCCCCAGCTTTCCTGTAGCCCCCCAGGCACTGGAAGGGGCTCTGAGGTCTCCCTGGAGCCTTCCCTGCTCCAGGCTGAACCCCCCAACTCCCCCAGCCTGGCCCCATGGCAGAGGGGCTCCAGCCCTCAGAGCATCTCCGTGGCCTCCTCTGGCCTCGCTCCAACAGCTCCGTGTCCTCCTGCTGTTGGGGGCCCAGAGCTGGAGGCAGAATTGCAGGGGGGGTCTCCCCAGAGTGTAGCAGAGGGGGAGAATCCCCTCCCTCGCCCTGCTGGCCACACGGCTCTGGATCCAGCCCAGGATCCGTTTGGCTTTCTGGGCTGCCAGCACACACAGCCGGCTCGTAGCCGGAATACGAGCCATGGTTGTAGCCAGCGTTTCGGCACAGGCGCATCCAGCTGCGGGGACTCCAGAGCAGAGCTGAGCCTCTCACCCAGGCTCTGGCAAGCCCCGGTGTGCAGACATACCTGCCTGTTTCCAGGTTTGTAACTGCTGCGTTTGCTAGTTCTGGCTGACAGCGGGAGAGTCAGCATTCCCTAAGACATGGTGGACAGGGTGTGTTTGGGACAGAGAGGGACAGGCGGACTCCTAAGGCACTTCCCGTCTGGGCAGTAGGAGCTCAGGTTGCCCATAAGGGATTTATCAAATCAGCATCTGGAATAAGCTCACAGGACACACATTCTCTGCAGAGCCTCTTCAGATCCTGGTTTTCCTGCCTCTTACCTCCTGAATGTCCTCCTTCACTCGGATGTCTGAAGGGTGCATCAGCGAACCCATGACCTTCACGTTGCCATGGACCACGAGGGCTTCATCCGGGCGGTCCGTGTTGATGCCAACCCGGCCGTGGTGAAAAACGGTGTCGGGGAGCTGCGCCCGCTGCCAGAGCACGTCGCTGTCACTCTCAAACTGGCCAGGGTTGGAAGCCTGCGGAGAGACAGGGAAATAGGGACTGAAAAGCAGCAGTGGCAAAATCAAGGAGAGAAACGCCACAGTGCTGCTGGGCACCCCAAGATGCGGACGGAGCGAGGACGTCAGGGGAGCCCCCAGACCCATCCCTCTACAGCAGCAGGTGCTGTGCCCGTTGGTGAGGGGGTGAGAGCTGCGGAACAAAGCTTGGCAGAAGCAGAAGCACCCAGCAAGGGTGTCCTTGCTCCACAGAAGGGAAGCGGAGATGGGGAAGATTTTGGCTGAAACTGGGGCATGTTCATCTGGGTACCCTGAGAAGCGGGAAGGAACCTTTGGGATGAACAATCCAGCACATGTGATACTGGTGTGGGTGCTGTTACAGTCCTAGGAAGGTCTGGAGGCTGCCCCAGCCTCACGGGAGGGACAGCAGGAGTTGGAGAGGGACAGCAAAGGACAAGCAAGGCCACGGAGGTGCGAGACAGAGCTTTGCAGCAGCACAAGGCAAAGTGGCAGGGGCAGGGATCCACTGCCAGCCCTGGGAACAGATCCCAGCCTGCCCTCACGGCAGTGGCAGCCTTGGCACTCATCTGCTGGCCCTGTCTAAGCCTCTCCCTGCAGGAACCAAGGCTGCTCTGCTCCTCTCCCTAAGGAATATCTTTGCTTTCCTGAGCTGTCTGTTATCTCAGCTCTCAGAGCTGTTCCAAAAACCCCAACCAGCACCATGCCAGGACAGCAGGAGACCAAGTGAGGTGGCTGTTGCTCCTGGGTCCCAAATCCCGGGGTTCTGCCCTGCTGCCGTGGTGCTGTGTCCCACTCGCAGGTGGGACAGGGCAGTCCAGGCTGCTCGTAATTCCCTGCGCTGGGCAACACGGAGGCTGCGTAATCCATCATGGACTTCCTCGTCTGCAGACTCTGAGCTCCCCCTGTGTTCTGCACCCTGCCTGCACGTCCTGCAGTGAGCCATGAGACTGAGAGCCCCGGGAGAGCCCAGGGATGGTGCTTATGTCTCTTCCTGCTCCTCTGCATTCCCATTTGAGCGCTGCTGCATGCCAAGGCACGTGCAAAAGGTGCTGCCCTGGGAAAGCACCCAATCTTCCTGCACCTGTAGGCATTGTCCCTGCTGCAGAGTCCCAAATCCACCGTTCCCAACAGCTCTGCCCCACACACTGGTCCAACCTTGGGAGAATGGGATGCCTTCCCGCTCCTCTAACAGGTTTGGGCATGCTCTGAGGCTGCTCTGACTAAGCAGGTGTGGAAAAGTTGGAGCCAGAATCCAGGCACGGATAGGTATAGCTATAAGCAAAGCAGGGATGATTTGGAGAAGGAAGGCAAGGGCTGGGTGGAGAAAGCATGGAGAAAGCACTGGAAAGCCAGAGGAAGGTGGGGGGATGGCCCAGGGCATCCAGGAAAGGGCTGTGGGGCACCCGAGGAGGCTGAGAGAGGAGAGAGGGACTTACTCGGACGATGATGCGCTCCGAGATGTGGGCTGCCAGCGTGTAGTTCTGGTTCTGCGCGTGTGCCTGCAAGGCTACCACGAGCATGAAGTACCTGCCAAGAGGGGAGAGGGCTCAGGGTGCCATCCTGAGACCGGGAGCTGCCGAGTCTGCTTCCTCTCCAGAGACCGAGGCACCAAGCCGTCACGGTGGGCTTGGCACATCCCCTCTCCTTGTGTCCCCAACCCTTCACAGAGCTTTTGTGGCCCCAGCAGACACCTCCTTTCCCCCACACAGACAAGGATGGCCAATGCAGGAACTGTCCCCCATGTCCCCCTCCCTCCAGCCACACTTCCCAACCCAGGGACTGGCACATCCACAGGATCCAAGTGCTCAGAACAGCTTGGAGAAGGCTCCTCACCTCTGGTCTGGGTTGGGTTTGCCTTTCTTGCGCATGTTGTTGGCTGTGGTCTCGCTGAAGTGCAGTCGCCCCACAGTGACCTTGGTGACCTGCTCTGGAGGTAGGTTGACCCTGGGAAAAGGAAAACAGAGGAGGGAGTGAGGAGATTTCTGGGGAACAGCCATCTCCTGGCCTCCTCTACCAAGGCTGGTCTATGAACTGGGCACAGAGCAGAGTGGGGAATGTAAAGAGAGGAAAACTTTGCAGCTCTCCTGTGGGGACAGTCTGTGAGAGCTGGGGGGTTCAGCCTGGAGAAGGGAAGGCTCTGGGGAGACCTCAGAGCCCCTTCCAGTGCCTGGGGAGCTACAAGAAAAATGAGGGGGGAGGGGCTTTTTCCAAGGTCAGGGAGTGACAGGACAAGGGGTAACAAGTTTAAACAGAAAGAGGGAGATTGAGATGGGCCATCAGGAAGGAATTCTTCCTGGAGAGGGTGGGGGGCACTGGGACAGGTTCCCAGAGAAGCTGTGGGTGCCCCATCCCTGGGATTGTCCAAGGCCAGGCTGGATGAGGCTGGGAGCACCCTGGGCTATGGAAGGTGTCCCTGCCTGTGGCAGGGGGTGGGACTGGTGGGGCTTTAAGGTCCGTTCCCACCTAAGCCGTTCTGTGATTCTATGAACACCCTGGGCAATACTCACGTGACAGGGTTGAAGGGCCGTTTGCTGCGGTCAGACTGCGACTGCTCTATGTTGATCGACTGGTTCAAGGCCTCTAGCTGGAGGGACAGATTTGGGCACGTGACAAAAAGTAGAAAGCCAAAACCTTCCCCTTCCCACCTCCATCTCCTCAGCACAGGCCAGCCGCCTGCCCAGCCCTCCTATGACCTGGTACAACTGTAACACCCAACTTGAGGGTGGTCACTGTCCAAGCACGGGTGCCTCCCTTGGCAAGGGGGGAAGTTGAGGGTGAAACGATCTTCCCAAAGTGCCTATATACCTCCGGAGTCAAAGGTGAGCAAGAGGCAGCCCTGAAGACACCCAGGCAGTGATTGAGCCTGTTTTAGGACTCATATATATATCAAGATCTGCCTTGTTCTGGCCTTCAGCACTCCTACACCCTTCCTTGACAACCCAACACATGAAGACGTGGTGTTGCCTGCCCCCAGCTTTGCCAAGCACCCCTTCTCCCTGCTGGATTCACTACTGGCCCTTAGCTCCTGCTTGCCTTCACTCCGTGCAGCTTCAGGTAGAAGCACTCTAAGGGTTTCAGGCCCTCGGGGGTCTTCACATACTTGGGATCTCCAAGCATGCCGATGTAGACCGTGACCTGGAAGTGATTCTTCTTCTGGCACACAAAGGCATCATCACCCACTGAGAAGTTGAACCCCTTGTCAGCGTCTACGCGGTACGTGAGCATCGGGCTGCGGAAAAGGGA
This sequence comes from Rhynochetos jubatus, assembly GCA_027574665.1. Taxonomy (NCBI): domain Eukaryota; kingdom Metazoa; phylum Chordata; class Aves; order Eurypygiformes; family Rhynochetidae; genus Rhynochetos; species Rhynochetos jubatus. The sequence continues at coordinate 1,338,696 of CM050663.1, forward strand.
GCAGGTGTTAGAGCAGAGCCCTGGGCACGCCATGAGAGGCTCATGCTTGGGGGAGAGGGAGGACGAGACCCACACCCAGAAGTAGAGGCAATGAGGGGCCCTCGTGGCACAGTACACGGCCACATCCCGGGGTGTGGATGCACGTGAACCACCCCAGTGATGGGTGGGAAGGGCTGGGGGGGACAGAGGTCACCTCCATGTCCCACCATGCCTGAATAATGACCGTATCGTGAACAGTCCCACCTCAGTGCAGACTGTGAAGGCCACTTCTACTCACACAAGATCATGGGAGGGGAAGAAGGGTTGTGTTGGGGCAAAGGAGACGGTCTCTGATGCTGTCCTGCCTGCCTTGCACCAATGCTGCTCTCGAGCGCTCGCAGGGGTGATTGGCACAGGCAAGGCACTGCCTGACGTGAACCCAACACCCTGCCTAAGCCTGACCTGAACTCAACACCCTGCCTAAGCCCAGGCAGCAACCCATCCTGCTGTGCAGGGATGGGAAGGCAGAGAAGGTCTGTACCTCCTCAAGGTTTCAAGCTTTGCTTTAGGCAGGTCTTCAACTGGAAAGGAATATGGTTCCTGTGACCAGGATTTGATGATGAAGCTGGGAAACCCACCCCTCTATATGCTACACTACAGTGCTAACGCTATAAGCAGTCTACTACGAGCCATAACAGGCTAGCATCTCCGTTCTGAGTGCTGCTCCTAAAGAGTGCAGCTGCTTAGCCCTGGCTCAGCACACACCAGAGATACCAAGCTCCACAGCCTGCCCAAAGCCTGAGGCAGACCCCTGGGCTGGGAGAAACAGCTCAGGCTGACCTGGGGGGGGCTGGTCCCACAACTTGGCTTTCTTCACCCGACGCATTCCTGACGTCGCCTGCGCTGGCCCTGCTACCAGGCAGTACCTCCTGCGTGCTGGATTCCTGCCGAAATCATAACCACCTGCTCCGGCTGCTGCTTCCAAGCTCACCGTGGGCAGGTCCAGAGGAGGAGGGGGCCCTGGCTGCCTGATGAACACACACCAGCTGGGGAGGTTTAATCTACATCTCCTTAATGGGCTGGTTCCCATGGGAAGGAGGGAAATATGTGGCCTTTGCAGCAAGTCCCCTTTCTCTCACCATCCAAAAACCCAGCTGTGGGTTGGTGGGCCCCCAGGATGCTGCCTGCCTTACGCAGGGGTGAGGGAGATGCATCTCATCCCACCTCCCCATCAAGCAGTTCTAGCAGAACACCAAAATCCCATTGTTTTTAACTAAAGCGCTATGGATGAGGAGCTCAGCCTAGTCTTTGACATCAGGCTTAAAAATTATGGAGCACTTTTACACACCAGGCTCTCCACCAAAGCAAACCACTTCTGACTTCCACCTCCAGTTCTTAATTCAGCCAGCCAGCTGGATGGATACTTCCTGGAGCAATGGGAAGGGAGGTGGACAGACTGACAGTGACGGATGGGGCAGACCTCAGCAGACTCTGGGAATCGGGAGATAGGGGAGTCACTCCTCCTCCCCTGGTGTCCCTTTCTTCTGGGAAGCAAGCTGTTCTCCCCACATGCTCACTTGAAGGGTTAATAGGGATGAATCCTGGGGGTGTTTCCAGGCAGCAGGGATGGCTGTGAGCAACTACCTCTCATTTCTTGCACCCGAGGGACTGAAGGCTGCCGTGCTCCGAACACAAACCAGACGGTGGGAGCAGAGCACTACCTTAGCCCAAAAGCACAAGAGGAATTCCTCTGCTCTCGCCCTCCTCCCAGCCTTCTCCATCTGGCTCTTCTTGATGGGGAGCTGTGGCTGAGGATGGCCTGAGCACCCTCCATGCTCACCCCAGGGGTGCCTGGTCCCTCCAGAGCTCCCTTGTGAGAGGCTCCTTTTCTCTGAGTTTTCCCGATGGCTGTGTCCGGTGCATTCCCAAAGAGGGATGCCTGCACTGGGGTAGACTGGGGGCAAGGAGCTGCTTTCCAGATATCAGAGAGGACATGGATGTAGGCAACGCTGGCTAAGCCCAGGAGCTGCTCTCAGCTTGCCCTCCCTCAGCAGACTCCTATCCTATCCCCCGCATCTCCTATTCCAGCGCTTTTGGACTCTCACGTTGTAAATCCCACCTGGAAGAGGCAATTCCAGTCTCCCACTGCCACGTGGTGTGGGGATGTCACCGACTGAGGCATTGCAAGGGCTCCAGTGACACACATAAAACCCACCCTCCCCTTCATCCTACCCCACGGAGACCTTAGAGTCACCAACACCCTGCCCCAGACCCCGTTCCTGGGCAGGGGGCTGGCAGCGTGCTGCCAGGAATGGAGTGGTAAGAGAAGGAAGGGCAGGTGAGCTGGAGGCAGAAGCATTCCTGGGATTAGGGATGACACCAGCCGCTGACAAATCATGGCTTTTCCCAAGGCTAGTAGAGGGATCAGAGGGCAAAGAGTCAGGAATAAAAGGTCTGGGGTCAAATGGATTATTTTAGCCTAAATGCTCCCCCCTGACAAAAGCAGATTAAGGCGGGACTCGGAAGGCCAGGATCAGAGGGGAGGAGGTTTCTTCCAGTCCGAGCGAAGGTTAGAGGTTACAAACTGCCCCCCACCCCCAGCCATGTCTGGCATCCACACTCAGAGCAGGGAGCACCCTCACCCTCCCCATTAAAGTGCAAAGCAAAGGGAAAGCCGCTGCAAGGAGAAACAGAGGGAACTGCACAGGGATCTGTGGGCGAGAGCAGGATTGTCAGAGGGATGCTCATGTGCCTCAGTTGTTTCCTCTCCAGAAGGAAAATCCCCCCCATTTCTCTCCTTCCTTCCAGGTTCAATCTCTCAACCACTCCTAAGGCATGATGTCTGGAGACCCCCTGACTCAAGGACCACTCCCTAATTCCATGCAGTCCCTGCTTTGTTCCTTTTCCAGGCTACAAACACCAGGATGGAGGAACCTATGTCTGAGCAGCGTGATGGTGCCATCTCCCCCAGTTCACGTCAGACGGACATGAGTCCACCAGTGCACCCACACCCAGCACTGTACGTGGTCTGGATACACTCACGGTGTGAGAAAGCGACACCTCAGTGACCCAGCACCACGGGATTAGCCAAACTGGCCAACAGGGCTTTGCCCAAGACATCGTCACCTCACGCAAAACACACCCACAGCAGCACTGGACCATGTCACACCCATCTCCATCCCCTCGGTGAGATCCAGGGTCTGCAGGAAGGCCAGGCTTGGTGCTGCTTATGAGGACACTTCTCCCCACCAAGGAGTACAAGCCTGAAAGCTCAGCTCATGGAATCATAGAATCATGGAATGGTTTGGGTGGGAAGGGACCTTAAAGATCATCTAGTTCCAACCCCCTGCCATGGGCAGGGACACCCTCCACTAGACCAGGTTGCTCCAGGCCTCATCCAGCCTGGCCTTGGGCACTCCCAGGGATGGGGCACCCACAGCTTCTCTGGGCAACCTGTCCCAGTGCCCCCCACCCTCTCAAGGAAGAATTCCTTCCTCATGGCCCATCTCAACCTCCCTCTTTCTGTTTAAACCCGTTACCCCTTGTCCTCAGGTCTCTGAGCTTCAGAGGAGAGCACATGGATAGTACCAGTTTGCTTGCTGGGAAGAGACAGGCACCATCCCAGTTCCCAGGGTCAGAGCAGAGAGGCTCTGGCCCCAGCATGGAAACGTTTCTGTGGAGCGCTGCACTACCCTTCGCCTCTGCCTTACCTCCAACTGTAAACACATGGGGAGAGGGAGGAGGGAGCCTGCTGGCATTTATCAGCGCACGCTGTCAGGGAGATGAATGACTCCTGCTCCCAGGAGTAAATTAGTGAACTGCCTGGTTCCAGGTCTCTTTGGCACGGCTGCTGGAAACCAGCTAACCCTTTGGAAGGTTCAGTGAGTCTGAAACCACAAAACCAGTACAAAAGGCCAAAAAGAAACTTATTATCAATAAAACTAATCCAGAGACTTTTGGTCTCCCTCAACCAACACAGATGCCTCAGCCCACATAAGCAAAGCCTGAGACATGAGCCCAGCAAGCCAAGACACAGATTTCCAGGCACCTCAAAAATCCATGCAGCACCTCTCCATCCTTTCTTTTCCTCCATTTTCTTAATCCAGCCTACTTCCAGGAACTCTGTGTCAAAACTAAACCCGTGTAGCTCCTATGAGCTTCCCTTTGCTCTTCTGGCAGGGAGGGCTGCTCCGCTGCTCCCCACGTGGCTGGGGATGGGGAATCTGTTGCCATTCACACAACAAAATTCACTGTACAGGTCTCTTAGAAGGCAGAAAAGCTACTTAGGAACTACGGAATGAATCCAGATTCCCCTTATGCTGTTCCCACCTCATCAAGCCACGGAGATGGCTGAGAAGGAACCTGGCTCCACAATACAGCCCAGAACAGCAAAAAAAAAAAGAGATATGGTTAAAGGGCACCTACTCTGTAGCTTTCTTCCCAGAAAAGGACTGAACAGAGATGAAATTTCCCACTTATTCACCGGCACAAGATACAAATATGACCCGATGTGACAGCTACCCGCACTGCGTAAGAGGAGAGAGCTGTTAAAAGGGCTTGAATGGGGCTGATAGAAGCTGGGACAAACTCTCCCAGGGCTGTTGATCTCAAAGCATAGCAGGAATCTCCTGAGGAACGAAAATCTTTCAGTGTTGGTTACCAGGACCTTCACCGAGAGCAGCTCGAGTGGGAACGGCTGGAAGAAAAGGTCTTAAGTCTTACCATCAGCCAGCACTGAGACTACGTTTAGGTTTTCAGGAAGCCTCTTTCTTTGCTCATCCTTCGCCACGGAGTTTGGGATCATGTAACTTTGACCTGTTCCCAGCATCGTCCAGTGCCTGGAGGGCTACAAGAAAGCTGGGGGGGACTTTTTCACAATGGCAGGGAGTGACAGGACAAGGGGTAACGGGTTTGAATGGAAAGAGGGAGATTGAGATGGGACATCAGGAAGGAATTCTTCCCGCAGAGGGTGGGGAGGCACTGGGACAGGTTGCCCAGAGAAGCTGTGGGTGCCCCATCCCTGGGAGTGTCCAAGGCCAGGCTGGATGAGGCTGGGAGCAACCTGGTCTAGTGGAGGGTGTCGCTGCCCATGGCAGCGGGTGGGGCTGGGGGGGCTTTAAGGTCCCTTCCCACCCAGACCATCCCATGATTCTATGATTCTGTGAACTAAGCAATCTTCCGTTCAGAAAGAGATGTAGGTTCAGTCTGCACAAGCTCTCCTGGAGCTACCTGGCCTCCAGCCCACCACAAAGGAGGAAGACTCCACTGCCATCTTGCATAACAAACAATTTCATCGATTGACCCTTAGCCTTAACCCCTAATTCTGGTTAAATCCAGCACTACAACAAACTGCACGTGGGTTCCTAAAATCTACATGAAGTCAGTCAAAAGGAATTTATTCATTACACAACGGGATGATGACGTAAACGCCGCAGAAATAGGTTTGCTCTGGCTTTCGCCCTAAATCCTAAAAGCAGGTATTAGGCAAGGGATCCCAAGGGCAGATCCAAAGAACACGGCAGAGCAGGGCTGCGCCTGCAGCGGTTAAAAGCTGTGGTTTGCAGCACTCCATCGATGTCCCTGTGCCCAGCAGAAAATAGGGTGTAGTTTGCCTCTGCCACTCTGCCTGTATGATCCCGGGGTGCACGGGAAATGTCCGGAACAGGGACTGTAACACCTGCAAACAGTCCGTGACAAGCTCAAAGAGCTCTGACGTGTTTCAGACGAGGGAGAGTTTACCCAGCGCAGGTAAACAGCGCGATGGAAGGAAAAAGGGGGCTCATTATGTCAAAGAGAAAAGCGAGGTGGTGCAAAAGGTCTGCTCCTACGATGCGCAGAGCTCTCCTGGCCCCAGCGACTACACAAGGTGTATTTGTGCTTCTGCCACGCAGCGCAAGCTCCGTGGAGATGGGTGGTGGGAGAGAGGCCACTCCAGGGACTGCCAGGCTGCGACCGAGTGTTGCCCAAGTCGTTCGCTTCTCCTGGTACCTCCACCGTGCCGAACTCGTCTGACACGGGGCAAAGATATCGAGGCTCACAGTCGGAGGCAGTGCTGGCCCCAAAACAGTCTGGGAGAGGCAGGAACAGCAGCAAAAGCCGAAGGTGACTTTGCCAGGTGGGAAAACGGCAGCGCCACTGCCCAGTGACGCCCTGGTTGAAAACCAAGCAATAGCGATGACGTGTCCCAGACAGTGCTCAGAGGAGGCGGGAGCAAACACCGGGAAAGCAGGAACTGGGGACCGCGTCTGCACGCTCAGCGAGAGATGGTCAGCGTCCCCTGTCCCGCGATGGAAAGAGGAGCAAACAGACATGCAGAACCGGGACGGGGCTGTGGAGCTGCCCAACAGTTCCCAAAAGTAGCCCTCACGTCAACACAACACGATGGGAAAACAGTTTGGCATAGGGAGCCCCTTGGGGAGGTGCCAAGCCACGGGAGCCGAAAGAAAAGCTTTCCTGCCACAGGGGAAACACTGGGAGTGGAAGCAGAGGGGATGCACGCTTCCAGAGACCCCCAAATACACTGGAAAGGGGGACTCAAGGCTGCACCGTGGGTTTAAAACTACCAGACAGACAGGGATGGCAGGGAATTGCCTAAACTACTCAGGGAAACACCGTCCCAGTGCAGAAAGTGGTGGAGAAGATTCCAGGGAGGGAAGAGGAGCAAAGGCATGGAGCGTGCTGCTGTCGGGGAAGGATGCAGCGTATCATGTCAGGGCAGTGTAACACAGCAGTGTATGATTTCATCTCCCTTATTCTCCTTCCTCTGACATGAACAGGTCAACTGGGGTGTTGATATTCCACCCGAAGGTGGGAGATGCTTCCCTGATGGAAATAGATTAGGAAAATAGCAGTAACCCCCTCTCCAAATTACCCAGCTCCTGCTGTGCTTGGGGAAGGAGCCACAAACAGTCTTTGGGAATGACAGGCTGTCACCAAAGGAGTAACCAACGCCACTTTCTCCGCAGGGGAACAAGCCATAGCGTGTCCCAGTGTCCACCAGGCCCCAGTTACGGATGGCACAAGGACAAGGGCTGAGCGGAGGGCTGGGACTTCGCCCCCAAAGCTTCCCTGCCCGGATTCTGCTCTGCCTCCATGACTGCTCTCGCCTGGCATCCTCAGCTCCCATCCTGAGCACCATCCAGGCAAGGTGGGATAATAGCTGTGGGTTATTCAGTATTCCAGACCACAGAGCATCCCCCTCCTCCGTGCTCCCCGGGAGGACCCCCACCAGCCACTGGCCATACAGAGAGAGGAGGAGGGGAAACAGGGGGGTGTTCGTTTGCTCAGTGAGCTGTTCCTGGAACCCAGCCGGTTGCTTGCCAGATCTCTGTCACCTCCAAGGAATGCAGGGAGGATCCAGAGTGGTTTCCTCCTCTTTCCCTATGCAGCTTGTCCACATACTGCCTCCACCCTCCTCTGCCCCAGTCTCTCCTTCCAGCCCCCAGCCCCCCTTCCCACACAGCTCCCCGACCCCAGCTTTCCTCTACACCCATTCCCCTTGCTTCCCAGCTTTCCTCAACCCCTTCCCTCTTCCTTTCTTTCTCTCCTCCTTTCCTCCCCTGCCCATCAACCGCCCCCGCCCCCCCCCCCCCTCCCCCCCCCCACCCCTCCAGCCTCTTCAGGCTCCTTTTGTGCTCTCAAGCTGTGCTGAAGTGGCTCCACATTACCTCCAGACATCCATGCTATGCATTGCCCAGGAAATCCTAATCCTTATTTTAAAATCCAGGACCTTGGTAAGCCTGGGCAGGAGGAAAAGGCACTGCTGGTCCAAACCATGCTCGGAGCAAGGCTGTATTTGCCAATACAACCCTCCTTGGTAGAGCAAGGCCTGAGCTGGCTGCTGAACTGCCACCAAAGCCACTGACCTGGCTCCTACAGTGCCAACCCCATTTCTTAATCCTCCATCAGCCCTGAAAAAGTGCAGGAAAGTGACTTTCCCAACGGCAAAGGTACCGTGGGGAGCGTATCTCCACCACAGCGCAGGCAAAGCGGGGATCCGCCGGTGATCGGAGAGGACAAGGGGGACACCACGCTGATCCTTGTCCCATTTTATGAGTACTCCCCCCCAGCCCCAATCCCTGGCCACCGACAGACGAAAGGTGAGTCTGACTTTCCCCAGAGGCGGATGGATCACTCACAGTTCTTTGTAGTTGGCGTCATACAGAGTTGCCCACTTGTTCTGTTGATGCGGTTGCCATTTTATAGACTGGTAGTTGGGATCCAAGTAGGAGCCGTTCAAGCTGTCGTTATCCTGGATCAGGCCTGCGGTGAGGGGAAAAATACCTGTTTCAATCCCTCCGACAGTGTCCAGCTGGGTAAGAGCACAAGGATGAGACTGGCGTTGCCTGCGTAGCCAGGCTGAAGCTGGGCCAGGGCGCTGCCGTGGGCACGAGCCCTGGGCCACGTCAAACCCAACGCCCTGCTCTACTCTGTGGGGACCAGCTGGGGTGACATCCCCCTGGTTGGCACTCTGCGATGCCCAGGTACCCTCCTCCCAAGCACCCTAGCCCAGCGGGGTGCCCAGGCTGGCAGCAGGGGTTTGCATGCTGGGGGTATTCAGGGGAAGGGGGGAGGCAAAAACCACATACCTGGTGAAAGCGCTCCTGGCTGGTGCCAGGGAGGTGTTTGCACTCTGTCAGGGTTGAGTGGCACAGACCCCATACCTGGCTCCTGCTTTATCAGCCCGTTGAGCATCTGTGCATTGAGGGTGTTGGGGGGCGACTCGGAGTGTTTCCGCTTCTTGGCCGGGTGCGCCGGGAGGCTGCGAGACAGCAAAGGCTGAGCGGGACAGCGAGAGGTGGGGAGGTAACAGCCCCACAGCCCATGGGCAGGAAAAAACTGGGATGCACACAAAAACCGTGCAGGGAGACACAGGCTCTTTCAGCACTACCGCCACCCCCTCCCACAAAGCTCTGCCCACACCCCCGGGGACTGCCAAGCACTGTGCCACGCGTGCACTGAGCCACATCTTCGCTTTCATCTTGCCTGTCCCCACAACCCCACTCCAAGCCATGTGCTGCAAACCCCTGCCCCACACATTCATAGAATCACAGAATGGTTTGGGTGGGAAGGGACCTCAAAGGCCCCCCAAGTCCCACCCCCTGCCATGGGCAGGGACACCTTCCATAGCCCAGGTTGCTCCAAGCCTCATCCAGCCTGGCCTTGGGCACTCCCAGGGATGGGGCACCCACAGCTTCTCTGGGAACCTGTCCCAGTGCCCCCCACCCTCTATGGGAAGAATTCCTTCCTGATGGCCCATCTCAATCTCCCTCTTTCCGTTCAAACCCATTATCCCTTGTCCTGTCACTCCCTGCCCTTGGGAAAAGCCCCCCCAGCTTTCTTGTAGCCCCCCAGGCACTGGAAGGGGCTCTGAGGTCTCCCCAGAGCCTTCCCTTCTCCAGGCTGAACCCCCCAACTCCCCCAGCCTGGCCCCATGGCAGAGGGGCTCCAGCCCTCAGAGCACCTCCGTGGCCTCCTCTGGCCTCGCTCCAACAGCTCCGTGTCCTCCTGCTGTTGGGGCCCCAGAGCTGGAGGCAGAACTGCAGGGGGGGTCTCCCCAGAGCAGAGCAGAGGGGGAGAATCCCCTCTCTCGCCCCCCTGGCCACGCTGCTCTGGATCCAGCCTGGGATGCTTTGTGTCACCTCCACCTCGATGCCCCCCCCAGCTCACTCCCACAGAACCAGGACACGCTCCTTCCCTTGCAGTGAAGCCCAGTGACTTTGCTTACGCATTCTGCAAGCCTTCAGCTTCCCCCCCCCGCCTTCCCCAAATCACACCCCAGCCCCCCCGAGGCCTTACTCTGCTCCGTGTTGCTGGAGTAGCTGGTGCAGCATCTGGGACTGCTGGGCATGGTGGAGGTCGGCCGGCCCCATGCCCTGCCCCATGCCGTAGGGCGGCATCAGGGGCTCAGCCTTCATGTACATGTCCCGCTGCAGGCTGGGGTAGTGAGGGTTGTGCTGCTGCTGGTGTGGGTGAGGGGGGGCCTGTAGGTGGGGGGGTGGAGGAGGGTGCTCCAGGCGAGAAGGGGGAGTCATGTGGCACATGTTTTCTGGGGTCATGGTCCGGAGGAGGTGAGGATCTTGAAAGAGAGAGAGACAGTAATAGCTGTTAGAGCAGCAGGTAGGGCCATGGACTGTGTGTCCTCAGCCCAGACACAGGCATCACCTGGTTATCGCTGTGAATCCATACTCCTTCTGCTCGCCTCAGCACGGCTGTGTCCCCTCACCCACCTGACCTGCCGGCAATGGCCACCTTGCCCTGCACTGACTTCTCCTCCCCGACCCCTTAATGGCCCCATCACCCCACGGACACCTCCAGGGTTCCCCAGCACGAGAGCCAGACCAGTTCTTCACATCGACATCCTTGGCTGTCATCATCATCATCAAATCATGGAACAGTTTGGGTGGGAAGGGACCTCAAAGCCCCTCCAGCCCCACCCCCTGCCATGGGCAGGGACACCTTCCATAGCCCAGGGTGCTCCCAGCCTCATCCAGCCTGGCCTTGGACACTCCCAGGGATGGGGCACCCACAGCTTCTCTGGGAACCTGTCCCAGTGCCCCCCACCCTCTGCGGGAAGAATTCCTTCCTGATGGCCCATCTCAATCTCCCTCTTCCCGTTCAAACCCGTCACCCCTTGTCCTGTCACTCCATGTCAGCCTCAGACACCGTCTGTCCGAGTGGTATCTACAGAGCAAGGACACAGCAGGGTCCTGGCCAGCTGAAAAAGGGACGCGCAGCGCTACGAAACCAGGTGCCTTGTAGCGTGCACCTGAGACGAGGTGAGACTAGAAGGGGTAAGCACAAGGGAAGCAGGCAAGGCTCACCTTGAAGCTCAAAGAACCAAGACTCAAAGAACAACCAGGTCCTCAGGCTGAGGGACAACAGGGAAAATTCCCAATGACATTCCTGAGATTTGCTAAACCCACAGTATCTCGTGTGAACGCTCTGCAGGGTAAGCGTGTCTTCAGGAATTCCCAGGTAGATTTTCCATTAGCTTTGTTTCTCCAAAGAGAAACTCCACCAACCCGGATATTTGCGTAGCACTGAGGAACTGCACGGACCAAGAAAGCACCGTACGGGGCAAAGGTCCAGCTGTCAGTAACGGGGTCTGAAGCCTGTGCCTGGAAATGCAGAGCTGGAGAGAAAACACCTGAACCTGGCCCAATTTTACTGATTCTGGGCTTAGCACAAGGGAAGTGCTGAGCGATGTGTTCCTGGGGCAAAGACGACCCACTTCATGATGCTCCTCCGACCTGTGGGCCACAACCCTCTGCCAAAAAACAAGACTCGCCCACTGCCGGAGCCTTGAGAAGCCAAGGGTGGGACTCACCCCGCAGGGCTCGGGGTCCCAGCTTGGTGCATGGCTCAGTCTCCTCTACAGTCCCAGCCGAGAGATGTCCCCAGGATGCCCACACCCAGCTTGGGCTTGCCACTGGGTCAGAGTACAACCATGCAAGGGCGCTTGCCGTGCTCTCCTCCACCGAAAGCAGAGACAAGGGAATGACCTGAACACCTCCAGCTCATCAGCATCACCCGCGAGGGCTCCTGTGGGGGCACTCACTTGGTTTTTTTGAAATTTAAACCAGGAGGAGACTTTGATCTCTACATTTAAATAGGCAAAAAGAGACATTCAAATGCGATCCTACCTTTCTCCTCCTCTATTTGGAATTGGATACTAAAGCCGTGCCATAATTAGGGTCGATTTGACTGTATCACCATGGAAAGAACCGCTTGGCGTGTGGAGGGGCATGCAAATCCATCTCCCTTTCTGCAGCTGCTTAGGCGTAAGCTCACTGCGCAGCAACGCCAGTGCTCAGCTGAGGGCTCTAACTAGAACCAAAACATTTTGGAGGCTAAAAGCAAAAAAGATAAAGCCCGTGAAGTAAAGCAACATGGTTGAACCTCACCCAATGTACCCAGAGAACGACTAGAAATTAGAGATTTGGCCAAGGGAAATAATAAGAATAATTATACTACAGAAAAACGCACGCGTTGGTGCGAAAGTTGGTGTGTTGGCAAGATTTGAACGGGCTCGGTGCTCATCTCGGATGGGGCAGAACGTGACGGTGGCGTTCCCTGCACTCAGGCGTTTTGTACGACACAGCCTACGGCACTGAAAGAGCGGTCACACCGGTGACCACAGCGGTGAAGTTTAAACCCGGCTCTCACCACAGCTCAGCCAGAATGGCAAGATTAAGCTCCTACTCAAACTTTCTGGGAATAGTTAGTGTTGGCATCATTTGAACAGCTTATTTTTCTCTTTTAATGCACCCTAGAGAAGAACGAGCCTGTGCCATGAGCAAGCGGAAGGCAAAGCCGTGAGTCTGATGAATTGCAGTGATTTCTTGTGCCCCCTTCCCTATCCCCACTGAGAAGCTGTAAAAAGGAGAGAGAAACTGTAAAGAGAAGAAACGTTTCACCTGGAAAATGATGCTTTAGCAAAATCAAAGCCTTCCCCAGCTAGATTCTGCATGTGAAGGGTCACAGTGAAAAAGTACAGGAAAACTAAAAGAATGATCACCAGCTTCAGTGCAAGATGTGAGAAATGAGCCGGCAAAGACTGCAAGCAGATCTACGTGAGAGAATCCGTGCAGAGAGAAATCTCAATCCTCAAGATTTTCACAGGTTCACAGAGTGTCAGGGGTTGGAAGGGACCTCTAGGGATCATCTAGTCCAACCCCCTGCCAGAGCAGGATCACCCAGAGCAGATCACACAGGAACAAGTCCAGGCGGCTTTGGAAAGTCTCCAGGGAAGGAGACTCCCCCCTCTCTGGGCAGCCTGTCCCAGGGCTCTGTCACCCTCACAGTGAAGAAGTATTTCCCCATGTTCAGGTTGAACCTTCTGTTTCCCAGTTTATGGCCATGGCCCCTCATCCTGTCACTGGACACCCCTGAGCAGAGCCTGGCCCCATCCTCCTGACACCCCCCCTTTAGATATTGATCAGCATTGATAAGATCCCCTCAGCCTCCTCTTCTCCCAGCTGAACAGCCCCAGCTCCCTCAGCCTTTCCTCACGTGGAAGGTGCTCCAGGCCCTTCATCATCTTTGTGACCCTGCGAGAGAATCTTTTACATATGAGAGAAGCTTTTCAGAACAGGGCACGGTGAAGTTATGCTGAGAAAAGTAAAACCTGAAAGAATTTACAAATTTTCCCAGGAAAATGTGAGTGAACATCCTGGATATAGATGAGTGGGAATTTAAGACATTAACAGGCAGCTCCTGGAGAAGCGGGTAACAAGCCTCATGTAGAAGTTCAACATTTCTCCTGCCTGGGAATCCTTCCCTCCCACTCTAGCATTAAAACAGATCTCGGCGCCACTCCAAAAGCCTGTGCTTGCTAAGGACAATGACAGCACGGTCCTTTAAACAACAGCAAAAAGCTCACGCTACCCTCCTGCCACCTCCCTGGAGCCCAGCGCACCAAATCTGTGTCCAGAAAGCACGCCCGGACCAGGTTTGGTCCCAAACCAGGCGCCGATGCCCACCTGAAGCACATCCCCGAAGAGAAACGGGGACTGAAAGAGCCGGGTGGTCACAAAACGTGCAGCTGAGCCCCTGCCTTGGATCAGGAGCCCTTCGCTGGGTTTCCCTGTCTGGGGGTAACACACAGCCTGCTCCCCAAAACAAGCCTCCCCCCACCTTTTCTCCATCGGGACAAGGCTCATCTGTTTTCCCAGCCTTTGCCTAACGGCTGGAGGTGTCTCTGCATTAGTCTGCAGGTCCAGGTGTCCCCTCGGGGTACCAAGGTCCCTGCAGAAATAAGGGACCAAATCCTGGGGGAATTTGGCCCTGAGGTATAAGAAAACCAAGGGGTGGGAAGGGTAAACCAGGTGTTTTATAGAATCACGGAACGGTTTGGGTGGGAAGGGACCTTAAAGCCCCCCCAGTCCCACCCCCTGCCACAGGCAGGGACCCCTTCCATAGCCCAGGGTGCTCCCAGCCTCATCCAGCCTGGCCTTGGGCACTCCCAGGGATGGGGCACCCACAGCTTCTCTGGGAACCTGTCCCAGTGCCCCCCACCCTCTGCGGGAAGAATTCCTTCCTGATGTCCCATCTCAATCTTCCTCTTTCCGTTCAAACCCGTCACCCTTGTCCTGTCACTCCCTGCCCTTGGAAAAAGTCTCCCTCAGCTTTTTTTTTTAAGTTTGATGTACAAGACAAAGCTTCTCTGCACCCCACTCCGGACATTGGATTCAGCAAAGCACCAGCAAATTGCAGGAGGGAGAAAACACATTCAGGGACTGGTCAAAGCTGTGACAGACCCTGGGGACATGGAGGGGGACAGCAGGGAAGGAATCTGCTGGGTCTTCACCGGGCTGCTCCCTAAGCGAGTGCCACCAGCCAGCCTTGAGCCGGACACTGGGCTGGATGGACTTTTGGGCTCGGTCCAGTTGGGGGTTGACTAATGGGGCCAAAGCGCCGGACCAGGAATCAGAAGACTGCTTTCTGGAGCTATAGCCAAGCACTAGGGCTCCAGGGCAGAGGGGAGGTCTCCATCCTCCAGAGTTTGGAGATCAGGACCAAAGAGCAGCCTTGTTTTCCCGCAATGGCCAGGGCTGATGAGTGACATCCCTGGGATAGAGTTTCCCTCTGCTTTTCAGCCGGGTATGATGGAATGACATCCCCCTTACCCAGCTCTGCTCCTGCCATCCTGACACACACTCAGCTTCCACCAGCATCACTTGGAGCAAAGACTAGCACGGTTCAACACCGCAAGCAGCCTGGAAGCTGATGGACAGAGTTTCCAGCAGCCTCTGAACAACCCTTGGAGACCAAGCCCGCATGGGAGGAGAGGCGCTTCAGGGCTGGGAGAGAAGCCTCACATCCTCCCCCGCGAAACGCCACCAGAAATGCACCTTTACAAGACCTGAACGTCCTGACCCTGCAGCGTGGTCAGTATTGGCACTGGCGGCTTGGCTACAAGCTGGGAGACCTTGTACCTTAACCTTAACCCTGACCCTAACCCTCATGCAGCTTTCAAGGGACAACCCACACCCGAGTATCCAAGGACATGTCCTCGGGGCAGCCACTGCATCTTCACCGTGTCCCCAGCATGTGGCAGTTCCCACAGGCTTCTAACCAGGGTGGGGACAGGGGCTGGTGGATTTGCCATGCTCTGTGCTTCCAGCTCCAGGGAAAAAAAAAAAAACAACCCAGATCTGGGAATCTGATCCTTCCCTCGCGAGCAAGAAGCTGCTCTGGGGGTGCTCTCCGGAGCCTCCTCTCCTTCCCAAGCAGAGGTGCTGCTGCTCTGCCAGCACGTCAAAGCAACCCGGCCTCTTTGTTATATTTAAGGAAGGGCCAGGAGGAATTCCAGGGATTTTTTTTAGCAAGATAAACAGAACTCTTGACCTCTTTCATCAAAAAAAAAAAAAAAGAACGGAGCAGGCGCTGTTCCTGTGGGGACTGGGATGGAGCCTGGGGAAGAGGGTGCTGCAGTCGAGGGGGAAGGGAGACCAGACGCAACCTTCCTTCCTCACCAAGGAGTTTCTTCCACTGAAGAGCAGTGAAGGTCACCAGAGGAAGCAAATAACACCCGGTGGCTTCCCCAGGAGGGCCTGGCAGTGACCCTGTCTGCACCGGGGGGCACCCAGCTCCCCCTGCCCTCTGCGTGGGGAGCAGAAGACCCCCCCTGCTCCCCAGTTGGGTGCACTGGAGGGGAGGGAAGGACTGGGAAGGAACTTACTGCTGAACGGCGGGTTCATGTCTGTCTCTCCATTGCAGGGACGCGCTCACACTCCTTGCCTTTCGCTCACCCGAGGCGGAGGGCAAGAACAGGAGGCTCGCAGGCTCCACATCCCACCCTGCCCAGGGACAAGCTCGATGGCCGATCTCTCCCCGCGTAAGTGGATTCCCACCTTGCCTTCTCTCCCGTTCCCTCTCTCGCTGGCTCTCCCCCCTTGCAAAGACCAGCAGCGGAACAATAGGCGAAAGTCTAGGGATATTTACTAACTGATAATCTCCCCACGTATTGCAGCCGCCTGTTTTCTCCTGTCCGATAAAGATTTCAGAGCCAACCACTTTCACAGGACAAAGAGGGGGAGGATGTTGGGTTTGGGGGTTGGATTATTATTCCCCCCACAGCCCTCTCTTTCTTCTAAGCACTTACCATTCACCTGCTGAGGGGAGTAGGCTTCTGAACCAGAGTCCGGGGGAGAGTCAGGTAAAGTGCTGCGGAGCCAAAGGGAAAGAGAAAGGAAGGTCATTTAAAACCAGTTTCCAGCAGAACCAGGTCCAGCTGGATCAAAGCATCCTCTGGTTGGATATCCCAGCAGATCCCCATCACCCCAAGGATGTCCGGCTCCAAGGGTGTCCGGCTGACAAGCTGGTGACTGCCATAGCTGTCACCGCTACCCTGCTCCCTGGACCTCGGTAGCGGGGACAGACACTTTGTTGACCTGTCAGTGAGACTTCCAGTTAAAAGAAGAAAAACAAATTTATCCCCTCCACGGGGAAAGACCATGCGCTTCACCATGGGAGCTGGGCTGGGACCTGGGACCTGAGCCACAAAAGCAAAGGCTGGGAAGCCCACGGGATGGATTCTGCCTCATGACCTGTATGGACCTGAGCACCACCACAGCTGCTGGCTGTACCACCCGACTCCACCACAGGAGCAGGATTTGGCCCCGAGTGCAAGATGCAGCCAAATAAAAGGGGGAGCTCTCAGCTGCCTTCCTCAGCACAGCCACGGCTCAGGGACGGCAGGACCGAGGGACAGCCCTGTCCTGTGCAGATGCACTGCAGGGAGCTGGGATGTTCCCGCATCCTTCCTTCTTTTTCCTCAAGCCAGCACAGACTTATAGAATCACAGAATGGTTTGGGTGGGAAGGGACCTTAAAGCCCACCCCCTGCCATGGGCAGGGACACCTTCCATAGCCCAGGTTTCTCCAAGCCTCATCCAGCCTGGCCTTGGGCACTCCCAGGGATGGGGCACCCACAGCTTCTCTGGGAACCTGTCCCAGGGCCTCCCCACCCTCTCCGGGAAGAATTCCTTCCTGATGGCCCATCTCAATCTCCCTCTTTCCGTTTAAACCCATCACAGCTTGTCCTGTCACTCCCTGCCCTTGGGAAAAAGCACCCCCCCCCCCCCCACCCCCCCCCACCCCCCCCCCCCCCCCGCTTTCTTGTAGCCCCCAGGCACTGGAAGGGGCTCTGAGGTCTCCCCAGAGCCTTCCTTTGTCCAGGCTGAACCCCTCAACTCCCCCAGCCTGGCCCCATGGCAGAGGGGCTCCAGCCCTCAGAGCATCTCCGTGGCCTCCTCTGGCCTCACTCCAACAGCTCCGTGTCCTCCTGCTGTTGGGGGCCCCAGAGCTGGAGGCAGAACTGCAGGGGGGATCTCCATAGAGCAGAGCAGAGGATCCAGCCCAGGATCCAGTTGACTTTCTGGGCTGCCAGAACACTTGGCCAGCTCATGTTCAACTTTTAATCCACCAGCACCCCCAAATCCTCCTCAGGGCTCCTCTCAGCCATTCTCACCCAGCCTGTCCTTGTGCTGCGATTGCTCTGACCACAAACAGGACCTTGCCAGGATTCCAGCAGCTGGGCTCTCCAGCCACTTCCAAAGCATCTCCTTGGATATCCATTTAAACCAAGTTTTCTTTTTGCAGCCCCCCCTCAATGCACATCCCACTGCAGCAGAAGCTTGGGCTTCCCACATCTTCAGGCTTGGGTGCAGTTCCCACCACCCTGGCGCACAAATTAAGGTCTGGCTCAGACACTGGTTCTTTTCCAGCAACATTTTGGGGAGCAAGTGCACGGAAAATTTGAGGCCCTGCTCCCAGCTGAACTGAGCCACGGTCACTGCAAGCCGAAGCTGCGAGGGACAGGGCGATGGTGATGCTGGTGGCTGGCACGGTCGTTGCCTACGCTGCAGAGGAAGGCTCACTTCACCTTACTGTCTGCAGTACGCTTTGTCCTGGGGAGATTTCTGGCAGGGAGATAACTTGTCTGTCATCCGTCTCTGCTCCATCACTGGTGACACGCAGACCCAGCAAGCCCCGGCAGGTCTCCACAGCCCAATACCTCGGCAAAGTCTACTCCATCTGAGACAAACATGGCTGTTTTCTTCCACATCTCCTGCCACCTCCGTCCTCATCCCAAGTGGATTTTCCATGGGGATCCTTTTCCATTCCCCCATCTTACACCATCAGCTTTGTGGCTGTAAAATAATCCCAGACAAACCAGTGCTTCTTGGAGGAAAGCTGGCCAAAAAGCAAATGAGGCCCTTGGGGGGGAAGGTACCACGCACACGCCTCTCTGAAACAGCTCCAGACGGCACCCAGCTGCAAACCAGGACACCCCACCAAAACCCTCCTGCACCAGAGGAGCCCAATACCCATTAAACGGGTTCTCCCTGGTAAGCGGTATGCAGCGGTAGCTGGAGAGGGCTGAGGTGGGGTAACCCCAAAGAGCCCTCTCCATCCTTCCCTCATCCTCCACCTTCACTTGTAGCACCTTTTCACCACTCCCCTCCTACGCTTAGTCCGGAGCATCCATCACCAGCCTTATTTCCTGGCTGGCCATAAATTCCTACTGTATTTCCTATAAATTTATCAAGATTTGTGCCCCAGCAAGACAAGTTTTGGCCAGTAACAAAAGGGCCCAGGATAATTCAGGGAGTCCTGGAGGCTGGAAAAGGCCCTGTAACACCAAGATGGACACTGTGGAATTCACACAGGGAGGTGGTGTGGATGTGCCCAGCCCAAGGGAAGGGTTTGTTGGTATCTGACATGTGAGATTCTGGGAAAAGCCTAATACAATGGGGAAGAATCATTCCGGGATGCTGAGGAAATGCTGCCATCGAAGCTGACCCGGTTCATCTACATCCAAACCAAGGTTTCCACCTCTAATTGCAAGCTATGATCCTTCCTCATGACCTCTCACATCCTGGAGAATGCCAGATCCATGCAGAAGAAAGGGACATGACAAAGCATCACGTCATGCTTTTGGGCACGGTTCCCCCCAAGCTGCACGTGGACTTCTGGGTATGCAGCAAGGGAGAACCCCCCAGTCCAGGAATAAGATCAGGATGGATTTTGTTCAGCTTGTCTCTTTCTGGAAGATCTTTCCAAGTTCCTCCAAAGGGCCAAAGTCATCCCAATGGAGCTGCATTGTGGCTGGATCATTGGTTCAGTGTGCCAGAGGCTCCCAAATCTGGGAATTGCCACACCATGCTTGCTGGCAACACTAGAGGGCAAGAGGCAGAGGGAGAAAAGCCAGACAGGGGCTTGCAGAGATGAGCGATCCTGGGGCCATCCCAGCCTCCTTGTCCCTTACATCCACCCTCTCTGCTGGAGAAGGCACAGAGGGCACAGCAGGGCCACCCACCACCTGTGCTACGGAGACAGATTGGACCATCTGGAGTCACCATCCCGGGACGGATTTAAGAGACGAGTTGATGCGGCGCTCAGGGATGTGGTTTAGGGTGGACTTGGCAGTGCTGGGTTGACGGTTGGACTCGATGATCTTAAAGGTCTTTTCCAAACAAAACAGTTCTATGATCCTGTGACCATGACACAGCTCCTTGTGCTGTGACCAACGCCAAGGCCTCCTGCTCATTTTTCATCTGTCCAGCCTCGTATCGTCTTCTTTCACTCCTCTGTGACTGAGAGAGGGCAGCACAGACCAGAGTGGTGCATGATGAGGAAAAGACCAGGCGTTCTTCCTTCTGGGTCTCCAGGAAGTAAAGCTTTACGCACGCCAGCTCCTATCCCGGACACTACCACAGGGCCATACTCTCTTGGTGTACCATGCTGGCCAAAGCGCTCTCCACTGACATACCCCTGACTGGCGCCCTTGGCCATTGCAGATGGCCGCGTCGCTCTGCTCTCCCAGCCTGCCAGGGTCCTTCCCTTCCCCTGTGCCAGACAAGGCCATTCCAGACAGCAGGAACCACATCTTTTCTCCTCCCTGGACTAATTATCCGGTTGAGTCCCCCAGCAGTACTAAAACCTGGTCATCCTCTTCTCCTCCACCTGGAGCTTGTTGCAAAGGAGCACAAATCCAGCTCAGAGGCCGTCCTTTTCTCCTCTTGAGTGGAGTATCTACACCATCACGCCAAGAGGAATACATCTCTCTGCCTGGTTTGGTTAACATCTTCGCCTGGGATAGTCATGGGAACATCCTGGAGGCTGAATTTTGTCTTGTTCACGTTCACTGTGTCTCTTCCTTCTTTATAAAAAGCCCCCACGATACTACAACACTCTCCCATCACACACTTGTCGATGTGGAGCACCGGTATCCTGGTCACCCAGAGCCGACGGCTCTACCACTGCCACAGACATGGGGGATGTTACTGATCCTCTCTAACTCGATGCATACAGACAAGATCTGCCAAACAACCCGTGAGGAAACTTCAGGACCTACACTTACTAAAAAGCATCTCTCCGTGAAGAAAGGGCTTCATACAGACGGACGCTGCCGGCAGTTACCGCCCTGTGGGATGAACTACACCAACCCTCCAGGTCCCACCAGCCTGGAAGAGCACTTGTCCCACCATGTGCCCTCATTCTTCCACCCCAACCCCACTTACCCAGGTGCGTAGGAGGCCTTGGGCTCTGATTTGATTGGAGGGACCACGTTGTTTAGGCAGTGGCCACCAAGGTAGCCCTTGGGCACCACCATGCCATTGTTGTTATTGCAGTTGAGGTGAGCACCGTAGCCGGGTCCGCAAGGGTTGGCCAGAAGAGGACCATGCCGGATTGGGAGCTGGCTGCCCGGGGGAGGAAGGTGGAGGGAACCGCTGGAAGTGGGGTTGGTCACATTGGCGATGGAGCTGGGAAGAGGCGCGTTGATGGTGGTTGAGCTGGAGGGTTGGGGGTGCGCATAGCTGGCTGAAGCGGGGATGTCAGGGAAACAGCTGAGAGAGAGAAGGGACAACCTCAGCAGAGGGACAGGTAGACGGTACTTTCTGCCCACCCCTCCCCAGCCATGCAGCAACGGGGACAGAGTCACTCGGGTGCTCTGGGACACCCAGAGAACAGCGAACCAGGCAGCGTTGTGGTGGCACCAGCAGGAACGTACAAGGAGGCAGGTCAGGCACCGGGGCTGGGGGGGACGGATGCATCCCCACGGGTGCAACACCCAACCCCTGGAGCTGTTAAGGCCAGAAGTGCCCAGGACACCAGCCTCAAAGCTTGTGAAGACAGCAGGACCTGCTCACCATGCTTCAGCTTTCAGACCAGGATGGGGAAGCAGTCTTGCTCCTGCTCCCACCCTGTGACCCAGATCACCTCGGCTGCTATCCAGTCCTGCTCCCCCCATCTTTGCCAATGCGGCTGCACGCAGGGAGACCCTTCCCTTCTCCACACTCTCGCACCGAGCTCCGAGTGCTTGCTCCCCCATTGCTCAAATCAAGGAGAAGACTTTTGCGGTGCCGTCAGGAGGGGAAAGAGAGGGGACAGAAGAGACTGGGGACGTTCAAAGGCAAGAAGCCAGGAAGAGACAGGAGGAAGAACTGGGAATGAGTAAAGGGAGCAGATAGCAATGGAGGAGGACTCCAGGAGGGACAGAAGTGCAGCCGGGGTGCACAGAGATGTCTAAATGGTTCCTTGAATTGCAGGGCTGGAAATTGCTCAGCATCTCCATGGAGAACAACGGCGAACGCTGTTTCCACTGCAGAGCGAGGGAAGCACTTACATATCTGGTGAGTCCTCCTTGCTGATGTACTCCTCCAGGATGCTAGTGTCGATGTTCGACGGTTCCAGAGCTCCATTAATGTCGTGGCCTGCGAGGGGAGAGGAGGTGGAAGCATGAACCCTGAGAAGGACACGAGTGGCCCTTGCTTCACCGGTCAGAAACGCCACCAGACCTTTGCAGAGTCAAGAAATGGATCTGAGAAAATCAACGGATCCTTCAGTTTGAGGATTTCCATCTGCATCCCAGTGTAAAACCAGAGATGGGGACAAGCCAGGGTGGTGACACTACCTGGGAAGGTGGGACACCCAGGTGGGGTTTGTCTATGGCATTTTACAAGCCACGCTCAGGCTGTGGGGCATGTGGGCTTCCCAGGGCCGGGCTCGGGCACGTGGGAGAAGAGAGATCACGGAGTCAGGGCTGAGCTATGCAAGACGTGGCTCCGCAGAACATGAGAGCCAGGTCTTGCCCAACCACCACCAACTTGGCGTTGACCTGCAAGAGCTTGGTCAGCGAAGCTGTGAGAGCCGCTGGCCTTGCCGGGGCTGATGGAAGGGCTCTGGAGCCTGCAGCACAGAGGGATACGGGCAGAAGCAAGGCTGCAAGCGTTGGCTCGGGGGGGGGGCGTGCTTTGGGAAAGCTGATTTGATTCCCTTGGGACCCTTGCCTCCGCTTGTCCAGAACACGCTGGAATTTCTCTGCCGCTGCTATGACAGCTCTGGATCACCTCCCAACCCCGCAGGAGCCCTCCTCCCTCTCTTCTCCTCCACGGTGGACTTCCCTCTCCTCTCTCCCGGAGGGCTCCTCCTCCCCTCTCCTGTTCTGGGGAAGCTGGGCTGGGTTTTGTTGACAGAAAGTGCTTTCTTTATCTGTCTCTCTGAAGTGGGAGTCTGCAGCCCTCCGGGGTCGGTGCCAGCCCTCGGTGCCAAAGACACTGCCAAGAAAGTGGAAGAGAAGGCCTCACTCCCCCCACCTCCCCGAGCTCCGATAACGAAGACGACCCTTCCTAAAAGACCTTGTGGCTCCACGTTAAAGCAAGATGTCCCTTGCCCAGGAGAAGACCCTGACCCCCCACCTCCCCCCCGCAGACCATGCACTGGGGAAAGGTCAGCCACTGAACCGCAAAACCCAGGACGGGGGGTTTCAGCCCACCCCCGGCCAATTGCAGCTCTCCCCTCTGCAAATCCCTTTCATACCAAGACAAGCAAATCGGCAGAAATAAATCCAGCTAGGAATTCTGCCAAACGGACAGGGTGTGTGCGCGCGGACGGAGGGAGCTCTCCTTTAGTAACCCTGACTAGAGGGGGAAAAACCTGGGTAGCCGTTCACACCTAACCCTTTGTGCACCCTGTGCCTCCACGGCAGAGCCCGTGGACTTGGAGGAGAGGGTGGTGATGGTCCCTCGTGCCAACTCTTGCCACGAAAGGATGTGTCTGGAGCAGGGACACGCCATGCTGCTGTCAGGCTAGCGTCGTGGGGAGGGCAGGCAGAACCCATGAGGTCCCGAGCTATGCCAGCCTCTCGCTTGTATAGTTGCAGACCCCAGATCAGCACGGGGGTACTCCTTTGTGACAATCATGACCTCTCCTGAAGTTGCAGAGATATGATAGCAACCATGCCGGTGTCCTACTCGGAGCTACGGTTGACTGGAAGAGCTCACCGATGACCACCTCCATGCGTGCTTGTGTCCCTCGCTCAACCCCAAGGGCCTCTGCTATAACCTGCTCCCGACTCGCCCTCACGCGTGACTCCACCAAGACATCTCTTCCACAAACAGCCGCTCCTTGGCCACTGTGACCCCTAAACATCGGCTGAAACCCCTCTGCCAGGGGGTGAGCACACCCCCGACCCTCTTCGGCCTCGCTCTTGGCCAAGGAGACCGTGCTAAAAATCACACCACACGTTTTTCTAACATCCACCACAGAAACTTCTCTTCATCCCAAGTTCCAGCGTTGGGACCCAGGTTCAGAGAGTTAAAAAAGGCACTTTACCAATTTCGTTGCCTTTCCACAAGCTACTGAGCCTATCCAAGAAAAATCTGGCCCCAGTGGGTTTCCCTCACACTTCCAAACCCCAGGAGCTTCTCCATGGAAGAAGAGGAGCCCAGGGCCTATCCAGAAGAGACAGAAGCCCTCAATACACAGCGGTGTGCTGGGATTTCCCATTTCTTTGCTACCTCGTCTTACAAGTCACCTTCGGGAGCCCTCAGCTGAGACCCAGGCGAAGGGAGAGATAAGGACGGTGACGCGAGAGGTGTGTCAGCTGAGCTGCTGTGGAACTGAGACGCGATAACAGCCGTGGCAGGGTCCCGCCACGCGTGTGCGATGCGAAGGGGCTGAGCACTGGAAAGAAAGGGCTTTCCTCTGTCTGGAGGCACTTGCGCCAGCTCTGGTGAAATGGGGGTGTCAGGGACAAGGCATGTCCCACTGCCTGTAGCTTCCACACAGGCCAGGCTCTTACCAAAATCCAGCTTAGGTGACTAATTAAAAGCTCCATAGAGTCACGAGCTCCCAACGACGCTCCCTCCCCCTCCAAAGTGGGGATTAGGAGGAAGCAGGAAGCCACCGAGGAGGGACCCTGGAAAGCTCAACACCCACACGGCTCTGCATGAGACAGATTCCCACATCTCATCCCGGCAAAAGAGAGGTGGAGGAGCCCGGAGAAGGTCTGAGCTCCCCCCGCTGTGGTAAGAGCAGCAGCAATCCCCGCGTAGCATCTCCCGCCTACAGCTCTGCCTGTCCAAAGAATACGCGGGAGCTCTTGTCACCCTCAACCCCTTTGATGCCTCCAAAGCTCAGCAGGATGAATTCTGCCTTCCAGCCCGGGGCAGCAAGTCGGGAGAGGTGCCACAGGCACCCGCAGGGCTGCCCAACGAGCACTGTCTTGCAAACCAGCTCGTTAGTGCTCTCTGCACACAGTGAACCAGGACCAAGTAATTCCGCCACATCGAACACCCTGTACAGACACGGAGATTCCTCAGGGAAAACTCTTCCAGGACAACTGTCTATCCCACAACTCCTTCAGCTGCAAAGAGACTCCCAAACCTGCCAGGTCCCTGTGTCCTGTCCTCCTCTTGGCCCCCACGTTGCCACCCCGCTCTCCCATTGTGTCACCCCCCCGTCTGCTCCGCTTTCTAACCCTTCCCTCACAACCGGGTTGAGGAGATCCCCCCCAAGAGTAAACTTTGCCTGCAGAACAAGATGTTAAACCCGCAGCACCCTCCTCGTGAGCAGAGCCAGGCGAGCAGAGGCCCCCGTACGTGTGAGAATGTCAGGAATCCCAATGTTTGGACTGGTTTTCTCTGCCTTCCCCAAACCTCCAAACACGACTGACATCCCAACGGAGGTGCTTCCCGCGCCGCCGTCTCCTCCCTGCCTCTGCTCCGACGGCGTGGGTCTGCCAGCTCGTCCCTGCTGCTGACATCCTCTCGGCTCAAGAACTTGCTCCCCGTCCTGTTTTTCAGGTGCTCCATCTCCATCGGAGATGGGCAGGCGGCCACGGGGCTCTGAAAGAGTTAACGGCGTCTGGCCCCGTGAATCGTCATATTTACAGGTCTGAGAGATTAAAAACAGAATTTACGTCGAGTGATAGGCTGATAAGTTTATGGTATTTCTATTTATAACAGTCCCTCCCCCTCCTATTCTTGCTCTGTTGCCCGTCTTGTAATCGCCCCGTAATCCTGCCTGGGTCACCTGGGGGTGGGAGGAAGGGAGAGAGCGGAGGAACTTCATCCTGCGATCCCACTAACAAGAACCAGATGTGGGAACCTGGAGATGACAAGGAGGCCAACCGTTTGCGGGGACTGGGGAACAGCAGAGAAGGGTGAGGGGATACCAGTGATGAGGAGGAAGAGGCTGTGCCAAGGCCAGATCCTTCCCGTGGCACCGAAGCCACGTACCGGAGGGGGAATTTTTCAGGCATCCAAGATTTCCAGGCTTGAACTGCAAACGAAGCCCCGGGCTCCAACCCAAGTGCTGCGAGAATCGGGCTGTAATTAAGACAAACGAAAAGCCACAGGCCCTGCTAAGCCTGCCCAGCCCTGCCCCCTCAACCCTGTCCGATCCCCAAAACAAGCGAGGACCTCGGCCACAGGCTGCTCCGAAAGTCCGGCTGTTTCTCCAAAACACTCACCTGGAGCGTGGCAGATGTCACCGGCCGCAGTGCTGCCCGCGTTCACTTCAGACAGGACAAGCGGCTACCAAGCCTCCCTCCCCGTTGCCAGCATGGCCGGGATGGGGACAAGCATCCGTGGTCCCAGGGTTTTGGAGGAGCACTGCCGTGCCACCCGGAGAAGGAGCCGATTGCGGCACCAGCCCTTTGCCTGGAGGTCCGTGACTTACAGGCGGGCCGGGTTCGCTACCCTGCTGCCTGCAAACCCTCGCCTGAAACCTGGTGCAGAGGACGGGCGGCTTGCTCACGGCTGCCGACACGGCCCGGCGGAGAGAGGCGGCTCGCAGACCCAGCACTGGAGCATCCATAGCTTTTGGGATGGTCCTTCTCCCTGCAACCAGCACAGCACCTGCCCAAGGACCTGCATTTGGTGCCCTCCCGCCACGAAGCACGTTAGGGAGGGGTGATTATGGGGAAACTGAGGCACAGAGACCTTCGTGACAAAACCACCTGCAGTAACACAATAGGTGGGACAGGACCCCGGGAGACCCCAGGAGCTCCTGGCTGCTGGTCCAGAAGCATTCCCTGTCTCCAGCGGGTACCAAGCAGTGGGGGCACCGCAAGGTGTAGAACCCCCCCGACATGGCCCTGAGCACGTTCCTGTGGCCGTGCTCGAGGGGTTGTGCAACCAATGGGCTGGGTTGCCGCATCGGCACATTCCCGGGGCCTCCCGATGCTCAGCACCCCCCTTCTGCTTCCTCCCCTGTTTATCCTTCGGCTCTGGCGGATTGGCTGCCGGCCTGGCTACGAGCACAAGGAATCCGTGCCGTGGCTAGCTAACCAAACACCACCTAAGCCCCCGGAGCTGCGCGGCCAGTGCTTGGCTTCAGACCTCTTCTCCATCAGCAGGAGCGCGGCTGGCTCTGCCACCCAGGGCAAAGCCCAAAGAGCATCCAGCATGCTCCGCTCCGGCTGGGAATGGCACCCCTGGAGTGGGACATGGCGAAATCCAAAAAGACTTGGGCTAGCCATCTCCCAGGGGAGACCCAGCTGTGGGGACAAAGCTGCTCACAGAAGGGACAGTGGGCTGGTCTCCCCATCGCTCCACACACCCATCCCTGGGCTGTCCAGAGGGTCGGGAGGGATGGAAACATCCCCTTTGGTGGGAGGGACAGCGACCCCACAGCCCCCGCCTCCCCCCAGATACCGACCCAGCATTCCTCCTTAATTAATGCTCTTTATTACCTGACTGTAACGATAACCAGTCACTCCGAGCAAAAGGGGCTCCTGTAACCCGAGTGGGACGCCAAGACGGACCACTCCCCCATCTCACCCAAAGCGCTCTCCAGACCACCCCGGAGCAAAGCCTCGGCTGTCCGAGGCACTGAAAGGGGCCCCCCAGCCCCCGCCTTGAACCGCAGCCTGGTTCCTCCATGGGGTGAGCCCCTTCTCATGCCAACCCCTTGATCATCATTTTCCAAGGGCTGGAGCCCCTCTGCCATGGGGCCAGGCTGTGAGAGTTGGGGGGTTCAGCCTTGAGAAGAGAAAGCTCTAGGGAGACCTTAGAGCCCCTTCCAGTGTCTGGGGGCTACAAGAAAGCTGGGTGGGGGGCTTTTCCCAAGGGCAGGGAGTGACAGGACAAGGCGTGATGGGTTTAAATGGAAAGAGGGAGATTGAGATGGGCCATCAGGAAGGAATTCTTCATCATCCACCATCCATCCAGGTGGGAGCATCTCCACCTCCCTTGCAAAAGTCCTTCTGCTCTCACACGGGCCCACAACTCCTTGGCTTGCGTGCGCGGAAGGATGTATCTGATCCAAGCACCATCGGGTAAGCGGGGAAGTGTCCCGAACCGTTTAACACGTCCTGGCTGACAGCAACCCTCACTCCCAGTGTTGTTGTTCCTGACATCCTAGGAAGGGGATACGAGGTGGCACATACACCCTGTGTAGGTATATAGGCAGAGATGCCCTGTACAGGTATATATGGAGAGATAAGGCCCTCTCTCCCTCTCCCAAGCCTTGGGAAGGACAAGGTATATGGAGAGAGACATCCCAAGACAGGAGAAGAGTGAACCAAACGCTGTCCACCTTCCCAAACCTTCCTACTGCCCTCTCTGGTCCCTCCACCTCTCGGCACCTTCTCCTCTTCCAGCCCCTCTCATATCTCCCCATCTCCCCTCGTCCCTTCCCTCCCAGGGCCGTTATCCCTCCAGACCCTCCCGAGTCCATACTCCTTCCGGCTCTCCACCCTTGTCCTGGCCTTTCCTCCGCCCTTGCCAGCTGTGAACCTTGGCATGGATAGAGCCATTGTCCTCTGGGCATCAGGGGGGAGGGGGAGGGGGGAGAAGGTGTGAGAGGGGACACAGTGGAGCGTTTGTGTGTGTCCCCGCAGCCGTCAATGCCCCGCTTGTCCATTCATGCCCTAAAGATGGCAGGAACAGCAGCACCCACACAAGCCATTTGGCGGGGTCCAAGGTGCCCACCCAGGGGGGCACATTGCCCTGTTTGTTTGGAGTCCCGCAGAGGCAGAAGACAACGCCTTTATCTCCCCTCTCCGAGCTGAGGGTGATGGAGGGCTGGCCGGGGACGGGGACGGACAATGGGACCAGAGAAGGCCACTTCATCTGGCATTTCCCAAGCTCGGTATCGGTGTGGAGGTACCGCTGTGTGATGCTGGCTCTGCCATCCCCTCACCTCTGTTCCCAGCTGTCACGGTTTAACCTCGGCTAGCAGTGACGTACCACGCAGCCGCACGCACACCCCCAGCCCCAGGAGGAAGATGGGAATGGAGAGGGGCTTTCGAGCAGCCTCCGGATCCCTGCGTGCTGGTGGGCTCGCCTGACCCAAGGCAGAGCAGCGCCGTGCACCCAGCTCCTCCAACCATGCCTTGAGCCGGATTTTGGCACACCGGCCACCCCGCTTCACCAGGCTGGACTGGTCAGTGGAAAGGAGACAGAAGCCAAAGCTTCTGCTCTTGTGTGCTCTGCTCTGCAGCCACTAACCTCACCTGGACTGCAAGTTTTGGGGGACAGGAGTGACCTTTTCCCACAGGGTAACATGAGCTCCCTGTCACCATCATAGGATCATGGAATGGTTTGGATGGGAAGGGACCTTAAAGATCATCTAGTTCCAACCCCCCTGCCATGGGCAGGGACACCCTCCACTAGACCAGGTTGCTCCCAGCCTCATCCAGCCTGGCCTTGGACACTGCCAGGGATGGGGCACCCACAGCTTCTCTGGGAACCTGTCCCAGTGCCCCCCACCCTCTGCAGGAAGAATTCCTTCCTGATGGCCCATCTCAATCTCCCTCTTTCCATTTAAACCTGTTACCCCTTGTCCTGTCACTCCCTGTCCTGGGAAAAAGTCCCCCCCCCCCCCAGCATTCCTGTAGCCCCCCAGGCACTGGAAGGGGCTCTAAGGTCTCCCCAGAGCCTTCTCTTCTCACGGCAGCACAACTCTTTTCACCATCAGCATCAACTCTCTTTGTTGTGAATTATTACCAGACCTTACCAGCAATATAAGAAATAAATAAGAATATTTTGGACCAGCTACGTACCGGCATTAAGCAGAGGCTCCGACCCAGCTGCCCAGAGCCCTGCCAGGCTCGGCGGTGATGGGAGAGGCAATAAAGACCCAGAGAGGCACAGGGAGGTGACAAGGCTGATGGCAGGCGACTGAGCAATTCCACTGTAGGAAAAGAGCCCAGAGACACAGTCCCTGGACACTGACCTCTCTGCAGGGCCACCAACACCGCTTGTGGCTCCTGGAAAGGCTCTTCAGAAACTCGGAGATCTAGAAGATCATTTTCAGCCCAATTTTGAGGATGTGCGCACCACACACACAGGGGACTCAGGATTTGGAGCTGTGCTCCTCTCCTGGAATCCCCCTCCCCAGCCCAAACCAAAACAAACTTAGGCAGGAAGATTAATAATCAAACAGCAACAGAATACAAGTCTACAGGCAGCCAAGCATCGCCTGGAACACCACGTCCAGGTCGGGCGCCTCGTTCCTCCCTTCAAACCGGGAGGCAACGAGGTCGCTCCTGTCCACTTTGGACAAGCTCCCGAGGAGAAGGCAGAGCGATTTATCTAGATGGGACCTTTGCCAGGGCTTGGGGAGGGCCCATCACTACTTTTGTGCAACCAACGCCGATCTTTCACAAGCAGGAGCGTGTCAGGTCAGCGTGCTCTCCCTTCTCCTCACGCAGCTGGGACGTGCAACCATCGAGCGCTCGCTCGCGGCGCTGGGCTACAAAGGCATTTCCACCGGAATGGACTCCTGAGAAAACCACAACGGGCACCAAAAGCTTCTTCCACCGTTGGGTTTCCTCTGCCGTCGCTGCAGAAAACACTCATCCACCTGTGCTGCACGCGTGGCACAAACTTCCCAAGGCCCCACGCCACTTCCCAGGATCTAAGAGCAGAGCAGCGTGACCAGGGGATGGGGACCAGTCAGGCACACGCGTACAGGGAATCGATTTCTTTCCCCAAGGAGGAAACAAGGAGGAGGCTCAACGCTTCTCTGCCGCTTGGGATCAAGGCTGGGTCATGAGCTGCTGTGCCCTGCTTGGGAGTTCTTGCCCTCCTGAGGGATGGACCAAAGGGCACGGTGGACACTATTTCTCTCTGATTTTGTCCATCTTAAGACAATACTGACCATTATATCCCTGAATCCCACAGAATTCTTACTCAGGGCGTCCCCCACCAAACCTAGAGCTCCTGGCTGTAGAGGACACATCCTTCAATTCTGAATTAGGCTTCAGCCAATTAACTCACCTCCTGAGGAAGGGGCCACACCCACCCTTTCCCACCCATCTTAGTCTGCACGGTACACCTCCGTACGCTTCACTTCCAGGCTCAAGAACCCTCTGCTCCAAGAAAACTGCTTTTCAACAAGGTGTCTGTGGTCTAGCTCAGCCACCCTTGTGCTTCGCCTTCTGCTGAGCTAAGCTTTTCTAGCCACACAGTCAATAACACGTAACGAGGCAATTAAAATACTTATTTAAATAAAAAATTCCCCAGGGATTACTGCCATGCAGGCTCTTTCCATACAGGCTTTCAGACTGAAACTGAGATTTCTTTTTTTTTTTTTTAAAAACCCCACGGTTATTTACATTTTCTGACTAATAGTGAGCTGTCTCCTGCGCTGGAACATAGTTCCTGCACCAGGGATTTAGCAAACAGTTACCAGACAATACAAATCAGATACCGAATGTGCTGCTTGGATCCCATCCACCCTGCAAGCTCCCTGTGTGTCCTGGGTCTCAGTTCCAAGACCTGCGCAGTCTGGAGCGGTGCAGACCAAGAGGGAAGGTGCCCGGCACGCTGCTCGAGGACGTGGTGTGCAGTGCACGGAGGAGAGGATGAGGAGGAGAGAGATGGGAGAGGAGGCACTGCCTGCCACATTCCCACAGGCAGAGCGGCTCCTTGGGCTCTCGACATGCAGAACGAGTCGTCTCCATGGACTAGGCAAACAGGATTGAAATAAGGGTGAGATGTGCCCGAAGCAGGATAAACCCACCGGCAGCACGACCGGAGCTGTGGGCACAGAAGCAGAAGGGATGGATGATGATGGGTAAGACCTCACAAAGTGCAGAAGTGACACAGGAGGAAGACCAGGGAGCTGTACACCAAATTGAGAGTCAACTCCCGGTACCTGGCCCGGGCAGGAGCCATCCCTCCTCTGCTCCCTCCATCTCTGCTGCGGCTGGTTCCCTGCACCGCTCACCCAGCCCCCTTTTGGAGGGGCAGAGACCACATATTGCTGCTGGTTTAAGGCACCTGCTGGGGGGCACAGCGTGTAGGTGCCGAGCGAACCAGTCTGCCCTGCTGCCAGCCAGAACGGGGACAAAGAGGCGAGTTACGAGCGGAGAGTGGGGAGGCAAGGAAATGACACAAATTGGGTGAGTCATTAGACCAACAGATTAAAAGACCCCTTAGAGCCCTCTGTCCAGGCCAGCACAAGGTCATTTATTCCCAGCTTGCTCCATGGGGCTCTGCCCCATGTGTCTGGACTTCCATCCCCTCCATTCGGGAGACGGTGCTGCAGCCCCACGCTCCTCCGAGCCTGACTGCCCTCCTCGGAGCCCGACCTCAATGCTCCCTTTCTTAGCTCCCCTCGCCGCCCGTGTCCCTCGTGCTATAGAGCACAAGGATTTCACAGCTGGGCCATTCACTGTCCTCTAACCACAACCGCTCACAGGACAACCCCCCCCCCCAGTCCCGACTACCGTCAGCCCGACATGATCCGTCTCCTGCAACTGTCCCCGACAACCCCCTGTTCTCCTGCTTCCCATTGCCACCCCAGCATCCGTCACAGCCGTGAGCAGGGAATGTCTCTCTCCCTTTGAATAGCTATGTTTTGGAACTGTTTCCCCCCGATGCAGCTTTTGCTTTCCCCAAAAACGGGGGTGACAGCTCCAGCTGGCTGCGCCACAGTAGTTCATCCGACTTCATCGGAGGTGGAGCGGAAAGCTGTCCTACAAAATCTTTCCAAGGGCAGGGAGAGACAGGACAAGGGGTAACGGATTTAAACGGAAAGAGAGAGATTGAGATGGGCCATCAGGAAGGAATTCTTCCCGCAGAGGGTGGGGGCACTGGGACAGGTTCCCAGAGAAGCTGTGGGTGCCCCATCCCTGGGAGTGTCCAAGGCCAGGCTGGATGAGGCTTGGAGCACCCTGGGCTATGGAAGGTGTCCCTGCCCCTGGCAGGGGGCTGGGACCAGATGTTCTTTAAGGTCCCCTTCCTACTATCTAGTTCTCAAATCTCCCCTCAGCGTGTTTTGGTTTCCAAAACTGCAGAGAAGAGGGTTTGAACAAAAAAAAACCAGTAAACTCCACGACTTCTCTCCTGCAGGGAGCCACTGAAACCATTCCAGCCTACGAATGACGTCCTCCAGACACGGCCTCGCTCTGCACCAGCCATGGCAAATATTTGTGGTGTCCGGTACCAACTTCACTACACACCACAGCTCACTGCCACCATCCTCAGCTCTTACAAAGCCAAAGTTGGCCGACATCATGATCACCTACAAGTTTGTGCCTTGTCTAAACTGAGAAAGCTGTGCTGAAAATTCATGGTAAATATTCTGCAAAAATCTCTATCGGTGATCCTCCACGAGGAATTGCATCCCCAGATGCCTCCTGGGTGTAACAGAGCCACAGTCCCTGTGTCTAAAAGCGCAGGAGTAGGAAAGGTCCCTATCCTGATGTCCCAGAAGACCATCCTGTTGGACTGGGTTGAGTTTTGACCTTCCCAAACCCCTACACACCAGCACAACCCTTGAGTTTTCCCCTTCCCAAGCCCCTGCACACCACCACAACCCCCAGCACCCATACTCCTCAACTCTGGGCTACGAAGCCCATTCCCAGTCTGCGGGTCCCACATCGGTGTTTCTTGTGTCCCTTCAGCCCCTCAACACCAATGACGTGAGTTTTGAAACCTCATTTATCGCCCCCCTCTCCTCTACGTGTCCCACTACGCTGCATGCGAAAACATCCCCGTCCACCTCCCCATTCCAACGCCCCTTTCCATAGACTAAATAAAACAGGCAGGACGGAGGGGGGATGGAGAGAAGGGCTCCTACTCCTCTACCCAGAACTTCCCATCGGCCTCAGATTGGGATTTGGATGGGCCCTCATCATGGAAAAGGCCGTTTCTGCTCTACTGAACGGAGCATTGATTATACTATCAGCACGCAGCCAACTATGAAACGGCTTGATGGCCCTCATAATGCCCAGTTTTTAAGGTTTTGCTTCACTTAAGCAGGTGTTTCATTTCCAATAAAGTCAAAGCGCACTTTTTAGTGCTTTCTTGAATCAATGTCCATAACCCCTGCTTGTCATAACAGAGGAGATAAGCCAAGATCAAGCAGGTTGATAAGCTGTTTGGTTTCCTGTTTATCTAGATCTCTAGCAGTCAGATGGGACTAAAAGGCATAAATGATGGTTGTTGATTAATAGGTATTGTCAGACACAAACCAAGTGAATCTTCCCATTCCAAATTAAGCTGAATGTACTCTTTATGTCACATCCACTTCTCAAGGCTGCAGGAGCGGCTCGGCATGCTTTGTGGTGCTTGCTGTCAAAGCCTTCCAGTGCCTGGGGGGGCTATAAGAAAGCTGGGGGGGGGGGCTTTTTCCAAGGGCAGGGAGTGACAGGACAAGGGGCAACGGTTTAAGCTGAAAAAGGGTAGATTTAGATTAGATATAAGGAAAAAATTATTCCCATAGAAGGTGGGGAGGCCCCGGGACAGGTTGCCCAGAGAAGCTGTGGCTGTCCCATCCCTGGGAGTGCCCAAGGCCAGGCTGGATGAGGCTGGGAGCACCCTGGGCTATGGAAGGTGTCCCTGCCTGTGGCAGGGGGTTGCACTGGGGGGGGGGCTTTGAGGTCCCTTCCCACCCAAACCATCCCATGATTCTATGATTCCATGAAAGCAGATAGACAGCTTGAAGGAATTAGGCCTCCAACCCTTCTGGAAACCCTACCTGCGTCTCCCACAGATCCTCTCCCAGCCCACCCCCCACACCCTGTGCATTGTCTCCTCCAATGCACAATTACCAATTACTACCCTCTTCTCCTTGGGTACGAACACCAGAGCAATTTGGCGCTCCAACCCCCCGGGATAACACACCGCAGTGTTGGGGCGATGACAAAAGACTCTACAGGGGGAAAAAGTAACCAGCCCCAGCAAAAATTGCTTTCGTTACTGTCTTTAAAAGTCAGAGATCTTTTGAAAGTCAGAGATCTCGCCAAAGCCAGACCACGGCTGTTGGCACTACAAGTGCCCATCAGCTCCTTATTCACTCCTGGTCCACCCCACGCTGCCTGTTCAGTCTCTGTTCGTGCTACACGCTGGTCTGTGATCACAGCCCACCTTCTTCTGCTCTTCCTACTGCTGCAGTTTGCAATTCTTTAGGGCATAATTCGGTATATCTCCTTTGATACACTGCAAACAGGAGAGCAGCTGAAGAAAAGACGACTGGATAGAGCGAAAGGGATGAGGGATGGGGAAGAGTGGGGGTGGAAAAAAGAAAATAAGCTCAGAGAGGCTAAACATACTTTAACCACTGCAGAGACCGACGCCAGCTTCTCTATGAGCACGTGGGTCGGTCACACCAACTGGGACGTAGAAGAGAAGCAGGGATGCGGTGCTGCACCAGGGGGAATGACTCCTGCCCCTGCCTGCTGGCCTTAGCCCGGGACACGCCACGGGATTATGACCACAGGCGCGTGGCACTCCCAGGACTGCTCCCCCAAGGTTCACCCTCTGCCCCCACATCCCGGATCCGAGCACGCCAAGGCTATTTAAAGCACTTTCCCTTGGAAAGGAAGTCTTCCCTTCGAACATGCCTTGAACACGCTCCAGGGGGTGCTGGAAGACGCCGGGGTGCACGGATGGGGTGGTGGGTCCACCTCCATCACCTCAGACAGAAGACGTCCTCCATCCCTGCTGCGGGGGGGAAAGGGTGCCAGTGGGAGAAGGAAGGTCTGGAGGATAAGCATGGCCATGCTTATGGCCATCAGTAGGAATAAGAGGGTGTATCCATGAAACCATAATTGGGAGCCAATGGACAGCCATGTGTGGTGTCCAAAGCCATCCCCTCTCTTCTTCTACAAGCACCCCTTTTCCCTACGCACAGCAGTGCCCTCCCTTGGACTCTGCACCTCCCTTGCTGACCTGGCACAGCCTCGTCCCTCTCTGTCCATCCCTAGTCCTGCTACCTGCCCGGAAACCCCCAAGGAGGCCATGGTGGGGGTTCTCTCCCCTAAAGGATGCTACCCCATGAGCTGGCACACGGGAGGGGCATCCAGCAAGCACCAGCTTGACCCCCAAAAGCCACAAGCCTGTTCCTGTTTCCAGCTGCTCCCCCTGTCCTCTGGCAACGCACACACTGGTTAATCATTCCTCAGACACATTTAGCTTACTGGGGTTCTTATCAGCGGGTGTAAAGTCCAAGTCCGACCAGCAACACGGCTGGAAAGAGGCAAGGGGGTTACCCAGCAAGCTCCGCCGGAGCAACGCCAGCCCCGGGCAGGGAAATCCCCACGTAGGGCTGCCAAGCCATGGGCTAGGACCCTGTCTGGGCAGCACAGAAGAAGGGCAGACCCCTGCAGCGCTGCTTTGGGCCAGGGGGTTGTGGTGCCACAGCCTGGCACCCTCCCACCACAGCTCCCAGCTCCAGGAGTTGTCCCAGCAGGAGGAATCCACAAGAACTCTATCCAGAAGGGGAGTCCAGCAGGGCTCCATCTCTCTTCCTTCTTCAAAAAGCCTTTTCTGGTTTTATTTCTCACTAAAAGCAATTTCCCTACGCACCACCCAGGTGGGGTTGCACTTCCCTGGGCGATGCCCAGCTCTCTCCGGGATAACCACGACCAGGAGCCGTTTTATTCCATGGATATCGCAGCTGGTGACATGGCAGCTGGGATGACCCTGGTCCCAGAAGGCCAGCCCTAGGGAATGCTTCACTCTAGCAGAAAATGGTGAGGGAACAGAGGGGAACCCTGCCTGCCCAGCACCCCATAAGGTCCTTCCTGAACAGCATCTTTTTCCCACACCCTTGCATGCAGCAGCCCTTGCGCAATCCCGGCCCAGGGAGCAGCGCGACTCAGCCGGATCTCTGAGTCACCACCAAGGACAGGCTGGGTGGGGAATGGACCAGGAGCAGTCCTGAGAAGGACCTGGGGTGCTGGGGGTGAGGAGCTGGCCATGAGCTGACTGTGTGCGCTGGCAGCCCAGAAAGCCAGCCACATCCCAGGCTGGATCCAGAGCAGCGTGGCCAGGGGGGCGAGGGAGGGGATTCTCCCCCTCTGCTCCGCTCTGGGGAGACCCCCCCTGCAGTTCTGCCTCCAGCTCGGGGGCCCCCAACAGCAGAAGGACACGGAGCTGTTGGAGCGAGGCCAGAGGAGACCACGGAGATGCTCCGAGGGCTGGAGCCCCTCCTCTGCCCTGGGGCCAGGCTGGGGGAGTTTGGGGGTTCAGCCTGGAGAAGGGAAGGCTGCAGGGAGACCTCAGAGCCCCTTCCAGTGTCGGGGGGGGGGGTGTGGGGCTACAAGGAAGCTGGGGGGGGGGGCTTTTCCCAAGGGCAGGGAGTGACAGGACAAGGGGTGATGGGTTTAAACGGAAAGAGGGAGATTGAGATGGGCCATCAGGAAGGAATTCTTCCCGCAGAGGGTGGGGGGCACTGGCACAGGTTGTCCAGAGAAGCTGTGGATGCCCCATCCCTGGGAGTGCCCAAGGCCAGGCTGGATGAGGCTTGGAGCAACCTGGGCTATGGAAGGTGTCCCTGCCCGTGGCAGGGGGTGGGGCTGGGTGGGCTTTAAGGTCCCTTCCAATGTAAAACATTCCATGATTTTATGATTACATCAGCCCCATCACACTTCCAGCACTACTCCCTTCTTGACAGCCACCTCCTCCCAAAGCCCCTCCTGGCCATGTCCAGGCATCACTTCCCACCAAGCTGTGGAAGAAACATTGACCAGAACACGGGCAAAGTACCGCTCTCTGTGCCCAACGGAGCCTCCACGGGTGTGTGCTCACGTCACTCTGAATCACAACCTCCCCCTTATCAGACATCTCAAGTGATCCACCCTCCTACGAACAGCTCTCTGGCCTGACTCCACCTGGATGTCTCCTGTCCTTTTCCCATCTAGGAAAAAGGAGTTTTGGGAAAACCCAGACCCAGAGAGGTACCAGCACTGTCACGAGACCAGGCTGGAAGCGGGACACTGTTCCGCACTAGCCTTGCCCTGAGGAGCGGACAAGTGCTTCGGCTGATGACTCTGGGAACCTCCTGCTGCTGTTCCTGCTGGGATGGAGGCGGCAAGGATGCGCCCGGGGCCTCAGCTGAGTGCTGCAGGCTGCTGGTGAGGAGCTCAAGGGAGCGTTTTTCTCTCTCCCCTCGTCTGCTGAGGCCCTAGGATGGAGCTGGGCTCACCAGCATCCTCGCGTTACCTGCTCTTGTTGAGGGCACGTGCTGACCAGAGGCAGCCATCAGGTCGGGTGGGATGGGGAAGCCTGAAATAGAGGGCAGAGAGAGGAGGAGCAGCAAGCAGTTACTCTGGAAAGAGAGATGGAGGGGCAGAGGGGAAAGCAAGCGGAGCCGTGGCGTTACCTGCTCGGATCCAGCGCATCCTGAGCATGGCGAGACCCGACGTCAGGCTCCCGCTGCGTCCCTGCTCTCTCCCTCTGTCATCATGCTGCCTAGCTCAGCTCGTCTAGGTCGCAGGGCTGCTGCCTGCCGCTTTTTCTATTCCCTCAGGGAAGGAGTGGGAGGGCCAGGGAGGAGGCTGGGAGGCTGCGGCCACACGCTGGGATTTGGGTCTGCGAGGGGATTACCAGGAGGGATGGTCATGTGTTTGTGCTGTACCAGGTTCCCCAGGACCATTCTGTCACGGGCTCGCTCCGACCAGCAAAGCACTCTGCACAAAGCCTCTTACCCTCCCCACGGCACCAGCCAGGACCCGGAGAGACTGTCACACCGCAAAGCCACCGCATCCCCAACCCCGCTCCTCCCGAGAGCCACAAAAAGCACCTGCAGCGACGGGCAGCAAAGAACACATGGTGCTTTTCGCATGGAGCCCGGGATGCTCCCAGCCTTTCCCCGGCACCTTCCCGCTGCCCTGACTCTTGCCGCATCCAACACGCGAGCAGAGCAGGGAAGCCTCTCTCCAGCCCAGCATCGGAGCTCGGGGGATGCATTTGGGGGATGCAGAGACTCAGGGCCAGACAGTCACCGGGCAAACAGCGAGCACGAAGCCCAGCTCCTAAAAAAGCTCTTCCTTCTCATAATTCAAAGGAACCAGATGCTCTGATCCACAGTTGCCTTGCTATGACAAGCTCAGGTGTCTAAAAACATACGTGGGGCCCCTTGTCCCGGTTTGTGTGTGGCCTCTGCCTGGCACCCAGCACCTCGGCAGACCCCACAGCCTCTGCTCTAGAGGGTCTGCTGCCCTACTGCCCATCCTGCTCCCTTCTGGAGCCCTCCCCTCTGCACCCCTAAGCAGCCAGGAAGACTCCAAAGCAGCCCCTTGTTTCTCTGGGAGTCTTTTTCACAACCTCCAGCACAGCCAAAACGGAAAGTGTCCCCCCTGCTGGTTCAGTGACCCCCCAGAGTGGCTCAGAGGTGCGGTCACCAGCGCTGCCAGCAGCCACAGCCCTCCCAGCTCCGGGATGCTTCGCCCCAGGATGAGGTGCTGGCCAGCTCTGAAGAGAAACCATTATTCCTCATCCCTTGAGCTCATGGCTTCACTAATTTCCATCAGTGGAAGTTTTCCCAGTGAAATCCTTCCCATCCACCACCAAACAGCCCTGCAGACACCCAGCAGAGACCCGACCCTTACGGGGTGACAAGGTGCTGAGCCCTGCGCTCAGCTCCCTGCCTCCGCCTCATCGTTTTATACCTCCTCGTCCCACGAGGCGATGGCCCAGACCTCTTCCCGCAGGGCTGCAGGGTGGAATTTCCTACCCACGTACGTAAAGTGCCCCGCAACACACAACCCAAATCACCAAGAAGGTAACCAGCACCGCTGACGCAGGCTCCTACGGGACAAACCCTTCCCTGGAACGAGCACGCTCGCTGCCTTGCGGATAAACCACCCGGCGCTCCCTTGCTCCCAGCTCGGAGGCTCCCGCTGATCCCCCCAGGCACAACACCGGCAGCCCCGTGCACGCACGGACACACGGCCGCTCCACAAACACACGCTCCCGAGCGTCCCAGCCCCTTGTGCGCGGGGAAAAGCCGTAAAGGGCGGCTCCGTTGCACAGGACGCGCGTGCCCTCACGAAAACCGGGCCCTTTGTGTTCGACAGCCGCTTCCCCAATGGTTCAACCCCAAAATCCTCCAGATTTTTGGCGTTCGCCCTTCTTCCTCCGTTTCTTGCCCTATCCCCATCCAGGCGGCTGCCAACCCGCCCACTCCCCTGCCCCCCGAGCCCCGCTCTGCACATCTTTCCCGACGTACATTCTTTAACAGCCTCTTATCTCATAAATTAGCCGAGAGAGAGAGGGATCCCGAATAGCTGAGCTCTGTCGTAACTGTTTCCCTTACGCCAGGGGCGGGCAGGGAGGAAGGTAA
This sequence comes from Rhynochetos jubatus, assembly GCA_027574665.1. Classification (NCBI taxonomy): domain Eukaryota; kingdom Metazoa; phylum Chordata; class Aves; order Eurypygiformes; family Rhynochetidae; genus Rhynochetos; species Rhynochetos jubatus. Next base: position 1,378,493 of record CM050663.1, read on the forward strand.
GGTTTCTAGCAGGATGCCAGCCAAGGGTCAGACGCTTTCAACTCCCTGCTTTTCCTTTGATACAAAATACAAATGCTCCGGGTAAACACTCCCGATACTCTGGAAAGACCAAACCGAGCTCCTTTACCTCCGCTGCCAGAACCCCCCGGCATCCCACGCTCGCTCCCTCCGAGCTTTCCCAGCTGTCGGCCCAAGCTCTCCTCAGCGGGATGGTCGCGGGCACCACCGAACGCACCTACCGGCTGTGCCAACGCAAACTGGAACAGTGACGATGATCCTAACGCGGGACAGGCCCCCCCATCCCTCGGGGACACTCCGAGGCCATCCTGCCGGCTCGACCCGCACTCACAGCATCTTCATCCCGATCCGTCTCGGCCCTGAGACTGCGTACACTTTTCCCTAGCCCCTTCCCACACATCAGAGCCAAGCCCATCACACCCTTCTTCCGCTTCTCCATCCTTGCACGTCTCAGGGCTCACTGTCAAAGAGCAGACACCTACATTCCAGGGAAATAGGGATATCCTGCCCAAGAAAATATGGAAACTATGAAAATAGAGGTCCATCTCTCACAGCTAAGAAACCTGGGGGCAGGAACCTGGACCTGGGAACTTGGGAGCACTCGCTCCCCACAACGAGCCTTGCCCTGCCACGGGACCTGCCGCACCTGAGCCAGCCGAACGCCGGGATTTGGAATCAGCAGAGAGACCAACTCTCTTCCACACAGCCCTCACTCCCCGAAAGTCGGCACGAAGAGAGCAGCTAATCCTCGCCTGACACGGTGCGACAGCGGGCGCTACCCGAGCACTGAAGGATTACTCTTAAACATGGTGGGGTCGCTCCCGGCAGGCTCGGGTCCCCTGCGAATCAGTCGAGCCAAGGAAAGGGAATTCCCACGTTATTTCAGGGTTTGCAGCGTACAGGAAGAAATCCCTTCAGCGTAAAAACCACCCTGGGCGAGAAGATGATCTGCGAGAAGGAGAAATATTCCAATATCAGAGAAAAATAGGGTTTGGACACGTGTTCCCCGGGAAGGGACTCCGCCGGCACCTCTGGAGAAGGGATGGGGTAGTGGGGACTCGGTTCTACTAAGGAATTCATTCCTGTAAACCTATAAACTCTATCAGCTCTATCGCTCGCCGCTATATTACACATCCAGAAACCACTAATTCTTCAGGACAGCGAGATTCCAGGGCAAATCCGACTCCGTGCTGCAAAGCCAGCAATTCGAGGCACCGACCTTCACTTCCACATACCAGGGGCTCAGTTTGGCCACACGTTCCTTCGGAGCATCCCGATTAAGAGAGGGAAGACCCACGTTTCTGCACCCCCATAAACTGAACCGAGCAGCAGTTCTTCGCGGTAAAACTTCCTCCTCCTCCCCCTCAAACGCTGGGTCGCAGTGGATGCTCTGACACCGCCAAAGGGATGTCGCTGCCGTAATTAAATAAACAGCCCCGTTGGGCTCCACAAAAAACAAACGATTAAGCTCAGAGAAGGAAGTTACACAGGTAAACAAACAGCAAATACACTTCAGCTCCAATTTTTCCACTCTCAGTTTTCACAGGGATGAGATGGTTTTAGTTCGAAAGAGAAAGGGAAAAGGAGAGAGAAAACCAAAAAGAGAAAGTCAGAAAGTCAGAAAGAAAGAGAAAGTCAGAAAGAGAAAGAAGGAGAAAAGAGAGAAATCCCAGAAAGGCTGAGGTTGGCAGGCACCTCTCAAGATCACCTTGTTCAACCCTCAGCTCAAGCATGGTCACCCCCGGCCCCCAGAAAGAAGAAACAAAACAGACGAAAAACCCCCTTCCACCCTACAAAAAGATGCTCTGGGGAAAGAGGGAGAAATTCCACTTCTACAGATGACGAGAGGAGACAGCCAGTCGAAGCCTGACGCCTGTAAACAACGTCGGGGTGCTGAGCGAGGGCTGCGCGGGACACCAGGGAGGCACTCGGTGCCCCAGGGAGTGGGGGCGGATGGGCAGGATTTAGGAGATTGGCCCAAGCGACACCCCACAAACCCCACAGTTCCCCCCGAGGCTGAGGAGAACACAGGCTGGGAGCATGCGATAAGAGCCCGCGCGGCCAGGCTTCCCATCCTCGCTAATCCCGTCGCTCCCGGGAATCCAGAATCGCGGCTGGAACAAACAGAGGATGCTTTTTCCTTTGGAAAGGAAGAGATGAATTACTGAGGCCTCCCACGGATGCCAGAAGAGAGGAAAGTGAGAAGTGAGCGGCCTGAGCCTGTGTGCGCTCCCGAGAGCATCTTCTGTTCGCGGCGTGTCTTCGCTTTCCTCCCCAAGTTAAGTCCTTGCCCCAGCCAAAGACACAGAAGGGGCACAGTCCTCCCCCCAACCAGCCACCGCGGCTCCAGGGAGCAGGCAGCACGCTGCCCGCCGCCGGCAAAGCACGAGGAGCCCGGAGGGAATCCAGGCTCCGGAGCGGACTCGTGCGCACAACCCCCCCTCCCACCATGGGTTGGGGTCCACCCCAGCTCTGCCACCGGCAGCAGGGCTTGTTGACCCAAGGGAGGGATGTTCCCCCTCCACCAGGACATCTGGGTGCCGGGGGGGGGCGCACCAAGGTGCGCAGCCTGTGTGGCCAAAACCGCCACCTGGCAAAGGGCCCTCCAGGGACCGGGGGGCACGCGGGGCGGGACCCAGGAAGAGAGAAACAAAGACAAGGAGCGAGAACGCAACGGTCAACAAGGAAGAGCGACGCGTGCCAACGAAGCCAGAGCGCGGAGGAGGAACGCTGAGCCCAGGGAGGACCGACAAAGGGCATCGGGGTCCCAGCACCGCCCCAGCCCCACGGGTCAGCCCTGCCAACCCCTCCGCTGCCGCGCGCAGCCGTGCGAAGGGGCCAAGTTCTCGCACGACCCCTTTTCCAGCGTTGGCTTCGGTGAAAGCTGCCCTTGGTTTGCTCCCGTGGGAAGGAAACTGCTCCGTGCCCAAAGGGGTCCGGGCTCTGGCATAGGGTGACCTAGAGATGGCGTGGGGTGCAGTGCCGGACACCGGAGGGGTCCCCCCAGGGAAGGTTTAGCGGACAGGGTGAGAGGCGGCAAGGGTGGCCGGGAGTTTGGCCCCACGGGGACACTTGCCATCCCATGGGTCCGACAGCCGGCGAGGGCCACCCGGACCTGGGGTGGTCCAAGCACCTAAGCTACGCCGCCACGCGCTCCACAGCCATCCTCGGGGTGCCAGGACCTCCTGCTCGGGACCCACGATGTGCCGGGGGAGGGGATGTGCACCCCGATTCCACCCGGCACAGGGACCCTGGATGGGGTGGTCGCTGCATCCTGCCTTTGGCTGGGGGTCAGGGACCACCCGGGGCTCGGGCGGGCTGCAGTGGGAGAGGGCTGGGACCTGGTGGAGGGGGGATGTGGGGGTGTAAGGGGGGCGTAGGGGGACACCCCTTACCTTCAAAAAACCGCTGCAGAGCCTCCGTCTCGTCCACCACCTCCATAGCTGGGCCATGCACCAGCCGGCCCGGTTTAGTCTCCGCGCCCGGGCATCCCCCCCCGGGGCCGTGCCGGAGGTCTGGGGTCGGGGCTGGGGGTTCGGGGCTGCTCCTCGCTCCGCTCCGCAGTTGCCGCCGCCCTCAGCGCCCCGCGCCGCCGCCCCGGCGGGGTCCCGGTGCCGGTGCCGGCGCCGAGCGCGGCCGCCCGCTGCCCATCGGCCACCGCCGAGCGCTGCCCCCAAACTTGGGCTCCTCCCTCTCTCCCTCCCCGCCCCGGCCCCGCTCCTCCTCCTCCTCCTCCCGCCCCGGTAGCCCCCCCCAGGGCCCGCTTCTCCCACCCACCCCCCCCGAACTGCCTTTTCCCACCCAAAAGCGCCCCCAGACCAAGCCCTTGGCTATAAAACCAGCCCTAAATCCCACCCCAAAAAACAACCGGCTGGGGGAAGGGAGAGTCGTGTTCTCAGCCCCAGATGTGCCCACAATCAATAATAATCCCTTAAAAAAAATTAATTAATAAATAACGGGACAGTGTCTAAATGAAGTTACAGTTATCTGACCACAGTTAACCAAACGCGGAGCCCCTGCCAGCCCCAGACTGTGGGACCATTCTCTCCGGGGCAGATAAAGGGCACAATGAGGTTTTGTCCATCCCCACAAACCAATTCAGAAGGGCAGATTCTCTGATATATATAAATATATTTTTCTCGCTCACACAGCTGTGCAGTGACCAATTCTTCTCTGGGGAGGGGAGGGGGAGGGGGTGAGGTTTGGGGATAGTAATAGGTCTATTATTTCGGGGATGGAGAGAAAAGAGCTCAACAGCCCTTTTTTCTTCTCTCTCTCCCCTTCCCTCTTTCCATTAAGACAATTGTTATTCTCTGTTACCCCGCGCCCCTCGTTCCTGCGCCCACGCTCGCCTCCCCCACCTTCAGGCGCGTGGGAAGGAAGCAAAACTTGATTTTGGCTGGGGAGCCTGAGCGCTAGACCAGGCCTAAACAACCTCAGGGCACGGTTATGGCCGCGTTAGACCCGACCCCGGAACCGAACGCTCCTCCTAAGGATGCAAGCTCCCACCCTCGGCCCCCTCCCCGTCCTCAACAACAGCCTCCTGCGTGGGGATGTCAGGAATAGACCTCCCGGGGGGCACGCAGCCCTCTACACCCAAAATTTCACTTGAGAAGGCAGCGGAAGGCGTTTGCAGGACCTGAGCATCATCCCACGCACGGGAAAGCCTTTCCCTTCGGGTCTCCGCTCACTCCCGGTCTCAGAACCTCCCCTGACGGGTGTAACATCAGGGTGAGGTTCGCTGCAACGTCGCCCGCCCGCCAGTCTTATTTCTTGTGCCCCCGGGCCCACGGTGCATCACCCCCGCGTCTCTCGACGACGGCTAATAAATCACAGGGCTGGCAGGAGGGAGCTGGAGCTGCGCAGGCACAATAAAACAACAAGGCAAGGCCAAGGCTGTTGTGGGTCACTGCCCTGGTGACTGTCGAAGCCAGCGAGAGATGCCATGAGCAGCCCAAGCTGGCGGAAGAACAGACTCCTGCCTGTTACGGCGTTGGACCCTAAAGCCGGGTCCAAACGATCAAAAGATTTGAAAGGCAAATGACCCCGAGCCCGATCCGCCCCGGATTCGTAACCCTCTGGACCGAGCGTGTCGGCCTTTGCCTGGATTCCCCACCCCCAAGGTGCAAACTCCTCGTGGCAGCTCCCTTAAAACAAAGCGCTGACACCTCTCTCCGTTCCGTAGCAGCGTGGTTTGGCCCCCACCCCAGCCCACCCGCCCGGTAACGTGGCGCAGAACAACCCCCGAGTGCCCCGCGCCCCGCTAACGAGGCGGGAAAAGCCCTTTGAGAGCAACTCGCTAACGAACAAAGCGGAGCGGAGCGGGTGCCGCCCCCAGCGAGCCGTCCTCCTGGGCAGCGTACGTACCCGGGGGTGGGCAGGATAAACCCAGCGCTCGTTGCCATCGTCCATCCTATGAAGCTGCCGTAAGAACGGGCAGGGCAACGGCTCAGAAACCGGCTCTGACAGAAAACCAGGCGCCAGCGTCGAGGTACCCAGGTATTGGTACCCAGCGCCATCCCAGCAGCCCCCAGGCTCAACACGGCTTCACCTGTACAATCAGCACCATCAGCAATACCGGCAAGATCACGGAACGGTTTGGGTTGGGAGGGACCTCAACGCCCACCCAGTGCCACCCCCTGGCACAGGCAGGGACACCTTCCATAGCCCAGGGTGCTCCCAGCCCCAAAAGATCCGTCGTCGATGAAGAAATCCCAGAACCACGGATTCTTACTCCCGCTTTGCACGGGGAAGGCAGAGTGTGGCTGCACGTGTCCCAGCCCAAGCAGGCAGGCTGGGAAACACAAGCTGTGTGTCCTGATCCCAAACCACCTGGGTCAAGTGCCTCCCTAGGGCTGGTTCACCCAGCTTTGCTCCTTCCACGGCGTCGGAATCCAGCGAGGTGTTGACGCCCTGTGTCCTTCCCGCCTTGTTTTTCCGTCACCCCCCGCTGACCCCTCGGCACTGCTCAGCTCTGTCCCAGGGAGGCTGCTGCCTCCCTTCCTGGGCCGAATTTAAGGGAAAAAGAGGGTTTGGGCACTCAGGTACGCATCCCCTTCCTGGAAGGGGAAAGGGCAGCTGGTCCCTTCCCGCAATGAGCTCGGAATCCAGCGTTTCAAGGTTGTACTCGTGTAACCCCCAAGAGCTCCTACAGAGATCCGAACCCGCAAAAGGTACCACTTTGATCTACCATTGCTGCACAGAAGGCAGTGCCAGGAGGTCGGAAAGCAGTCCCCACGGGCTTTGCTTCCCTTCCTGCTCTCCCTCCCTGTCACTCCACGTCCCCCCACGCATCCCCTCGGATACACACACTCCCTTCCTCCTTTCCTCGGGGTCACGCTCTCTGCAAACACCGCTCTCCCCATCCCGTGGGGTTGGTCAGGAGCGCCAGCCAAGAAGGGGGTGGAGGGATATTACTCAGGGAAGGTGTGGCTGTTGCTCCCTCCAGCGCTAAATTTCAAAGTCCAGCTTAAAACAACAACAACAAAAAAATAGTAATTCAGCAATCCCCCTCCCCCCATCCCTCCCCACCCCCCAACCCACAGCCAGGACCTTTCTTCGACAGGACAAGGGGTAAGAGGTTTAAATGGAAAGAGGGAGATTGATATGGGACATCAGGAAGGAATTCTTCCTGGAGAGGGTGGGGGGCACTGGGACAGGTTCCCAGAGAAGCTGTGGGTGCCCCATCTCTGGGAGTGTCCAAGGCCAGGCTGGATGAGGCTGGGAGCACCCTGGTCTGGTGGAAGATGTCCCTGCCTGTGGCAGGGGGTGGCACTGGGGGGGCGTTAAGGTCCCTTCAACCCAAACCATTCAGTGACTCCATGATTCTCGGGCACAGCCTGAACGCTTTTTAGCCTCTTTGTACCTCCCCTGCTCAGCACAGAGCATCTCAGGGCACAGGCAAGGCTGGGGGGCACGTGCCCTGAGCGCGACAGAGCCATCCATCCGGCTACGGTGAGGTCCAGCCGAGCAGGGCACCTGGGTCAAGGGACGCAAGCCTGGTCACGACGTGGCTGTGCCACCAAACAAGCTGCTCCGCTGTTGGAGATGCTGGAATACTCGGTGTCTCACGTGTCCCATGCTCAGAGCGTGCACAGATCCGTTTGTGTAGGACATTAAGGCTGGATCTGGTTTGATTCTGGCCTAAAGACCACTTGAGCTTCTAAAAACGAGGCTGAATCTCACTAGGGTAAAAACAAAGGGCCAACTGGGCTGTGTCCCTCTCAAAGGCAGCTGTACACCAGCAGCTTCCCTTCCGGGATTCAACTGGGATCCTCTGGGAAGCGGGCTTGGAGAGAAATCACTCCGGGCGTGTAGCTGTGCCTCCCCAGACTGCAGACCGCGCTGACGAGCCTCTTCGGCATCGAAGAGAGGGCAGTTGGCACCGTACCCTGCGCTACGTTAAATGGGATGCACCGGGACCGTCACGTGGACCGCGTGAACGGGATTTAGCCTTCAGTATCCAGAGTTTTTTGAACATGCCAGCCGGGAAGTGGCAGTTTGGGTAGTGAACACCCATTATCTTGGACAAGACAAACCCTCCGACGGATTTTACGGGATCTCCACGTGCTCGTGGTGAGAACTGGTAGGACTTGCAGGCGATCCACAGCACTCCGCCGGGATACAGCCCACTGGGGTGTGAGCCAGGGAAACGGTTGGGTGAGTTTTGGGGTCCTTTTTCCTTAAGACATGCCTACAGGCAAGCGGGAGCACCTAAGAAAATCGTAACCGAAATCAACGGTCTGAATTCAGTCGCGTTTTACGCGGTTAAAAATAAAGATAGGACAGCGCACGCGGAATATTTCACGGATCGCCGTAGTCACCGGGTTTAAAAAGCAGAGTAACCGTGACGTGACCAACCCACCGTCGCTCCTGAAGGCTGCGGGGAAGTGCTGTAGGAAGGTCTGTGGTGGCCAACGTTAGTACTTACCGTCTACGGCACGGAACTTGGCTCTCCCCGGGTGCTGGCAGGGTTTAACGAGCTGCCCCACAGGAGCGGCAATGCCGGAGCGTGGTCCAACTCCCACCACCCCCTTCCACGGAGCTGGGAAGCATCCCTGGAGTCACCCCAGGGTGATGGCCACTGGTCTGGTGGCACACTGCAGGAGGGTCTTTGGGCTTGTCCTCAGGGTTAGGGCGAGTGTAACTGGGCCACCCTCACCGAGACCATCCTCCCTGACCTGAGGCAGCGCGTGAGGTCACGTAGGCGCCAGGAAAAACAACCCGTCAGCTATAGGAGCTGCCAAGGCTCCTATGGACGTTACACGTGCTAGCGCTGGGGTTACTGGGAGTTCGGGTGAGCCCAGGCTCAGGGACCGCACAGAACGTGTGTTTCCCGTGATTATTTGGCTGCACAGGAGGAAGAAACTTCTCTCCTTGACCCCACCTGACTGCCCTCGCGAAGAGCTGTTGCTCTTATCTGGTGTGACAATGCTGCTTTGAGCCGGCCAGTGACTTCAGCCCCACCAGAGATCAAAAACCTCCGAGTGAAGCCTACGGCTTCGATGAGTAACTCCGTGGGAATGCAGTCGGTGATGGGAGCTGGCAACAGAGCTGCCCCTTGCTCACCGCTGAGCTTGTGCACCTCCGCTCTGCCACGGTCATCCCTCTACAGGCTTCCAGCCCCTCCTGCCAAACAGGACACCCCTTCACGCTGACTAAGGCCACCAGAAGGGCAGGAGCCTTCTTCTGCCGAGCAGCGGGAGCAACAGGCAGCCGTCGCTACTCGGGGACCACAAGCTGTGATGTAGCTGGGATGAGGTCCAGGAGGGCATCCACAGCTCCTCTGGGCAACCTGTCCCAGCGCCTCCCCACCCTCTCCGGGAAGAATTCCTTCCCGATGTCCCATCTCAGTCTCTAAACGGGAAGCGGATTATTTTGTGGCCTCAGCGGTGAGACCAGGGTCAGGTTTTGATGCATCTGCCGGCGAGACACCGCAGCTGGCACACGCACAACAGCCGTGACCAGGCAGAGGACGCGCGGCCCAGGGAGAGAGCGAGCTGCAAGAGGTTACGGAATGGGTTTGGGATGTGGTTCTTCCATGCTGTTCTCACCTCACCCCCACGGTGTGGGGCAGGAGGAGCGCTGTGGACCCACGGAGGAGTGCCTGAGGCATGTCGGCTGAGCTGGAGACATGAGGGATGGGCCGCTCTGTTCCGAGTTACTACGCTCTACCCAACTTCCCTTTGTTGAATTCCGTGTTTTCCTCCTGTTCTTGCGACTGGGCTTTGTCAGAGGACACAGAAAGGCAGAGGGATACGCAGACAGAGCGGCGAGAAGTGACATTAGTGCAGTACAAAGCCGAGTGTCATTTACTCTGGGGTCATTGGCCTCGTCAGCTTCAGCATCACCGACACTTATCGCGGCTGCGTAAGGTACATCCTAGATTGCTCTGCCTGCATCCCGGGAACAGCCTGGACACGGGAACAAACCCCCTCAGGAGGGCACACCACCAGTCTCTGTCCTGCCACGCCACCAGAATTCCCAGCTTCGGAGAGCCCTCCCTGCCCCACACCGCGGCGACGCTGCACAAAGGGCTGGTGGGTGCGGGTGACTCGCCGCCCCCCGGCGCTTCCAGATCGTTCTCCCTTGAACTGCTCGATGTAACCGGATTGAGGGAGACTAAATACAGCCCAACCAGGGCCTGGACCACAGGTCCAGCCAGGTGATTTCTTTCCTTGATTTTTCCACTTAGACAAATATTCCCACCCCGAAGAGCCTTTCTTCGTACCCTTCGGCCTCACACAGCACGCACCCTTCTCCTTGGCTCTCTCTGCGGCAGCCAGCACACCAAGACTCTGAAACCATGGTCCATTTAATTCCTCCCACACACATCTCCCCTCCTCTCCCTCCATGCTGCCCAAAAAGCCTTCATCTTTGTGCTACAGCATCCCCTTGCCTCGAACACTGCTGCAATCCTCCCCGCCCCAGCAAGCGTGGCTATCCCGGGAGCCCCCGGCAGGACGCAGGCATTCCGTAACGGAGGTTGTGCAGCCGCCTAAACAAAATGCTGCTTGCTCGGGCTGCCTCTCGCTCACAGTTCAGGTGATTCCTGCTGGTTTCCAGTCCAGGGGCCGTGCTGGGAGACAGCACCACAGCCTGGAGGGCGCTCAGTGAGGAGTCTCCGTTCCCAGGAGCTCTGTTCGTATCCAGAACACGGTGAAAAGCCAAACCAAGGTATCCCTTAGGAATTTTGGGGGAAGATACCAACAGGCAGCTACAGGAGGAGACCAGTTTGGCTCTGCTGGCCAACCACTGCTGTCACAGCATGGCACAAAAACGCCAAAGTGAGGGCACAGAGGCCTTTGTGGACAGGATGGACCATCCACCTTGAGGAAGATGCCCTCGGGGAAGCCCCCGCAGAGCAGTACCCTCATCAGCACCAACGCAAGAGCACGCGCTCGTACAAGAAGACATCCCACATGCAAGCACCTTGGTCTTCCAGGTGACCCAACACCGGCCACCACAACGGCCAATGCAGATAGAGCCTGGTCAGGAGGTGTGTCACCACAGTCTCTGTCAGCAGTAGCCCCATCCTTTGGTACCAGCCCACTGTGGTGCCCCCATCCTTCAGTACCAGCCCATGGGGAGGGTAAGCCAGCAGAGGATGCACTCTTACCCTTCTCCAGCACCCTGTACACACCCAGGGTAGCTCTCACACTGCCGGAGGCGGAAGCAGCCCTCTGCGGGCTCACTCTGTTATCTCCTCTTGGCAAGGGAGCTCCGCTGATAAACCTCTGGCTGGTTATTCATTAACTGCAGGAGATTCGTTCCCAAGACGGAGAGAACACCACCACGATTTAAAAACAGAATAAAGGACAGTCCTCAGCGAGGGACACCCAATCCGGGAGACACCTCCGCCACCAGCACAGTCAGAAGGACAAGTGCTCAAACCGGCACCGCCGGAATTCAGAACTAGGCCAGAAGGGAGGCACTTGCACACACACAGAAATTGGTCCAAACCCTTTTGGGCAGGTTGGAAAGGAGCTCCGACTGCACCCCACCGCGCTTGTGCTGGTTCACAGGACACCTGAGCGAGAGCCCGCCGGGAGACCAGCCCCTCGCCCCTATTTTTATTGTTCCTGTGGGAACGGCAGTGTTAAGTAGAGAGGGCTGGGAAGGCAGGGAAACCCTCCACATGCCACTTGTGCAGTTTTTCCCAAGTTTTTCCTGACACTGACCTGGCTCCTGATTTCTTTGCATTAACCCGGCCTTGTAAAACGAGCGAGCATCGCCCTGTGATCGCAAGCAGAGGCCCCGTATCCTCTGTTGTGCCGTTAACTGAAAGCACCAAGCTCACCCACACCAAAGCACGAAGAGCTGGAGACACCCCCCAGCTCGAAATCCTTCCATCCACAAACTGGTTTTATTCCCCTTAACGCCGTTCCCAAGAAAAACCAGTCGGTCCAGGAAGGTTTTGTGTCATGCAGCTCAGACCATTACCTCTTCCCAGAAGTCCAGGCTAATTAATAATCTTTCATGACTTTTTAAATACACTCGTTGTACAACCACCCTCAGACCACTGTTTCTTACCTTATTTTTCTCTTTTCTAAGCAAAGTACAACCCAGCATCGTTGAAAAAACTGTCGAGCTAGCTTGTGCACTGCTGGTTTCCACCCACAAGTGATTAACAATCCCATCACAGCTTTAACTACTTACAGATTTCCATCAGTTTTCACTCCTTTTCATCCTTGGGAATGCATCAGTTTGGGTTAAAAATGATTTGAAAACACATTTTCTGGTGTAGTTCTGGGTACTCGATGGCTCACAGGTTGAAAAAAAAAAAAAATCCCTTTTCTCAATAAGCTTTTTCCTACGGCCACCAACATCCCAGAGAATCCTTCTTGGGGACACCAGCCCCAGCCCCAGCTCCATTCAACAGCCAAGGCTTTTTGTAGACGCTGCAGCATCCATCCTGCCTGCTGCGTACACATTCTTCTCCTTAGTAACTGTGTTACAACAGTCCCTCCTAAGCACGGATTGTTTTACCTTTAGGCAAAGTATCCAGAGTTTTAGCTTTTTCCTTCCCCAGGACAGGCAATATCCTTTCACACGAGTGATGGAGTTACAGGTAGGGAAAAAACACCCACAAACCCAAAGCATCAGGCAGGCACTTACACATACCAGCGCTTTTTATAGGCGTTTTTATAGGAACTCAGTAGTTCAGCCACCTTTGAGCTCTTAATTCCCCGATAGTCTCTTCAGGAGCAACCGTAAAAACTATTCCATGCAGCCATTAATAGGATTATTTTCTTCCAGGCATTCCTTTTCCTGGCTGGAGCGCTCGTGGCTGGGCAGAAAGCTCCCGTTCCTCTCCTGCTGCACTGGTTTCCCTCACTCTCACCCTGGAAACCACAAGTACCACTTTCCCCTTTCCAGAATACGGATTACCCTGGCATTACTCAGCTGCAGCGTAAACAGCAGCCGGCAGAGATCCCGCTTCACAACCCTACGTCCCGTGAAACTCCTGCTCACCCATCCAAGCTCCGTCCCTGCGGAAAGGTCCCAGTCCTTTGCTGGTTTTCCATGGGGCAGACTTCCACCGGATTCTTGCTTGCTCTCAGCCCTCCTCTCCCTGCCACTTCCAAGGAGACCCCTGTAACCAACTGCCTTTTCGTACGGCGTGTGGAATTCAAGCATTTGGGAACGCAAAGCATCAACCTTCTTCCTCAACTCTCCTCTCCAGCGAAGGAGAGCGACTGCTAGAACTGTCTCTCCTGCAGCTTCCACCCTCGGCTGCATGGGGCCAAGCTGGAGCAGGGCGTAGAAGCACCAAGACGACCTCAAGGGACAGAGATGCTCCCCAAAGTGTTTTTCCCACTCCGCCAAAGGCCGGGATCCGGAGCAGACAAGAGCTAGCAGGGCGACAGGCAGCCCCAGTGACAGCTGAATCCTTCCCCCCGAGCCTTCTGGGGAGCACCGACACCGTATTCCTCGTCCCTCTGCAACGGGAGAGCGCAGTGCAGTTTCCTCCACCTCTCAGACTCACGCACAAGCCTTGAAGACAGAACCTCAGGCAAATCACAACCAGCATTCTCCAGGTCAGGCTTGGGAACAGTCACATACACCAGTCATGCTTCTACATCCACTTTATACACGGTGCCATACAATATACAGAAACGTTTATATACATAGATCTTTATAGAATAGGCTATATTAATCTGTATCTTTCTTTACAGCAATATTAGTTTGGATCTTTCATACATAGGTACAAAAAGTCACATGAGAATGGCACGTGAGGAGTGCTTTAGTTTCCTTGTAGTCTTCAGGCTGGGGCAGCTCGGAGCGGGGATTCAGAGGGCAGCATTCCCAGGATGGGCAGTGACCTCTTGGTTGAGCATGGGGACACAGGATCCTGTGCTGTTTCCCACCCCCCCCCGATTGCATATGCAAGCGCTCCAAGCCCTGCCGGAGGCAGGCAGAGCAGCTCAGAGCTCCCTAGAAGGATCGTTTCTCCCCTAAATGCAAAAGGCTTTCGCTATAAAGAGGCAACTGGGGGCAAAGAGTGATTTTGTCGCTACCCCGCTCTGAGCTGCCCCAGCACGTGATGTGGGCTAGGCGACGGAAGCAGGCTTTTCCATGGAGGCATCGGTCAGAGTTACTGCCATTGGTGCCGGGAGCCCCCCACCAGCAGACAGCTCCTGTCGTGGGGTGGGGGGAGCATCCAGCTGGGCACCACCCAGTACAGTTTAAAAAGCACAAAAAAAAAAAAAAAAAAAGGGAAAGGAAAGAGTTTCCACCAGTTCCTCCGGTCTTGCTGTCTCTCTGCCACGGCAGGACACCGGAGCGGACAGCTGAGCCAAGGGAAAGGGGCTGAAAGGGCAGAGCGCTCCTCTCCCGCCGCCCCACGCAGCCAGGCAGGCACAACCTGTCTCCCATAAACCCTGCGCTGACATTAGTAATTAAGTTAATTGCTAGGACAGGAGCTGGAGACTATTCCCTGGGCATCAGCTCTCCAGCCAGCTGCAGCGTGCGCGGAGGGAACGCTGGGAAGCTGCAGATGATGCCCCTTTACTGTAGGCGCACCAAAAAAGGTGTTAAGACCCCAAAACCAAAGCGCATGGCAGCGGCCTAGCAAACGCACCGGGATGGCTCGGCGCGTGCAACACCCCCCCCCCCAAGCAGCGCATCGAGGGCACACCGCAGAGGCGTGCGACGCACACGCTGCTTCGGGCTGCTCCCGCCACTGCCACGCGCGCCTCCGACTCTGAGCCATCAGAACTGCGCCGAAGCCCGTGATGGAAAGCAGGAATCCCAAGAAAAACCAACCCGGGGGCTCGTTCCTACGCTGCTGTTCAATGATTTTGCAGAAAGAAACAAGTGGGCAGGTAGAGGTGCCTTTATCATAGACAGGCCGGGCGGGCAGAAAACGTCAGTAAGTGCAAGGCAGGGCACAGGGTGACACGGTGAGGCCAGAGGTCTCCGAGACAGCAATGGCAGCAGGAAAAACACCCAACAACTCTCCACGAGGAGAGCTTACCTTCGGAAGGCGGCTGTTCCACAGCCAGCCAGAGGCAGGTCCGTAAATCAAAGCTGCGGCGGACAGTTCAGAGTATTTTAAGTCCCTTTTCAGCACAGGTTTTCGCAAAAAGAGTCGGATCTTGAAGAGCAGAAGGAGTGTTACTCGAGAACAGACCTGAGAGGAAGTTTTACTTGCAAACAGACCTGTTAAACGCTGGCTGAGGTCAGGTACACCAAAGGTAAGCGGTAGGAATCCTTCCTACTGCGCGGAGAACACATGCTTTGCGCAAGACGAGGTGGTAGAGCGGAGGGAACGGCAGCGTGGGCTCAAGGAAATAACCTCTCTCAGGTCAGAGCTTTGCTATTGGCACTTGGATATGACCTGAGGAAGCAGGGGATGGAGCGAGGGGGGGACCTGGGGGTCCCAGCTGAGGCAGAAAGGGAGCAAAGGCCACTCCGAACCAGCCCTTGGCCACGCTGCGTTCCCTTTCACACCCCCCGAGAAGCAACAACGTGCAGAAGGGGGAAAGGAAGGTGGCAGATGGTTCTGGATCCAAGCAGGAAGCTTGGACCTCAAGCCCAAGGAAAACAAAGGCACAACAGGCAGGACCTCAAGAAAACAGCAGGAACAGAGAGAAAGCGCTTGGAGGCAGCTGATGATTTGTAGGACCGCAAGTCCCTACAACAAAGCAAATTGCTGTCTCCTCCATGGGTTCAAATTTCCAGGGTGCATGCCCTCAAGCAGCCTAAATTTAGGATAGGAACACCCCCCACGCAGAGCCGAGCAGCTCTTGGGGACGTGGTGGGCTCAGACACAGGCGGGAAGGGGGAGAGAGAAGCGCGGCAGCAGTTGGCAGCGCTCCTGCTACACCGGGAGGCCAACAGCCTCACCGCTCTGCGGAACCCCTGCGCTCCCCACAGCCAGCTACTTACATAGCAAGGGGGCTCCTTCCTAAAATACTATGCTTTAATGGCACAGAGTTTGTAAATTAATGGGGTTCAGGTTTGGGGATCTGTCTGCCACACATCAAACACCCACCCGTCTTGGCAGTGAAGGCCCTGATACTCAGAACCGGAATACAGAATCACAGAACGGTTTGGGTGGGAAGGGACCTTAAAGCCCCCCCAGTGCCACACCCTGCCATGGGCAGGGACACCTTCCATAGCCCAGGGTGCTCCCAGCCTCATCCAGCCTGGCCTTGGGCACTCCCAGGGATGGGGCACCCACAGCTTCTCTGGGCAACCTGTCCCAGTGCCCCCACCCTCTGTGGGAAGAATTCCTTCCTGATGGCCCATCTCAATCTCCCTCTTTCCGTTTAAACCCATCACCCCTTGTCCTGTCACTCCCTGCCCTTGGGAAAAGCCCCCCCAGCTTTCCTGTACCCCACCAGGCACTGGAAGGGGCTCTAAGGTCTCCCCAGAGCCTTCCCTGCTCCAGGCTGAACCCCCCAACTCCCCCAGCCTGTCCCCATGGCAGAGGGGCTCCAGCCCTCGGGGCATCTCTGGGGCCTCCTCTGGCCTCACTCCAACAGCTCCGTGTCCTCCTGCTGTTGGGGGCCCCAGAGCTGGAGGCAGAACTGCAGGGGGGGTCTCCCCAGAGCAGAGCAGAGGGGGAGAATCCCCTCCCTCGCCCTGCTGGCCACACGGCTCTGGATCCAGCCCAGGATCCGGTTGGCTGTATCAATACCATTACCACCAGTATGACCATCTGACTGGAGAGCAAGAAGCCCCCAGCCCCAGCCCCACTCCTGGCTGCAATCCTTCTCTCTCACCAGAGCTGCCGAAAGGGGCAACGTTTGCCTGAGCAGGATGCGCTCTGCTGCGAAGCATCGCCTCCTCCTCGCCGGAGTGCCGTGAGAGGGAGCTTTGGCACAAGAGATGCAGCTCTTCCCTGAATTCCCAACCCTCCCTTGCAGTAGGCAGGCTACAGCAGCACCAGGTACGCCGCAAAACGGGGAAAAGCTAACATTTCACAGCTAAAAACAACCACCACTTGTGTTAAATCTGTTTGTGCACGGAGCTGTGGGGTTCAGTGTGTTAGATGTCTGACCTGTTTCCCTTTTATTTCCCTGTACCCCATGACTATTGCTGCTACGAGGGAGCACTTGACCAACACATAACTACTCACCCTATGCTTTTCCCACTAGAAAGAGGATTGTGGAGATTGTCTATACTTCCTAAAGCGCAGAGAAGCTCTGTGAGCGTGTCGGCAGCAGCGTAATTAACAGCTCACAGCAAAAATCCAGCTTATGGGGGTGAATTTCAACAGGAGGGATGGCCAAGAAGTGACAGCGGGGAAGGATTGTCGGCAAAAGCCATCTCAGGCTTCAACTGTCCGAGCAGAAAGGAATAAGCACAAGCAAAAAGCAGAGCTGCTAGCGCTGCGGAGGGCCAGAGGTTATTCTGAACGGCTGACGGTGTTTCTGCGTCACATTTAAAGGCTTATAAACTACTTGATCGGGAAATTACGGACCTGAGTGGCTTAACGTGTTCTGCAGGCAGCCGTTACAACACCATCCCTCAAAAAACTGAATTCTAATGCTACTGCTACCGTTGCCGCAGAAGGAGGAAAAGGGGCGAGTAACGGGGCCATTACATCTGCAAACGATGAAGCACGTCTGTTCTGGGGCAGCTAAAACCGATGTTTCTTCTTCCCAGTCTTCCCTGTAGGGATACAGCCACAAAAGCAACTCCAAACACCCCAACGCTTGCATTTTGGCAACGATTAACCTGCACTAACCACCACTGCACGGGATCATTCTGATCACTGGCATGCCCCACGGTGTAAACTAAACGGGGTACCCGGGTGGACAACTCAGTGGAAACACCGGTCCGTCGCCCGCAGGGAGATAAAAAAGCCGTGGAAAGACTTAAGTGCATAAAGAATAAGCTGGAAGAGGCCATTTTACAAATCAGCAGGAGGATCTCAAACAAGCACAGATCTCATTGCCCCATCTAAAAGCAGGATACAGGAAGGATTTAAGAGAATTTCCAAGCAGGAAGCAGTAGGAACCAGAAACATGGAAAAGCTTTATAGAGGATTAAGCCTGGGACCCATCTAGAGCAGTGAAAAAATCAAAGGGATGCCTGATGAAGAAACAAAATCACTTACATTACTAAGAGAAGGTTTAAAAGCCACTCATAATTAGGCCCAGATGAAACACAGTGAATCAGAGCGGAGAGGAGCCTTATCAGGAGACGGTATCTGAAAAAGCAACGCCATGTCCATCCCGTTTGCCACGCTCCACGCGCATCGGCCCCGGGCCTGTTTCTTGTGATAGAGATGGGACACGGCAACAAGTTGGATTCCTGCCACAGAAGCGGCTCCAAGGAGCACACACTGATCCTGTATCCCCGTGCTTGGTGCTTTACGTGCCCTCGTTCATCCACAGCAACACCTGAACCCTGTTGGGGACCTTCAGCTATTGTAGTCTGAGCAAAAGTATAGAAATGGGAGTCACTGGACTTGTGTCTCTCCACCCACCATCAGTTTTGTCACCGCAGTCCCCTGTAGAAAGCAAAATACAACACACAGCTTCTGTTTACCTTGAATAAAGGGCTTAAAAAGCTGCAGAAAGTATGAATCAATGCTGAAAATACTGCCCACAGACCAGGAAAGCAAATGCTAGAGAGGAGCTGAAGAACCCCTCGGTGCTGACAGTGCTTTTACCTTTCTGGATAGCTGCCACAGAGAGCTCTCCTGAGGCAGGAATCCCATCCAACTGTTCCCTGGAATCACAGGGAATAGTTTTCCCGTGCTTGTGTGGCGCTACCAAGGATGTGGACTAAGACACCATCATCCTGGGACAGAGCAACCGAGAGAGAAGTTAGCTCCAGGGGAGATGGCAGAAGAGCCTCCGAAACCACAGCCAGGCAACGGTACGAGCCAAGGGCTCGACGATCCAAACTCACCGGGATATTATCAATGGGATTATGTTATTTCACTACACACACCCCCAAGAGCATCAGTGTACAGCTCAGCGGTGTGAAAAACAGTCCCAAACCCTGCACCCACTCACAGCGGGATCAGAGGCCGTTCGTACCCAAGGTGCTGGATGGAGCTCAACACGCACCTAGTTTAGGGCCTCCCACGTTGCCCCTGAAGGTTTCAAGGCTTCAGGATTCCACCACAGCCCACTGCGAGTATCAGGACGAAGGATGCAACGGCAAGCGCCAGAGACAGGCAGCTGAAACCTGCCGCAGCAGGGATGGTGGGAAGGGCGAGAGAACCCGGAGAGTCTCCTTGGCAGAGCTTCATCGGTGCAGAGGGTGCCGCTGCGCTTTAACCTGAAGGTGCACAATGCCCCACACTCTGCTCTCCAGGAACTGCGTGGCCTCTGCTCCACGCCTCTCTCCCAAGAAGCTCTCAGAGGGGATTTTAAGGATGTGCCATTGAAGCGGGTGAACTGCCGGCTGCCCAGCACGAATCTAGGGTGTCCAGCACCCCAAACTGCACCTCCAGCACCGCCTCTGCGTGGGGTGGGACATCCCAACGAGATACCAAGGGAACATAGATTAGAAGGCACCAAGCTCAAGAGGAAGGAACCAGAAGCCAAAAGATGAAGGAATCTGAAGAGGCTTCGTGTTCCCAAGGGGAGTTGCCCATCGGAGCGGGGCGAGGGCAGAGAAAGCCGGCAGTAGCATCAGCACAAATGAAGGAGGTAGCTACCAGGCTTAGCATTTATATTTTGGCTTTCCAGATCTGCTCTTCCCGGATGAAACAGGAGATACGCCTGTCCAAATGCTCTTCCAGAGAAGGAGCTACGAGAGTCAAGACATGGAGAGATGTTTACAGCAGACATAATGCGCAGAGGGTGGATTTACTTTGTGAGGAGTGGGAACAGATCCGTGTGTGAAGCCAACAACAGAAAAAACAGGCATTACCCACAACGTGATGCAATAACTACTTAATTAAAATGGTTCATTTGCACCTTTACTGCCTTGATACTGCAAGCCCAGGCCACAAGCATTAGATATTTCCAGAAGCCTAATGATCACAGAGCAAAACCAGGCAGCATGTTCCCTGCTACAGCTGGCCAGGACAAGGTAACCCCATTCCCCCGGGACGCAGTTCCGATGGCACAGAGAAGGGAAGAGTGACGTATTCCAGGACACAGCGGAGGTTAACGCCCAGCTCCGCAGTTTCTAGTGCAATATCACGACCCGTTGAACACCATCAGGTCGCTACCGAAGCAACGATTTTTAGTTTGAGGGAGGTAAACCACCTTTCCTCACCTCGACTTATCCCCCGCACCAGCCTCAGGGAGGGCACCAGTTCCAACCCTGTCTCGGTGACAGCCACCTCCTACCTCGCTGCCGGGGACGGAGATGATTCTATCGACAGCGTTTGTAAAGTGCTTTGCAGATATAAAGCTCTGCCTAAGTGCGAAGTGTTATCGCTCCCCATCTTCTGCCGACGACGAAGGGCAGAGATTCGCTTTTCCCCACTCGAGCAACACGCGTGAGTGGGCAGCAGGAGGTGAGCCAGCCTGCTAGCCTCAGCCTCCCTGTGCTTCAGCTCCCCTTTCCCCTCAAAACGAACCCAGTTTCTTGTGCGTATTCCCACACATCACCTTTTCGGTGGGGGTTTTTTGGGGTGCGTGCAGCCTTACCCTGTGGTTTGCAATGATCTGATGGCACTTAAACAAGAGCTCCTGACCCATACAGGCTCTCAGCAAGGGGAACAACACTGTCACGTGGGGTTTTTCTGAAGGACCTACAAAGAAAAAAGTAACCTGTTGCTCAGAATGACAGCATTTTTCTTTTACAAATCACTCTGAATGCGGAGGGGCTTCTTCCCTCCTCTTCAAGACAGTGTAAAAAAGGTCACCTTTGGAACCTAAACCACAGGGAAAGGATTTTACTGCCTGTTTAACACAGTCCCTGCGCTTCTAAAGGCTTTGTAATCTGTAGGGAGCAGGGGACACAGCATCCCACGCGATGCTGCGAGGGAGATTGGCACTTGTCCACCAAGTCCAGTTCACTTCTGCGCCCCCCCCCAAGTCCCTTACATCGACGCGCGCTGGCCGTAAAGTGCTCTGGTGTGCACAGCACAGCCCTGTCCCATGCCTGGGGCTTCCGGAAACTACTCCGCGAACACCACCGGAGGCTAGGGGTAACAGGAGCTGAGGGATTTGTCATGAGCTAAAACTCCTGGGAAGCACAGCATCCTCCCACAATGGAAAATACCGCAGCTAAGGAGAGGAAAAGAGGGCAATAACACCCCTGTGATTATAAGGAAGTTAAAATAGGGATTTCTTTTTCCAGTGAGGGAGGACAGAGCTCCAGTGGGACTGATTGGTAACTCCGCTGAGCTTGGCTATGAAGGTGTTTTGTCAACTAAAAGGCTTTCTAAGTCACAGTATGTTTAAACTTCCTAGACAGGTAGTTCCTCTCCTGCTTCCATCACTGGAAAGCCCCTGCATAGGCAGGTCTAGAGCAGGCTCCTCTGGGCACCGCGGCTCCGCTCGCGTGGTTTTATAGCGACTCGGTTGAGCTTTGCAACGCGGCGGCGGGAGAGGGAGGGTGGGCAAGGGATGCAGGCGGCTTCCCCCAGACTCAATCCCCCTTGAAAGCGGGGGATTTGCAATCCTACCTGCCCATCCTCTCCCCCCCGGGAGGGAGAGAATGAATATGCTTTTTGCTTAGGGAAAACCTCCCTGTTTGCTTAATAAATACCTTCCAAAAAGCTGAGCAGCTCTGTAAACATACGAGAGATTTCAATACTTGGTAAAAGTTCATCTTTTCCCTGAACTCCCGAGGCCAGAGGCTGGCACTGCTCTGCCATGACTGCGTATGGGTGGTGTGAGGACCCAGCGGGCTCCAGGAGAGGCTCCCAGGCTCCGCGGGGGCCTGGAAAACAACACTGGGTGTCGAGAAGCCTGTTAAATTTTGAAGTTGATCCGTCTGTGCAGCTCCGAGATGAGAATCCTGACAGGCCTGCAGGAATGTCGCCAGCTCAGAGCGGTCCAGGGAACTGGGAAGCGATGACGGTGACATCCAGGAGAACTTTTTGGCGAAGGAGGGACGTGGCAGAGGGCTTTGGCTCTTCAAAACAGTGTCCTTCCCTCTCAGAAGCAGCCGAGTGGTCACCGAACACAGAAGTACCCAGGGGAGAGAAAACACAGTGCCAGCCCCTTCTTGCTGCGCCTGGCCAGGGGAGGGGAGACTGCATTTTGGGGAGAATACAGCCCCGATGGCTTTAAGAGTGGAGAGTGTCCTACAAAAGCAAACCCCATGGAAGTGTGCCGAATTGGATCTTGGGCCAGATCCGACGTGGTAGTGCAACAGGGCCCAAAGTTTCAATCCGCTCATTTCCAAACCCACCGACACTGTCCCGAGGGGGTGAGATGGGCTGGGCCCCCCCTCTGCTTCTGTCTAGCCGATCCTCCAGCTTCAGAGAATTCCCCCCCATCCCGCTTCACCCCAGAGGATTCCCTGAACCAGGGTATCTCACTCCCAAACTCAGCAGGTGCCCTGGGGCAAGGAATCTGCCTCGTAAACAAAACGAGACAGGCTGAGGTAGGGAACGTGCAGCTACCGTTAGCGACTCGGACCCTCTCGGCGTCACCGGCCTGGCGAGGCGCCGCCGCTTCGCGTGGGACTCCAGCACAATCCAGCTTCCAGACAGCATGCCACCACTGCGTCACCCCAGAAGGAACGTTTCCATCCGTCTCCTCCGATCCCAACTGCCCGATGACCACCTCCTCCGAGTATTATCCCAGCACTCGGCCTACGGGATCAGCTCTCAGAGCCGCACCCCTTTTTAGCCTGCACTAGAGGGCCGAAATCATGAGGTCATCCTGCTTGGCAGGGCTGGTTACGTGCCCAGAGGGGGTGGAAGTCCGGATTTTGTCAGTGGCCAGACACTCCTGGCTGCTCACGCCCGTGGGAGTGATGTCCATGAGTTCTCCGGATGAACTAAGGGGGAAAGAGGGTGAGACAGAGATGCCCGACGAAGGATCTGTTGAGCCTGCAAACAACCTCGGGGGCTTTGGGACTAGGTTGGGTTCATACTGAGCCCTCAACAGGATTTCCTGATCGCTGACGGACTTGGGCATCTCCGCAAAGTCACTGGAGCTGTCTGACACCATCATGCAGTAGATGTCCTGGAAGGAGCTGCTTTTGCTATCCAAATTAAAGAGGCTGTCTATGAACTCAGCAAACTCCAGTACTTGGGGACTGGGAACGTCGGTGAGCCGTCCATTTTGGAGGGACAACTCCTCCCGAGGGGCTAGGGAAACACGGTCCCCCTCACTGCTGGCCCCCTCCTCACTGCAGCGTCGCTGAGGGGTGGTGCCACCACTGTTGAGGACATTGTCGGGGGGTTGAGTCTCCTGGGAATGCTTGGAGAGGCTGTCAGCAGCCAGCAGCTCTGTCCGGGAGCTGAGGGAGGGGTTCTCCTCAGGGATAACGGGGTCTATATAAAAGCAGTGCGTCTCATCTTTCTCCATGACAGCATGGAGGCTGGGAGAGCCCCGGATGCTCCGAAAACCAGAGGAGCGTCTCGAATCAAAGCTGTAGATGGATTCATTGTCCGAGAGGCTCTCCATGGTCGCCAGAGGGGCACGACGGTCCTGCAGCTCCACGGACAGACGTTCCTTTGTATCCAGGAGAAGTAACTCCACAGGATCTTTCTGCACAGGAGAAAGTGGCTTTGTCTCATAAAACCCCTCCAGGCTAATTTCAGAATGGGACTTGCTCCTGCAATGAGAAAGGGACAAGGTGAGGCTGCGTCGCGCCCCAGAACAGCCAGAGGAACCGCGTCTTGGGCACAGAGTTCTTCAGCACGTCGTTGCAGAACCATCCAACACTGTGAGAAACCCCTTTTCTCCCTCCTCCCAGCTGAAAACATGAAGCACAATTTCTTCCCTCTGCCAACCCATGTTCTCGCCCATCTCTCTTTACTCCTAGCTAAATGTCTTCCTGCTCAAGCACCGTCTTCACTCAGGACCACGGTTCTGCTCCCAGTTAAACCTGCAGCACTTCTGAAGCACCCAAACCCCACGGTGCGGTCTCCACACGTGCAGACAAAGCCCTCTCTCACTCAGCACCTCTGTACGAGAGAGGATTGAGGCAGGAGAGGTTAAAGGACGTGCCTGTAGTAACCTACTTCCTTCCTTCTCGCTCTCTGAACCACTCCAGTGTCATGCCGTCCCCTCCTTCTCCATGCTGGCAACCCCTACCTCACTGTCACAAACGCCAGGAGCATTGCCTGTGATGAATTCAGCTGCCGTTTCAGGCAGCAGATTTAAAAAAATAGGCAAAAAAAGGGCAATATATTCAGCTTAAGACAGGTCAAGAACTTTAGGAAGACTCCAGTCACACTAAGATTTTCAAGGATCAGGCAGGCTGCGCCAGAAAGACACGGCGAAGGAGCTTCCCACCCCGGGCACTGCCAAAGCCTGGGATGAGCTGCAGCCAAAGCGACAAGGACTTTAGGAAGCATCTGGGAAAAGAACTGGAGATTGGGAGAGGACACAATATACAGGGAAAGGCTTACAAGTTAGGCTAGTGTTTGATCCCTTTGTAACTTGAGAGTAATAGTGATCTAAGAACAGGTTTCAGAAACCCCCGAAAGAGGGAGTCTGACACAGAAAGCTGGCTCTAACCTCGAATTTAACACAGCCAACCTGCAACTGTTGCTGCTCTAGCTCCTCCCTTAAGACTGTCTGACCTCTCCCTCATTCCTTTCCCTTTGGTATCTCAGAATTCCCCCTCTGCATTCACTCACCTCCAAGGGAAGCAGCTCCTCGGGCCTGCTCCGGCACAAACCACCGCTCCTCTCCCTGCTGCTTGACCTGATTCATCTTCAGTCTTACCGTGGCCTTCACAAACGTGGGCCCATCCCTGTTCCTGCTGTTTTGTCGCAGCTGTGGTTTTATTTCTAAACTTTCCCTCCCTGTCTCTGATCCTTCACTCTCCCTGTGACAAGGACCTTGCCATTTTCATATGATTTTCTGTCTTCTCTTTCCTGAAAATAGTAAATCTCACTCATGTTACTTCAAGGATACTCAGCTGTCCAGCACTCAGCGCTGACCATCTCACCCTGCCTCTTCCCACACAGCTTCTTGTTGGGTCTCTCCACCCGAAATCTCCATGGAAGTGGAAAGAAATAAACCCTCTCCCACCCACAGCGCTGCCTTCTCCTTCCGCTCAACTCCCGTTTGCATCTCTGACAGCAAACCATCTTCCTTCCCTCATCTTCCTTGTTTAGTCTGCAAATCTGCCCTGCGTAATGCAGTTTCTGTGACGGAAGTCATACGTTCTGACTTCAAAATAAGTCTTTGCCCATGTTTTTATATCTATTTTCTTGGATTCTTGCAAGCCTGTGGTCCTGCAATGCCTTAAGTGTTACCTGAGCATGGACAACTAGTCTCTCTGCCGTTAGCAGAGCGGTTTATGTATGCTACAAAGCACAAGCTCTTCCCCAAACCATTCCTCTGGACACCTTCCAGATGTCCCTCCACCTTCTTGTTGCCAGACTGACGCTCAGAAAACCCTTCAGCACTCAGAACATCCCTTCTGCCCTCGCCTGCTTACCACTGGACCTTCCTTCCTTCACAAACAGGACACCAACTGCTCTCCCCTCACCTGTGTCCATGTTCCCAAATTGTCCCATTCGTAACACTACACAAGTCACCTCATAAATTAGCTTTAAATACGCCTGTTCTGCTAAGCTTACGGCTTTCACTGCTTCCCAGCTTTTGAAAATCACCGTATAGCCTAACTTTGGGCACACAAATCACACAGGAAGGCACAGATTTGGCTGCAAGACTACAAGCTTTGCCTTTCCGGTTTCAGAGGAAACCCCATTTGTCTGGGATAAGGAGAAAAGGAAGTTTCTTCCACACCCTACACTTCTGGGTTCTCCCAGTCTCGTTGCACTCAGGGATTCTTGAGCAACACAAAGGATTTTCCCTCCTAACGTGACACAAGACATGCTGAAGCCAAGTAAAAGTCCCACAATGGCAGCCCTTGGATCTCTCCTTCCCGCACACACTGAACACAACGCCTAAAGAGAACAAGGAGCCACACCTGGAGCCAACAACCCTTCAAAGGAATCCAAGATATATCCTTACTTCGTACTGCTGTTCCTTCTGTCCGCGGTTATGGCTCCAGTTCCGACCTGCACTGAGGGTCCACTAGGCAAGGGCTGACTCTGGAAGATCAACTCCGGAGTGAGATCCACTTCCGTAGGACTCACCATCACTTTGGCTGCAGACAGTAAAGCTGTTTTCCCCTTGTTGTAGTTCTCCAAGACCTGTCCAAGGCAAGCAGAGGAACAGTAGTGCTTTACCAGAGACAGCTTGGCTGTTCTCAGCTCAGGGCTTTCCAACGGCTGGATCTGCCTCCTCTCCCTTACCAGGGCCTTCTGCAAGCACAGGGCAAGGCCTCGAGATAAGGGACTACAGCCATAACTTCTGACATACTCTATCCCGTCAGAGTGCCCTGCTGGGAATGGGACAGGCAGGAGCAGCTTTCAGACCAGGAGGGCAGAGAATACTTGCCCAAGTCTCCACGGTAGAGCTGGGTGGCACAGAACTGGAGCTGGGTGGCACAGGTCAGTCCACAACCATTACACAAACCCCCATCACCCTTGGGACTGACAGAGGGGCTGCAGCTGGAGTGCAGAGGACTCCTGCTGGAGCTTGGATTTGTGTAATGGGCAGCTTCTGAGAGAAGGAACCAAACACCACCCAACCAGACATTATTACAACATTAAATTTGGAAAGAGGACCTAGTGTGGGACTCTGGGTACTGGGATGGAGATCTACATTCCATTTCCAGACCTCATTACATTCGCCTCACAGCCTGTGCGTGACTGGCTGGGAGCACCATCGTCTTTCCTCCTGCTCTCCAAAGTCAACGGGTTTGTGCCAGTTCTCCTGGGCAAGGGCGACCTAACCTCTGCACATAAAGGCCCCTGATGAGATATTCACTTTATTAAGGCCCCTAATTACCCCGTTGATCCTACTTCTCTGCGTTACCTTGTTGAGCCCTTCCATGACGACGTACGGGAGGTGTTCGTGCAACATCGCTGGCGAGATGATGACTTCGTTAAACGCCTTATTGTCACCCCAGATCGCAAAGTAAGTGGGATCCTCTTGCTCGCAGCAACTGGAAGAGGGAGTTGGGATCCAAACAGAGAGGGGAAACAGGGAGCAGGGGATGAAAGAGCAGGCCACGCAAAAGAAAAACGGAAGGTTGCAGCGAGAAAAAGCAACAGGAAGAAAAGGAGGGAGATGTTAAAGTACACGCGCTACGGTTGTTGCCCCAAAACTGCACCAGCCAACAGCGACACGACTAGCTATTCTGACAGCACAGACAATCCCTGTCACCGTAAGACAGCGAGGCGGGGGGGGAACCCCTATCAGCTCCTTCCTCAATGGGTTCCTGTCCTGGGGAATCTTTTCCAAAAGAAAGGTTTCACCCCCACCCAGGGCCGGGTGCGCACGCTCACCAGCACTGCTCCGCGGGATGGTTGTGCACCACGTGGATGATGCGGCCGGGCGGGTAGAGCGGCGTGCTCGCCGACAGGGCAATCGTCAGGTCGCTGGGATGAGTCCAGAGGCGATTGCTCGTTACGGAATTGTCTTCCGTCTCTTCAGGGAGCTCCGACTTGGGTATGCATTTCGTAGCACCCACGATGATTCGCCACTGTCCCACCCGAGAGAAGGGAAGGCGGTTAGCGAGAAGAGAAAAACAAAGGAAAGCAGAGTCGTCTCAAGACTCTGGAAGGTTTAAACTGAATATCTAACAGCAGAAAAGAGAAAAAACAGGTCCTGTGCCCCAACTGCTCTTAAGTAACAGCCCTAGAGATAGAGATAACCCTGCCCAGAAAAGTCATTTCTTCCTTTCTTCAGTTTTAACCTTAGAAAGTGGCCACATCTCATCCTTCCTTTTTTTTTTTTTTTGCTGGATATTTTTTGCGGAGTTAGGGATGGTTTCAAACCAGCACAGGGATCTAGAGCAAGCGCCAGCTTGTCCACTGACCGGTAACTTAGTAACTTCCAGGATAAACACAATAGATAGAACCTGAATTTTTAATGTACAAAAATAAGCAAGAGACTATGCAATGTCAGCAGACAAAAATTCTATTTGGCCCTTTCTTTATGCACTAGAAGAAATCCTAAAACCCCATAAAACCCACCATAAAATGCATACGCCAAAACACAGAAATCATAGAATCTTAACAAGAAAAACAAAGGTAAGCTCAGTTTTCTTCCCCAAGTCATTTCTATAATATTTTACCCCCCAAAATCTTAGTATCTCATGATTTTTCCATCTCGGTGTAACGGTAAAGCAGCCCGGGGAGGAACAACATTCCACATTTCCCATCTCCAAAGCGTTAACAGACCGCTTCTCCTAGCCCAGCGCCACCCAGACAGCACGCGGCAGCGTCTGAGCAGACAACCCTTGTACTTCCTCGCCCGTTACCGTTTGTCGCTGGCCAAGAAAAGCTGCAGTTGGAACACAGGCTCCGAAACGAGCTCAGATGACAATTTTTTGCTCGGTTATTTTAAGCCTGCGACAGCAAACCTGCAACACGGAGCCAGAATCGTCGAGCAGCCTGCAGCGCTTTGCCCTGACCCCTCTAGCTGCCTTCTGGCTCTCACCATCGCTCCTCTGGCTACCCAAATAGTAGTCACAGTGGCCCTGAGGAGACCCGGAGAAGTCTGTGGCATTGCTCCGTGACACGAAGTTTACCAGCACTGCTCAGACTCACCTTCAGGCACCCGCTAATCTTCCCCCTTACCTTTGGTTTGTTACTTCTTTGAAGAACATCCAGAAGCTGCCGGCGAAATCCCTCCAGCTGAGAGAGACCAATTCTGGAAGAGAGAAGGATGTGTTTGCAAGAGCTTGGCATGGAACAGCATGGAAGGGACATGCAGAAGAACAAGAACTACGGTACAAGAGATACAAGACCGCAGCAGCACCCTCATGCAGATCGTTGCAGAGGTTGTGGCGTCACACAGGATTGGTAATCGGCGTTAAGAGGCCACAGGAAACCATCGTGACAATAAAACAAGTATGAAATGTCATGGCAGAATCAGATCAGTGAAGGCAGATATGAGAGGTCAACAAACAGATAAGGAGGGAGATGATGCGATCGCAAACAAGTGAGCAAGAAACAGGTATAGGCACAGAAATAAGGTGGCACAGAGCTATGACACCGCTGGACAGGTTACAGGATGGAGAAGATTGTGTCATACAGGGTACCAAAAGGCATATTCAATACCACGTGGTGGTTTCCCTCCACACGCCTTATACCTTACAGAAACGTCACTGTTTATCTGAACGGACACCACAGGGCGGAAGCAAAAGGAACACCCAGGTTGGCTGGTTTCTAGTCCAACACCCAGGTCAGAACTTGTCCCAGGAGACGGTGAGGGGTGAGAAATGCCCAAAGACAGGAGGGAGTTGGTTCAGAGATGGGAGATGATGTGGAATAAACGGTACAAAAAGATGACAGCGCGGCTAGTTCGGGGCAGAGCGTGAAGAGGTCAGAGACAACACAGGCAACCAGGAAGACAGGTGAGATATTGTAATTACAGAGACAGGATGTTCACCCTTTTCTTTCATACAGCTGAGACAGGGAGGGACATGCCTATAGAAAGGTGTGTGAAACACAAGTGCAGGGGTCCAGGTGAAAGATTCAGCAATGCAGGTAGCTAGGAAGACAAGACGCATACGAGGACAGGTAAATGAGGAAACTGGAGACAGAAGGGAAAGGAAAGAGGTGACTTTCTGATGGGAAAGAGGTGACTTTGGCATGAACAGCAGATATCAAGTAATTCAGACACTTCTCAACTTGCCTGGGCACTAGATCTTTGCCAAGCACGACCGCAGTCACAAACTCTTTTGAATACTCCATGGCATCCTCACTGGAAGAGAAACAGGACCAAGAAAGAAGCAAACAGGGTTTCACTAGCAGCAAACTGCATTTCATTCCTCATTTGCCACTGGGGTCAGAGAGGTTACCAAACAGTGAACCAGGGTCATAAAAAAACCCATAGCCCAAGCTGCTCAAGGCTTTTGGGACTTGCACCCTGATAAAGAAAAGCCTGATTTCCCATCCCCTGCCCCAAGCAACATTACTCTGCACATGGCTCTGAATATACTTGGAAAAGGAAGCTTAAGTGCATCATAGTTGTTTTCCAGTAGTTTGGGAACAGCCAGGACAGCAGAAAGGAAGAAGATATTCCATATTCATGACGCTGCTTTAAAAAGAGACTGTGGATCTAAGAGGGCCACTTTCTGCAGCAACCTGTGTACCAGGGTAGCAGGGAATTAAGGTTTCCACTCCATGAGCCAGTTCTGCGATCGGCTTCCTTCCTAGAGACCTTCTTCTGCAGGAGTTAGCACAGGCAGAGGCTGCATCACTGACCCAGAGGCGATCCTGGGCACGACACAGCACCAAAGTGTGGCACTCAGAGGCACCTCCTTGAACCCTGGACAGTTGAGGTAACAGCACAGCTCGGCACGAGCTATCAAGGGATCTCAGGAGCGGAAGCTCTGAACAGAAAGCTGTAAAACTCACGAACCCTCCAGAGCAACTCCTCTATAGCCGCAGAAGAACAGGGATTACTGTCATCATGAGGCATGGCAGTACCCAAGTTCATCAGCAGGATGGTTTAAAACCCTTGGCTGCTCCTGGAACACGACACAGTAGCTCTGAGGAGAAGCTTCTGATAATCCATAGCCGTTTTCAAGTGCCCCCTCGACGTCTGTCACAACGAGAAAGACCTTATCTCCCTTTCACAGCAATCACGGAGGATGGTTTTCTTTGCCTGCCATGTAAATAACACGACCAGCAGGTCTGTTCCAATTTACAGCCGGAAGAATTCCCCATACCTCTCTTCAGATGTCTCTGAGGACGCTAACCTAGATTCCCACTACAGCAGAGAGAAAGGGGCGCCCAAGCAGCACAACCCCGCTGACCTATTTCAAGCACCCACTTCAGAATGGCAGAAATCACAGCCCAGAGCACTAATTTCCTTGTCAGAGGCAAAAGGAGTCCGAATAACCAGATCAACTGGCGCAGACGTCGACATTCAGTCGAGTATCACCTTTACTGCACCTCTGCTGGCAGCAGACGTGGAGTGGACACGCTGGCACTGTGCGGACAGTAAGGAAACTGCACCCTGTCCGCTCAACGTGCGCTTTTCACTAGTCAGGGTGAAATCAGATCGACACCCGCGGACACCAGAGTATTTGGGAGAGTGGCCACCTGCTATCGTAACCTTAATTCCAAACTGTAACGCACAGCAAAGCCTGCCAACGATCCTCAGCTCCTGTAAAGCCTCTCTATTTTCCCCACATGCTTCTCAGGACAGAGCCTTGACTTTTCCTGCTCCCCAAAGCATCACAAACAGGGTCTGATCCAGCTGCAACGACAGAGCCCCTCAGCAGTCCTCCTGCCCCAACACCTACCTCAGCAGCCCACCCGGGGGAGAATAGGCAAAGCACTTCAGCGACGGGTACTGCGGACGCAAGAGGAAGGACAGGATGGCAGCGGTGCCAGCCCCCAGGGAATGACCCACCACGATCAGGCCGTAGTGTTTTGTTCCTCTCCCCTGAAAACCACACAAGAAATTGCGGTCAGACTGAAAGATTAAGTCCCCAAGCCCCAAATCTGCCCTTTCCCCAGCTGCGAGTCTTTCCTCTGCATGAGGAAAGATGCCAACTGTATCCCGGGCTGGATCCAGAGCAGCGTGGCCAGCAGGGTGAAGGAGGGGATTCTCCCCCTCTGGGAAGGCTCACCCTGCAGTTCTGCCTCCAGCTCTGGGGCCCCAACAGCAGGGGGACACGGAGCTGTTGGAGTGAGGCCAGAGGAGGCCACGGAGATGCCCCGAGGGCTGGAGCCCCTCTGCCATGGGGACAGGCTGGGGGAGTTGGGGGGTTCAGCCTGGAGAAGGGAAGGCTCCGGGGAGACCTTATAGCCCCTTCCAGTGCCTGGGGGGGCTTTTTCCAAGGGCAGGGAGTGACAGGACAAGGGGTAATGGGTTTAAATGGAAAGAGGGAGATGGAGATGGGCCATCAGGAAGGAATTCTTCCCACAGAGGGTGGGGTGCACTGGGACAGGTTGCCCAGAGAAGCTGTGGGTGCCCCATCCCTGGGAGTGTCCAAGGCCAGGCTGGATGAGGCTTGGAGCAACCTGGGCTAGTGGAAGGTGTCCCTGCCCAAGGCAGTGGAGTTGGAACTAGATGATCTTTAAGGACCCTTCCAACCCAAATCAGTCTGTGATTCTGTGATAACCAAAGCACAGAGCTCGGAACATCCCCATATCCTTATGGGTCAGGTAGCAAAAGAGCTCTGTAGGACAGCAGGAAAAATTCCTCATGAGTAACATGAGCTCACCTAACCAGACCAATTCTCACTTTCAGAGCAGAGAGGAATAAAGCACCACATGAAGAATTCAGATGCATGTGTGTCCCTCCCTATGCCTTCCAAACATCACAAGGCGGACAATTCAGTGGTGACTGGTTTGACACTCAAGTTTCAAGGAGCCACTGAGGCTTTTATCCCTCTTCTCTTTCTCCCTTGAGCTCATTTTCCCCACAGACACTCTCTGGGCATGAGAAATTGAGAGCTGTCTGACAGCAGGGAATGAGGCAGTTCAGAAGTTCCCTCCCCATCGGGGACAGACAGTGCTATTACTGACATATAAACTAAGGTAAGCGGCTTCCTAACATCTCCCTCGGGTTCTTGGGTAGCTCTCCATCCCAAGAAATGCGCACACACAGACAGTCGGCACAGCATCCCATTACTGTCTCCACAGAAAATCTCCATAGAGATGGGATTTTAGTTCCTGTTGATTTGTTTTTAATGTTCCCTGTCCTGCATTTCCACCAAGGGGGACTTCCTGGCCTTGCCTTTGCCTGAGGAAGAGAAAATTAAAAACTCAGGAGCTTTGCAGGATTGGCGGTTTCAAAAAGCCCTGGGGGAATGAGGAATTAGTTGCCTGTCTGGCAATCCGGAGGGATAGGAATTAAAGGAAGGTTTGAGAAATTCATACAGCAGACTCAGGAACATGGAGGCTTCCCTGTTTTTGGGGGGAAATCTTGCCTTCTGTATAGCCTGCGAGGATAGAAGAAAGCTGATACTCACCAAGTCTCGTCCAAAAGCTTGAGAAAGCACCATTTCTTGCTCCAGTTTCTTCTTGATGTACTCAGCAGATAGCACCATTCCCTGAGGGAAAGAGATGGGAGAACAGGATGTAAACGGTCATGTACCAGCCCCGATCTAACCATCCAGCAGCCACTGTACTGCCCCAGACGCTCCGGAGCGCCACACAGCAGGTGGCAGGGCTGAGGGGGGATACGGACTCTGCTCCACCTTTAGGAATAGGCTTCATTAGGTGGGTGTCTTGGCTCACTGATCACCAGAGCCACCAACTCTTTAGAAGTAACGACAGTCCTTAAATGAAGATAATACTCAAAGGGCCTATTCCTGGGTTCACAGCGCAGAGTCTGGGGAAGGAAAAACAGCCACCATCACGAAACAAGCCGCTTGAAATGCAAAGCTGTGGATCGGGAAGCGCAGCAGACACTGGGCTCTGCAGCAGAACGGAGAAACAAAGTGATTTTCTGCACGTCAGCGCCTTAACCGCAAAACTGTACTATTCCATGTAAATCTGTGAGCGGAAGCGTGAATTAGTCTAACAATTTCACAGGATAAATGCAAACACCATGACGCTACTGGAGAAATAAAGTGGCAGCGCTATCTGTACAGGAAGAGGTATTGATGACTGCAGAAGGCAACAACTGTTAAGGGGATTCAGCTGTCAACGGACATTAAATCACAAACTATCAAACAGCTTTATTCACTAGAAGCTAAGAACTGCTGGAAGATGGGAAACAAGCTGAAAATCGTTATCCTGGGCTGGATCCAGAGCAGCGTGGCTAGCAGGGCGAGGGAGGGGATTCTCCCCCTCTGCTCTGCTCTGGGGAGACCCCCCCTGCAGTTCTGCCTCCAGCTCTGGGGCCCCAACAGCAGGGGGACACGGAGCTGTTGGAGCGAGGCCAGAGGGGGCCACAGAGATGCCCTGAGGGCTGGAGCCCCTCTGCCATGGGGCCAGGCTGGGGGAGTTGGGGGGTTCAGCCTGGAGAAGGGAAGCTCCGGGGAGACCTTGGAGCCCCTTCCAGTGCCTGGGGGGGGCTACAAGAAAGCTGGGAGGTAGGGGGGGGGGAGCTTTTCCAAGGGCAGGGAGTGACAGGACAGGGGGTGACAGGTTTAAACGGAAAGAGGGAGATTGAGATGGGCCATCAGGAAGGAATTCTTCCCACAGAAGGTGGGGAGCACTGGGACAGGTTGCCCAGAGAAGCTGTGGATGCCCCATCCCATCCAGGCTGGATGAGGCTTGGAGCAACCTGGTCTAGTGAAAGGTGTCCCTGCCTGTGGCAGGGGGTGGCACTGGGTGGGCTTTAAGGTCCCTTCCAACCATCAGCCTGTGATTCCATGAATCTGGTTCTACACATTCATCCTCTCAGCTGACAGCTGCGCCTGGAGAGTTTCTCCCTGTGCAATACTTACAGATGCAGTTTTCTGTGCTGAACCAGCAACTAGAATTTGGCCTGTTGCATAAATTCTTGGTTATGCCTTTACTGCAGTTTAATTCAGTGTTAAAGTGAGGCTGAACTACAAAGGCTGAAAAACAAGTGATGTAGTCCAGGGTGAACAGGGGTAACCAGAAATCAGCTACTTCAGTTTGGTGATTACAGACCTCAAATAACTCACACTGCCTGGCTTGGCCAAAAAGCAGGGATGATCATCTCCTTTGCTATTTTCCATTTCACCCTTACCCGAAACCAGCTGAAGTACGAAGTGAGCATTCTTGAGCGCTGTTTAATCTCAGAGCCATAAAAGAATTCATGGCCCTCTCCAAAAAAGCAAAGAAATGCAGAATTTTCAAAGTCCTTGATATCAAAGACACCATCAAACCCAATCTGAGTACTGAAGGGAAAGAGAAGAGCACAAGTGCTTCTGCTGAGCCTGTAAAGGGGACGTCTGTAGCGCTACCATCATTATCAAAAAGCAGATCCCATGAGATTTCACGCCCGTGCTCAGATCTCCCAGCAGCTAGCCAGCTTCCACCGCACTCAGAAGAGCCTCCCTCTCCACCTCTAATGAGAAGTGAACCGCAGACTACTTATATAAATTTCTAACATGAATTTAGGATTCTATTTTTGAGAAGCATGACCTAAATCCACGGTGATGTTACTAATGGGCTGTTAGTCAGCCTTATAGCTATATTTTTGATAATTACATTGTATTCTAATATAGACACCGATTTTAGTATTATGGAATGACACTTAGCACTGCAAAGTTACGTTTAAACTTGGCATTAAAGTGGACAATGTCATAAATTTCAAAGGAATAAAACTATCCAGGCTTAATTTTCCAGCCTTACGTGTAACTGAGCAAACCGATTGGAGATGTAGGGAAAGCGAAAGGGAAATACTCCGTATTACTTCGCAGTTTGAAGGCACAAAACTGCTCTGCGTGTGAAAACCCACAGCGGGGTCTGTGCGGTAGAGAAAAGAGCCTGGAGGTTATCGCTGTGGCTGACCTATCCAACTGGTGAGAGCTGCTATCAGGGCTGAGCTTCCAGGGCTTCCTTCTAGCAGCTACTTCTCCTCATCCCTGTCGGCTCAACGCCAGGAAACAAACCTCTAACATCATCATTTCAGTAGTTTTGTAATAATACAAGTTCAACACTTACATATGGATTTATGCCTTTGACTTACGATTAATTTTAACTTAACTTAGAAATAAAACCCACTTATTTCAAAAATAGTGAAGCTACATTGTCTGTTTTGGGGTTTTTTCCAGTTAATTTCCCCTCAGGATTGTCACAGTCCCCTTTTTTTTTGGCATGCTAACCCACAAACCTTACTTACAGCTATGTTTTTTTGGACCCAAAAGAACTCAGAGTCCTAATACGTGTTTTAACTGTGGCCTTCGCAGCGACCCAAGCGACCGAACCCTTTCGGCTGTGGGACCGGTGGAGTGCTAAAGGCCGATGTAAACATCAGGAGCTTTAATTCGTAGGATGTCTGATCGACACTGCGTGAAGCACAGGCGGAGATAACGGGCGACGCCAGCCTGCTGGGCGTGCGGGACAGAAACAGCAAGCAAAATAACAGGAATCAAACAATTTACAGGAAGCTCCCCAACAGCCAAGTGATTTTCTCCAAGTTAAACGTGTTAGCAAGATATTTCATTTATTTGTGCATTAAAGTTGACTTCTGGACATTAAATATGCATTAAGACAGACATTTTTAAATCCTATTATGGCCATTAGCTTCCCTCAGGAATCAACAGTACATTATTGAAGATTAATACTGATCATAATTTAAGATAAAGGGGTATTTCTGTAGTAGCGACAATCTAAGAAGAAATAACACAAAGATTAAATAAGAACTCCGTCTAGAACAAAGGGAATCACCTGATAATGTTCCATATGAGTCATCACAGAATGGTTTGGGTAGGAAGGGACCTGTCAAGGCCACCTAGTCCAACCGCCCAGGGACATCTTCAATGAGAACAGGTTGCTCAGAGCCCCATCAAACCTGACCTTGAGTGTTTCCAGGGATGTGGCAACTCCCACCTCTCTGACCAACCTGTCCCAGTGTTCCACCACCCACGTTGTAAAAAAATTCCCTCCTTTAATCTAGTCTGAATCTCCCCTCTTTTAGCTTAAAACTATGACCCCTTGTCCTATCCAACAGGCCCTGCTAAAGAGCCCATCCCCATCTTATAATCCCCCCCCGAGCACTGGAAGGGGCTCTGAGGTCTCCCCGGAGCCTTCCCTGCTCCAGGCTGAACCCCCCAACTCCCCCAGCCTGTCCCCACGGCAGAGGGGCTCCAGCCCTCGGAGCATCTCCGTGGCCAGCATACAGTTGGCTTTCTGGGCTGCCAGCACACACTGCAGGGCTCATATCCAGCTTCTCATCCACCAGGTATGGCATTCAGGCAAGGACACCGTGGCTGAAGCGGGAGCACCCAGCTCCCAAGGAGCTACGAGCTCAGCGTCCCACCCTGAAGAGACCCTGCTCAGCAACACCTCATCTCCCTGAGCCGCAGCATTTCCAGCAGCCGCCACGTTCCTTCCAACACACACAAACTCCAGTTTGTGTTTTTCTTTCCCAATCTGGCACTGCATCTTGAGAGGCTGCCAAATTCCTGATAATCTTAAAACTCAGCATGTGTGTCATTACTTTGATGGACTGGGGCAAAGGTCAGCTCTATAGTAAATTGACTTAGTCGGGCCAGTCCCGCTCGCTACCAAAGACACATAGTATCAGTCTAATTACACAGATGCAAGTCCTGCCAGAATCCTTTTATGAGATTTAATCCCACTACAACAGAATTTTAAACTCATTCTCAGGGTTTGACTGTAAGTTCTGGAAAGGTCACTGGAAGAAAAAGTCATTTGAATGACTCCAGTAATTTTGTTCTAGGTCTCGGCAGATGCCTTTTACAGTTTGGTTTTTACTAATTGGATGGGCTTATTTTAGTTACAGTGATTTTGGCTGGAGAGCTGCCCTGAGGAAAAGGATGTGGGGTGCTGGTGGACAAAAATCTGGCCATGAGCTGGCTGTGTGCGCTGGCAGCCCAGAAACCAACCGGATCCTGGGCTGGATCCAGAGCAGCGTGGCCAGCAGGGCAAGGGAGGGGATTCTCCCCCTCTGCTCCACTCTGGGCAGACCCCCCTGCAGTTCTGCCTCCAGCTCTGGGCCCCCAACAGCAGGAGGACATGGAGCTGTTGGAGTGAGGCCAGAGGAGGCCACGGAGATGCTCCGAGGGCTGGAGCCCCTCTGCCCTGGGGCCAGGCTGGGGGAGTTGGGGGGTTCAGCCTGGAGAAGGGAAGCTCCGGGGAGACCTCAGAGCCTCTTCCAGTGCCTGGGGGGCTACAGGAAAGCTGGGGGGGGACATTTCCCAAGGGCAGGGAGTGACAGGACAAGGGGTGACAGGTTTAAACGAAAAGAGGGAGATGGAGATGGGCCATCAGGAAGGAATTCTTCCCACAGAGGGTGGGGAGCACTGGGACAGGTTGCCCAGAGAAGCTGTGGATGCCCCATCCCTGGGAGTGCCCAAGGCCAGGCTGGATGAGGCTGGGAGCAACCTGGTCTAGTGGAGGGTGTCCCTGCCCATGGCAGGGGTGGGCCTGGGGGGGCTGTGAGATCCCTTCCCACCCAAACTGGTCTGTGATTCCATGATTTTAAGTGTTACAACTACAAATTTTACTGTAGTATCTTGAAACACCTCCCTGCAGTTACGTATCACCTTCTTAAAAGCACCTCAAGCAATTAAGACCACCCTTTTTTCAGCCTATAAAGTCATAACATTAGAAGAAGTAGGGAATTTTTTTTTGGTTTGGGTTTGTTTGCTTTTCTTTTACACACCTTGTGTCCCAGCCACGTTCCATGGTGACCCTCAACTGGAAGGCGCTCTGCATCCCCAGTCAGGTCAGTCAGGGCATCCTGGAAGAAAAGCCGTCACCACGCTTCAGATCATTTTTCAACACCACCGGCGAGTCTGCAAGGTCTCAGACTCTCCCGAAAGTCTGCCAGGGTTGTATATACATGGCCACTGCACTTACTTTTGGAGACAGAGTTCCTCGGATACTAATGACCACCTTCTTCTTCTCATGGTCCACAGCCACATAGAAAGGCGTTTCATAAACCTGGAAAAGATCCACGGCTGTAACAATCAGGCAAGACATCCCTGTTTAATTATTCTCCTGCTCAGGGAGAAGGAGGCAGAGCAGCCTGACAGGTTATGCCTTATGGGTAAGCACTCCTCTGAAGGATCTGATTTTTGGCAGCAGCAAATATTTCTGTCCAAGTGGCAGTGGGAAGATAGGATGGGAAGCTCTAGGGTCAGAAAAAAAGGCTTAAGTCTCCTCCTCTGTACCACTACACCTGGAAGCACGTAAATCCCATTAGGAAGTGCCTTAGGAGCGTGCCCCAAATATGAAGGGGTTGCAGATTGTCCTTACTGCGTCGTGGCAAGATGTGTAAACAATGTCCACTGAGGTCATATTCTCATCCAAGAAGTGGCGCCGGATGGCGATGGCATTGCAGCCACAGCAATTATCCTCTTCAATGGTGACACTGGGTGCGTAGCGGGGACGGGAAGGACAGAGACAGCAACACCTGCGGGAGAAAAAAACCCCCAGTTCTGAGGAAAAGAGGAACGTGGCTGAGTGGCTTTGGAGTGGAATGCAGGGCGATAAGGGAAAGACGGACCCTGCGTGCCACGCTGGCCTCAACAGGGGTGATCTCCTTCACTTGTAGGAGCTCTCACACTGAACTCACGGTTCAGCATCAAAAAGGGGCACTGGGATCAGGTGTAGTTTTATTTCCGAGCACCAGAGAGAGCTCCAGTGCAAGCAGTCCCCGAGGAATCGATGCACGGTGGGGCTGGGATCGCTCCTCAAAGGATACTGCGCTTCGCAGCACAGTCCTCTGTTGCTTCAACGCACAAAGCAGCGAGCGTTTACTGAGACCTAGATCTATTTATAACCAAAAAAACCCAGGTCTGGAATCGTTCCAGAACAAAAAAAGAAGCTCAGATTTCTTTTTTTCCCCCTCATGAGGCACTTCACAAATTAAAGTCCTCAAAAGGATGCCTAATCCTAGTAAGTTCAGCGCAGAAGTTGCCTGTATAAACGCCAAAAAGCTCAACCCCAAAGAGAATTTGTTAACAGCATTACAGCAGCCCAAAGCAAACATTTCAAACAACCTAATCCTGAGCTGAGCTACAGCATTGCTGCCGTGAGGTGAGCGCTGTACAGCACGGCAGAAAAACAACTGGCCAGAGAGAACACTGCACAAACTCTGGCCAAGCCTTGCCAGTGCTTTAATAAAGCCCCAAATGCCAGCTCCCTGCGTAGCTGGGCTTGCTGATAAATCTGATTTCTGAGCTCCACGACAGCTATTTTGACTCCGTGTGAAAGCTGCTTTGTGCCAGAGGAGTTCTTTCTGCTTGGCTGTTCGAACTGCACAGGGCTGGCATGATCCTTGGTGCAGGGGAGAGGACAGAGCACGGGGCGGTCTGGTTCGTTTAACAAGATAAACAGCTGTAAGGAAGAGACCGAGAAGACAGACACTGGCGTATGAAGGCTCAGAGTTACTGAGAGAAAAAGCAGAAGGGAAAAGTGGGAAGAAGCAGAAGAGAAAAGGAAGAAGAATAAACAGAGGGGTGATGAAGAGAGCAAACTGATGACAGAGAATTCTAAATCTGGGAGAAACAGAAGGGAAAAGGGAAGAAGGCAGCGACAGACAGGACGGATGACCACTCACGTGCAGGATCTGGCCAGGCGACAGAGTCCACACGTGGGCTTCCTCATCAGGTATATGGGCCAGCCGTAGGCAGCCAGGGCAAACAGCATGTAGTAACACACCTCTTTGTACCGCTGCATCTCTTGCTGAAAGAGACAACAGACACGCTAAAAGCCTTATCCTCATTTAGATAGTGAGTTTTTCCCTAGTACGTCCCTTTTTCCAATCAGTTAGACACGCAGCCTTCCTTCCCAGCATCAGCCTTCTCCCAGCACCACCAGAACAGCACTGTCAGCATTTCCAGGTGACTGCAGGAGAGCAAGCTGGTTATGCTGGGCAAGATCTTCCCCCTCCCAGGAACAGCTCAGTACAGCCATGCCCTATTTTTGAGCAGAGGGGTCTCATTAGCTGTTTAACAAACCAGAAGTTAGTTCTAAAGAGAGTCTCCTCTGTATCAAACACCCTGCTGCAAGGGAAGGTCATCCTCTGGGGGTTTTGCCCTACCCCAGCTCAGGAGATAAACTAGTTCAAGTCCCAAGAAGAGGAGCTCGCTAAATATACTGCTTTCACAGCCAGAGGCCGTAAGGAAGATGCCCAGAGAGGACCATAAAGCCAGCCTGGGGCCACATGCCTCAGTGCTGTCTTCTGCACTCACACAGAGCAGACTCCAGGTATTTCCCTCCTGAGAACTGCTGAACTCCAGCCTCAGGAAGGCTCCGTCTCACTCCAGGCAGCTCCCTGCCCTTATCAAGACGGAGCCCTGACTGCTGGGACTTCCCTACGGAGCTCTGCATGACACTCCTGGATGCGGCGCTCCACTTGCACCTCCGGCTTTGGAGAAACCTCACGTTGCCTTCCCCCATCCAAACGGAAATACCACCGCTTCCCGCAAAGCGGAGGACGGATAATGCTTTAAAAGTCAACCGAAAACATCTCCAGAGAGCAAACGCTGCTATTACACGCCGTTGTATTCATCTTTAATTGCTGTGATTATTCCAGAGAGGGGCAGAAAGGAATATAAGAGAAGCCACTGAGAAAGGAAACTGGCCACGTGGGGAAGCGTGGTGAGTTTGCAAAAATCACAGTCCAGTGACTTACCGCATTTTTCAGATCCAGATACTTCGTGTTCCTGGTCACCGGCATCCCAGACAGGAAAGCTAAAATGTCATTGTTTGCCTGTAAGTCACAAACACACATGAAAATTCTTCTTTGTGACATCAAGACAAAAATCTATGCCTGAGAAACAGAAAGCAGTACATAACCTGGGACAAGGTACTTCCAAGGATCCCAACCACTCCCTTCACCCGGTTCCAACTGTGCTGTTCTTACCTCTGCCTGATCTCACTGCTGTCTCAACCCCGCTCCTGGAGGAAAATCAACCTCAGACAACTTTCTACTGGGTTACGTGCCAGTAACGGCTTGGGAATTTAGGAATTTTTCCCTAAAGTTCCTCCTGCAGCTTTACCCAGATGCTGGAGTCTTCCCCACGTCTTGAGAGGAGGAGGAATCTTCCCATTCACCCTAAGTACCTACCACCTCCTTCACGGCAGTTGGCCATTTGGGGTCAAGAGCTAAATCAGAATGTACCTGTCGCCCAGAAAAGACGACAGGTTTCACAAGCTTGACTCGGTGTCAGTTGGGCCCCTTGAGAGTCTCAGAAAGCTGCTAAAAGAGTTAGTATTTTGATTTTACAGCTTGGTGACTGGCAACAGCCCATCACAGCCCAGAAACAAGGTGGGAAGAGGCATGAATTCTCACACACTGAGTCACAAGAGCAGCAGGTAAGTCAGAGGCCAAGCGAGATGCTCACTGCCTCCGCGCCCCGCGACGTGCTGCCCTCCACCCACCTCGTCCAGCACAGCGTTGCGCTTTGCCCGCTGCCGTTGGCGCAGAAGAACCAGGCCTGCGATGATGTCAGATGGGACGATGTCAAGGTCTCGGAAGAACTCGGCAAAAAGGTAGGCGATTTCCGAGTAGGCGTCCTGCAAAATCCAGGGAGAGAAGAGTTTAGGAGGAGGAGTTTGGGTGTGGGGAGCCTCAAAACGGGACACGGAATGAGAACCGATGCGGCAACAATGGCCTCATTTCTGTACTGCTCTCTCCGAAACATCCACGAGATTCCTTCAGGGAACATGGTATCTGCTCTAATCAAATTAATCTCATTTAATTTTACATTGTCACACTTGGAGGCCTCAGCTGAGACTGAATTTGTGCTACACTGGGCGCTTATGTGCGGGCAAACAGACCACCTCAACGTCAAAACACACACAAAGGGAGAGAAAGGAAATGTTTTCATCTCTACATGGTAAATAAGACAGAGGAAGTAAGATGAAAGCCAATTCCCCAGCCAGTGTCATCTCAGAGTCATCCTTTCTCCTCAAAAGCTATTTCATTAGAATGAAGGCTATTCAGGAAAATAAAAAACCACACTGATTTTGTCCTATTTAACAGCCTCTTCAATTCTGTAACTCTCCTGGGATCGTTGTGCCCATACTTAACCCAGACCTCACCATCCCAGGCACATCAGAGCGTCAGCTTTTGAATCCTGCCACTGAACAGCCTCTGTAGCTGCTCGTTGTTCACCATCACGCTCTCTGCTACGGGATCTCAAGGAGTTAATCACAACAAGCGGGTGTTGCCCAGGGCAGCTCTCAGTACCAAAGGGGCTGACGACATTTACCAGGCTTTTCCGGGTTTATCTTTGACTGCAGCCAAGCAAAAGGGCCTGGAAAGGAAAACCTGGGAAAAGTTCTGACTCGTTAAATGCAGAGATCCCAGAGGTGACCAAACCCAAAAAGGAGGACACCACAGAAGGGTTGGAAGTGGAAGTGACCTTAGAGGGTCAAGCAAAGGCTCTGAAGCAGAGTGACAAAGCTATTTTGAGGAGAAATGATGTTTTCCCTTTTGCTCTGTACTACAAAAACCCCAAGATATTAAGGGAGAACGATCTGGGAGGTTGGAGATGGCCTGGACGGTGAGACAATGCTGATCCAACCATCACAGAGACCAACAAACTTAAAAACAAGGGTGACCCAGAGGTTGGATCAACAAAAAGCGGGACTGAGCAAGCACCACAGTACACGAACGGTCAGTATTTTGACTCCTGCCATCACCAAACCTTCCCCACCAAGGTCTTATCCTGAACTTTTAGCCTGTATTTTCACAGCATCCTTCACTCAGCACCTCGAGCCACGCCACCGCAGTCTTGTCGGTGGGAAAGGCTGAGCCGCGCACTTGAAGCAAAGCTGCCCTTCAGGACAGGATCTCTCCATCCCTCTTCTTTGACAGGTAAGAAAGTAAATCCCTCCTCTCCCTAGCAGTCTTGCAGGCCATGACCTACATTCTTTCATCTCTGACAAACTCCTGGAGTGCAAGATTACTTTTTATCATTTTTCACTAGCCTACAAAAGCAAGTTAAATCACCATTAAGGACAGGGCTTAGGTGCCAACTGTGCAGGTTTCCATGCCAGCTGTGCCTTTGAAGAGCAAATGGACTGGCATTAACCTCTCCAACATTACAACTGCAGTATCCTTGAAGTACTGACCCCATAAATCTTAGCACAGTTCCTATAAGCACACCAAAAAATGCAGATAGCCTCCAAGTAAAATATGATGAACACCCAATTAACCCAAAGTAACAGCAACACCCCTTAACACTCTGAGCAAAGTAAAAGGCCGTAATGGAAGTTCAACATGGAGGTTCTGGACCAAAGGAAGAGTTTTTGCTGGTGCAAACCTGATATTATCACAGAATGGTTTGGGTGGGAAGGGACCTTAAAGATCACCCAGTCCCACCCCCTGCCACGGGCAGGGACACCTTCCATAGCCCAGGGTGCTCCCAGCCTCATCCAGCCTGGCCTTGGACACTCCCAGGGATGGGGCATCCACAGCTTCTCTGGGCAACCTGTCCCAGTGCCCCCCACCCTCTCCAGGAAGAATTCCTTCCTGATGGCCCATCTCAATCTCCCTCTTCCCTTTTAAACCCATCACCCCTTGTCCTGTCACTCTCTGCCCTTGGGAAAAGCCCCCCCAGCTTTCTTGTAGCCCCTCAGGCACTGGAAGGGCCTCTAAGGTCTCCCCGGAGCCTTCCTTTCTCCAGACTGAACCCCCCAACTCTCCCAGCCTGTCCCCACGGCAGAGGGGCTCCAGCCCCCTGATTATATTGTAGGATTGATTATAGCGTTCTGCTACAAACTCTGTGGGCTCTGGGGCTGGCAGAGCTGGTGGGGACATCACTTCAGACTTCACTCTGGTCCCATACAAAGATTCTCGCCCCAGTGCCATGTCCACCCTGCATAACTATTTCCCAGCCCAGAGGATGATGATCCTCTGCTGGAACATTTTTATTTCCATGAGGACTGGGAGAGACAGCAATGGATTAGTTTCTGATCAGTTACACACGCATTCATTCCACACACTGTCATGCCAGGACAAAGTCAGAGCTTGTTTCTGCTAAGAAAGAGCCTGGAAATTGCTCAAGCTGAATGTAAAATGGAAATTCAATAGCACAAGGAATTTGAAGATTCTGGTATCTGCTTTTATCCTGAACTAGGAAAAAAAAAAAAAAAGTAGAGTCACTGCAGAATGAAAAGTTTGTTAAAAAAAAGCTTGACACAGGGTGAAATATTTTGCATTCCTGAATAGAGTTGTTCAGAAAAGAGGCCACTGGGAGAGTCTGTCAGGGCTCTCCCACCCGCTGCAGCACCCATGCTGCACCCTCAGGGTGGGTGTCCCTGGGGGCCTGGGCAAGGGGGCCTGGTCGTGCTGTCAGGGGCTGTGGTAGCCCCGGCAAGCGGAGGAGCACAAAACACCCCCCAAGGAAACGCTGCTGCTGTCGGAGCTGCCACGACACAAAGCTCATTGCGTTTCAGTTTTCCACATGGATTTTCCTAAGCAGCTCCAGGAGACGATCTGTGAGAGCTGGCAGCCCTGGGCTGGGACGTTCCCTGGGAACGTGGTGGCATCGCATCCAGTACTGCGGGAGCGTGGCACTGGGAGGAGCGGCCCCGAGTATGTGGGGTTGGATTTCTGCAGAAAGGGCTATGACAATTCCTGCAGCCATCCAAACTTTGGGAACTGCACCCCGCGGATAACCACACAGC
Organism: Rhynochetos jubatus; assembly: GCA_027574665.1. Classification (NCBI taxonomy): domain Eukaryota; kingdom Metazoa; phylum Chordata; class Aves; order Eurypygiformes; family Rhynochetidae; genus Rhynochetos; species Rhynochetos jubatus. The sequence goes on from CM050663.1 coordinate 1,423,368, forward strand.
ACTTACCAACAAACCCTTTTAATCTAACTCATACTGGTTGCCATCTGTGATGAACAACTGTTCGGGTAGCCTTCACCTGACTCCGTTATTCTCTTCATCTTATTACATCCTTCCCTTTCGAGGTTAAAATCCCAGGCTCGTTTCTCTTCCTACACAAGTTCGTAACCCTTCCAATACGCTCCTTTTTCTGCTGCATCTTTGCGGAGATCAAACACCAGGCTATATTTAGTGAGGACACCACTGATGTGGTCGGTCCCTTGGTGTCTTCCCTGTCATTTTCTATGTCCTTCTGTCGAAGCGAAACGATTTCACCAATTTTTTTGGCCACTGCTGCGCGCCGATGCCTTTGCTGAAGTGTCCTTGGTAACTCCCAGCTCTTTTCCTGAGAGGTTGCAACTAATTCAGAGCCCGGCGTACGCAAGGCATTTAAAGCGTTCCAGATGTGCACGCATCACCTCATCTTTATAACCTTATCCCTGATAACAATCCCCTGTCTGCTTGGTCTTACCAGAGTTCTCACATCCTCGTAATTCTGACCAACTCATCTGAGTTATCAGCAGAGTTTTCCACCTCAGGACTCACTTCTCCAGCAGATCCTCTAGTCCTGCTGAATACCACCCTAAGGCACAAACCTGCTTCCAGGAAGAATGGACTGCTAATTTTTGGGGAAGCAATATCAAGCCTTCCCTGCTAGAGAGATAACAGGGAGGGAAAATCCCAGCTGCAGCACGTGGAAACTGCAAATCAAGGGTTTTGATGTGAATCTATGGATTAAGCAGTAATTTTTGACTGTTTGCAATCCAGAAGAATTCTTTTGCTGACTCTTACAGGCTGACATTTTCCCGTTTGCAGAGGTTGCTCTCCTTAAGTGTACGAGGCTGATGCCAACAGGAGAAATTGCCTAAGCGAACCGGCTGCTAAAGGGAAACAGAAGCCCACCAAGTGCTGTCAAATGCTGAACCTAAACACAGAGAAAACACGGATTTCTTCCACTGATATCTTCACTTTAAATTATTACCCCAGTTCACTGCAACGGTGAAGAATGACTTCAGGAGGAGTTTAACACTGAAAACACTGCTTTTCAGTGCTACTAACTGCACCTTCAGAGTCCTGTAAGGCTCAAAACCAGAGGGTTAAGACTACGTGTTTCAATAAGACAATGGACAATGTTCCATCTGCACCCAGAGGGAACATCAGCTGCTGATTCGGCATGGAACACCCAGGTACCCTCCCGCAGAAATGCAAACGCTCATCCTTGGGCTGAAAGGAGGGAAAAGAAACCAGCACGCGGCAAAGTTTCAAGCCTGGTTATTCTGAGGGCAGCTCAGCTTGCTGCTCCTTGGAAGGCGTTTCCAGTCCTTGTGTGCACTACTGCCCAGGCTCTCTGGACTACTTGTGCCTCCAGACCTCAAAGAACACTCAGTGAAATGAAATCCACGTCAGCCAGGCTGGACAGCAGGAACCCCACGCTGCTACGCTCTGCTGAGTCCCAGGAACCACCAGCCATGCACACAGCTCACTCTGACAGGAGATAGCTGGTACCTACCGACTGCGAGTCCTTTGTCCGTGTGCAGCAAAGAAAAACTTTGAGCCTGCGTGTCCAGCTGCTGGCTTGCCCTTCTTCCAGGCGGTGTCTGTAAATGAAGAGTAGAGTAGGCACATGAGGGCAGGTGGGAGAACAGGACCGCAAACAAACAGCAGGATCCAATACAGTCACACAGCCTAGGACATCCCTTACGCTTATCCTGGTCTAGCAGAGACATACAGATTTTATAGGACAGGAAGGTCAATAATCATAGAATCACTAAATGGTTTGGGTGGGAAGGGACCTTAAAGCCCTCCCAGCCCCACCCCCTGCCATAGGCAGGGACAACCTCCACTAGACCAGGGTGCTCCCAGCCTCATCCAGCCTGGCCTTGGACACTCCCAGGGATGGGGCACCCACAGCTTCTCTGGGAACCTGTCCCAGTGCTCCCCACCCTCTCCAGGAAGAATTCCTTCCTGATGGCCCATCTCCATCTCCCTCTTTCCATTTAAACCCATCACCCCTTGTCCTGTCACTCCCTGCTCTTGGAAAAAGCCCCCCCAGCTTTCTTGTAGCCCCCCAGGCACTGGAAGAGGCTCTAAGGTCTCCCCGGAGCTTCCCTTCTCGAGGCTGAACCCCCCAACTCTCCCAGCCTGGCCCCATGGCAGAGGGGCTCCAGCCCTCGCAGCACCTCTGGGGCCTCCTCTGGCCTCGCTCCAACAGCTCCGTGTCCTCCTGCTGTTGGGGCCCCAGAGCTGGAGGCAGAACTGCAGGGGGGGTCTCCCCAGAGCAGAGCAGAGAGGGAGAATCCCCTCCCTCGCCCTGCTGGCCACACGGCTCTGGATCCAGCGCAGGATCCATTTGGCTTTCTGGGTTCCAGCGCACACAGTCAGCTCATGGCCAGCTTCTCCCCGCCAGCACCCCAAATCCTTCTCCTCGGGGCTGCTTTCAGCCATTCTCGCCCAGCCTGTCCTTGTGCTTGGCATCGCCCCATCCCATGTGCAGGACCTAATCTAGCTGCTCTGGCCAGGACCAAGCATTTCTATTTCTATTGCTTGGCCAGATCAAGCCTCTCCATTTCTACACGCGGTGTCCTGCCTGAATCGGATGGCCGTAAAGAAGCTACTGCTGTCCTACAATATCTGCTGGAAGCTGGACAGCCAGGAGGATCTGGAACTGCCGGCTGAAGGAGGGTTTTGGTAACTTGGACGTACTGCCGCTCAGCAGGAAACCTCTGCCTCAGGGTGAGGGGGTGGGAACGGTACAAAAGATCCTGAGCACTTAGCATGAGAGGAGCTGTGCGGTTTTTTTCCCCCCAATAAATAGCTTTTTTGGGAAAAAATATAATTATTAAGCATAATACAATGAGAACCGAAACGATTTGTGCTCTCTATTCAAGTACGGTGCGTAACTAATCAAAAAAGCAGGAAGGCAAGCCAAAGGTTCTCTTTCAATTCCGAAAAGGTTACGAAAGGCTGAATACAGACGGTTTAGCTCAACCCACAATTGGTTTATGTGACATTTCAATTTCAGCTTCAAAATTAGCTAATTGGACAACCCCATTTGAAATGAACTGTAGCCGAGTTCACGCTGCTGTTGGGAGCTCGGCCTAGTTACCACATTTCGGAGGGCGACAGCCCCTGGGTTTTGGCTGGCCTGCCTGCAAACAACCCTCAGACCGATTAGGCTTAGCGGCGTGGAAGCGGGTGACTGGTTCCGTGCCAGAGCACCCTGCTACCTCCACGAAGTCCACAGCTCCTCTACGGCAGGGTCTTTTTTCAATGTGGACACAGACTAACTCAACACAGGTCTGAAAAATGACCATTTATTTTCCGGGAGGTGATCCCAGCAGGAAAAGCCCAAGCACAGAAAGAGGGTTGCACCTGGAAGAAGAACGCTGGTAAAGGAGTATTTGCCTGTAACAGGAGCAGATCTCCCAGGGCAATCCATCACATCACGCCTGAGCACTTTAAACAGACTATCCATAACCTCCAAAGGGGAACAGGAATACGAGTGTCCTAAGACAGAGCCGGCAGTTCTCTGCTCCACCGAATGCCAAAGAACTCGGGCAGCGATGCAAAAAACTCCACCGCCTCACCGCGGGGGCTGAACAAACAAGTGTGCTCTAAGCTGTTTTCCCAAATTCTTTCTTCCTAACACCGAACTTCCACATGTTTAATATCAGCTCCAAAGCAAGTTTCTGAGAAAGGCTCAGCACAATCAGCTGAGCCTTTCGTTCTGTTATTTTCTTAGCTCTGCAAGAACACTAAAGCCCACACGCATCACGATGCCCCTGGTAAAGGAAACCCGCTGCGTAAGAGTCCAATCGCTCCAGCAGGAGCGCAAAAGGGGAACCAAAGTTACGCGTCTCCTTAGTGTGACAAACAAACCAAGTTTGGCATGAGCTGAGACAGAGGGAATACCGCTCAGGGTTACGTATAGAATCATGGAATGGGTTAGGTTGGAAGGGACCTTAAAGATCACAGAGTTCCAACCCCCCTGCCATGGGCAGGGACACCTTCCATAGCCCAGGGTGCTCCCGGCCTCATCCAGCCTGGCCTTGGACACTCCCAGGGATGGGGCATCCACAGCTTCTCTGGGAACCTGTCCCAGCGCCTCACCAGTACAAGGTCACATTACAGCTGTGCATCAGAAGGCAGGTACCGCTGCAGACAGGATTCTAATAGTAATGGCAGGCCCTCAGCATCTTCCCGGATCACAATCCAGAAGCAGGCAGAGAATGTCAGAATATATTCTTTGGAAAAGTTTAAGTGGAGAATTTCATAATACGTTCTTTAACAACAATCGCTTTAGTAGTGAACACATAGTAACATTCTATGTTTCCTCTCTCACGTTATAGCCCACAGCATTTTGCTCGTTAACATCTGTTAACGTTCCCCTTCCAGAGTGGAAATCTGCAAACACCAGACACAAACCCTCTGAAAAATGCTACAGGCCTGGAGGGAAAAACCTGGCTGTGGCCCAAGGGACAAATGTCTTCACTCAGTTGTCTGGGATCTCAAAACTCCTCACAGGGGAGGTAAAATTCAAAACAAATCCCAAAATTAAGTTCTCTGGCTAAAAGCTTTGCCATCTGTGGCACTTAGTTTCCCTCTGAAAGAATAATGACTTGAGCCAAAGAGCTCTGGGGTACGAGATTCACGGTATCATCACAGCTTCCCATCCCCATCGCCCTGGGAACGGCCTGATCACACTGCAGAAGGCACGTGGTAGACTAACAGGGTGCTAACTCCAAATAGTCAAGCGTCAGTAACGTATCGCAAAGGTTAGGAAGAACGTCTTACACGTTCCACAAGAAAAAACAACAGGCTTCTTCCAACAAAACTTGCTCCACAGTCCTCAGAAAAGGCTTTTTCCTCAAAAAGACAACCTGAAGGATGCTGTTTCGAGCCATCGGAAGGGCATGTATTCAGAACACCCCTTGAATACACGTTCCCAAACAGAAATGCAAAATTTGCAGAGTATTTTTTTTTTTTTAAAAGCCTCATTTTTTAGCATTCAAACCCCAATGCCCTCAAGTCCTACAAAGCCACATTCCTTGCTGACAGTTACATATGTCAAGACTCCGTCAGAAAACAAAGGCTGTTTGTGTTGTCCCGCTGCTGGAAAACAAACTTCTGAAAAATGCTTTGCTTGGTGAAAAAAACAAAAAGCTTCCATATCCCCATCTGGGTAGCTCAAAGATGTAATCAATTCTTAATTAAAAAGATCTATCTGTCAACAGAAAAAGGAATTCCTTCTTGGCCAAGACCAAATACAAGAAACCTCGGGCCAAAAGGTCATATTTTGAAGACAAAAATAAAGGAAGAAAGGGACTCTGGAAGATGCTGCCTCAACCTAAGCAAAGGCTAAGCACTGTCTCACTCGTTGCCAGGGAAAACTCTGCTATGGGACGGACAAACAAGCTGTTGTGGCCAGAACTGGCTCAAGGGGCTCGTAAGGACTCACAAAATCCAGTGACTAACGCACAATCCAGCCAGATACCGCGTTGCTTCGCCTCCTTTGGGCACAGATACCCACACACAGCACCTGACAGCCTGAGCTGCGTTCCTCCAAAATCACTCTCACCAGCAAAGGGAAGCAGCGCCCGAAGCTGAATGTTCCCGGCAGCAAGGCCAAGGAGAACATCAAGAACCAAACAAGAAAAAAAAAAAAAGCAGGGCATCCTTCCGGAAACGCCGCTTTACCGCAGGTTGTACGTCCTCAGGTTGCGCTGCCTCCGCTTCGTGGCGCGGAGTTTGACAAAGGTCCGGCCTGTGGGGTCGAAGACGCACAGGACAGTGATGCAGACGCTCAGGATGACAACCCAGTTACATACCACCATTCCTGCAAGGAAAGAAGAGAAGTCAGGTGCTCTGCCCCCTAAGTCTCGGCAACAGCTTCCCGCTTTCCGCCACGCACAGAGCCACCTTTCCATTGCTGCAGGGCAGAGAAAGTTACCCCAAACGTCCTTGCAGCCAGCTGCAGCTAATGGGAATCCTCTGGAAAGGCTCCTGAAGCACAGTGGTGAGGTTTTCCAGCTCCTCTAGGAGATTACCCATGCAGAAGGCCATTAAATACTCCCTGAGTACCTAGGGGGAGTGCAACATTAGCATCACCCCGCAGGAGGCTGGCCAAGATTGGAAAGGAAAACAGTAAAGCCATTTTGAACTGAAGAAGGGGAACCAGGTCTTACAGAGTCCCCGGCCAGACCCTTCCATGGGAACGTGAATTCCTGCCTCAGCGCAGACAGCCCAAATGAATAGCGCAACTGTTCCAAACAAGCACCACATTTACAGCTACAATCCACTTCCAACAGTCAATCCCCACACGCGTGAATGAATTAGCTCTCCGGGGCAAGAGGATGTCTGCACGCGGGCAGGAATGCCCGCAAACCACATTCCAAATACGTACCCAAAGTGACGCTCTTTGCCGTGATATCATTGCAGGAAGCGTAGTACTGCGTTAGCCAAACGATGCCCACAATGGCATACACAAACTCAATCACCAAGATAGCTGAAACAAAAGGAACACAACAGATAGTAGCAGCATCTCCCTGAGGATTAACGACCGCCTCTCCCCATCTTCTGGGGAGGAAACCCCAAAACAGGTTCTTTAGCAGGACAGTTGCACAGGATAAGTGACTGCAGGACAGGGCCCTGACGCTTTGGGAGGTGATATTCAAGAAAAGGAACCAAAAATGTGTCCGTAACACTAACTACTCCTAAATGACACAGGGCTATCGGTGCCCTTGGAGGGTCAGAGGTGTGAGAGCCATACCTTGCGCCCACGAAGGTGGAAAGACCCCCGTGGGTAACAAGGATCACCATGTAACAGGACCTAGGGCTTAACCACCTCAGACAGCTGGCCTGACTCAAAGATGGGGAATAAACAGTCACGTGTGTCCCGGATTAATCCCGCTGACTACACTGAGCAAGCGTTCCCAGCACCTCAGCCCTTTGCAGTCCTTCCCGTAAGAGTTCCCAGGACGCAGTCCTTAAGGAATCCTTTACAGGCTCCTCAGTTTTGCATGTTACCACGGTCAGGAATAAGAAACTGGGGGTTGACAGTGGCTTTCCAGAACAAAAAAAAAAAGTTGGGAAACACTTGCTGTGAAGTGCTCATCCTCACTCCTTCTCTGCACGTTAAGACCTCAAAGTAAAGGTATGGAGAGGGTAAAGAGTAATGCCTAGGAAGCCTTGCTGAGGTGGAAACCACATTCCAGCCTCACCAACCATCCATCCTCCTTATCTACTGTCAGCCCAGGATCTTTTCCTGGTTTACTACAGGCTCTATCCTGGAAAGACCGGTTCAAAGAGCCACAAAGCAGTTTTCAAGAGCAGTGGGCAAGGAACCAGGGCTGGATCTGCTTCCCGATCAGCCCAACCTATGTTCTCAAACTGAGCTAGGCTTTGCCTACCTTGGCTTGTCTCCCCTCCGGGATTACCTGCTGCAGGACAGGAGCAGCAGTAGCACAGATAAGACTATCCCAGGTTCACACTGGAACCCTTTCCCTGGAATCATATGCGCTAAAGAGCACAAGCTTAAAATGGGACAGTCACGTGGACCTTGCCCACACAACGGTCACGCTCCTATTTCTATCACCAGCACCGAAGAAGCCATTAAGAGTAAAAAGCCCCACGAAACGGGACCCCAGATACAGTTTAAATACAGATCCTGAACACACGTACGAGTTTAAGGCAGACAAGGAAGAAAGGGGGATGATTCTTGGGTAGGAAAACGGCTCTTTGGATTCCCTCTACCTCCCCTGCCCCAGTTAGTCTGGTTTTAACATGGTGTTACTCAAACTGTCAGGCTCTCCGTGCTTCCCTGGGGAGACTGCAGTGTGTCTGGGAAACCAGAGTGAAAGATTTGTTTGCTATTCATGTTAATGATTTGCACTCAAAGGCGGAAACATCTCCCAGACAGAGCTCTCAAGCCAGGTTACCCATATTTTAGGGAATTCTGCATGAAAACAATCCAGCCAAACCAGAGATGCAAAACACATGAGAAGCTTTGTTCGAAATGGGCTCGACTCCGCACCTCCAAGTGATTTTTCTCTTAAAATCTTCACTCAGCACAGAAAAAAAATCACATTTCTGTACCTGGAAGACAACAGAGGAGGGAAGACAAGCCAGAAGGGAAGCCCTGAAAGGGAGATGAAAGAACAATCTCTTTTCTGATCTAGCTCTTGGTGGGTGAGTGAGACAGGAAATGTTTTTTGGGAAGATAAATATGCACTGGAAGAGAGAGGATGGAACCAGGGAGCAGGTGTTAAACCTATTTATCTCACAGTGCCTGGAGGTGGAGTATCAAAGTGCAGGGTGCTGGGTGAAGAGACGCATCACGTGTGAGTCAAGAGGTCAAGTGTACGTCTCAAGGTAGGTGGGGGTGTCTGTACGCCAGGCGAGGACACGCACGTGCCTCGGGGTGAGAACCACTGCGATTTGCACAGACACAGGCCCATACCATAGGAAAAAGTTGGGGGGGGAAGGTGAGGGAGAGGTGTAGATGCATCTCCCTGTGGCAGATCTGTGTTGCGAGACAGAAGGGGAGCATATTTTGTTAGAGGAAAAGGATGTACCTGCATGGCAATGAGGATGACAAGTTAAAGGTTTGCTAGAAAGATATTTGGGGCATTGCATGAGAGTCTTACAGCAATGACAGGGTGCAGTATATGTGATGTATTCAGATGCATATCACATACAAGTGGCCATCTGGATGTCTTTCAGAAGCTGTGTGTTTGTCAGGGTGTGGGGAGAGAAGTCTTCTGCGCTAGCAGATGGCAGTGTGGAGGCTGAGTCATTAGGAGGCCTCAGGCCGCTGCCTCTTACCCAGTCTGACATAGAGCACATACTGCATCGAGTCCCGGGGCTCTGTGTACAGGATACTGCCTCGCATGCTGAGCCAGATGATTGCCACCTCTGCGATCATACAACTGAGCAGGATGCCCAGGTAGCCTCTGCCGTGGTCCACCAGGTTAAGCGAGCAGGTCTCGTTGGGGTTGTACACCAGCCCAAAGAGCACCACAGAGAGGATCACAAACCTGCCAGTCACAAACCAGCTTGTTACCAGCAGTAAGCCAAAGAAAGCTGCACGTAATACCCCACACCTGCTCTCCTCAAAGCTACTGAGGATCCTCAGCGTCCCGCAGCTACTTACAGTTTAATAGTAATTTGTTCTGTAAATCTCCTCCCCACAAGCCATCCAGAGGCCCTGCTACCCCAGTCACAACAATTGGATCTGTGTCAAGTCACGTTATCCCATGGGATCTGCCACTCCAATTGTATTTCCTGAGCCCCTGTACAGAAAAACATCCCCAAACTCCAGTGGACAACCTCAGGTGGCACAGGAGGATGCCGGGAGCTCTGCTCAGGCTCCCTCTTTGCAACTGGAACTAGAACTTAGAACTTAGGCAAAGAACCAGAAGCTGGAAATATGTTGGTGTCTGTCACAAATGCCCCAAACAAACCTTCCAGCTGCATGGATAAGCGCAGGAAGAATTACAGCTGCAAGAAACAGGAGTAGCAAAAAGAATTTTATGGGAGAATTCAAGCCACGGTTCTGGCTTTCTCGCTTACCAGGTGGTATGCAGGAGGAAGAGGAAGACGGCTGGTAAAACCAGGTCATCGCTGCCTACAGACCAGCGACGGCGGAACACAACAATCCCTGGCATGGCTAGCGGGTCTCGGGAAGTTCAGCAGGCACAACACTCACCTCCTGGAAAAAAAAAAAAAAAAAAAGGAACAGAATCAAAGATGCTGCTGACCCTCTCCAACCCCCTCAGAGAGCCCACACCAGCAGCAGGACTGACAGCTATCCTGTTTTACACCAAAGATGGCAGAACTTCTTCCTGCCAGCACCAGAGGGCATGGCACACTCGGGAAGGCGAGCGCAGGAGCGGAACGTACAGTTTTAAAGAGTGGGAAGTATTAGGTGAAGCAGGTGTGTAACTCACTGGACATAATCACCACTCACCCAGCTCCACTTCACAAGATTATCTGAAATCCTGTTAGGGCTGCGTGCTGGGAAGCGGTTGCTGCAGGGTGCTCTGGACAGGTTGCACTGGCCTCAACCCTACAGAAGGCCCATCACCATGTTTTTCCACAGGCATACCTGCTGCTGGCCTCTTGTCCCAACAGTTCCCTCCCTCCCTTGGCTCCGCAAGCCAAAACACCCATTAGCAGTTAGTGGCAGCATCTGGGAAAGCTATTGCCTGGCTCCCAACAGCAAGCACTTAGAGCCAAGGGAGCAAGCTCCCAGGGTCTCTGTCACTCAAGCATCAGTGGCACAGAAGGCCGCTGCCAGCCCCACACCTCCGTTGTGTTCACACTGGCCCTGACAGGCACGAACAATTAAAAGCTTGAAGATTGAGGGGCTGGTTGTTCCTCCTCCCATCTTGTTTGTAGCCTATTTTTAAAGCTTCACCAAGCCTTTAAAAAAAGAAACAGCAGTGGTGTAAGTCACGAGACTCCGCAGGGCTATCCAGACACCTCCTCCCAACACAGCTCTCCCACACCATTTCAGTTGCGCTGTACAGGCTCCAGCCCGAGTCCACCGCGTCAGAGCGGCTCCGTCTTATCTCCCTTCCGCGTTTCCTGTACGCCGCACTTCAACCACGACTTCCGTCCGGTTTTGTCAACCTTTGGTTTCCGAGATCGTGTGTACGCGGTCTGCCCACAGCCACCAGTGATCTGACTGCAGCCGTCATTCCTGGTCTTTTCCACGCCCTAAACCCCGTCACACTCTTACCTGTGCCCCCCTGCGCTACCACGGACCAGGGGACACCATACGCTGGCCTGTGCCAATGTATCCCTCTCCAAGCCACCATCCAAGAGTGTCAAGTTCCCCCAGCTGATGCGCCTTGGTCTCAAATCACCGCACTTCTTTCCTAACCCCACTAACCTCCCAAAACTCACCTCTGCACGCTGCTCCCATCCTGCAGAGCCCACCCTGCCCCAGAGTAACAACCGCTCTTCCTACCGATCTGGCAATTTGCTGTTAGGCTCAGAGGCAAATATGATGCTCCTAAGGATGTAATGAGGATTTCTGACAGCATTCCAGAGGGAATATCATCTGCCATACCTCCTGCACCAGGCAACTAATAAACCTGTATAGGATGTGTCTAATTTAGCGCTCTGGGTAAAAAAAAGGTCAGTGACACGACCACACTTAAACCGATTTGAACCTTCAGAGTAACACACGTGTTGGAGACGGACCACAGACTCTCACAGCACCGACTGCCGCAGTAACAGAAGCTGCCTCGTCCTACCGAAACCTGTTCACTAGTCAGGTGTGGTTACTCCACCACTTACCCACCACGCAGGCCATCCCAGAACAGAGGGGCCTCCAGTACCGGCACCCACAGCCACTGGACTAGACCTTCCCACCCGTTTCAGTCACCAAGAATTGAAAACCTACACGAATCTTTCACACTTTTCTGGGAGATTCCATCGTTAACAGGCTGACACACTTCCAGTTACTCACTTGGGCGAAGGAAACGCTCTATTCCACCAAACAAAGCAAATGTGGAGTTACAACACCATTTGGAGTCACACTTCCTTAGCACACAATAATCAGAGCGCCGGGTACATCGCAGCTCTACCTTCAAACTGCTCACTCCTCTGGCCATCTGGCAACTCCTCCTAGCCCTGCTGCGAATAGCCCGCCCGCACCAAGCGCCTGCATCTTGAATATCGCTCACCCTGCTCCGTCCACGGGGAGACCCTTCCCAGCGTGTTCATTCACTCTGCCTTTGGCCACCGCACCAGCCAAGCTCACGCCTCGGTTCCCATCATCCCTCGGCTCCCGGCTGCATCCCGCCAACGCGCTTTCCACAACTCTTCCACCTCTCCGGACGCAAGCTCTGCCTGCTTTTGCCACCCTCCGCTGGTCTGAGAGGCAGGGTATGGGCAAGAGCAAACATCAAACGTGAATTCCTTAGCCATGGCAACAGATGGGGACGGAGCAGAGCGGCTTGTCACTCACTGTCACACACGAGAACGCTCGCTGTGGGACTGTCACTCCTAGCTGTACGCTTACCATGCACTGCAGAGAAGCTGCTGTAAAGAGGGAAAAATTCCCAGGACCTTGAAACCTGAACCCCAGCCCGGGAAGCCCCAAGTTCCCAACGCTGGAATTAGGGGGAAGCACATGCAGGCACAAGCTTTGTGTGCAAGGAGCCCGGAGCCCTCGACCCTCGGGTCAGAGAAGGAACTATGGAAGCAGAAATCTTACATGGCATGTGGTCCAGCCGCTGCACATTCTTCTCTCCCGGAAGGGTATTTCAGGAAAAGTGCATATCCACGGAGACAGACATCACAAGCGAAGGAGGGAACAGCAAACTCTTCTCGCAGCCATTGAAAATCCCACTCGGCAAAGGGAAGGACGGCGTGGTGACTGCCTGCCGACAGAGCCGGGTATCATCTTCAGAGCAACTCCCTCCCTTCCCAGACAGCAACCTCATTTATTCACCGGGGCTGCTGAGAGCCAGGGGTCGTGACTCCCCCCTTCCACACCCCCCGGCACCCTCTGGAAGGAAGTGACATCATCCCTATTCTGAGGAGATTGTATGTGAATTGTGGGAAGGAGGACTGGGAGCGAGAGCGGGCGACGCTGTCAGAGACGGGAGAGCAGGAAAGCCCTCCAGCAGCAAGTGCAGCAGCACAACCCTCCTCCCTCTTGCCACCGAGGAGCTGGCAGGAGTGGGAATGATTCAGCAGCGGTCCGGGATTGTCCCGGAGCTCCGTTTGCGGGAAGCCCCCTGGCCGCGGCGATGGCATCAGGAGCAGGGCTGGGAAAGGCTCAGGGCCGCTGGTCGCTCCTCTGGCATGTACTGAATGGCCAAGGGGAGGGAAATTGGACAGGACACAAAAGGGGCACAGAGAGGGGGCCATGGCAGACACAGAAAGGAGAGACTGTTCCAGGGAAGCAGCCTCTCCCGGGCCTTTTCAGCCGTTAATTCCTTGTGACATGCTCTGGGGTATGACAGGATGTGGGGGAAGGGGAGAATTAGCTGTCTGTAGGGGAAGGCTTAGAGAAAAGAGCAAGGGAGAAATATGCTACAGCGAGACAACATTCCAGCTAAACCTAGGAGATTTAGTCTAATCCAACATCCCATCACGCCTGACATTAGCCTCAGAAGAAGGTACACAAGTAAACACACGCTGAACGCAGCCACAGCCGAAGGACAAGGGCCACGCACGGCTCTCGCGCCGCGGGAGACCACCCACACCACGCCAACACCCCGGGAGAGCAGGAGCTACTCCCCACCACCCAAATCCACCAGCAGGATTTGCTTTAAGCTCACCGCGTCACTCAGTCGCCCGAGGCACATCTGCACCCACACAACCCAACGCGCTAACCCCCTGCAAACCCTCATCCCTGGATCCAACTTGCGGACTCGCTCAGCGTACCAAAAACCTCCTCCTGGTCCCCACTCACGCTCCTGTTCCCACTCAGACCATCACTTGCTACTCCTGCCAAGCAGGAGACGGGAAGCCAACGGCAGGCTGAGATCGGATCCGTCGGTGCCAACAGTTTCTTCTCACCTGGACAGCCCGCAGAGGCGTGCGCAGGAGGAAGCCCTGCCAGGCCAGGCCCTTCACCATCTACCTTTCTCCTCGGCCCGAGAAGGTGACCTGCTCGCAACGTGACAAAGCAACCCCACCTCACCTGGGTTTCCTGTGTCAGCAGCCTTTTCAGCTGGTCTCCCCAACCTCTGTGTTGGGTTAACGGTTGGACTTGATGATCTTAAAGGTCTTTTCCAAACTAACTCCATGATTCTAAGTCACCCCTACCCAAAACCCACAGCCTTCCTTTCCTCCAAGGATGTCCCAGGTGGGACACAGCTTTTCCACCCCGGGTTGGTTCATCACCCCTGCAGCCCACAGAAGCCTCCTGTTCCCATGAATGGCATCTTGCTACTGTACCTGACAGAAACCATCCATCAGAACTCAGATCAAACATCACAAGTCCTCAACCAGCTATTTTTAAGGGCATAAATGAAGCTCTTTGTTTCTGAGCTTGGTTCCTCACAATCCATGGACCATTCTTCCCTTGCAGGGAGAAGAGGGATGCGGTTACATCCATACAAGATGTCCTGAAGCCGGCCAGGAGGCATTTCCTTGTCCAGGTCTGCACACACACAAACCCATCTCTCCACCAGCACCTCACGTGGGTCCCAACGTGCAACACGACCGAGACAAGGGTTGCGCTGTGCGTCTCCCCTGAACTTACCCATCACAACCATCAGCCACAAACAGCAGGAATAAGTGATAGGACAGGTAAGAAAAATCATATCCAGACCTTTTAAAAGTGGCCTTCCAGAGTGGGAATATCTCAGAGCATCTTCTAAGAGATGCTCTCCTAATGTGGAAGAGAGGCTTATGGGGACAACGTACAGAGCACCGAAGGAGGACAAGCCCTTCCCACGCAGGGCTGCCTTTCACAAGTGGCTGAAGGTATCTGTCGCGAGCGATGCCTGCAAGAACGGCAGGGAAAGTTCCTGCCCTGGGGGGAGATGGTACAGCAGCTGCCAGAAGGTTGTGAGGATGGTTCTAGCATGATTAAGGGAACAGGTCTGTACTTTAAGGAATACTGCATGTATTACTGAAACACCTCAGAGCCACCTTTACAACCAAGCCAGGGACTGCTCAGCACGAGCAGGGAACGCCGGCAAGAATCAACGGGGTCTTTAATTTTGGAACACCAAGCTCACACCTACTTTTAAGTTTCTCCTTTCTAGTCTATTGCCTTCTCCTTGGAAAACAGGAAAGTGAGCCAGTGCCAGAGCCATGAGACTAAGCCATCGGGCTAGAAAGGAGAGGTTCAGAAAGCCTCTTGTGGCTTGGCACATTTCAGATGCAGCTCCCCCAGGATTGGGCCGCCGCACCACAATCAGCTCACCACAATGTCATCATTAGGGAACGAATGTGATTAGGCTAGATCTGGAATTACAATACCCCAAATACATCATGGAGTATACACTCACCTTCAAAACCCAGGGGACAAGAACTTCCCTGTATGTCCTGCCAGCTTAAGTCATAAATGCTGCCATAAATACACCCTTGTAAGTGCAACGGTGATGGACATAAGAACATGTGGGTAGTGACAAAATCAGACTGGCCAGTTGGCCCAACTGGGCCTGTCTCCATCAGCTTATTCCTCCCCAATACTCCTTCACACAGCCCCTGTGCCTCAGGCAGCATAAACTCCCCAAGATGCCTTCTAGGTGACTGTGCTCCTTGCTTAGATCCATCCCCTTTGCCCCTTCCTCCAAATGCCTCTTGCCTTGGGTAGAAATCGCTCTCATGAACCCCAGACTATCTTCAAACACAGATAACATCTACCCATTACCCTCCTGAACCTCACAGCCTTACAATTTACACCCTCGAATTTCAAAAGCCTCTTATCAGCATTTTTCTTAAACGATCCTTCTTCTCTCATGAGGGGAAAAAAACCCTCAGCTCTCCAACCCTTACTGCTAATGCAGAAGATTCAATATCATGTTTGCTATTCACTCCAAACTGGTTCTTTTCGCCAAAGAACAATGCTGTGTACAACACACGCAGAGGGTCCAACGCCAACACATCGCCTGCTCTCGGACAACGGTACTGATAATCCCAGGGAGTCTGAGCCAGGAACTGAGACCCCAAAATGCACAAGTCTCTTAAAAGAGATGCAACTATTAAAATATTTGGGGGTTTGGGGGGCTTTGCACACAGAGTTCAGATTTCTAAGCCGCCTTCTACACCCGCAAGGGTGAGTATTTTTCCCTTAACATCATGAGAAAGCGATCACTTAAGGAAAAACCCAAACACGCTGCAAGTCGGTAACATCCATCTGCCACCATTCAACGGAGTCATGCACAAACACACAATATGGAATCGTGGAATGGTTTGGGTGGGAAGGGACCTTAAAGTCCACCCAGCCGCACCCCCTGCCATGGGCAGGGACACCCTCCACTAGACCAGGGTGCTCCCAGCCTCATCCAGCCTGGCCTTGGACACTCCCAGGGATGGGGCATCCACAGCTTCTCTGGGAACCTGTCCCAGTGCTCCCCACCCTCTCCGGGAAGAATTCCTTCCTGATGTCCCATCTCAATCTCCCTCTTTCCATTTAAACCCATCACCCCTTGTCCTGTCACTCCCTGCCCTTGGAAAAAGTCCCACCCCCCCCCCCCCCAGCTTTCCTGTAGCCCCCCAGGCACTGGAAGGGGCCCTGAGGTCTCCCCAGAACCTTCCCTGCTCCAGGCTGAACCCCCCAACTCCCCCAGCCTGGCCCCATGGCAGAGGGGCTCCAGCCCTCAGAGCATCTCCGTGGCCTCCTCTGGCCTCACTCCAACAGCTCCATGTCCTCCTGCTGTTGGGGCCCCAGAGCTGGAGGCAGAACTGCTGGGGGGGTCTCCCCAGAGCAGAGCAGAGGGGGAGAATCCCCTCCCTCGCCCTGCTAGCCACGCTGCCCTGGATCCAGCCCAGGATCTGGTTGGCTTCTGGGCTCCAGCACACACAGCTGGCTCATGGGCAGCTTCTCCCCCGCCAGCACCCCAAATCCTTCTCCTCAGGGCTGCTCCCGATCCCTTCTCACCCAGCCTGTCCTTGTGCTGGGATTGCCCCGATCCATGTGCATCATGCATGGGGAAACAGGTAAAATTCTCACCTTTAGCCTGTGACAGTGCCTCATTTGCTTTTGGGGGGCTGGCTAGCTGTGCCACTGCTGCCTCCAGGATTAAAGCTATTCTTTGCAAAGTCAGATACATTTTCTGAATGATTATTTTATTACAGAGACACCAGAACAACCCATGCATCTGCTTGGCCTCCCCTTGTCCACAGTGGTGGTGTTTTCAGAAAAAAAAAAAATATTATGTTGCAAATCTCATTGTTTTTAGGACCTTTCCATCCTCTTGCACTAAGTAGAGTTAATTAATACCAAAACAGCAGGTAGATTTAGGTTGGATATCAGGAAGAAATTCCTCCTGGAGAGGGTGGGGGGCACTGGGACAGGTTGCCCAGAGAAGCTGTGGGTGCCCCATCCCTGGGAGTGTCCAAGGCCAGGCTGGATGAGGCTGGGAGCACCCTGGTCTGGTGGAAGATGTCCCTGCCCACAGCAGGGGGTAGCACTGGGTGGGCTTTGAGGTCCCTTCCCACCCAAACCATTCACTGATTTTGTGAAAACACTGCTATTCACAGCACTTGCTCACGACTTTACAACTACCAGTTACAAGCAGCATAAGGGATCCGCTGAATTAAAGAGAAAACAAAGAAGTTCTCTTCTTTGGAATATGCGCCCTCCAATCCCCTGGTATCAGTTCAGAGCCTGTTCCCAGGGATCACAGTCAAACAAAGCTGTAGATCACAACAGTTCTCTCCAGGAGTACATCCCAACACCTCCCGCCACCTCTGCATCACGCTGTTTCTTGATGTATAGGCTGAACACCCCTATCCTGGCACCATCCGGCATCCTCTCCTGAGCACAGAGCACATCTCCAGCAAGTGCACTTAACGGGAATTTGCCGAGGGCACTGCCTGCCTCAGTTGCTGTGAGATGTGTGTAAATAGGGAAAAAAAACAAACTAGCAGGATCTGAAGTCTCCCCCTCCTTTTTTATTTCCAGCTGGGATACCCCACAGGCCAGGATTTGTCCATGGGCAAAGAAGTTTGTAGGGATAAGCCCAGCCCTCCTCCTAAAAGCACTTTCATTTTAGTACATAAAGGCACCGATCACCGCGAGACATTTCAGCTGCCCAAATTAAAGGAAGAATGATGTTCTGAGAGAGGTGAAAAGAACCTCACCCTACAGCTCCAAGATTACTAGTACTTTTCTCCTTGACCTCAGTGGGAACACAGTTTAACTCCAAGCTTCATAGACTACAGACAATTAAAAACCTTCATGAATCATGAAACAGAGAAGCCGGCAGAGCAGCTTACCTTAAAATGAGCCACTTTACTGAAAACCTGGGAGCAGAGAAGGAGCACAATCCAAGTCTGCTGACACCAATTTAGTTAAAAACAACACCCAATCGTTGTATCAATGCCGACATCTCTGCAACCACCTACATTTTGTGCCAGTGAAGCCCACAATCTGAGCTTTCTGACGATTCCCAGCTTGAGCAAAAATAATGTCCAAGTTGCTAGGGGGGGAAAAAAAAAAATTAATGTATTAAAATACAAAATTAGTTTCACTTTTTAAATAGAACTTACTGTTCTACAGGGTAATCAGATCGACTAATGTTTAACAGTCAGCAACCAGTGACCAAAAAATATCTTGGCTTAAGCAGGGCAGGGAAAGGAATCACATTCGGGTGAGTCGACTTAAGTCTGTAGCTACAGCAAGGACCTCACTTTCAAAAATGCTGAGCAACTGGGCACCCCAAATCCGACCGGCGTCAGCAGGCAACGCAAACAACCCCGGCCAACCCGCGCTCACGTACGTGATACAACAGTTAATCTTTCCTGGACACCATTATTTGGGCTCAAAGTTCTTTGTTTTTGTTGTCATACCCCGCGGCTGCATTCGAAATTTGTTAATTGACGGTTGTAAACCACACAACTGTTAATTTGTCTGGAGTAAAAAATAACAAGGGCTGGAGATGAAGTCAGCCAGGGCAAAACGGAGTGGCAAATGGTACTTACAAAAGGATTTCGGCTGTGGCTGACTGGTGCCGATCTGAGCGCCTCATCTGTTTTGGAAAGCTATTTTTCACTACAATAGTGATAAATTCAAATCAGCCAGCTTTACTCCACCCTGGAATCTCACCAGATCTGCCACCTTAAAAAACAGGAGGGGGAAAAAAAAAAAAAAAACCCACCTCAGGAGCAGCATATTTCAAGGTGAAAATAAATATATTCAGCAACGTATCCCCGCTACGGCTGATCTTGAAGCGACCTGCCTTTAGGAAGGGAGAGGACAACCCCAACACACCAAACTGTAATTGCCTCTCTTACAGGCAGGCTCTCCGTCTTCCTCGTTTACGCTAGTGGGCAAACAGTTTTCCCAATAACTTGACTCATTGCTTCAGGAATTCCCTAGAGAATGAGTCACAGAGAGGGAAAGCCACCAGTCATTCGACGGGAGCGGAACGGACCACCGCTGCCAATACGCCGAAGAGTGAAAGAAGTGGGAGAACAGAAGATCAGTGCCAAACTGGGGAAAACTGTGCGGTCAACACCACTCCTTGGCAGTCCTTCCCGGCTCCCCTCCCCAAAAAGCGTGCCGGCGAGCAGAAGCACACCCGTTCAAGCAGCAGGGAAGCAGCACCAGGCTCCCGTGCGACGGGAATCGCTGCGGAGCGGCCTTTTCCACGTGAGACTGCCAGGACAGAAGGAGGATGCTCTGCTCACATCCAAGGACCGCTTGATACAGGATGGGAAGGTGTCTCTGGAAGGGAAGGATGCTATGGAATTAAACCAGTGCCTCTTCTCCCTGTCCCCTAGCACTGAAGGGGATATAATCAGGAGTAATAAGGGGACATGCAAAAATTCAGGGCCTCTAGCTTCTCACTCCGCATCGCAACCCCCCGTTCACCCGGATCACGCAGCTTTTGCTGCCCCACAGCCCACTACAGCTTCATCTTGTCATTTTTCCCTTTCTCACACCCCATTACTACGCAGTCAGGCAGGGATATGCCCAGCTGCAAGCCAAAAATGCCGCGGATCACCGCCACGCGCCTAACTCTCCGGTCGACAAACCCTACCGCACCTTTTCTCAAGACGATCCGTAATCGTTGAACGTGGATGTTCACTGCGTGAAACTGCCAGGCTCAGCTGGGTTGGAAACTGGCTTCAAACAGTCTAAACCTTACCCAGACACGACCTATTCTCATCACACTTGTGCTGCCTGTTTTATGGCAGCGATTTCCCTCGATCCCCTGATCATGGGACCCTGGGCCGACAGCTCTGTTTCTCATCGAACATCTGGCCCCTACGTTGTTTTCTCCGGTCTGACTTGGTTTGCACTAAACCGCAGCTGCTGCTCTCGTCAGACGGCTCCACTTGGGTTCAGATCACCACTTCTGCTTCGTATCCTTTACTCTAGGCAAGGACACGCCTGTATCTTACGTTCCTAGAAATCAGATTGGAAAGATGGGGTCAGCGAGGTCACACACCCCAAAGGCCACGCGTGTCCTCACGTCACCCAGCACGAGATCTGAAGCTCTCTCTAGGTTAAGCGACTCAAACAATTAAGCTCTCGCTGGTTTCCCACGTCATTCGCCACTACCACAACGCGTTACCTGTTGCTGAGTGTTCTCCCGTTACACCTCCAGCTCCCACAAACAGCCCCGGGAACGCACTTAACCCATCTCACAACTAACAGGTGGCTCCAAAACCATGAAGCCCTGGAAATCTGCCTCTCCCACCACTTCCCCACGACCCCCAATCCGTTTTTTCCAGCACTCAAATGAAACCCCCAGTAGACAGACACCAGCAAGAGGCCCACCCCATTCTGCAGCAGTATTTCAGAGTATTCCCAAGTGCTGTGATTTCCCCGAAAACATCGTGTCTGTACTTCATCGCCAACACACATCTGCCTTCTCCCGTTACTCCCCAAACCTTCCCAGGATCCCACTTTCCAACAGCTTATTCCCCCTGAGAGCATCAGCCTTGCACTTCATTAAGCAGAATCTTCTATTTCTTGCCCACAACTCTGAATTTCTTCGAGCCTTCACTGAAAATTAATACATCAGGCCAAACAGCAGAAGAATCAGTTATTCTTGCAAACACACATAATAAAACAGAGCCTAAAGCAATTATTTATGGCAGCCTATTTAGAAATTTAACTCTACGTTGCCTTTGTTCCCCCTGCTCAGCATAACTCTGACTTCACAGTAACCTCAAAAAACCCACCCTGAACCCATTTTTCCCACTAGGCCTTGTGAAGTCTAATATCCCAGCATCCAAAGGGCTGCTGCTTTCCAGAGGGCTCCTCTCGGCGCGAATCCAGGCCACGTGCCCGTATCGCAGAGCATATCCACTTTCACTCGGATGTTTATCCCAGGGCATTAACGAAGCAAAGATCAACCACCAAAGCAACGAGCTTTGCCTGTGTTGCTCAGGACATACGAACACGTGTGCGGGCAGAGGTTGGTATTTTTACCAACACAAGCACCGGCAGAGCAGTGCCCTTACCATACATCCCACACAGCCTAACCACCACGCTTCCTAAAATCTTACAGCACAGAACTGTGGATTTCAGCTTGGGATTTTCCTTGACTGGGGTAATATCACATCTATACACTGGAAGAGGCCTTACAGCATGTGACAGCAGAGCATTGCCACCGTCTGTCACAGCAACAGAGATATTAACCATCTGTATCTGCACACTGACCCTCCCCTGTTCTCGATCCGTCACTTTGCGTGCTCCCAAGGAAGCTTTCCGGATTTTAAAGGAAACAGGCTTTCACGGTACAGGACAGGAGAAGAGCCTTGTCTTGACTGACATGCTTTTCTCATCCTAGACGAGCCCAAATTAGGGCAGATTCCAATCTTAAGAAGGTTTTTTTTTTTCCTATTGCTCCTGAACTCCCAAGTGAAGGTTTAAAGCCTAACTCGGAATTTTCAGATACTGGCTTCTGCTGCTGCAACTTCAGAAGAAATGTGGTTCTGCCTCTCCCATCTCGCGGCTTCCACCTCGGTGCATGAGAACAGCCCTTGAAATAAAACAAATGATCAGGCTGAGTATTCCCAGAGGGAAAAAAATAAATAAATCTTCCCTTATTCCCGCCTGGAGAACAGAGTCTTCTAAAGAAAGCTGCCAGCTCTGACCCGGCTCATGTAAAGCTTGCTAATTACAGTGAAAATCTGAAGAAAGCAGGAGGGAGGGAGGGAGGGAGAGCCAGACTCCAGCTCTCTGGCTCACACAAATGACAGCTTGAGCAAACTTTTCCTGCCTCAGCGGTTGCTGCTATAAATAACACCCTCCAGGGCTCAGTGCTGCAGGAACCCAAAATCCCAGGCACCTCCCAGGGACCCTGGGAAGCCTGCACTGCTCTGTACACACGCAGGAGCTTTCGGAGCAGCCTCCTTGCAGCTCTGCACACACCAAAACGCTTCTGCTAGACAGTTCTTCTCACACGTAGTCCCAGACCTGGTAGCATCCTGCGGTCAGAGCGGTCCTGTACTCACACCGCTTTTTCACAGCCTCCCTTGGCTCTTCACCCAATCCTTTACATTTTACGCATCTTTTCTCCTCTGGCAACCCACCCCCACCATTATTTTGTCATTCTCTTACTCCCTTTCCTTTTACACTCGCCACATTTTCCGTGGATGACATCGCTTTGCAGCCCTCCATCCCCCTTTCTCCATATTTTTGTTGCTAAGATGCCCTGGAGTATCTGGAGACAGAACTCCTCCTTCCAGCTGCTGCCAGCTGTTCTCGAGCCCAAAAGGCTCATCCATTTGGAACCCAGATCGCTGAGGAAGAGCGCAGCGTGCCTGCAAGAAGTAAAAATCACCAACTGTTCAGCGCATGCAGCTCCCAACTCCCTCCCGCCTTCGGAAATTAAATCCCAAACTCAGACACGGCGGAAATCAAATCCGCGCTGTTCCCCCCCGTTGACTTTTCCCTCCAGTCACTTTCTCCAGCCGGTGCTTCCGATAAGGATGCTGTAACCACACGCGTGCTAACGAGAACGCAAACGCCAGCACGGGTCCCGCACCTCTACGTACCCCCCATCACCGGGACAAGCAGGCCAAGCGCCCCCTCCTCCTCCTAGGAACTCTTGTGCGTCCAGCGCTTCCTTAATGACACAGCAAGATAAAGCTGAAATCCCAGGCTGAATCCTGCCAGGCTGAAGTGGTTAGACTCTTCCTGAATAAGAGATCGGGATGTGTGTGAGAAGGCAGGAATCCTATTTTCATTTTGCTTATGTAAGCAAGGATGAATCAAGCCCAGGTTTCTCTGATCTCGTGTCATATTTAAACCTTATATATACATCTCTGTATCTATCTCTTTCCATAACCCAGAGCTAAAAAGCCTCAGACGGAGCCTCCATTAGCTACACTTCTAAACACCAGCACACACATCCCTCCTCCGCAACACCCACGCACAGCACCTTCTGCACACACACAGCGTATCATCCACACGCCTGGCTCAGCTACAACCCCCCTCCAGGGGCTGTGCCTTGCCGGGCAGGTACAGAGCACAGGCACCTCAACCCACCTGCACTAGCGAGTATCCCTCCTGCTGCTCCCCAGGGAGGGCCAGGAGATGAGCAGAGAACTCCGTTTCTAGCTTTGTAATTATTTAATTAGACAATTTGAGACCTCCTCAGTTCCACAGTCCTCTGGTGTTCCAGCTCTAAGTCCTGCAAATACTCTCACTCTGTCTTGTATTTACCCAAAGTTCTGTCACAGAGCTCACACAGACGACTTCTGCCTATTTTCCCCCCTGGGTTCACCACTGCAGACCCTGGAGTAGGAACAGCTAATTACCACCTCATCCCCTGCTCCCCAAATGCCAGACAAACTCAGGTAGCACGGCCACACGTTCCTGTCCAGCCAGGGTACCACGCATCTCCTCCTCACAGCACGTCCAAGTTTTGGCACTTACTTCCTGAAGCAGCACTTCTTCCCCATTTCAGGTGTCTCCTTGATACACTGACCATCGATAACCTCTCGACTCTACCTTAGAGTTCTTCCAAAACCCCAAATGCAGCATACTTTCATAGAGTCACAGACTGGTTTGAGTGGGAAGGGACCTTAAAGCCCACCCAGCCCCACACCCTGCCATGGGCAGGGACACCTTCCACAGCCCAAGTTGCTCCCAGCCTCATCCAGCCTGGCCTTGGACACTCCCAGGGATGGGGCACCCACAGCTTCTCTGCCCCCCACCCTCTCCAGGAAGAATTCCTTCCTGATGGCCCATCTCAATCTCCCTCTTTCGGTTTAAAGATGTTGTCCCTTGTCCTGGCACTCCCTGCCCTTGGGAAAAGCCCCCCCAGCTTTCTTGTAGCCCCCAAGCACTGGAAGGGGCTCTAAGGTCTCCCCAGAGCCTTCCCTTCTCCAGGCTGAACCCCCCAACCCTCCCAGCCTGTCCCCATGGCAGAGGGGCTCCAGCCCTTGGGGCGTCTCCGTGGCCTCCTCTGGACTTGCTGACCTCCAGCTGACTTTCCTTGGGCCTCTGACAGGAACATGACAACCTATTTACTACTCGTTTCCTTACTCTGTCTCCAGCAGAAGGTTATGTGAAGGGGCTACATGCAGCAGACCATGGGGATTACTCTATACTCCATACAAACACATGTATGCCATTGCTTGGAGCTAATAGCCCCAGATCCCAATGTTAGCAAAGTGTTTCTAGCCTGTTCCAGGGGTTGCCTTGATACTTCCATGAAAACACATAGAGTTTCCCACCCCCCCACCCCGTTGCCACCATCCTCATTTCCACTTACTCCTCGCTTTCGTTAGCAGCTGCTGGGGAAGTCACTAAGCACACGTTGGTAGGAGCTAGAAAAGCCTGTCACTACGGGGAGAGCGTTGCTACCCTCTTGGCCATCCAACTCTGTAGCCAAGAACAGGTTTAGCAAAGCCGGACAAAGGGGAGGTGAAGGGAGGTGAGGCAGAAGCAGACATCCCATGTGACAAGAGCTGCAGCAGTAGAAATACTCTGAAAAACCATTCCTTGGCTTCAAGCAGCTGTACAGCCATGAACCGAAAAGCACAGATCGTGACGGTTTCTGAGGCTAACAACTGGTTGTACTAGACAAAAATTCTTCCCCAAGCTAACGGAGTGGAGGAAACGTGAATTAGCCACACGCAGGAGTCCAACTCCGGCGTTGCGGACTGGGTGGACTATGGTAGGAGGCACAAAAAAGCAGCAGGAGACTATTCAGAACATAAATCAATACCATGGTTACTAAAATAGAGAGGAGAATCATGAAAAGAAGATGAAAGGGATCAGAGATCACAAGAGGGACTGGGAAAGGAGCTAGGTACCTTCTCCCTGCCAAAGCAGACAAAATTTAGGTACGAGCTCTGCCTAAGTGACATCAGTTTGGTGCCAGTGAAGTACAAAGGAGGAAAAAAAAACCCAAGAGAAGCCATCATGCCTGTGAACGAGGAACACACAAGGAGATCTGCTGGACAAAACAGCCCAGCTCGCTTGGCCTTCAGCTACAGATCCGCCCGGGAAAAGCATCCCATCTCCAAAACTGACTCAGCTGTGCTATTCTCTTTCCGGAAGAGGGTGGACTGGCATAACGTGCTCCTCCTAAAACTATCACCGTGTCCATGCCTGGCTGAACTGAACACGAAGCATCATCTTTCCTGAAGAGAGTCAGCAGGCTCATCCTCAGAGCCGCGCGTGGCCTCATCATCTGCCCCCAGGTACCAACAGAGCCGCGAGGATGAACGCTCCAGGACTCGGCTGTTGGACAGCCTGGACAAGAGCCAGGTGGTCCCAGGTCTATTGAGCTAATTTCTATTGGAGAATTAAGACATCAATAACTTGGCAGGTTTTTGTAAAACAAAGGAAAGCAGTTTCACTTTTCCCATCAGTGAGAAAGGGAAGTTGACCCCAAATCTTGCCCGGAGAAGTTAACAGAGGCAGGCTCATCCCCAGAAAGCAGAGAGGATCGCTACTCCAACTGCTGTTTGGGAAAGGATGCGGCTTTAAATTGATTTAAGAGAAGCCACCTTTCCTCTAGTCTTGCAGATAAGAATTTCAAATGCTAAATGAGTCTCCACGCTTGAACTTCTAATCCAAACAGGATTATAAGGAAAAAAAGCTGTTTATTCAGACATACTCCAGGACAAGCGATTGGCCCCGAGCCGACAGTTTTAGGCTATTAGAAGAGAAAGTACTTTTTCCTCTTTACGCTGCAGGCAACGCATCATTATCCCCGTAATTAAATTCAGTACCTTCGTGGCAATGCCTTCTGCAGGAGTTGTCTAGGTGTGGACGTTTTTCCCTTTTCCTTTAATTATATGGTACAATTAACCACGAAGTGTCCGTTCAGTTCATGCTTTTCAATTGGGATTCAGAAGTAAACGTCCGAAACAGTCGCCGGTGAGGATGTTAGGATGTTATCACCTTGGAAGAGATCACAAGCCACAAGATCTGGGGTTTGGTGACTAATATATTGTTGCTGCAAGCGAACCTCCAAAGCCTGCAAAACCGAAGGATCCGTATTTTATCTTTTTCAGGATTTGATTCAGAGCCTCGGCCTTGATTAGAGCTCCAAGGCCTCAGAGCAATATTAGATTGCAATTAACCCGGCTGATTAAGGCATAATGAAGCATCCAAGGAGCATAAGCCCAGCGAGGTCTGAGCTCTTCTGCACCACGATCCTGCGCTGCCTTTTTCCCCCTCGATTTCTCCACCCAGTCACTTCAATTCTGAACACAGGCACGAACGCTCAACATGTGATTTCCTACAGCTCTTTTCTGGCCAGGATGGGAAAACATTCCCGGCCCTTTCGAAGAGGAACCGTAAGAATCACACCCGCGTTCCTGCAGACACGTTTTGTTTGCCTTAAACCCTGTGTGGGGCTCGCAGGTGACCAAGCGTAGCCCACCGGGACTAACAAACCACGTCACCTTCGAACCACGGCCTCAGATCTGTGTGCGCGACAGCTTCAAGGCCAGAAGCTCCAGGAGAGTCTTGTCAAGATTCTTTTCCAAACTACGCCTGGAATCAGACGCCCTCAGAAGGGGATATCGTGCGTCCTCCGTAACAGAGCCCACCGCAATCGCATTCTCACGTACCTTGCCGGCGTGCTTGCCGGCAGTCCTACGCTCCACAGGCAACGCCCGCCGGCGAGGAACCTAACGCCTCTAACATCGGACATCCGAATTGTGGTGACCTCAAGAACCCACGCTTGGGCAAGCTCTCTCCCTCACGTCGCCGCCCATCAGGCAGTCCAGTTTTCTGCACCCCTTCCTCGAAACTCGTAGCGCTGGGGTTGCTTGACACAAAACACCGCCGTATCTTCACTATGTGGGGAGTTCGTTATCAGACCAGTTAGCGACCAGGTTACCGCTGGAAGCAAGATAACGAAGAACTCTTCTTTATACATATCAGTGTCGCTATTATTCGCATGAACAACTAATCTTTCTGCGTATCTTGGGATGCACAGCATCCAATACATCACGCGGCAATCTGCACTGATAATTTGTGATTTTACTTTCATGGCAAAGAGGAAAAGAGCAGAGCAGGCAGACCCAGGAAGCGTAGTCTGCTACAGCATCCCGGTTTGAGCAATGTCTTGCCCAACACATGAATTCAAGCATTCTTTAAACTGGAAAAAAATGAATATCCACAGGCTTCTTCCTTCCTCCACTATCTCCTCGGTCACAGCCAGGACCGGTGTCCAGCAGCAGAGCAGGCACCGGCGTACAGTATCCTCCTTCAATTGAATTAATGATGCCAAGAGGCCAAAACAATCGCTCTGGAGTAAGGAAATGAGAATACTGGCAGAATGATACTATGAATAATTCACCATCAGTTCAGTGATCTCTCTCTCTCCTGGCACCACTGAAACTTTAAAGGTTGTTCCAGCTGCCAGGCTGAAGTTAATCTGGACAAGGAAGAAGCGTGACCCCTCTCCCGTTCCACCAGCCGGTTTTAAATTGCAACACCAGCAGCCTACACACGCCTTCTTCCCCCTCTCCCTCCTCCTCCTCTCCCTATGCTTTACCCTAACGAGCCAGGGAGGAGACAAACACAGCAAACCAGAAAAGTGATGCGTTCCCACCGGCGACGGGCTGCACGTGAAAGAAGCAGGAGCGGGCAGAGACAATCTGGTCTCTGAAGTGCGTTAGGTTACTGGATAAAGAGCTCACCTACACACACAGGAGCACGGAGGCACAACGGTAAGTGGAGGAACCCCAATAACACACCTCACCTTCAGGTTTCTCTGATCTTGTGTTGTATTTAAACCATATATATATATATTTCCATAAGCCACAACTATGAAACACCACCCAGGAGCCAGCACCCCACCAAAGGCTCAGCACCACAAGCGCAGGGGCAACCTATTAATGTAGACAGGGGAGCAGAGCCTCTGCCCTGGCTCCACTCTGGGCCATCACACACATGTACACATACATGTACGTGTTGTGTACGCGTGTGTGGGCCTACTAGGACTGACATACTCAGCCCCATTGTTGGCTGGATCCAGACCACAGCACTCAAGCAGCCTCATCTCCACTTGTCTGCCAGATCCAGCAACCCCTAAAACATACAAATTTGACCCTTTGGAAGAGGGTTTAAAAACCCAAAACCATTATTAGGATGGGAGTCAAAGAATCCAGAAGTAAAACATCAAACAAAGGATGAGGAGGGAAGACACTGAAGACACCTGGTACAAGAAGAGCTTGCTGCTTTAACGCCCCTCCCGCAGCCGACAGCAACCAGGCATCATGTTCCCGCTCCAGGCTGCCAGCAAGGGCTGCAGAGTGACCTTTGCGCTATCCATCCCCAGAAAACACAAGAGCCAACCATCAGAAGCACACAATTAATATTCCAATTTAATTCCAGCACCTACAACTTTTCAACATACCAATTTTAGGGAAAACAGATTAAAATTTTGTGATTTTTTTTTTACGATCAAGAAGTCCTTAAACCCCCACATTTCTAGGGTGGGTTTTCTCCCCTTCACGTGGAAGCTGAAATCATGTTCTCTAAATAGTTCCAAGTCTTCAGTATAAAGGCTCCAAAGCAGGCAGAGCTATTCTTTAACTGCAGCACTTAAACCCTTCTGCACGCCTAAGCAAGTTTAATTCAAATTGCATTTTACAGCGCCGCTAACACAGAAAATGGATGTACTACGAAGAAACGATATTATTTGCCCCAAGCACAGTGAAGTTGAGGCACCAGGCAGGTATCATATTTAATAACCTGCCACTAACTAGTTGCAAACCCACAGTTTTGGGGGTAGGGAAGACTTGACAGCTATCCCCCTGTAGTATGAGGCAGTAAGCTGGAGTTCCCCGATGTGCTGACCTCAACCCAGCCACGGTGTTGCTACAGTGGGAGAAGTGACCTTGGAAGCTCTCAAACAAGCACAACTGCTTCAGTCAGGGCCCTTACACCTCTTTATCGCTGCACCAGCGAACAGGACTCACCGCGGCGCTGACCGAGCACCCCTGCACAGTCCCCAGCCCCACATCCACCGCTCATAGCATCAGAGGGGAGCCACGCTCCTAGTTTTGCTCGCTGGCCACAGTGTGTTGACTTTGTAAGAGCCAAAGAACCAGGATGTGCAGCTAAAATATCACGTGTATATAAAGAACAAAGGGAACTTCTTCTAAGAGGTTAAGTGCAAAATGATGGGGTTTACTCACCTGACAAGGTCTATTTCAAGACCAACACCACCCCCTTCCTTCCCTGAGCCTGTAGCTACCGTCACAAACCGGCAAAGCCACCAGATTCCGTTTCTTTAAAGAAAGCAGTTGCTGGTGATGGGGAAACGCTCCCATCCAAGAGCCAGCGAGGCACCACCCCTCAGCAGGTGCTTGCTTTCCACCGACCTGAGCTGGAAACAAGACACTTCTGGTTAGAAACCTCAACCTCTTCGTTAATCGAGCTCCTTTCTTTTTGCCATTTCCTTCTCAGTTTACAGAACAACCCAACTTTGGGACTGCAATGCCTCCTGGGTCACATAATGCAGCTTTTTTATTTCCCCGACACATCATGAATCTTACACCACCCAACCTTTATGAACAGGGAGAACCTACTTAGAGCACGTCGACGTGCGAGACAGGACGGGGCAAAGTCCTGCATTCGCTACGAACGGCTTTAACAACCGAATGCAGCCTAAGGCTGTGGAAACGAAAGCGGATGTCTCTGCCCTGAACATCTTATCTAAACAGGGTGATAAAAGTGGATTCAGAAATAGTTTAGTCTGGAGCATTCACTCCGAGCTCCGCGGAACAGAGCTGCGTTCGCTTTCTCATCCAGACGCGCGCGGTCTTTTTGCTGCCCCGCTCCATACGAAAGGAGCGCTGAACTGCTGAGCGGGTAAAACAGCGGCAGGGCAGACTCACGCATCTTGTTGTTCAGCTTGTAATTAACTCTGTGGCCACGGAGCAGGGAAGCAACCTTGAAGACACAGCACAAAATCCTGCCTCCTCTTCAGCAGAGGAAGACTTGCAGTCAGGAGCCAAACGGGGGAGAGAATTGAATATTAGTTTCCCACTCAAATCAGAAATTAAATCCTTTTCCCACCTTTCTTGACAAATCCCCTTATAGTGGAGAATTCAAGCCCTTGCATCTCCTATCTGTTCCCATAGGAACACAAGAGCCACAACTGCTTCCAACCTCATCTCCTTTTCCAGCAGCAGAAATATCTAATGAAGCCTTGGGAGCCTCGTTCCTCTGCAGCAGGAACACTACACCCGTTTGGAGAAAAGATGAAGATAAGCCTTTTCTCACTTCTTCTACTCCTGTTCCCTACAAAAAGGCAGCAGCAGCCACACACTCTTGAGGGCCACCAGGTCTTGGATAATCCTATCTTCCTATCTTTTCCTTTCTCCTTCTTGGCATCCGTCACTCTTCCTCTTCAAAATAAAAGAAAAAAATCAAGAGTTTAAACAAAAACTCCATTAAGAAATGCAAACTCCTGCACAGAGAGAGCAGTCAGGTGCAAGGCTGTTGGGCAAATGCCAGCTTATTCATCTAAAGTACAAGGAAACAACTGGATATACGTTCTGGAAACAGGATCTCCTGCTTCTCCAGGCTTGGAGAACCAGGAGTTCCAGTATCCCACCCTCCGGTACTGCCCCTTGTTTGCAGTGAGGCTTGCACCTCCAAGATGCAAAGGCAGAAGACCCCTCTGCGGTTCCTACTGTCAACACCAAAACTGCAAGCCCGGACCTACTGGAATGATGAAAAGTCATCCAGAACAGGAAGCAAAAGTGGGTTCACTCACGCTCCCCACCCAAAATACTTCCTCAAATCTTAATGAAAACGAAGCATATTACTGAAACGGTGCCTGCTGTAAGGACTGAAAGTTCAACTTACTCTTTCTTGGGAGCGTTCAGCCCTTCTGGTCCGGCCCAGAGGCTCCAGAGCTGTATTCTCCCACGCTGGTCAAGAGGGAGTGTTTTGGCGGAACACCAGGTCACTTACAGCCCAACGGTTTGCAAAACAAATCCATGTTAACACCGAGATTTTCATGTCATAAATCACGTAATTTAAAGTGAAAAGGTTTCCGATTGCTTTAACCACACCCTTTCCCCTTAAAGGGATTTTGTTTCACGGCCACAACCTACAGAGCAGCGACAGAAAACGCAGATTTGCAGCTACAGCAAGAGCAACCGGCGTGATTTCTTCCCGTTCAGTTTAACTACGTTATTTCCCCCAAAATCATGCCTCCTTGCCCGGTGCTGCCATCACCCGAACGAGCCCTTATTCCTTACGAACACGTTGAAGTGGGAAGCAAGACCGGAGCCGTCTGCCCCTTGCTGTCCTCTGTTCAACTACAAACCCATCCATTATACCGCTTTCACCTCATTTTTGTTTATAACAAATTAAAAGAGTTAATTAGAAAAGAAAGATCAGCAGAGCAGCTGGAAAACTGTTTTTCCATCAGATAAATACAACGTCAGCTGGGGACATAAAGGACATGGACTTGTCCATGGCCCAACACTGCCATGGTGGGCCGTGGGACTACAAGGGAGCTGGGGAGGCTTTTTCCAAGGGCAGGGAGTGACAGGACAAGGGGTGACGGGTTTGAACGGAAAGAGGGAGATTGAGAGGGGACATCAGGAAGGAATTCTTCCTGAAGAGGGTGGGGGGCGCTGGGACAGGTTGCCCAGAGAGGCTGTGGATGCCCCATCCCTGGGAGTGTCCAAGGCCAGGCTGGATGAGGCTGGGAGCACCCTGGTCTATGGAAGGTGTCCCTGCCCATGGCAAGGGGTGGGTCTGGGGGGGCTTTAAGGTCCCTTCCCACCCAAACCAGTCTGTGATTCTATGTTTTAAGAGAATAACTAGCTCAGAGGAAGACAGTCCAGGATACTCAGCATTGGAGAGACTTCCATGTTTACTTGGGCAACACCATCCTCTTCCTCAGCCTACCCAGGCAACTTACCTCGGAGGAGTTGGCAAAAGCACCCCGTACAGTAGCAGCTGTAACGTAACTTAAAAAAATAACCCTACACTTCATATCAGCCTGCACACTCATTTCAAGGAACAAACATGCTGAATCTCCTTCCACTCCCTTGACTCAAGAAGTATTTTTAAGAGTTCAGAGCCATTAAAAGCAGCCTCAGATGTTCCATTTCAGATCTGCTGCTTCACCTCCTCGGCTTCTCCAGCACAACCTCAAAACGCAGAGCGGCGGCAAGTCCACAGCGGGCTCTCAGCTCACATCGTGCCACAAGCTCAAGTCCTGCAGCGGCTCATTTCCTTCTCCTGTCCCCAGCGCTGGACGCTTCCTTCATCAGTTTATTTCCCCGCTAATGCCTACCAGCCTGAAACACCCATTTAACCTCCCCCAGCCTCCCCCAGCTCCTCCATCCTCATGCCCGGACGCACGATTGGAGAAGGATGTGACCATCTGCCGGACCAAGGACAGCACACAGCGCTGAATTCCTCTGCGCCTTACCACTCCCCGCAAAATTAAATAAAACAAATAAAAATCACTATTTCTGTGGTGGTATCATCCCCTCGGGGACATGGTCAGGGTAACTCATCACCAAATAGGCGCTCTACGTCCCAAAGAATAAAGGTCAGACGCAATATACCTTGGAGTTCCCCACCAGAGGCTTTTGAGACGTTCCAGGGAATGAACGCCACGAGAACCAGGGACAAAATACAGGTTCCTCACCCGTGTCCTTCACAGTGTGGAGGTGTTCGTTACCTCGGTGCACGTCGAACCGCTCAGAAACACGTAGGTCCGTGCGTACACAAACGCATCCCGCAGACTCGCGCGCTAGATTCTAGCAAAACCGCCAATATACGCATATCCACGTGTTTTCTCCCCAAATACCTGCTACCCAGCTCACAGTGGATTTTCAGGCTTTCTTCTCACCCCTCCCTGAACACACACACACACCCTTCGCTGGGGCAAATCAAACACACTTGACACTTCCCAGGCTCGCGTGCATACTCCAAATTCACCAACCCCGTCCACGTTACCGCCAGGCTCCTGTGAGGTATTTCATCAGCTGGATGCACCCCACTTACTCAGCCGCCCGCTCACAGAAGGAGCATTTTCTGCAGCATCCTACGTGGTTCCCACCTCCAAAACCGCCTGTACTGATTCCTCCGCCCTCATCCATGAGAGAGACAAAGCCTCGGAGGATCAATCAATTCTCTTCCCCACAAGCAGGGAGCTGGGGGGCTGTAAAGCGAGGAAAATTAACGAGTTCGGCGCAACCAGCGAGGATCTTTATGCAAGACTCTTCCTGGTAGTATTTGGAAGCGTGGGACAACACGGCATTTGTGGATGGCCCCGTTTCCTATCGAGTTCAATTTGATTATGACCCCTGAGGTATTCAAAAAGGTTTGCTCAGATCTGGAAGAAAGGATAACAGATCATTTTTCTAAAAGCAAATTATTGAATCAGGAATAAGTATGAAATTTAGAAAGGAAAGGGCTTCTCCAGAAAACAAGCCCACGGCTTCCTGCGGAATGAAGTTTTACCACCACAGTTACCCCAAGGCATTTTGCCCTGTGCTCTGCTCTGGGGAGACCCCACCTGGAGTGCTCTGTCCAGCTCTGGAGCCCTCAACATAAGGACATCAACCGGTTGGAGAGTCCAGAGGAGGCCATGGAGATGCTCCGAGGGCTGGAGACCCTCTGCCATGGCGACAGGCTGGGGGAGTTGGGGGGTTCAGCCTGGAGAAGGGAAGGCTCCGGGGAGACCTTAGAGCCCCTTCCAGTGCCTGGTGGGGTACAAGAAAGCTGGGGGGGCTTTTCCCAAGGGCAGGGAGTGACAGGACAAGGGGTGACGGGTTTGAATGGGAAGAGGGAGATTGAGATGGGCCATCAGGAAGGAATTCTTCCCAGAGAGGGTGGGGGGCACTGGGACAAGTTCCCAGAGAAGCTGTGGGTGCCCCATCCCTGGGAGTGTCCAAGGCCAGGCTGGATGAGGCTGGGAGCACCCTGGTCTAGTGGAAGGTGTCCCTGCCCATGGCAGGGGGTGGGACTGGGTGGGCTTTAAGGTCCCTTCCAACCCAAACCAGTCTGTGATTCTATGATTCCTCTCATGTTGCTGGAGTTCAAGGAAAAGGTCTTCTTTTTCTGGTTTCAGAATATGCACGTAACATCTCGGGAAAGGCATCTCTCCCTTTCCAGGCACTTCGTTATTCAGGTGCCAAATAGTTTTAGCCCCGTATTAACCTCGGAAGGCAGACTTGAAAAGGAAGAGCAGGCTCTTTCTCTGCTAGAAAATAAATGAAAATGGTGAAGGTGAGGGGAAGAATAATCCCACAGAGTGTCTCTCTCAAGGAAAT
The DNA here is from genome assembly GCA_027574665.1 of Rhynochetos jubatus. Lineage (NCBI taxonomy): Eukaryota > Metazoa > Chordata > Aves > Eurypygiformes > Rhynochetidae > Rhynochetos > Rhynochetos jubatus. The sequence goes on from CM050663.1 coordinate 1,457,790, forward strand.
CTGTCATCATTCTCTGTTCTATTCAGGGAAGAAAGAGAGCGTCCACTGCAACAGGGAATTGAGAGAGAAGTCACAAATTACTGCTTCTTCGTCTTCCGTTAAGGGTGTAGCTCATCCGCCATTCAGCCGAGCAAATGGGAGCTTGAACTTCCTCTGACAGGGGATGGCGGGCACGTTTCCCCTCCAAGCACAGCCAGGGGTTCACATCTGAATGCTCTCATTTAGCGTCTCCAGCAGACGCTCGGATGCCATGGAAATGGTGACAAACAACTGAATGGGACAGAAGCCGCTCACAAGAAGGGTACTGTAGTTTAAAAGGTTAAATCTGGCTGGGAGGTACTTACACAGGACCTTTGGAATGGAAGGACGCATCATCTTCACAGGGATATCCTGGAATAGGAGCCAGGCCGCTGGGCTAGGAAAGCTCTGCCATTTCCAGAGGGTCCGAGGCTGAAGTTCTTGAAGACGGCGCGTTCTAAAGAGGTCTCGTTCCGAGTTCAGCAGCAGACAAGCAACAAAGTGCTCGAGAACCATTTAGCAACGGAGCCTCGCACCGAGTTCACTTCACTGACTACTCTCACAGCTGACTTTTCCAACACTGGAATCCACGTTGCTCTTATTTTTATGGAAGGTGAAATAGTTAATTTTCCATAAAAGAAACCAGCACGATTTTACAAGATCATTTGGAAGATCACATGGGGAAAAGACAGGCCTCCAGAAGCTCAGACTTTTGAGCTGGAATCTGTATTCCAAAAATACATCAAGGCTGAAGCTGTGACTGTAAACACCAGCGAGCACATTACAGATCTGTGCCGGAAAGACAAGCCATGATATAATATTAAATTTTATTCTCCTTTCCGAGAGATGCAGAGCTGCGTAAATTCCAACTTCTAACAGCAGCGTAACAGATCTGAATGGAAACCTTTCGGGGCAGAAATGCACTGGAGCTGGGGTTTTTTTTTCATGCCAGCCTCATCATTTCTATTGTACTTGCTGCAATGAAACCGTAATAGCAAGGTCCTGAATTTCCCTGGTTCTTCCTATTATCCAGTTCGACTTTATTTAAGGTGGCTTAAGGGATTCACCATTTGTTGTTCTTCAGGAAAGAGTAAGGACTCAGTCTAGAAGCCTGCCTGGATCTAAACTGAGGATCTCTGCTGATAATCATACCTCTAGACCAAGAAATCAAGGAAGAAACAGATATTATAGAGGAAAAAAAGACATGGCACATACTTCCAGCACCTATTCAGGCAGCCTTCTCAAATGTACCAATCAGCTAATTACCCCTAGTAACCATAAACACTGTTTAGAATTAGCTTACCTGTCTTCACGAGAGGAGAATCTCATACAACCAACTTGAGTATCAGCCAAGTCTCTGCTCTCAGCCAAAGAGTTATAAGCTCTTCACTAATAAGACGCTCATTGTATAGATGCTCCAAGCAAACCTCCCTGTCTCGCATGTCACAGGGCGCTCAGCTCTCTCAAATAAGCTATCCCACCAGCAAGGGTGGGAGAACACACTCCTGAACAGCATCATCAGTGCTTACTCACCCCTGAAGACACCAATGCCCTGACAGCAAGCAGCGTGCCGAGGGACTGACACAGATAAGCTCCAGGACTGCCTGAGAGCTTTCTGAGCTCGTACCTCCGCAGGGCACAAGGACGTTCTCACTCCGAGGGAGACAGAAAATGGAAGTACGTGCCGCAGCACAATCCTCTACCTACAGGAAGGAGCTCTCAAAACTTCTTATGAAAGAGCAGGCATTTAGAAAACGTACACAGCACGCGCAAGGCACAACCTCCACCCCAACAGGCTTAGCTCGGATCCCCAAAACGACCCCGCCGGTCCTCAGCACAGATGTGCTCGGAGAGGGCTGTTCACCACACGGGTACTGCTGAGGCACAGCGGAGAGCTGTGCCCAAGGTTATGGAAACGAGATCGGTTTAAACAACTCAGTTTGTCGTGTTATTGGCTTACTAGGAGTTAGCTGCACTGGGGTTTTTAATCGCTGCTTGCTGAACAGCATCTTTGCCGGATGAAGGGGCAAGTTACACATATACAGAAGTATCCACAAGGAAAATTACAATTTTAAAGACTCTAGATTGCATCTTGTATCCTGTTTTGGGGGAGAAACTCTTAACAAGGTCAAAGACATCACTGAGGAATCCAGCTGTAGTTTTAATTTCCCACGAAGGGAACATGCAAGAACCAAAATCAGGCTGGCTACTTATTTAATAGCTTGGAAAAAACCCGAAAAGCCAGGGATTCTCACGCAATTCCACAGATGACTGTAGTCAACCTGGAGACTGGGAAGGCCAAACATCCTCAAAGAGGGACAGAAACCCCAATGGAGGGGGAGGAAGGAGGACTTCCAGTGGCCTGCAACAGTCCAGAGGAGCACGAACCCAGTTAAAGGAGCGTTTGCGTAAAAGCAGACTGGAAGCTTGGGGGTTAAAAGCCCACGACAAGACTCCTTGTTAGTCAAGCAGTCTCTGCTTGCCATGCAGATTTTCTACTCTTGCTGCAAGGAAGAGAAAAATAATCAGTGAGCTTTTTTGTTCAGGCTTTTAGCTTGACATCTTTTCAAAGAAATCCAGCGTATGAGGTAAGGGACCTGCGCCCCTTTCGCTGGGAGGGGGAGAGAAAAGGATAAAGTAGAAGTGACTGAAAATAAAGGGGACACTTTTTTTTTCCCTAAAGCTCAGTAGGAATTCTACCTTTTATTCAAAAATCATCAACAAGGTGTAGCAGCATCATGCTTCACATTTAAACCCCAACTTTGTACGCATCTGACGTCAGGATATGCCACTTGATGTTACCCTTCCAAAATCTAAACCCATCCATTTTCACCCGCATCATTCTCATTCTTTAAAGCTTGTACTGATGCTTCCAACAATTAAAGAGCCCACAGAACCTTAGACTTTTTTTTTTTTAAAGAAAAACCCAGTTATGAGTATATTCTTACATACACTTAGCCTTATAACGAACTTAGGATCAAGATGCCAGGCACCACGACCTAAACTCACGCACCCGAACACGCAGAGTAAGAGTGTTTAGCATCCTGCGCTACGGAATTCCACGCAGAGCCATTGCTGCTGTAAGTAGACAAAACATACAGGGAGTTATTGGAGAGCAGGGAGATCTAGCAAGCAGGAGCAACGTGGTTGCACAAAGGGAGCAGACCCTGGAGTGTTTCTGCGCCCTGTGAGTAGGTTATCAACCCCCCGAGCTATACCTGGGCTCTTAAAACACACAGCAGTTGGATTTTAGTTTTTCAGGGGGCAAATTTTTCTATTTCTTCTCAAAATCAGACCAATCATTTCATTTCTTTCAGTCTTAGACATTCAAGGCCAGACAGATACCGCACCTGGCAAATTTTCAAGGTTTTTCCACTGATTGCTCTTTAGAAACACACAAAAAGTGCTAGCCTGAAAGCGAGTGGACTAGAAGCATCGCAGCGATTCCCACCACCGTGAAACATGTGACACGTATGTCTGTTCTGGCAGACAAGCTTAAACTGCCGTGCCATGTACGTACAGTGCAGAATAAAGAAAATACCAGTGCAAATTAGCTCCAAGCTAAGTCTGATTCGCTCAAAAAATCTATTCCAGCAAGCATAAGCATCCCAAAGCTATCCACAGATCCCAGAGAGTCCGTTGGTCACGCTCCCGATAGCACAAAGGGCACTTTCATAAACTCCTTCTCCCCCAGCCCTGCAGCTCTCTGAGAGCAGATGGAAATAGTTTCACTCTCCCAAGCATCAAAATCGTTGTCTCCTTAAACATAACTTCCTCAAACCCCACTGCTGAATCCAGCTCAGGAGGTACCTACTCACCTGCGGGATCACTGGCAGAGTCCGCTCGCTTTAATCAAGGAGTACCTACTAAGTGGCAAGCCGAGAAGGGGAGCACGCTGTTTCCTCAGAGGACAAACGGGGCGCAGGCAAACTCCCCGGAGTAAAAGCTGCTTGTTCCTTGCTAGCCAAGGAAAAAAGTTGCCAGCAGGTCGAGGGAAGTTCTCCTTCCCCTCTGCTCTGCGCTGGGGAGGCCTCCCCTGGAGTGCTGTGTCCAGTTCTGGGCTCCTCAGCTCCAGAAGGACAAGGAGCTGCTGGAGAGGGTCCAGCGCAGGGACACTGCGATGGGGAAGGGCCTGGAGCACCTTCTGTGTGAGGGAAGGCTGGGAGAGCTGGGGCTGTTCAGCAGAGGAGGAGGCTGAGGGGATCTGATCAATGCTGATCAACATCTACAGGGGGGGTGTCAGGAGGATGGGGCCAGGCTCTGCTCAGGGGTGTCCAGTGACAGGATGAGGGGCAGTGGCCATAAACTGGCAAACAGAAGGTTCAGCCTGAACGTGAGGAAACCCTTCTGCCCTGCGAGGGTGACAGAGCCCTGGGACAGGCTGCCCAGAGAGGGGGGAGTCTCCTTCCCTGGAGCCTTTCCAAAGCCCCTGGACTGGTTCCTGTGGGATCTGCTCTGGCAGGGGGGTTGGACTCAGTCTCTGAAGGTCCCTTCCAACCCCTGACACTCTGTGAACCTGTGACTCCTTCCCCTCTCTGAAGAGCAGAATCACGGCAGGTTTAATGCAAGAAAGTTTAATAAACCGAGGGCAGGCCCGTAAAGGACCCAGACTCACTGTTACCTGCCAAAGCTGAGCAGCAGCCCAAGCACGCGGGGGTTTCCTCTCCCAAGGCTTACCACTCCCGCATTACCCACAGGTCCCCAGCTGGCTGCTCCTCGCCCGGAAGGGGCCCACGAACCCAAGACTGGTTATTTATGTTCCTTTAAGGAGAGTTTTCTAAGTCACAAAGGTTTGCAAGAAGCGTATAAATCTTGACTGTGCATCGGTTCAATTTTATTGCAACTCCGCAACCAAAGCAACGTAGTTTCGAGGCGCTAACTCAAAATTAATTCCCTGCTAAGATGCGGTTGCCCAGGAAACACCCCCATGCCTGGGTTTTTTTTTTTTTACATACACCACTAAACACCATTAAACATCCGCCCCTCCAGCACCCTGAGATTAAAGGTCACCTCACAAACAGCAACACAAACCCAGCTTCACCCGGGTTCCACTGGCAATTCCCAGCTGGAATTCCCACGCGGGACGGCAAACTGTTTTACAGAGGGTGGGACTGGAAAACACTCACGGCAAGTGGGTGTATCAGAGGGCTTGCGGCTTCACGTTTCTGGTTAGCCGCACGCAGCGTTTAAGGGGTACGTCAAAACCTCTTCTGCCCTGGAACAAACCGAGGTGGGCACAGCACGAGGAACGAGACAGCGATATTCCCACCGGAGACAAACCGGGTTATTTTTTGGTCATCACTATCTGTTTGTAGGAATTCTGATGAAGTTGCGTAAAAGGTAAAACTGTCAAAATTTAGTCCAACGCAAACGCGCTGTCTGCACAAGACAAGTCTTCGACACCTTCCCACAGCCCGCTATCCGCGTTCATACATTATTTTCATTTCGAAACAGGTATTTTCATTTATCCTGCTTCTCCCCTCCGTTTTTTTCCAACGTGACTTTCTCGTTGGAGGCAGTATTTTCATCCTTCCCACTTTTCTCCCCAGAGCAGCACGATTTTCAGTTTTAACCGCCCCGATGAGATCATGGCACAACCATTCCTTCTAGGGCTGCAGAAGGGGAACAGGGGGACCCAGCACCCTGAAGCTCTCCTTGCCCGTTCCCCAGCAGTGATTGAGCAGTCAGGGACTCACAGCAATCCCTGTTTCTGCGACTGGTGGTTTGATTTTTGCCTGCAGCAACCAAAGATCCTAACCCAGTGCCTGAAGTGAAAAGGGAATTCTGATCAAATTCCGTTTTACAGGTCAGCGCCTTCGAGATCGGTGGAGTAAAATTTTTGTAGAACAGACGTGGTACCTCCCAGATCTGTTCTTTTATTTAAATACAGATTAAAGGGGACATTTGTCCTTCTCCTTTCTAAGGAATTTTGGTTACACAAGTTCCAGACTATATGAACCATTTACCACCTTGCAGGTGCTGTTTGAGCTTCTTGTCCCCGTTAGCTGCCACCAGCCTGCCTGTCCCCTCCAAGCCGACACGCGTTCGCTGGGCTGAGCAGTGATCTAATCAGCAGCTTTGAGAACCCAGCTTTATGACACAGAAAGCTACCACTTAGGACAAGGAGTAACTTCACCCAGATAACGTTTTCTACTTGGAAAGCTTTCCACCGGCGCCCAATCGACATTCCTTCTTCCCCAATCACAAACTAACCTCCTTAACAGCGCAGGCACTTCCTCACTAGATACACATTTCAGCCAATGCCATAAAACCAACAGATTAAAGACTCTGCCTTTACAAAAGCCACTTCCTACAATTTCATTATCTCCCAACCACGACTATTTTAAAAACACTCAGTCTGACCACACAAGCTCAGATACTTCTCCCTGTTCAACCAGAAAATGACAGTCAGCGGGATGTAGCAACTCGCCGCCAGGTAACACGAGGTTTTATCCTGGCAGGCAAGTAATCTCCTTCCCACCTTGGCAGAGGTTACACTTTCCCACAGAACCACTTCCTTTAACACGCTGGCTAATCCATCCAACAGGGATTTGCTGCTTTCGGTACGCAACGCTTACAAACACTCCAGCATCCCAGAAGCTGTATATATTATCTTTGGAAATCACTACGCTGTTTCCCACCTGGAGCTGGCCGTAAGTACCCCGCGTACCAGGACCTGCAGGCACCATTCCTAGATATCTCAAGTGGCAACTGAAGCCTGTCCCGAAGACGCGGGCAGGTACCCATTCCCACAACGGGCACAGCACGGATTCTGGCTGAACACCCTGGCAACATCCCAGCCCTAGGATCTCAACGTGATAGATCCCTTACTTTCCCAAGCGGGCAGGTCTCTGACCCGAGCTGGGGATTGCTACAGCCAGGGCTCAATCGCCCAGCGTGGCAGATCCATGGCGCTGAAGTACTTTTAGTGCCAGGTAACTGTTTCAGATACCGGTCCCTGCGGAGAAGGGATAAAGGCTGAGAGCAGGAATCCATGTGTCACACCCACCCTCTACACACCCGCAGCTTCTCCCTGTGCAATCTGACAGCAACACCTATCCCATCTCCCACACCGGGCTAGGCTTGACAGGCAAGGCCAGCTTGGACCGGGCTCTTGGGTCCCAGTTCTGACCCTGCCGTCAGCCGGATGCGCTGCCTCGCACCTGCCTGGGGCAAGGCCCCCCCGTTTCTGCAGGGTGCAGGCCCCACTGCAAAGGGGCCCTCCAGCTGGAAGGCCAAGAGACGGCTCCCGCAGGAGGCACCCCCATGGCACCCGGCTCTGCCGGCCCGGCGTCTCCCCGCAGCTCGGGAGGAAAACGCTCCCCTCCGGGCACGGCTCCGCCAACCCCGCCCGCACCTCCCGAGCAGGGCGGGACGGAACAAAGCGCCGCCGAGGGCGGGGGGATAACGCCGGGAGCAGCCCCGGCCCGCACCAACGCCCGCGCTGCCCCTCAGGGTCCCCGCACCACCGCACCTGCCGCAGCGGCCTCCTCCCCTCCCGGCCAGCGGGGACCTGGCCCTCCCGCCGCGGGGAAGGCCCCGCCGGTGCAGGGTTGGAGGTGGGAGCGCTGCCAGCCCCCCACCGGGGCCGCCCCCGCCGGCTCAGGGCGCGGGGGTCGCCGCCGCCCTCCCGCCCGCCCTCACCTCTCTGCCGCCGCCGCCAGCGACGCAGGCCCAGGGCCGCCGCCGCCACCTCCATCCCGGGGGCCTCGCGGCCCCCCGATTCTCTAACACCGCCTCCGCCCGTGCAGGGGCCGCCCCCGCCCGTGCCGGGCCGCCCACTGCGTCAGCTTCGTAAGGGCCGCTACGCACCCAGCGGTCACCATGGCGACGGCTGGGGCTGGAAAGGAGGGGCCGAGGGGGCGAGCGCGTAAGTACGGGAGGCGGCGGCGCCCCCTGGCGGGCCTGAGGCAGCGGCGCGGGTGGGCCGGGCCTTCCCGCCGCGGGCTGGGGGGAGCGGCCCTGCCGGCGGGTACCGCGGGGCCGCCCCTGGCCCGGCCTCCCTCTCCCCCACCTCGGGAGGCAACAGACCCCGGCCGGGGCTCACTCACGATCATCCTCCGCCTCCCCTTGCTTGGCAACAGAGCCACAGCCCCCCCGGAGGGAGCCTGTTCCCTCCCACTGCCAACCCCCAGCCGGGGGTACATCCCACCACTGCCCTCCTAATCCCACTCCGGCCGTCGAAGCACCTTTATTCCCTCATCAACACCGTCCACTGCTCTCAGGACAGCCCCAGAGCTGCCTTTCAGAGGGCTGCCAGGCATACCTGGCTCTCCCAACACCCCTTCCCTGAGAAAATACCCCCCAGCACAACATGGGAGGGTCCATCACGGACCCCCCCCCAGGCCAGGACCCCGCTCTGCTGCAGCCTGGCAGGGCAGGTGCCCACCGGGCACACGCTGCTCTCAATAGCAGCAGTTCACTATCGCTTGAAATTTAATCTCCTGTTAATCAAAAGGTTTCCAGCTCTAACGTGACCGAAATGGAAATCAGGTTTTTGCTGCCTGTAACCACTTAGGGCTCCACGTGGCCCAGACGGCTGCCGCTCTCGGGCAACCCGAGCGCGATCGCCTCCTGCTCGTGCATACGAAACCCCTCGTAAGGATGGACTTGCCAAGACAACCTTCCCCTGGTGATGGCATTTGGGTGGCAGGAAGGACACCAGTAGCCCGGGTCGGCCACAGCAGTGACCTCAACATAACAAGTACCAACATATCAGCCAAGGACATCATTTAGATGCTCTTATTGCAAAAGACTAGAAAAGTAGCAAAAAAAGAGTCTCCTGTGGGTAGGAATACATGTCCCAGAAACCAACTAAGCTCATCCAGTGGGGGATAGCAGCATATACCTGTCTGTCCGTTCCTCCTTACAGCAAGCAGAACAGCCTTCAAATGGTCTGCTCGGTGATATCACCGTACCTTGAAAATAAAACAGCCTGACAGTACTACAGGTGGTAGAAAAACACTCAGCAAAAAGCTTTGTAGCCCTGGTATTCATTTATGCCGAGGTCTTTGTATACCACTCGGGCACAAAATCATTTTAAGTCCCTTTATCTTGCCAGACAGGTGTAAAGTGGTTCTGGTTTAGATGAAAAGCTGGTGCCAAATATAGTATTTAGACAAATCATTTTATCCCGCATGTGGCACTTCCAAGGGCTTCCTTCAGCACAAACCATTCTCAGCAGAGCAGTGCCAATCCGGTGGGCAGACACTCCGGGAAGGAGCGAAACCTAGAGCAGACAGAAGCAAGAATCTCAGGAAAGCTGTAAGTGACTATTTTATTAATGAAAACACAATCAGCAGCTGTTCAAGACTTTCAATTCAAGTGGTGGTATAGGATACATACCAGCCCAGATCCTGCCAATTAGTCTCATCCAGCTCAGGGTTTCTGTGTGCGAGCAGCCCCAGCTGTCCGTATCTAACTCGGCTCCACAAAAGAACTGCTGGTTAGCAAGGCTAGACCGTATTTATAGCACAGCTCCAGCACAGAGCACATCACAGCTATCGGCGGGTCTTTCAGACACAATTTACAAACCAATCTGGACTTTGGCTTGTGTATGCCGGTTTCCTTAACGCTCCCTCAAGCGTTAAGGGAAGGACTTAACACCCCTGAGAAATGCCCCGTCTCTGCCCTCACACGAAGGGCATCGCCCTCCATCGCTGCGTGCGAAGGTGGGTGGCCGAGCACTCGGGGTAACAGAATGGTTTAGGTTGGAAGGGACCTTAAAGATCGGCTAATTCCAACCCCCTAGTAATAACTACGTGGCAGGAAAAAGCTGCTTAAGACATTGATGGTTGTGCCTCACAAGAGGTGCAACGTTCACTAAGCCACAGCAAACGATTTTATCCTTCCTGAACGCAGTCCCTACATCCTCTGTAGCAAGAACATTAACTTCCAAGTTTCCCAGCCTGGGGAAAATGAGAGAGAGTCTGGCTTTGAGTGCCCAGGGCAACGGTGCGGGGAAGTACACGCATCAGTGACAAGCCCTACATCTTCGGAGGGATGTAGGAGAGCAGAGTTACAGCATCAAGGATACATATATCAGCTGGATTATCACAGCAGATAGCTCGGATGCACATCTATCAGGGTGCATTTACAGCTTGCTTTGTCGCCTCTCCATCAGGACATCACCTCCCCTGACACACCACCATCGGTTTCACAATAAAACCTTCAGCAGCAGCACTGGCTTAATAAATTGCCGGCCTTCGCCATCCCTACAGACCCTTGGATAATTCTTCAGCCGAGCTTAGCTGAAGAATGACCCAGGAACACAAGGGCAGAGGGCATTCTGTGCTGTTTAGACTGGAGCGTGGCATACCTCCACCACCCGGACAGGTATAGCACGGAGAATCACCGATATCAGCTCTCCAAGACAAAGGAGAAGTCCAGACCTCTGTAGGCACCCTTGGCAGAGCTCCAGAGACCTCCAACATGCCAGCAGCGTATAGAAGGATACAATCAATGGAGAACCCATCCAGCTCTGCTGATCTTGACGTTCTGAAGAAAGCCAGTGGGATTCTGGAGTTAAGGATCACATTCTCCTCAACCAAAAAGCAAAACAAACCCCTCTCCAGGAAATCAGAAAAAGTAACAAGGCTCCAAAATGTACAAACCCGGGAGCCATCAGCTACCAAAAATAGCTGTGTACATGGGAAGCTTTTTATTAGTATTATTATTATTCAGTTTGTTTTAGTTACCACCACCCCCAAGCACAGCACATCCAATCGCTCTGCTCTTAAATCCTGCTCCTGCTTGCCTCCCAGTCAGAGCCAGACAGTTCGTTACTCCTGTGGTAACGAGTCCCTCTCCCCCTCAATCCCGACCCTGCCAGTTTCCCTGAACCTCTCCATGAGGATTACAATGAAATCACAGGAAAAAAGTATTAACAACAAGCTTACATGGGATCTTCTGAGACCACAGACGTCTCCTCGACGGTGGTTCAGTCATCCAGGCTACCCAGCCTCCTTCTGTCTCCTGTCCAAGCCCTGCAAAACACCAAACCAGGGTGAACCTGGGGACAGGCCATCACCAGAAGATGAACAATATTACCCCAGTATTCCCTCCAGAGGAAAACACCCTGGTACCTCACCCACCCACTCTCGCTGTCTCAGGAATGTCAACCAACCATATTTCCTCAGAAAAGTACCACCAAATCAGAGAAAGGCCACACTGAGTTTCCTTCAGACAATGCCAAAACAGCCAGAATTCGGGAAGCGCTTTCAAAAGCCAAAACCAGAGGGACCCCTGCCCCCTGTTTCCATTGCATCAAGCACAGTGTGCTTGCCTCCAGCGCCTGCGGTAGCTGTGTCTCCCCAGCCTGTCAGCTCTCCTTCCCTACCCAGCATGACTCCTGCCTGCAATTAGCCAGAGCCATCAGCCTCCCTGCCAAAGGGTTTCTAAACTAGTGCCTCCGGGCTGAGCCTGCTTGGCTCAGGAGAAACTCCCACACACCAGCTACCCAGGTCCTTCATTATCCATCATCAGATCTCCCCAGAAACCTGCTCTGCCTTGATGCCCACGGCAGCAGCTGTAATCCCAACACACAAAGCCACCACTTCCCAGACGGGCCTCGCTCTTCTTCATCACTTTCCCATCCCCTGCACTGGCACTGTAAGGCTCTCAAGGCAAGGACTGACCCACTGCAGGACCAGCTGCTGCAGCACTGCAGATAAACAGCGTTACTCAAATCTTAATTAAAAGATCACTGCCCTAATGAAGGTGCTTCTCCCATGGCTCAACACGTTTGCAAAACTCCCCCAAGCTGGGTCAGAGCTTTCGGCGGTTCCTCCGGGCACCAGGACGTGCCTTGGTACCACGCTGCTGTGCCACACAGTACTCCCATCTTCCCGCAGCGCTCAGGACTCTGTGCCCAGCCTCCCGCCCTGTTTCATAGATGGCTCCTTAGAGTCTTCCAGGCATATTTACTGCTAAGTTAGCCAGGAGTAATACCCAGTGAAGGCCCAGGGAGTCACACGAGTCAAAGCAGGGATGTTGCCAACTCAAATACTCTACAGGTACTGCTGTGGGGGTACCCCAGGAAAGGCATGTGGGGACAAACACAAACTCCCACTCAGTGCAAGCTGGGTGTTTTAACCCCCCAGTTGTACCTTTTGCAAGGTAAGAGGCTGGTCTAAGAGCAGCCCAGGTGGCTGGATTCACTCCTGTCCCACACTATCTGCCCAGATCCCTAAAACAAGTTAATTCCTACTGTACGCTGAGGCTCATTTCAGGGATGAGACTGATCTCAGCCAGTCTAACCCGTGGACAAGCTGAAGGCACAAAGTCAGGCCGTTATGCGGACACGCTGGGGTTTACAGACTGCTCTGGGAGCCAAAATGCCACCCGAAAGCAGAGCAGGGACTTTTTACTGAGGGGTGGCAAACCTCTGCCATGCCCGTGAAGAGACAGAGCGCTGCTGAGGTGTGGAGAAGCACTCAGTTCCCATTGCAGGCAAGCAAGGCACTGCTGGCACATTCCCAACCAGCTTAGCAGCTCCTTCTCTGGGGCACATCCCTTTCACACCAGCACAGACTCATGAGCTGCTCCTTTTGCCCAGCCACGAGGTTTGCATGCTCTGCTTGGTGAGACCACCTTTCCAGCCACAAAGCTTCCGCAAGCCACCTCCCACGCAGGGAGCCAGGGCACGACGCGCTTTTACAGTGCTGTGGGTTCACTTTTTGGCATATAGTAAATACCTACGCGTGCACACGTGTTCATTTTACTGGCCTTAAAGCCTAGAAATGATTTCTCCCCCCACATTGCATTTGGTAATTCAGCACAGCCCTTGCTGCTAATGATTCCAAGCACAAACTCATCCTCCAGCTGCTTTTCTAAATTTGTGCCAGATCTAACTATGGAAGCCAAGCCTCAAAGACTCACTGTAAATCTCGCTGCCCCCCTCCCAAGGACATTATCCAGCATTACCCAAGCTGTGACTCTTCAGCCCAGAAATTTCTCACTGGTAAATAGCCATCTCCACTGAAGAGGAACATTAAATAACATTCCACTGGAGTTCTCTCGCTGCTGCCGAGGCTCTTTAAGCAGAGCTCAGGGCCTTTCCCTGCCCGGCAGCTGCAGGTGGCCTCTCCATCCGAGCGGCTAAAGCAGCGCTCTGGGCTCTCCGTACATTTGCCATCATCCTCCGGCTCTGCCGCACTCTCTCTCTCGGACAAACCCCTTGCTCTCAGCAAGCCGTGTGCTGCGCTGAAGTTTGCTTTTTCACCTTGGTAAAGCCTCGTGGTTTAGCAGGGGGAAAAAAAAAAAAAAAAACCACATAAAAAGCAGCATAGAAATGAGCCCTAAAGGCTCAGAGGGGAGGAAAATGCAAACCCACAAGCTCGCCGTTCTGGGACCTGACTCATGATGTTGTGTTTGCAGTGCTGGCAGCCTAGCAGAGGCCCCAGCCTCATCCCAGCACTGCCTAATTCAGGTGCAACAACATGTCATTTTCTTTATCTGCTTGACCCCCCCTCCCCGCCCCCCAAATTCCTACATAGTCTTATTTTTCCTCACCGCCCACCTTTCGAATGCCCTTGGCTCCATCCTCCTTGCTAAAACCTCTTTTGGAAGGAGAGCTTTAGCCCAGAAAATGAATCAGGATTTTAAACAGGGATGTGGGATGCATTCACCCCCACAAGCAGGAGAGCTGGCCTTTTCCCAGGGCTCGGTCAGGTGGCATTAACACAGCTTCCCCGCAGAGGAAAGCTGACCGAGATATCAAACCATGAGAATTTACCCCATGGGCTGACCAAGAACGAGCTGCTTCCCGACTGTCAGTAGCTTGCTAACCTCCTGTGACGGGAATCACGGCGGCAGGATAAGAAAGTTTACGGTTCAGCTGTGTCGTGGCTGTCAGCGCTAGAGAGAAGTGGTCATAAAGAGCACAGAGTCTGCCTCTTCCTCCCCAAAACAGCACCTGCAGCCTCCAAGGATCTCTAGGATGCAAGAGGCAGCGTGAATACCGCTGTTGGAAGCGGGCACTGCGCAGAGGATGGAGATGCTACTCGGAGGATGCCACCCCTCCCCGTTTGCCATGGTTCTGGACATCAGTCAGATGCAATTAAGAAGCCGGAGCCAGGGCACTTGGATAATTTCGTTAGGTCAAGTGCATTCCTGCCTCTGCTCGCTCCGGAACCTGCGCTTGCTTCTGGAGGTGATTCTTAGCAGGCCTGAGGCAGTTGTACTGAACCAGGAGGTTTCACATTAACGATTCCTCTCTGGCTCTGCTCCTGGCTCCTTTCCCACTCCTCACACCAGGCTGCAGAGCCATCCCTCCCTTCTCTAGGACCTCAAAGACCTTCCTAACCCACTTGGCTTTAGCCCAGCTCTGAACTGCCAGAGGGGGAGGCTCTGCTCCTGCCTGGAGGCTGCGCTTCCCATCGGGATCCTAATCCTCCCCACGGCACTGGTTAGAGCACAGCTCCTCCACAGAGCGGTGCACGGAGGTGTTGGGATCACAGCGCACCAGGCAGACTGGAGAGGGTCCTAGGAGCAAAGCAGCGGTCGCTACAAAGACCAGTATCCTGGAATAATTACCCTATGGAGAAGCCCCCAGTTTTCCCTTGCAGGCAGCAGCTCCCTTTTGTACACAGCCCATGAAACACAGCAGAGCATCGCACCCTCCCTCAGGCACAGGTTGTTTAGTACTTAAAGCAGCAACTGAGCTGTCACCGCAGTGCCCTGAGTCCCCCGGATAGTCTTGGATTTGCAGAGGGCAGCCCACCTCCCCTGAGTCTCTCCTCCAGTGCCCCTCTGGCAGAGCCCAGCTGTGCCACAGAGAGATGCATGGCAGTTTGGGGGTTTACAGTGCACCATAACAGCCTTATCCTTGCACCAGAAGCACAACACAGCCCAGAGGAGGTATTGCATCCAGGTGGTCTCCAGGAGCTGCCCTCACCACTCAGAACCCAGTTCTGACAGGAGAAGAGCAGCAAAACTCAGGCTGGTCCTGCCTCGTGCACCTCCAGGTCAAGCCACAGCACAGGGAAGCAACAGGAAGAGAATTAAGCAGCAAGGGTGAAGCATCGCGGCTGTTCAGATGTGCTGCATCTCCAGGGGTGCTGGATTCCTCTGCAGGCTCGTGACAGGGAGCAGAAGCACCACAAGGAAAGGTGAGTCTGAACAGGCAACGCTGGAAATGCAATTGCTCAGCTGTGTGGGCCATGCCCAGAGCAGAGATGGGTGTGCAAGTGCTGGGAAATGGGGTGCTGGGACCACCCTGAGCCCCAGCATTCCCCTCGGGGGCTGTTACTTCAGCTATTTTGTTCTAGAAATCACTAGTTCAGTACCCATATCATCAGCCAAAACAGCAGCCATCAAATTAACACATGTCACAGCCCCGGATCCAAATCCCCAGAGCCTCCTCCCCCAGAATTACTATTTAATCTTCACCCTGCAACAGGCAGCCCAGCGGGTCAGAGCCCAGATGTGCTGCAGCCAAATAGCTCCAACCCCTGCGCAGCCCCAAAAACATGATGCGGGCTGAGGAGGCAACACATGGATCAGGATGACAGCGAAGGAGAAGGAACTGGAAAGGCTCAGGCTGGAAAGAAATAGCCAGCAGGCATGCACAGAAACCACAGCCCGCCCAGAACGTGAGCAAGCACAGAGCCTGTCAAAACAGCGGCGTGGACGTGTCCCCTGCGTGGGAGGGCATCGTGTTCCTAGGGAAGGAGTCTGTGCAATAGTGACAAGCAAGAGGGATGATCCAGAGAGCCAAATGCAAGCGAAAAGGGAAACGAATGAGGGTCTGACAGTCAGGATCTGCTTCAGATACTTAATGAAGGAGAAAAGGACAAATGGTTGCTAAGGGAAATGGGACAGATGGCTGGCACAGAGAACTTGTTGGCTCTTGGAGGCTTAAAACTCTTTTTTTGGGGGGGTGGCAGGGGAGAGCAGGCAGATATGCAGCAGGAATAGCGAGAAGATGACCACTTCCCCCTTTCCCTCGGCTTCCGAATGTCAGGGTAGATCATCTCACAATGAAAAAGGTCACACGAGCAGCAGGAGACAAGATGCACTTGCACTTCAGCTCATCAAGAGCTCCCACACACACCCCCACCAGCTCTTCATCCCACTCCTCCTCACCAGAGACACCAGCACCATCCCTACGCTTCTGGGCTGGGATGTCCCGGCGGCAAGCCACAGCACTGCCACGCAACAGCAGTCCCCGGGACGGTGACCGGGCAAAGTCACAGCTCCGAGAGAGCGGAAAGCCATGGGGATGCTGGCTCTGGAGATCAGGCTGTCTGTAAAATACCATCGCTCCTGGACACGCTGTCTCCGAGATACATTTACACCTCTCCCTGACATTTAAAACCATCTGAGCCTTTTGGCTTTCTGCTGCTGTCAGCCCCGTGCCAGGTCTTTTCTGGCTCTGAAAGTCTCCAGCTTGGTTTCCCTGCAAAGACAGCCCTCCCGACAGGTCTCAAACCACAGTGGCAGGGCAAGGGGAAGCGGGGGTTTCTGCTACCGTGTCATTTGCTGGGGGTGGGAGGGGGTGCCAAGAGCCTGTCAAATCCTGATGGCCATAAACAAGTCCCTGAAGGAAAGAGCTGAAAAGGGACAAAAATCTCAACCCTTGGCAGCAAAGGCGGCAGAGCTCAAACTGAGACACACACCGCTGTGTCATGCCAAGCAGAGCAGCTCTGTGCTGGGATTTGAGGGGTGTGAGGTCTAACAGCTGGAGCTGTGGGTTTGGGGAACCTCTGCTCCCCACAGGCTGCCCCCCATCGCCACCTCCCCAGCAGCTCTCGCACCCACCGCAGCCTCTGGGTGTAAAACGAAGGGACTTGTGAAGCAAGGGAGGGCTCTGGGGGCAGCAATCGTGACTCTGCCATCCCAACTACTGTCACAGGCACCTCCTGCACTCGGAATCACCCTGGAAGGTCCACAAGGAGCTGCAGATCTCAACAGTTCAGTGAGTGCCCGCATGGGACCCTCACCAGGCGCTTGTTCCCAGCGAGCCCACACCCATGCACGTATTGCTTGCGGGGAGTCCCGAGGAGATCGGCCGCTTCACAGGATCGCTCTGCTCCTGCTGCCAAGCAGAGGGGGAAGAATTTGCTCTATCTGCCTCAGCACCGCACAGCTCCAGCCACAGAGCACCTCCGCATCCCCACCGCACAGACCCGCGGCTGTCCCAGGAGCTACCGCACGATGGAAAACACCCTCGGATAGTTCAAGGATGCTGATGCTCAGCAGAGAGAGAGGATGCACCACCGGCGGGACACAGGACGTGCCACCATCTCTCCTTGGCTTTGCTGTGGGTTTTGGGCCACCATGGGTTATCAGGGCCAGTAGCAGGGAGGACAGAAGCTGCGGATAGGTGTGAGTGCCAGCTCGGAGCCACTCGCCCAGACCGTTCAGCTGGCTGTGTAGGCAGCTACATCTTGGAGCTACGTTCTAAGAAGCTGCACATAGCAGCAGCGACCATATTGCGTGCCAAACTGCCACGGCTGCTGTTGAGATAAACCCACACAAACAAACAGATGCTTAGACAAGCCAAGAAGATATAATATATCAGCACCGCTTGCATGCCACGGGCTGTCCCCAGGCTGGCTGCTCTCCAGCTTGTCCTCTCGTGGTGGTCCTGTCGGGGGGGAGAAGTCATCAGTACATCTTGTCCCAATAGATCAGGGCAATGAGGGGTTTGCCAGGAGCACACACAGCCCCGTCCCTCCTTGCCAGCTCCTTTTCTGCCTGTGTGACAGCAGCTCAAATTCAAGTTCAGGCATGCAACAGCAAGCAGGAGTCATAGAATCATGGAAAGGTTTGGGAGGGAAGGGACCTTAAAGCGCACCCAGTGCCACCCCCTGCCGTGGGCAGGGACACCTTCCATAGCCCAGGGTGCTCCCAGCCTCATCCAGCCTGGCCTTGGACACTCCCAGGGATGGGGCACTCACAGCTTCTCTGGGAACCTGTCCCAGTGCTCCCCACCCTCTCCAGGAAGAATTCCTTCCTGATGGCCCATCTCAATCTCCCTCTTTCCGTTTAAACCTGTTACCCCCTGTCCTGTCACTCCCTGCCCGTGGGAAAAGAACGCCCGGGTGTTGAAGCTGGGAGAGGAGCCCCTGCAGCCAGGCCAGGGGATTACAGCTCTCCTCCAGCCCTGGAGCCAGGAGAACAAGCCCCACGCACACAACCGTGTCTCATCACCACCGAATCAGTGTGACTTGGGTGAGACGCTGACTGCGGTGAGCCCATACTGATTTACACCACGGGCCAGCCGGACACAACGTTTGCAGTGACCGAAGCAGCCTGCTAGCTTGTGGGACACACTGTCACCAAAGACCACAGCTGTGCTTGGCCTCCACACTGGCAGTCAAAGCCACCCTCACCCCAGGACACTTACACAGCTCCTCTGGCTGTCAAAAAAATGCCTTAATAGCAAGTCAGCCTTTCAGGAGACCCTGGCAGAGCCCGTGTGTAGGTGGCTGGGCTTTCCAGCACATCTGGAGCTCATTTGAGCACAGAAAAGATGAGGTATGTTTTCTGAATCCTCTTTCCTCACCCTACAGCTAGCATAATACCAAAATCATGAACAAAAGCAAACACAGAGGCTGATTAAAAGGATGCTGTCCCAAAGCCTTTTGCTTTCCTCTGCCCTTGCACCCCAGAGCCCTCCCTGTGTCAAGGACTTCAGTGTCCTCTATCCCTTCGGCCTCTGGCTCAGCCCTACCAGCTGCCTGGGTGCTAATGGGGGCACATCTTCCCCTTCCCCTCCTGCACAGGGCACGGCAGTGAAGCCCTCTTTGAGGGCAGAGGGACAGGCAGTCGTGCTCTGTCCACCTCTGGCAGGCACGGGGCCAGGGACATGCGGGCATCCCAGCTGCCTGGATATTGGCACAGCAGCTCCAACTGTGACAGGGCTGTCCTGCAAATGAGCTTGGCAAGACATTAAGAGCCTGATTTTCACAATTAGGCTGATGTAAATTACTCATCTTAAAAGCACTGGCCTCAGCTGCTCGCGGTGACACCAATTACACACCCAGCACCGCGCTGTTGCTGACCAGTCACCCCGGTACGCCGGTACTAGAGCCATTCACAAGGCACAGAGCACACAGCACAGGCACCGCTGGCCTCCAGCAGCACAGCCCCGTGCTAGCACCTCCAGGGTCCTTTCAGCAGCACCTTAATGCCACCAGCTTGGGGCCTGGCATAGGCACGAGGTGACACCGCAAAAAGCCAGGAGGGTCCTGCTCTCACTCCTGCAGGGACATCCCTACCGTGATGCTGGGGTGTGAGTGTGAGCCCCCCCGAGGTCTGCATCCCAGAGCAGTTGTGCAACTGCAGGGGACTGGACTGGGGCAGGCAGCTACTGGAGAGTAATACCCTGCCCATGGGAGACCATCGCTGGCCCTGCCAGCCAGCTGCTTCTCCTAGCCAGAGGCTAGCTGGGGCACCAGCCCTGCGTCCTCACAGCCACAAGCACCAAGAGTGCTCCCAGAACAGGCTGCCCAGAGAAGCTGTGGATGCCTCATCCCTGGGAGTGTCCAAGGCCAGGCTGGGTGAGGCTTGGAGCAACCTGGTTTAGGGGAAGTGTCCCTGCCCATGGCAAAAGGTGGGATTTAAGTCCTCTTCCAACCCAACCCATTCCATGATTCCATGATTGTATAAACTTGGGCATTATGGTGACGTTACAGCAGGGCTCAATTCAGCCCAGGGCCACCATTTGGGGTCCAGCCACAAAAAAAACCCCAGCATCAAAAGAGCAAGAGAAAGTTTCATGGCCACACAGCAGAGTTTAACACCCAGGTGATAAGCAGCTCAACCAGAAAGGGCTGGTGCCCCCAGGCAGAGCTAAAGGAAAAAAAGTTATCTGGGAAGGGAAATGGAGGAAAATCCTGGCCCATCCACAGGGCCATATGCTCCAGACAGGAGGTAACTCACCTTCCTCCCATGCAGCAGCAGATACGGAGCCCTGGGTTGCACCTATCCCTGTGGACACAGCAAAGAGCCAAAAGATGGGATGCCCTCTTCTTAAAGAGGCCCTCCCTGCCCTGCCTGCTCTTTTATCAGGGCAGCCCAATCCCAGCACTCATCTGCTCCAGGTGGGAGGCTCCACAGCACCAGAGCTTACTGGGGAAGGCAACTGGGGCTCAGCCCTGCTTCCAGTGCAATGCTGGGAGCAGAAAAACCTTTCTACCAAGGGCAGGGAAGCCCTAAACCAAGGGTGATTTGAGGATGCTGGAGCCCTCCCTGCTGTCCCATCTGTCCGTCCACCCCAACGATGCTTTGCCTTCCCCCCACCTACACCCTCCCACCCCAAAATTAGCTTCTCCACCTTTCATCTTGCTCGGATCCCATTGGGATAATGGGCCTTTCTGTCTTTTCCCTCCTACTCAGGACTTTCCAAATCCCCTCCTCGTCAGGGCAGAGGCCGATTTGCACGCCCCAGCCCCGCGTAGGTGCAATGCAGAGCCCGAGGCAGCTAATGAGGGAGCTCAATTAGCTGCTCACATCCGTGACCTAGATATGCTGGCATGCTCTGCTCCCCTCAGCTCCTCTGCAATCGAGGGGGCACGAGTGAGATTTCTTGGTGGGGGGGAGAGCCTGCCCCTCTCCATCCTGGGGCTGTAACTGCAGGGTCCTCCCTCCCTCTAATCTGCTTCCCAGGGAGCTGCTTCTGCTCCCTGCCTGGTAGCCCTCCCCAAACCTGTGGCAGGGGGGCGGCAGCATGGGGCTGGCTACCCACATTCCCTCCGGGAAATGATCCCAGTGGAAAGAGGGACCGGGGCTGCTGGCAGCCACCCCATCCCACCACCCAGCCCTGCTCTGGGAGTGGGGACAAGGCCATCAGGAACCAGCCGGGCCTCCCTGCGAGGAGCATGGCCTTGGGGTAGCAAGGAAGGGGTGGCTGGGATGGAATATTCCAGCACGGCAGGTCTCACCTCCTCGTCTTTGGCTGCTGCTTTTTAAAGCCCGTTTCCCTCGGGACGACGCAGCTAATTTAGCTGGAGGTCAGTCTCCCTGGGTCAGGGATGAGGAAGGATGCAAATGGGACAGCTTGCTATAAAAAGCAGCTCGCAGATGCCTCTCTTTTTTTTTTTTTGCAGCCAGGTATTGATTTTTCCTTGTGTATCTATAACTGGAGGGTACAGCGTGGGGGGGCGGCTCTGCCCGTACAGGAACCAGCCACCCTGCTTCCCGTAGGAGCTGGGGAGAAGAGCTGGGTGTGATCCCATCAGCACATCCCGTCTGTATCAGCTGGAAATGGGTGATGAGCGGAGGTGTAACCCCACCATGAGGTCCCAGCATCCAAAACGACCCCCCCAACCCCTCTCTACTCCTCTCCCCTTGCTGCCAGCCCTGCTTGTGACACTGCCAGGCCCTGCTCGGGCCATGGGACACCAGCAGAGAGGGAATCCTGCAGCTGGTGCTGGGAATGTGCACTTTAGGAGCATCTCCCGCAGAAGAGCAACAACCTGCTGGGATGAGGACACAACCCACTTGGCACGACCCCTCCAGGCATCCCCACGATGCAGGGAAAGGGGTAAATGCCACCCTGAGGATCGCCCCCAGTGTCACACCGGGCTCTTTCGGGGTGGCTGGTGGCTCTGTGCAGTGGCCCACGCTGGCAGGGTCCCCGTGGGAAGTGGGCCGTGGTCCCGTCCCGGGTGGGTGCAGCCCCAGTTTGCCTCGGAGTCCCGGTCCCCCGCGTTTCCCGGGGGAGCGTGGGGGATGCTCCGTGCACGGCCCCGCACCTCGGCCCGTGCCCCGGGGCGCTCCCGGCGGTGCCGGTGCTCGGTAGTTCTCCCCGGGAGCCACGAGGAGGAGCTTTCAGACCGCACCGCCGCCCGGTGCTCGAGGCGCATCCCAGTGCTCCCAGTGCATCCCAGTGTCTCCTAGTGCCCCTCTCTGTTCCCATGGCTCCCGGTGCTCCTGGCGCAACCCAGTGCTCCCTCTGTTCCCTGTGTTCCCAAAGAGCCCAGTGCTCCTGATGTTCCCAGGTCTCCCAGTGATCTTGTAGCATCCCAGGGCTCCCCGTGCTCTCAATGTATCCCAGTGCTCCCACTGTTCCCAGGGCTCCCTCTGTTCCCAGTCCTCCCAGGGCTCCGGGTGCACCTGCAGCATCCCTGTGTTCCCAGGGATCCCAATGGTCCCAGTGCATCCCGATATTCCTGTTACTCCCAGTGCATCCCAGAGTCCCTCCTGATGTTCCTCATGCTCCCAGGGCTCCCAGTGCTCCTGATTCGCCATGGCCCATCACACCCATCCTCAGGGCTACACTCCAGGGATGCTAGAAGGTGTCCAGGATGCACCACCGTGGGGCTGGCCAGCCCCACTGTCCCCCCCCCGCGGTGCCCACATCCCCTCCCTTGCCATCCTGCGGGATGCGATTCACAGCATCCTTGTCCTTCAGGTGAGAGGACGGGACACCCCATCACAAGGTTGAATGGTCACGGCCCCCTACGGCCCCTCCCACTGCCCCCTAGCTGGAGGCCTCCTCCCCACGGCACCCCACGCACCGGGGCTCACATACCCACCCCCCAGGGTCAGCCCCTGCGCTGGCAGCTGGGGGTGTCTGATTCCTCCCCGACACCGCCGATGAAACCCTTCCAAACCCGGCACGTGACGCCGGGGGGTGGGAGGATCTGCGTCAGCAGGTGACACCCAGCCACGGAGGGGGACTCCTTGGTGCTTGAGTCACACAGGGAGAAGATCCCCAGCGTGGGACAGGGCCCGTGGCAGCCCCTGGGGGGTGGGAAACCCACCATGCCAGCCCGGTACATGCAGAGAGGATGAGGATGGGAGGGAGGAAGGAAGAGAGTAGCTGTTTGCAGTGCTGGGCCAGGATCGTGCGCTGCTGGCTGGCCTGAGCCACCCACCCCTGCCTCCACAGCAGGGTAGGAACCCCCCAGCAGCCCCCCAGGCTGGTGAACACCCCTGGCACCCAGGAGGGCTGATCTCGGACCCATTGCTTCCCTCTGCTCCAGGTAGCAGGAATAACCAGCCCTGGGGGGTGTTTCTGCTGTCCAGGAGGGAGTTTTGGAACCCCAAAACACCATTAATGGATGGAGACACCCCACTTGGATGGTCCTCAGAGAGGGACTTCAGCCATCCCATCCCATCCTATCCCATCCCATCCCATCCCATCCCATCCCATCCCATCCCATCCCATCCCATCCCATCCCTTACTCAATCCCATGCCGCTGCATGCCAGGAGGGATCTCTTCTGACATCTAGCCCCATGGCCAGTACTGCCAACGGAGGGAGACCCCCCCTCTCTCTCTGTTGAGCACGAGCTCCCACTAATGAGAACAAGACACATCAGAGCCCAGTTAAGTGCTGGCGCTGCCCCAGCTCATGCACATCCAATTCCAAAGTGCCTTCCGTGCTTGGAATGGACATCCCAGAACTCGGGAAATGGCAGACCCGTAATCCATCCCACACTCTTCGCTGGCTCCTGCCCCTGCTTGGTGGTACAGCCCCTCATCACTGTATCCCTTCTGCCCGGCCACGCTCTGCTGCTGCCCCCCATGGGGACGGTCCTGGAGCCTGGGGGATGCCAGGAACCCCCTGTTCCTTCCCAGCTCTCAGAAGGGACCCGGGAAGAGCGACAGGCACTGCTCTAGCTCTGCAAATCCACATTTAGGCAATTAAACGGCCCGTTCTCAAAATATGCCGGAGGCTCGCACATCCAGGCGAAGGCAGCAGGTGCTTGGCAGCGCTGGCAGGTGGATGCTGCCTTTGGAAGCTTCTTTGGGAATTCAGGCAGCTTGCTGCACCATGGAACGGGTCCCGCACTATCCACACAGGGATAACGGGCTCGGTCAGCCGTGCAGAGGCAGGAGGTGCCATGAGCGGCTTCATCTTCCCCAGGGCTCCCCGTCGCTCCGGGAATTGCTTTCCTGCTCTGGAGCATCGGGGCCACTCGCTGGCAGCCCATCTGGTGCTCTCTGTGCCGGCTGAACCGAGGAGCGAGGGAGCACACGGTGCGTGCCGAAGAGACCCGGTGCCGGACATCTGCTGCCAGCCTTGGGGACCGTGGGGGGCAGGTGGGGACCGGCAGCAGGCAGTGGTGCGTGATACTGGGAGCCGCAGGCTGCCGAAAGCGTGGAGGGTGTTAACAGCCCCAACATCTGCTGGCAAGCAGGGCGCTGGCGTGGGAGCTGCTGCGAGCTCTCCCAGCCCCGACAGGTCGTGTTCCCGGGGCGGCTGGTGTGTGCTGGTGAGGGTTGAGCGCTGGGGAGAGGGTGTGGAGCAGAGCCAGCCTGTCCCAGGGAGCCTTTTCCAGCATTCCTCTCCCCGGCTGCAGCACACAAATCCTAGTGATGGTGTCGGGGAGAAATCAGATGGAACAGGGGATCAGATGGGATATGGTCTTGCTCCCTGGTGCTGTCCCCCATGCAGAGAGGACAGGGTGAAGCCTCTGTCCCGCTGTGAGGTTGGGGGAACAGCCAAGGGTGGAGAGCATGGTTCCAGGGGCTGGCAGGGAGCAGGAGACTTTGGAGAGCTGTGGGACACAGCAGCACAACCACATCCAGGGTCTGACACAGGCAGGACAGGGTCTGTCTGTCCCAGCCCAGGACTGATGGATGGCTGCTTGGGGTCGCAGCTGGGATGAATGAGGCTGACCAGGGATACGAGGGTCCCTGGAATGCGAGCAGCCCCCATCCCACCGGCTCCTTGCAGCGCCCGCCTGGACGCCATCCCCGCTGCCCAGCCAGCGGCACAGCCAGGGACAAGAGGTTATTATCTCACCCTGAGTATCCGCTTCCCCACGATGGGTCTGAGCGTGGTCATTACCATTTAATAACTGCTAATCCCCTCATTACCAGTTATCTCCGCTCACTGGCTGCTCAGCCAGATGCAAAGCCATGTCCCCCCTCCTCCTCGCTGTCCCAGGGGCCACAGGCGCTAAGCAGCCCCAAGCCCAGCACAGCGATGGCCGCCTCTACCGGCACCTGCACCCATCCTACAGCAGGATGAGGCCATCAGCTCCTCTCCCGGAGCACAGCCATCCCCTCCATCCCCTCCAAGCCCCAGTTTCCCTTGGGCTCCCCCCAGCCCCAGCTTCTCTCACTCCCCACAGCTGGTTTGGCTACGACTGGGCAAACCTCAGTGCTGCCAAATCCCCCTGGGCTTGCCAAATCCCCCCGGAGCTGCCAAATCCCCGCGGCGCCCAGGCATCCTCCCGGGGCGGAGGGCTCCTGCCGACGGTCGCTGCTGGCTGACGTGTGCGGTGGCATCTTCAGCTGCTTTGGGAAGGGGCCAGTTTCTTAATGCGAGTGCCTTGACCCCGGCTGGAAGGTGCTTTGCCCCACGCTCCCTTATCTCCTTCCTCGCCGTTTACATTTTGGGAGGCTATTAGAGGGGTTTGGCACAACCTGTTCCTAATGAACCCGTGCTGCTCGCTGGCTATTAGAAACCTTTCTCCTAAGCACTTGCATTAGTGACTGTGCTCCTCGCAGACGGCTATCTTGCGCCGGGGTAGGATGTCAGGCTCACTTCCCACCTTTGCTCTTCCCATAGCTGGGACAAGGGCCTCTTCCCTTCACCCTCTCTGTTCCCTGCTTCTCCCTGCCCCTGGGGTCCTGGTTTTCTGGATCCATCAAGGGCAGTCGCTGGAGGATTTTCCTGCCAGACCCGCTCCTCGCACGGACACCGGTTGGTCCTGGACTTTGCTCCGACACCTGCAGCGAAACAGAGATGTTTGGTTTACGAGCGGATGTGGCAGCACTCGGCCACGGACCGTCACCCACGCCGTCGCCTTTCCGTGCTCCTCCGGCTGGGGCTTGGCAGGAATTTCCCACACGCTCTCCCAACCACATCCCTGCTTCACGGCTTTCCCCGAGTTCTTTTTACACCAGAGCTGGCACCTGAGCTGATGGGATGCTCCGGGATGTTCTCTGGGGCATCGGGTTATGGGTAGGCACACGGGGAGGTTTGGTGCCGGAGCAGTGCCCGCCGGGTGGGTATGGATTGCAGAGGCAGACTTGGGCATGCTGAGGGCTATGTGTCGGGATCAGACGTGGCTACAAACTGAAAGGGAAAGTGCCACGCTTCCCTGCCTCTTGGGAAAGCGAGCTTGGGCACAAATTATCCTTCTGAGGTCACAGGGAAAGGCAGTGGCAGCGCTGAGCCACCATCCGGGTGCAGCCAGGCTCTCTCTCCCCTCCCTCTCAGACTTGTTTGGACCCAGTTGGGTCCTGGCCAATCTCTGCTTTGGGGACAGGCTTGTCCCTCTCCTGGGTGGCTGGCCCCTAGGAGGATGGGGCACCGGAGCTGAGCTGGACCCAGTCTGGGGACACCCGGCAGTCCCTCATCCCACACAGCGATTGCAAAGCCAAGCCCCTCCCTCCCCCGGGACTCTGGTCTTTCCAGACAGGGTCTTCTCCAGAGCTCTCTCTTCTCTGGGCTACACCCCACTGCTGCCTTGAGAGGAGGTTTCTTTGATGCCGGGGCCAAGCAAAGGTTTGTTGGAACATCTCAGGAGTCTTCAGAGGGAGGGATCACCCCAAAGTGCGTCCAGGAGAGGCAGCAAGTCCGCGGTGGCTGCGCAGGGATGCCCAGTCGTGGGAGAGAGACAGGGAGCGGCTGCTGGTCGGGGTGATGAGTGTCACAGCGATTCCTCTCCCCCAGCCCTTTTGTCTCTCTCTTTGATTTTCAGGCAGATTTTATATCTCAATCAGGTTTTTCTGGCAGAGCGGCTGGTCCCTCGCTCCTGCCCTCGCAGCCGTGCCACAGCTGAGAGCAGCCTCTGGAAGAGAAACGTCGCGTCACCCCCCGGCTATCCCCACGGGCTCCGATCCATCAGTGCCTGCAGTCGCAGGAATGATTTATTCCTAATTGTACAGTCACTCGGCAGAACCTGCCTGCCTTTCTACCCACCAAAAAAACCCCAGCGATGTACTTTAGGAACTCCTGATGGGACTAATAGCATGGCTAATAGAGGTCACTCTTCATTACGGTGCCGTGTACCGCAAATTACACGAACATGAGGACGCAGAGAGCTATTGCTTCGGTTGCAGCGCAAGCTCTCAGGCCCACGTTGGCATCGCAGGAGCACTTTGGGGCAGGCAGGAAGGGCAGTGGTTGTAGAGAAGCGTGGCTCTGCCCTGGCCCAAGGGTAGCATCTTCTTCCAGCCCTGCCTTTCCCAGCCATCGACTGCCAATGCCTTCCAGCGCTCATGAAAAAAAGATGACCCAAGGCCAGCCTTGAAAGGCTCTGAAAGCAGCAGGAGGGAGAACAGGGGTTCAACAGGCTTTGGGTGGGAGCCAAAGGGAAGAGCAGGGCCCGATGCTGTGTCCTGAGCACAGCATGGCTTGTCCCTGGGAGCATCTGGCATGGGCAGCCAGGCAGAGCCGGGCCACCACAGACACCCCAGGGCTCCCAGTGCTCCGCTGTCACCGTTCCCAGCACCCCCAGGGACAGCATCTTGGGTGATAGGAGCGCACATCCCTCCCACACCCCTCACAGGGGAGCCTGGACGGTGCCAACCCTCCCAGTCAGGACCCAAAGGTGCAGCAGCCATCCCTGGGGACTGTGGGAGCCACCGGCACCAGGATACAACCGCGGTGCCCAGCCGGCCAGCCAGGACCCGCTGAGTCAGGGCAATGGGACTGGAGCGAGAGCTTCTTCATTGATCGAAACCTGACTCCAAACTCAGGGCCAAGAAGACGAAAACCCTCCTCGGGCGATGGCTGAGCCGCCACATTGCTCCTCCCATCTCCGGGTCCCAGCATCGGTGAGGCTTTAGCAGCTCCCACTCCTGGGTACGGAGCTGATGGGAGACCACACATCACCTACATTGCAGGCTGGGAGCTGGAGAAATTGTCTATCCCTTCATTTCACGGCATTTCAGCCTGACATAAGCAGGGAAAAGGTCCGGTGGTGGAGAAGGACCCCAGCACAGCCCAACTTGTGCACCCAGAAGAGACAAGCGTCGACTCAAGGTGGCTGCCCCAAGCCACCCACCTCGTCTGCGGGATTTTGGGTGTCAGAACCCACACCAAAACCTGCTGCAGAGGTTCCTGGGGCACCACTGCATCTATAGGGTCTCCCTGTATCCCGTGGCTGCTGCAGGCTAGGAGCCAGCAGGCAGGAGCCCAGCCCCGTGGTGCGGCCTCAGTGCCCGTCTCACCTGCTGAGCAGCTGCTGCCGGCGATGCCACGGGCAAAGTCCAAACCACAACCTTCAGCCTCCAGCTGCTGCCTTTCCCAGCTTTCCAGACACTCGGTGATGCCTCCTCCCTGCACCAACCAGGCTGCCCATCCCCTTGGCATCAAGCACCATCCCGGACCCCCGCACCACCACGCCCGTGCTGGGGAGCCAACACCAGGAAAGGCAGCTGTGCACAGGAGAGTTTTTTAGCCAAAATTGGCCCCAAAGAGGGAAGCTGAGGCATATAAACACCTCAAATGGGACTGCGTGGCAGCGAGGAGCAGGCAGGGGGTGGCAGGAGGAGAGGGGACATGCGACATCGCCCAGGCACCCATCAAACTCCCTGCCCAGGAAGGGGGCTGGCAGCACCCGGCTCCGAGCGATGCTCAGGATGAGGCCAGGGAGGTTGGTGGGGTTTTGGGAGCCCCCACGCACAACTGCTTCTCTCTTGCTCATCCTCCCGTTCACCTGCTCTAGGGTCAAAGGGGTGTTGGGGCATGAATATGGGGTACAGTCCAGGGTGGGGGTCCCACAGGGGGCTGGAGAGCGGCTCAGGGTCAGCGAGGCTGTAGGGAATGGCATTGTGGCCTCCTGGCCGGCGTCTCTCCAGCCGTGCCGCCGTCTCCAGCATCGCACATTAATTATAACTCATGTTTCTGGTGGCATTTCTGTAGTTCTTTTAATAACGTTGGTGCCCGGGAGAGGAGCAGTAACGGATTCTTGAGCCCCGACAGCTTCAGCCTATAGCTCAAGAACCCTTAAAATCCCCACCACGCCTTGGAAAGCCACCACACCTTGGCCACCCAAGTGTCCCCAGTGCCTGCACCCAGGGGCGTGCTGTCTCTTTGCGCTGGCGTGGCGCTGGCGTGGCGCTGGCGTGGCACGGCGTGGACGTTTCCCATCCAGCAGCGTGAGCCACCTAAAGCAAACACTCAGGCTGTGCCCACGGCCACGAGGGAAATCTCATGCGGGGTTCTGCCCCGCGTGGTGTTTGCACAGAAAGGCAAACACGGCACCGGGGCACCCTCCGCTCCAACCGGAGCCCCGGGGAACGGCGGAGAAGGAAGAAGGCGCCACGGGAGAGCGCCGTTGCTGCTGCCGGTTCATTAACATTTTTATTAGCTGTAACAAGCGCCGGGTCACAGCCTGCGCTTGTTCAAGTTGTGAAATAGTTTGCTTTCTAACCCCCTGTAATTATTCCCGTTAGGCTCTGAGTATTTCATCATTTTAGATGAAATTTCCCCAGGCTTGGCCTCAGCCCAAAGATTAATTTGTATAAAAGGCTTGAGCGAAGGATGGAGGAGGGGGGAGGATAAAATAAAAAAGCAAAGGTTCTCCCCGTTCGGTGGGAAGGGAGAATAAGAAATACCCATTTTCTCCCCGTCCACAAAATAAAAGAGAAAGGGAGAAGAAAGGAGCATAATGACTCTTTTCTGAGCAGTGTGAAAGCCGAAGAGGCTGGGAACTGAAAACTGCAATTTGGCAGCGGGACCCGCCTTTGCCAGGGAGCCCTGTGCCGGCACCTCCCAGAGAAAGTTGGGTTTTGTTGGTGGAGCTCCTGCCGTGCCAGAGCCATGGGGAAGGATCGGGGCAGGACGCTCGGGGCTGGCGGAGGACCTGTGGTTTGCCCCAGCTGCCAGCGGCGTTGGAAGCCGGAGCTGCTCTCCATAGGCTGCTCTGCCCCCGGAGATGAGTCCCAGGGAGCGGGATGGAGTGTGCCAGCCCAGGGGACAGCCGTGGGGCCCATGGTGCTGTCCTGGTACAGCCCAGAACCGTGCCGGAGCAGCGGGAGTATCTGCCTGTGCTGTGGCCAGGGCAGGGGGGCCACGCTGGGCTTGGGGTGCCCAGGGGTTTGGGGTGGCAAGGGGCTCAGGTTGCCCAGGGGTTTCAGTACCCAGGGGTTTGAGGTGTCAGGGGATCCAGTTGACCAGGAGTTTGGAGTGCCCAGGGGTTTGGGATGCCCAGAGGTTTGGGGTACCAAGAGGTTTGGGGTGGCAAGGGGCTC
This sequence comes from Rhynochetos jubatus, assembly GCA_027574665.1. Lineage (NCBI taxonomy): Eukaryota > Metazoa > Chordata > Aves > Eurypygiformes > Rhynochetidae > Rhynochetos > Rhynochetos jubatus. The sequence continues at coordinate 1,487,921 of CM050663.1, forward strand.
AGGTTGCCCCGGGGTTTCGGTACCCAGGGGTTTGGGATGGCAGAGGCTCCATTTACACAAGGGTTTGGGGTACCCAGGAGCTCAGTTGACCAGGGCTTTGGGGTACCCAATGGTTTGGATTGCCCAGGGGGTTGGGAGGGCAGGGTTTTGGGGTGGCAGGGCTTTCCAGGGTCATGTGCTGGGAGAACAGTTGGAGAGGTCAGGGCTGGGGGCAGCTCGTATCTCCCCCATGGGGCCACGAGGAGCAATGGGAGTGACTGCAGGGCAAGTGTGAATTGGGGTTCATCTCCCCACACAGCCACCACCCTGACCTCGGGTGAGCTGTGTTTTCAGCCAACTTTCTCCTTCCACGGTGGAAGGACAGGAAGGGAAAAGCATCCCCAGGTGCTGCTCAGCGCCCAGCCGGGTGCTGGCCCCACGGCAGGAGCCCGACTGGTGTCGGGGGGTCACGCGTGACACTCACCGAGGTGTCGGGCCTGGCTCCGTCGTGAGTCAGCAGCGTTTTTACACCCACTTGGCCCCGGTGGAAGTGACGGCGGGCGGCGGCGGAGCACGGCTGTGTGGGTGCGGGAGGTTACGGTGCTGCCGGGATGTCTGTGCGTGCGGGGATGGGGATTTTAGAGCTTGCTGAAGAGTGTGTGGGAAGCGAGCGGAGAAAAGCAGAGTGAAAGCAAGGGGTTTGTGCCAAGGGTTTAATGAGAAGGTTCCCACAAAGGAGGAAAAAAAGGGGAAAAAAATCAAAATAAAGCTACACATCCCCGTGAGGAGGCTCTGCCAGCCCCCGAGCAGAGAGGGGCAGAGGGCTGCTCCCTCCTCCCCAGCTCGCCCGTGGTCCCGGAGGGCTGGCAGCAGGCTGGCACCCGGCCCCCTCACTGGAAGAGCTTCTCCTGGGTGTACGTGCAGAAGTTTGCCTGGCACGCGGCTCCCCAGCAGCCGCACCAGCTGCCGCCCGCGCCCGGGCCCCGCTTTTCCTGGCACCGACCCCAAGACGGGCTGTCGCTGGCCCAGCTCCGAGGGGCTGCGAGAAGCCCCCGGTCCCCAGGCGGGCAGCACGCCAGGACGGGCAACAAGGAGCCCGCGGCGTGAGTCAGGCGCACGAGACCAAGTGCCTTATCACCCACGCAGCCTCGCCGGAGCGGGCAGCACCCAGTGCCAGCACCCCACTGCTGGGGAAGCCCCCGGTGCTGGGGTTGTGCTTGCCCCCAGCTCAGCCCCATCCGTAATTCCAGCCCCTGCCCAGTTCAGGGTTCCCTCCACAGGCTTTTTCGCATTCAGCGTCATTATAAAGAGATATTTCCTGCTTCCTTCGCTGCTCGAATCCCAGTCTGGGGGCCGGGAAAGCCGAGGTTTAGTCCCAGGAGGTTCTGAACCACCGTGGCGGAGGTTTGCCAGCTCTTCCCAGCCCAGTACGACTCCAGAGAGCTTCCACCTGATCCCTTCCATCCTGCCAGGCCAGGTTGGGCTCTGCCCCTCGAGGTTTCCACAAGCTCCGGACCTTCCAGGCGAGTGCCCCAGCCCCATGGCCCCATGCTGGGGTGGGTCTCTGCCCCCCCTCCTCACCCCAGCATAAAGGGGAAGCGGGTACAGCCCCCAACCCTGGGAGCAAAGCCCCCAGCCGCTGTCATTCTCCCCTGCCCCATTGCCTCTGCCCAGGGGCACCTCCTGCATCAGATGGCAGGGTCTGACCCCGGCCCTGCTCCCTCCCACCCCGGGGACCCCGAGCCGGCACCCCAGGGGCACGGCTGGGGGTAGAGGTGCCTGGCAGACCCAGCTGTTTGTGCCCCCCCAGGGGTGGAGGAGCCGCCCGGCAGAGCCGCTCTCCCGTTTGTTTGCTTTTCGCCTGCATCTCTGTAGCAAACGTCCAAGGGGCAATAAACGCCGGGGCAGAAATTGCCTTTGCGTGCTGCGGGGGGGCGGGGGGAGAGAAACGGGAGCGAGCGCATGTCTCGCACCCGCTCCGGTTATCCGCACCGCGTTTTCCGCCGCCCGCAGCGCCCCCTGTGCCCGCAGTGCCCCGGCAGCGGCCGCCGCGCCCCGGCACTGGGAAAACCCGGACTGGAACATCCCGGAGCAGGGCAACAGGGAACCCGCGTTGGGGTGTGTGGCAGCGCGGGGGGGTGGGTGACCCGTGGGTGCTGCCCCCCCGTGTGCGCGGGGGGTGTGCTGAGGGACGGCCCCCGTGTGTGTGCGTGGACGCGCGTGCGGTCCTCCGTGCCACCCCACGTGCGTGTGTAAGCCCGTGCGCTCCCGCGTGTGCGCGCCCCGCCGTTCTCGCCACGCGTCTGCGCGGGTGCGATGCGTGGGTGGGTGCATGTGGTCCCCCGCGTGTGACACCCATCTGCGGGAGCGGCTGCGTGTGCGGCACGGCGTGTGCGCGTGTGCGGGACTGCGGGTGTGTCCCCGCGTGTGACACCCCGCGCGTGTCCCCCTCCGGGACCGGACGGGGGGGCGGGGGTGTCTCCTTCCGTGGCAGCACCGCTGGCCGCGCGTCTCCCCACGCGTGGCCGTGCCGGGGCTGAACCCCGCCGTGAGCGCATCACCGACATCCCCCTCCCCTCGCCCCTAAGCCCCCCCCCCCCGGCGGCTGCAGTTTCCTCTCCCGCCAGCAGCGAGCAGCAAGTGGATGCGCGGTCGGGGCGCACACGCTCACGCACACTCACACACGCACACGCACACGCGCGCACCCCGCAGGCAGGCAGGCAGGCAGGCAGGCAAGCGGGCGGGCAGCACGGGCTCCGCGGGGCTCCCGGCCCCCCCCCGCCGCCGTATGCGGGCCCCCGCCGCCCCGCCGCTACCCGCGGCCCCCGCGCCCGCCCCGCCGCCGCCGCCCGCCGCCGCCGTCTGATGAGCCGCGGCCCCGCCGAACCGGGCAGCCGCCGCCCCGCCGCCCGCCACCATGTACCTGCACCCGGAGGCTGCCAGCGCAGGTGAGCCCCGCCGTGCGCAGCGCCGAGCACCGGGGAGCCGGGGGTGGGGGACACACACACCACCCCCACCCCCCCACCGGGGCTCGCCGCCGCCCGTTACCCCCTGCCCGGGCTCCCCCCTTCGCCTCCCCGGTTGCGGCGGAGTGGCCGGTCGGGAGTTCCCGGTAGTTTTGGGGAGAAAAGTCACCGTCGCCGCTTTGAAATGAGTCACCGCCCTGCGGAGCTGCTGGAGCACGGGGACAGCCCCCCCACCCCCCACCCCAACCCCCCCCCAACCCCTCCGGGGACACCCCAACCCGCGGGGCCGGCACCCCCTTCCCGGGGGAGCGCCCGGACTTGGGCGAGTCGCATCCTCCAGATGAGCCCCCTGGGGTGAGACCCCCGGGTTGAGACCCCCCAGCCCCCAGGATGAGCCCCCAGCCCGCAGGGTGAGCCCCCGGCCCTCAGGGTGAGCCCCCCAACCTCCAGGTTGAGTCCCCAGCCCGCAGGGTGAGCCCCCGGCCCCCGGGTTGAGCCCCCCAGCCCCCAGGATGAGCCCCCAGCCCCCAGGATGAGCCCTCGGCCCCCAGGGTGAGCCCCTGGCCCCGGGGGTGAGCCCCCCAGCCCCCAGGGTGAGCCCCCGGGGTGCCGGCACCCGGACAAGCATCCAGTGCGCAGCTCCTCACGCCCCCTCCTCATCTCTCGCCCCCCAGCCCCGGTCCCCAGCCCCGTCCCGCTGCCCACCTGCCGTGGGGAGGGGGCACGGCTGGGGAAGGGGCTTTCCCCGGTGCGGTTTTGCTGAGCTCATGCTCCGAAGGCACCGGTCGGCCCCGGTACCGAGGAATCTGGGACGCTACCGGCGAGGTTTTTGGGGCGTTCAGCCTCCCGGTGAGGAGAAGGGATGCTCCCGGTGAGGAGAAGGGATGCTCCCGGTGAGGGGAAGGGATGCTCCTGGTGCGACGTGGCTTTACTGGGGCCTGGCAGCCCCCCACCCGCGGGGTCCCGGAGAGCGGCCGGTGTCGGGCAGAAGGACGACGTGTCCTGCGGTGGCGTTGGGGACGCGGTGGCGGGGACAGAAGGGCAGCACCGACGCGGGGACAGCCGGTGCGTGTCGCTGGGGCGAGCTGCAGGCGCTGGGCAGAGCCAGGCCGGGCGGCGCTGGGGACCGCCACGCGCTGTCACCCGCAGCAGGTGACACTGGCGGTGGCTGCCTGCGAGTTGGCAGCTCCGGACAAGCCACCTTCGAGGTGAAGTTTCCAACAGAGCGGAGGATGAATGTTCCCACCCGCTGCAGGCCAGGAGCAGCTCCGTCCCCTGTCACCCGTCCCCCTGCCACCCCACGGGGATGCCCGGAGTGCGGTTATGGCCCAAGGTCACCCAGTGGGTGGGTGGCACAGTGGGGACACCAGCCTGTCCCTGATGGCAGCAGCGTGGGAGGGCTGCCCACACCTCCCGGTGCCCCTCCGAACTTCACATCTGACCCCAGTTTGCCCACTTGCCCCCCACCAGACATCCCCGTTGGCGCTCGGCGGGCTGCAAGGCGCCGGTGGGCTGCACCAGAGCTGCTGGAGTTCAGGGGGGCAGACCCCTTCTCCACCCCCCCACCCACACCCCGCCATCCCCTGCTGCCGGGTCTCCCGTCACGTGGGAGTTTTCCCACGTCACTGGCTGTGCCGTGGGGCCTGGGACCATGGGGCACCGTGAGGGGAAGGGGGGGGCACGTACCCCTCGGTGGGTGCTGGGACACCGTTTGCTTCATTCGCCCTCTCCCCCCTGCTCCCGCTTTTCCTGCTGTGCCCTCCGTGCCGTGCGGGTGCTGGGTCTGTCCCCACTGATGGACGCTGGGGGGGTGCTGGGTGCTCACCCCCCCACTGGGTTTGGAAAGAGCCAGGAGTTTGCCACGCGATGCCCACACCCCCGCGACCCCCTCCCTGAGCTGCTCCAGCCTGCGGTGGCACCGGCCTTGTCCCCCACACCATGGCACCGTGCGGGGGGCAGCATCTGCGGCCCCCGGCGCTGGCTGCGTTTCATGGGGGGAGAAGGTGCCGTAGGGGGAAATTCGGGAAACTCGGCTGCCGTCTGCACCCGTGCGTTGCACCCCCAGGGAAGGGGAGGCTTGGGGGGGGCCAAGGTGGAGCCTAGAGGTGAAGCTGGGGGTGGGGGGGGTCTGATTTCGGGGTGGGAGATGCCCTGAGGGAGCCTGGCCTCGGCTGGCAGGAGGTGTTTGGAACTGGGAGCGAGCCGAGGCGCTTCCCAAAGCAGCTCCCTGCAGCTGGGGGGCTTTGCTGGGGGGTCGGGGGGGGGGGGGGGGGGGGGGGCTGTGCTGCCTGCGCTACCCGTGTCCCGTGACGTGTCGGGAGAGCCGTGGCGAAGCAGTTGGGTTTGAAGACAAAGGTGTCCTCGGTGCCACAGGGACCACGTCCCCCCACGCCACCCCCCCTGGCTCCACGGGGGGCACCGGGCAGCTCCCTCCTTCCTGCTGTGATGTGAGACACGCCCCCCCCTCCATCCCCATCCCCACTGTCCCCTCTCCGGGGTGGCGGTTACACCCCAAGGGCTTCATCTCCTCAGCACATCACGCAGGTGCTGGGGGGGTCCAGCCCCCCCTGCCCCACATCCCCATCCTCCCGGGCTCCATTCCTGCCGGCCGGAGGGAGCACGCCGAGTGGAGCCATGGCGCGATGGAGGTGGTGAATCAATAACCAGGCAGCTGCTTGTTTCCCCCCCCCCCCCAACCCCCCTCCCCCTCGCGCTGTCTCGGGGCGAGCAATGGAGAGGTCTGCGTGCTGGCGTGGCGAGCACGGGGGGCCGTGGGAGCAGGTTCCCCCCGGGACTGGGACAAAAGGCGAGAGCTGGGTTCCAAATGGGTTGAAAATCCCTGAGGAGCGAGGTGGGGGGGCCAGGGAGCAGCTGGGGGGGTGTGCATGACAGCCGGGGAAGGGAGACAAAGAGCGGAGGGCTGGCAGCATGCGGGGCTGGCCGGCCTCGCTGGGAGCCAGGCACCTGCTGCAGCCACGCGTCCCACACTGCACGGCCACCGGGACGGATCCCCTGGGGCCCCAGGCCCCCCCCCCCCCCCCGGCACCCCCATCCCACTCGGGGTTGGGGTTCACCCCCCTGCCGTGCTGGGAGCAGGCTCAAGCCTGGGGGATGCTCCTGCCTGGACCACGGAGCATCCCCCACGGCCTCGCCACGTCCCCCAGTGCTCCCACCCCCCCCCCGCCGTGGCAATGGGGTGTCCTTGCAGGTGCTGAACCCCCCCCCCCGGGGTCTCTCCCTTCAAGGGTCCTGCCTGCTTTTGCTCTCCCCCCCACCCCTCCCAACCGTTTGGGGGGGGACACACAACCCACACACAGACGTGCAACACGCGTGTCCCAGGGCCCTGCGCACGGCTGGGGGACAGCAAGAAAAAGGGCTGGGGGGGGGGGGGGGCCCACAACCAGGCCGGGGGGTCTGGCTGGGAAGTCTGTCTGATCCCACAGCCCCCCCCCCCTCCCCAACAAGGAGCAGGAGAGGAGCTGGAGGCGGCTTTCCATCGCCTGATCTCGCGGCTTTTCAGGCTGTGAGGAAGGGCGGGGGAGCAGGGAATGAAGACAGATGCAGATAATATCGCTGCCCCCCCCGCCCCAGCCCCTGGGGGCTCAGCTACAATATCTATTATAGATGGATTCAGCAGGGGAAGGGCTTTCGAAGAGCCGCCGGCGGGGCCGGCACGCAGGGACTGTGTCTGCACAGCGACGGCGAAAGCGTCGAGCTGGGGGCAGGGACCGGGCTCCCCAGGATTGAGCCTGGGGAGGGGGTCTGGGGGGGTGTGTGTGAGTCCAGGGTGGGCTCAGGGGGTGGTGGGTTGGGGTGTGGCAAGCAGCAGGTCCTGCATCCCTGTAGGTGCCAGGCTGGTCATGGTTAGGAGGGTGCTCTGCGGCCGGCTGTGGGTCTGGGGGGGGGCCCTGCGAGCACCCCGTCCCCTCGTCCCCCGGCAGCTCTGCTGCGGGAGGGAGAGGGTCACCTTGGGGGGAGTTAATGAGGTTTGAAAGGGAAGCGGCCGATGGCGCTGACGGCGAAGGAGCCAGGGCGGCGGCGGAGGGACGACACAGCGCAGCAGCCCTTCTCCCTGCCCCCCCCCCACCACCAAGGGGACATTGTGGGGACAGCCCTGAGGCTGCAGTTTTCGGGGGGATCCAGGCAGCCCAGACTCCGGCTGGGTCTGTGGGACACTGGTGGCTGTGGCGGGGAGGGGGGCGATGGGTGACTGTCCCCGCTCCCCGTGGGTGGCCATCCCCACGCCCCCAGGGTCTCGGCGTGTGGGACTGGAGGATGCAGCCCGGGGAGTACCAGCCCCACGTCCCCCAGGCACCTGCCCACAGCCCTGTGTCCCCAGACTTTCCCCTGGGGCCTTCCTCAGCTCCTCATACCCCTCCTCTGCCTCCTCTGCCTCCTCCCTCCCCCTTTCCGAGCAGCCTTTCTCCATATTCCCATGTGCTCTCCCCCAGGCCTTCTCTTCCTCCCCCAGCACCCCCAGCCCCCTGCTTTGGGGGGCTCTGACCGATGCTGAGCATCCCCCCAGCACCGACCTCTCTGTCCCCACAGTGGCCTTGCTGGCCATAAGCTCAGCATCCCTGTGGGTCCCAGGCAGTGGTGGCTGGGGGGGCTCTGCCCAGGGTGGGGGGTGCTCAGGGAGCTGGGGAGGCAAACAGGGGCTCACGGAGCTGGGCATGGCCGCGGGAGCCTGCTCGCTCCTATCCCCTGGGAGCTTCTGGCTTTGTGCCACTCTCTCTCCGGCTGTCACCCGGAGTGCCCGGGAATGATGGAGGGCCCAGGGGCGAGAGGCTAAGTGGTGGCGGCGGCGTGAGAGCTGGCAGCGCTGCCCGGCGCGAGAGGCTTCTGCGCCCGGGCGAAGTGGGGCTGGGGGTGCTGCCGCCACGGGGGGCGATGCCCAGGGGCTGCGGGGCACAGAAGCCAGCCTCGTCGGGTTGGTGGGGGTTGCGAGGCCGATGGGAGCTGGGTGATGGATGGAAACCCTATGGGACTCGAGGGCCGGGGGGGAGGGCTTGGGGTGACTGGGTGCTCCTCGGGAGATGCGTTAGGGACCACTCGGCGAAGAAACCACGCGCCTCTCCGGAAATCCTCTGCCAAAAATAGCCCGGCACCGGGGGAAGGAGCGCCTTCGCTTGCCAAATTCTCCCTCCACCACGAGTTTCTGCTCGCTGGAGCGGGTTCCCGTCCCGGAGCGGGTTCCCGTCCCGGAGCGGGTACGGGTGGCAGCCCCGACCCATCACGGTGGGCTCACCCGAGGGTGCCACGGGGTGTGTTCTGCCGTGGGGCCGGTGGGGGGGGGGTGTCGCCCGTGGCCTTGCCGCTTGGCAAAGCGGCTCGTGCCGGAGCGGGACAGTGGCGCTGGGAGGGCTGCCGGTGGGCAGCGCTGGGGCTCGGCGAGGCGCTGGGGGCCCCTGAGCATCCTCTCGCCGTGACCGGGCTGATTCGGGGGTGGGTGCTGGGAGCAGGCGCAGGGTGCTGGGGCCTCTGGCTCAGCTCTGGCCAGGAAGCCAGGGGCTGAGCCCATCCCGGTGGCTACGGCCCGTGGCCGGAGGGTGAACCCTGCCAGGCTGTGCGCACCCCCGGTGCCATACCCAAACCAGGAGCGGGGCCTGGCTCCGTGAAGGTGGCATACCGTGACACCCGGGCGCATGAAGAACCTGACGTTGAAGGCAAAACACCCATCCTGTCCTCCAGCCCCCAGGTTTCTCGCTCTGCCCCTCACCGTGGCGTCAGTGCCCGAGGGACACATGCATGGCATGGCAGCAGGTTGGGACAGGGGATGTCTGGCTGCACCCCAGAGGGAGCTGTGCGGTGTTTCGGGAGAGTGTCCTCCTCCCTGGGGGGGGACGGTGCCCAATGGCACCGCTGTCCTCGGTGCGATGCTTCTGCCGGGCTTGGGTGTCTTGGCATCGCTGCAGCACCGGGCACATGGGTGCTGGGGGTGCCCGCTCAGGGTGCTGCTCGCTGGGTGCTTGGCACCATCCAGCCCATCCCGTGGGGCAGAGGAGGCAGCCCCACACTGGGGAGGGGTCTGTGATAGCCCCCAGGGCAGGCAGCTCTGCATGGGGGAGGCAGAGAGGGACAGATTGACAGCTCTGGGGGATGGACAGATGGCTGGATGGAGAGGCAGATGTGTACGAGGGATGGATGGATGGATGGATGGAGAGATTGATGGATGTGTTGGAGAGGAGGACGCATGGATAGACAGACAGATGCACAGATGGGAAGCAGACACCCCTTCCCTTCCCTCTCGCCCTGGGCACGCCTGGGGTGCTGTGCTGGTCCTCTCCCCCGAGGCTCATCCGATGGCTGGGACCCCGTGGGGCAGCGGGACAGCCATGGGGCTCCTGATGTTCCCCACTGAGCTGCTTGTGGCCACACAGCCCCCGGGCGGGTGGCACAGCCGGATTCAGCCGTCTGAGCCTGGCTCTGCCTCGTGGCACGCCAAGCCTGGCTCGAAGCAGCCCCGAAACACCCGGCAGGTTGTTTCCAGGGATGGAAATGAGGCCTCACACCCCCTGGATGGTTTTGCATCCTGGCAGCATCCCTGTGCCCGATCCCTCTCCCACTGCCTGCGCTGAGGGCATGGGTTTCGCCCGCCTGCTCTGCCTGCCGGGGTCCTGCCCCGCTCCCACCCGCATTGCGCCCGGGATCCTGCACAGGAGCGAAAGCTGCAAATTCACAGCTTTTCAGCTGCAACCTAAAAATAAGAGGTTTGGGAAATATCTAGCAAATGAGTGGGAGGATGAGAAGAGGAGGAATTAACGGCCTGGCGCCAGGCAAACAGCATCTGGGAAGCCCCGGCGTGGCACCGTGGACGCCTCGCTCCCCGCCCCGTAGCCCTCCGCCACGGCATGGCCCTCTCTGATACCGTGGGGGGCAGGATCACGCCCCCCCACCCCCTGCCCCGCTCCGCAGCGTTACCCCATCTCCTCCCCAGCACCATCATTCCCATCTGGGCTCAGCATCACATCCCGCCCCGGCTCCGTGGCTCGCGCCGACGGGCTCGTGGCAAAAACGTGGTGGCGGGGAAGCGCCGCTCGCCTGGCGCCTTCTCCCGCTCCCCCTCCCCGGGGTGCGCACGCGTTCCCGTTGCCGGTTTGGGCGCGGGCTGGCACGCCGGGTGCCTGTTCGGCTGCGAGAGGCGGCTTGGCACACGGAGAAGTTTCTCTGCGTGGAGCTGTGGCTTTGATCGTCGCTTCCAGAGAGCGCAGCAGGCGGCTGGGGCTGGGAGCTGGGGGGGGGAGGCTCTGCACGGCTTTGATTTCTCCCCCCAGGGTACTTTGCATCGTTGGGTCTCGCCACTGGGCCAGGGCGGATGGATGATCAGGGAGATGGGGCTGGAATACTGAGCAGCCACGGGGTAGGCATCATGCTCACCCCTCTCTGGCTGGCCCCGAGCTGGGTATTCGGGGTTCTGCACCCAAAAATACGGCCCTGAGAGCCCAGCCGGGGGCTGCCCTCGCTGGGGCACCTGCGGAGAGGTCGGTCCCAGCCCTGGTGCTGGCGGATGCTGTCAGCTTGTGCCCACCACTCGTCCAAAGCTCTTGGCTACTTGCCACTCCCTGGAAAAGATTCCCAGCCTCTCTGTCCTGCGCAGGGGCTTTGGGAGAGCAGCTAGGGGCAGAAATCTCGGCGGCGTCCCCCTCGCCAGTGCTTTGCTCTCCCGGCACTGTGTGGGAAGTGCTGCCTCAGGCCCGTGGGCTTCGGTGCAGGTCCATGGTGGGGAGATGGGGGCTGTTGGTTGAGCCTGAGTGCCGGGAAGGGCACAAGGAGACAGGGAGTCCCTGCCACGTGGGATCGATAAAGGGGCGTAGGTGCCCTTGTGCACGAGGGTCTTGCTATGCTGGGCTTGAGCGGTTGGTCCTGGAGAGCTGCGTGTGCCCAGGGCCACCGAGATGTGCAAAGCCACCAAGATGTGCAAAGCCACCAAGGTGCACAAAAGCACCACGATGCCCAGGGCCACCGAGGTGCGCAAAGCCACCGGGCCACCGAGGTGCACAAAGCCACCGAGGCCAGGGAGGAGACGGGAGCAGGTCAGGGCAGCGCAGGGTGTCCCCGAGCTGGACTGCTGGTACCCCCGGCTCGGCACCCACCGCCAGCCTGGCGTGGAGCTGCTCCCCTGCGTGTCGAATCCGTTGGCATCAGCAGCTCCCGCCGTGAGCGCCTCGCCTCCGCGGAGCCGATCTTACCGGATCTCCGGCTTACACGCGTCTTAGAGCGGAATAATCCCTCTCCGCTTTCTGCGCCTCTCGCTCCTGCTCGGGTCGGGTTTTGAAGTGTTTCCTCCGCAGCCACAAAGGCCGGAGCTCGCTCGTGCCTCTGGATACAGCTAATCCTGCGGGAGCAGCAGCTTAGGGGACACCGAGCACGCGGCAGTGCGATGCCATCGCCAGCTCCATCTCCCAAGTATCCGGAGAGCCGTGGGCACGGGGGGGGGCTTCGATGGGTGCTTGGCTAAGCATATGGGTACTCCGTGCCAGGGTGTGCGGGTCTGGCATGGGGACCCTCTCCATGCAAATCCCATGCTGGAGAGCTGCTCTGCTAACGAGTAACCCGCTGGAAAAGTGGAATTACATCCCGTCAGGCGGCGGTGCATACTGATGAAAGAGCTGAAGGGCTGTGCCGCCGTACTGGCCCTTTCCCCAGCCTCCATAGCCATCCCCCTGCTCTTCCAGCAGGGTGAGGGGACGGGAAGACCCGAGTCCTGGTGCCCCCCCGGCTCTTCAAGCCCTTTCTGTCTTCCAAGGGTGGGCACGGGGGTGTCCAGCGCACGGAGAAGCCCCTCGCTGTGCTCTCAGGAAAAGGCAGGACCAGCGAAGGGCTGGGGTGATTTGGGGGGGGGACACAAGTGGCTGTTGGGACTCCAGGGCAGGGGCACAGACGCCCCCAGTGCGTGGGGCTGAGGTCCCAGCGCCGTCGCCTCACACGCTCCCGGCTGCATCCGCGCCGGCAGAGCAGAGATTTATGGCGAGCGGCGGGAAGGAGGGGACAGAGGCAGTGGTAAACAGGCGCCTCGTTTGTCACCCGCTCACAGGGCTGTGTCCCCCGGGCACAGCGCTCCCATGCCGCTCCCCGTGTCCCCTCCAGCCTCTTGGTGCCCCCGTGCCACGCACCCCACAGCAGCCCTGTGCCAGGCATCCCAACGAGGAAGCTGATGCTGCCGGCATGGGGCAGGACCCCAGGGCTGGGGACAAGCCAGGACCTTCGTACCACTCAGCTTCTCTAATTAACCAGTGTTAATTGCCCAGAAAACGACTTATTTAAGCCGAGGCTGAAGGCGGCAGCAGAGGTTGCCCAACAGCATCTCTCCGCCAGTCCCGGGGATGTGGCCTGCGGGGGGGTCGGGGACGGGTGTGGGGCACCCGCCTGTGACAGGGACCCATGTGGCTGAATCTGGGGGGTCACCCTGCCACCAGTAAGCCCCTAGCATCGCGGCGTGGCTCAGACAGCACCCGTGTCCACCCCCCCACCCCTCCCCCCCGCCTTCTCCCCTTTGATTTCCCTCTCGCCAGATCACGCCGAGGATGAACTTGACCCTGCGAGGACCGAAGCATCTCTTGAAGCTCAGGGCTAAAACCCTGAGGGGGGGTTACAGCACGGGGGGGGGGGGGCACACTCGCCGTGCTCATTAGCTCTCGTGCGGTGGCATCAGGGCTGCGGGGAGCACTGTGGGGGATAAAACGGTGTTTGGGGTGGGGGGCAGAGGAGGGCTGACCCCATCCTAGCCACACCAGCCTGCCCAGGTAGCCCACGTGCCAAACTTGAACCGGTCGGGGTCCCGCAGCGCCGAGAGCAGGGCATCCCAAGGAGGGGGGGGGTTGCCCCAGCCCCCCTGCTGGCGCAGCTGCTTTACATCCCCCCAGCAGCTTATCTAGCCGGGGTTTATAAATGTTTGAAATTAAGGGCTGGTCCCAAATTCCCTCCTAGGCAACAGTTGCTATGCGAGCGTTATACACAGGCTCCTCGTGATGGAGGAGGGCCCCCCCCCCCCCGCACTGGGTTTGGACTGGGGGGAGCACGTGTGCAGGGGTTCAGCCGCTTAAGGGGCTTTTCTAAAACTCCCCTTTATTCCCACCGTCCCCCTTTGCTCCTCGTTTTCATCCCGCCGGGAGCCGCGGGGTTGCGTGCCGGGGTGGGATGCCGGTGGTACCCGGGACCCCGCCGCGTGCCCTGGGGGGATGCAGAAGCCCCCGATCCGGCCGCTCTGACTCATCCCAGCCTCCGAGCCGCTGGCAAATTTCATTACAATAACAAGGTCTGCGGGCGAATTAATTATTAACGATTATTGTTTAATATTTATACTGCAGTACAGCTACGGGCGGGCTGCTCCGGCCACGCTGGGGGGGTGGACAAACGATGGTCCGACCCCAGCCCAGGGTGCAGAGCTGGCTGTGGGGTCCCCACAGGGATGCCACGGTTTGGGGACAGGACTGAGCTGGGCTGGGGGTCCCACTGGACCCCTCCTCAAGCCACTGTGAGTCTGTATCCATCCTCCCACGGCGCCGGGGCCATCCCGCCTGCTCATGAGCTCAGCGGCTGCTGGATGCTGGGGTTACCCAGTGCCAGGGTGGGGGCTGAGGGGGGGTAGGCGGGTCCCTCTAGGGCTGGGGAGGGGTTTTCCTGCCCATGGGGCTGGGTGGGTGCAGGATGGGGGCAGGGTGGGTGGGAGATGCCTGACTGGGCCCCTTTCCTGCAAGGAAACTGGGGATGGCTTGTCTGGAGGGAGTGGGAAAGGGGATGGGATGGGGAAGAGGAAGAGATGGGGAGGAGGAAGGAAAAGGGAAGAGGATGGAGAGGCTGAAAGGATGGAGAAGGGATGGGGGTTGGGGAGGGATGGGCATTAGGAAGTAAAAGGGGAAGAAAAGGTGAAGGGAATGAGATGCAGAAGGGAAAGGGGAAAGGGAAGAGGTGGGAAGAGGAAGGAAAAGGGGAAGAGGATGGAGAAGGTGAAAGGATGGAGAAGGGATGGGGACAGGATAGGCATTAGGAAGGGATGGGGAAGGGGAAGAGAAAAGAGGAAGAGGTGAGGAAGAGGAAGGAAAAGTGGAAGAGGTGGGAAGAGAAGAGGATGGAGAAGGTGAAAGGATGGAGAAGGGATGGGGATGGGATAGGCATTAGGAAGGGATGGAGAAGGGAAAGAAGAAAGGGGAAGGGCTGGGCAGGGGGAGGGGCTGGTGATTAGGAAGGTGCAGGGGGTGGAACCCAAACCAGCAGCCTGTGCCCCGAGGGGGTCGCTGGGGGGCACAGTGGTCCCCACAGGGGCACGAGGCGATGCTGTGCCCTTTGCTGGACATGCCAGTGGTCCCAGGGTGCCGGCAGAGATGAAAGTCTTTCCCCTGCTTCATCCTGAGCTGCCGGCGAGCGCTGGGGGCCAGGGAATCCTCCCAGAGCCCACGTGCCCCCCAAGGAGCCCACCATGCTCCATTAGCTGCACTCCATTCCACCCCCCCGACATTTGCTCTCCCTGCTCTTGCCCGGGTGCTGCTGCGTACGGGGTGCTGTACCCATGCCCACCGTGGGTACACCCCCCCGGGCTGTGGGGCTGATCCCCATCCCCTCGCTGAGCCATGGCTCCGCTCCGCTCCCCCGCAGGGACCCCCTCCCGCGACGTCCTCCTCGTCTCAGCCATCATCACCGTCAGCCTTAGCGTCACCATCGTCCTCTGCGGGATCTGCCAGTGGTGCCAGCGCAAACTGGTAAGTGCCCCCACGCTGTGGAGGGGGGACCAGGCACGGGGCACCCCTCCTCCCATCCTGGGGTACGCTGGGATGTGGGTCCATCCACCCTCTGCCTCCGGGTGATGGCTGGGATGGGGGTCCCGCTGTGGGGAGGGGGGTCATGCTGGGCGGTGAGGGAGTTGCCGGAGCGGTTTTGCTCTTTAGGAGACAGAATCTGTGGATTTATTTTAGTGATAATTAAATGTTTGGGCGAAACTGTTTGTGCGGCGCAAAGGGAAGTTTCCAAATACATATATATTGGCCACCAGCGGGAACGAGCTGGCCCCTGTCCTGCTGGGCACGTTCCCGCCTGGAAGAGCCCCGTGGGAAGGCGGCCAGCCCATCGCACCGTGAGCCAGTCACCCCGCTGTGACCCCCCAAACCAGCCCCACAGCACCCTGGGGGACCAGGTTTCCCTCCCCACGTCCTTCCTCCTGCGGAGCAGCCCGGCACCAGGATCCGGCCGTGCACTCTCCGCCTTTCCTTCGCCATCGGATTCAAATCTGGGTCAAGTGCTGCGATGGTGGCAGCTCTTCCCGTGTAGATGCCCACTCCGGCAGTGCCGAGCCGTGGGAAGGCAGCGCTGCCCCAGGAAGGGCAGAGGGGGTCCGGTGGGGATGGGGCAGTGTGAGGGTGGAGGGAGCTGCCGTGGGGTGCAGAGAGATGGGTGGGAAGGGGCTCCCGAGCATCCAGGGAAGGGCAGGCCGGAGAGAGGGGTGGTGGAAGGTTAAGCACCAGAGAGGAGAAGGGACAGTTGTGCTCAAGGACGAAGCTGGCAGCGGAACAGATAAATTGGCCGGGAATGGAAAGGCACGTCCTGACCGGCCCTCGACAGCACGGAGCTGGAACAGCTCCCTGGGAACCATGGCCAAACCCGGTCTGCACCCGCACCGCAGCCCTGGGCCGGCTAGTGCTGGGAAGGTGTGGGCCAGCAGCTGCTGCTGCTGTGTCCCCACGATCCCTGTGCCATGGCCGGCTGGGGACAACGCTGAGCACAGGGCTGAGTCCCTCCAGGATTGGCCTGTGGGTGTCCAAGGAGGTTGGGCATCCCTGAAGCTCCTGGCAGGATTAGCCCTTGGGCATCCAAGGAGATCCAGGATCCCTGTGCCTCCCAGCAGGATTAGCCCATGGGCATTTAAGGAGATCCAGCATCCCTGTGACTCCTGGCAGGATTAGCCCTCTGGCATCCAAGGAGATCCAGCATCTCTGTGCCTCTTGGCAGGATTAGTCTGTGGGCTTCCAAGGAGGTCGCGTATCCCTGCAGCTCCTGTCAGGATGAGCCCGTGGCTGTCCAAGGACACTCGTGCTGAGGGTGCAGGGCGTCCTTTGATGCAGCACTTCCAAGGGTTCCTCTCCACGCAGGTGATGAGGCTGGGGAGAAGGAGAAGGGAGAAACACTCCCAGCTCCGGGAGCCGCATGCAGGGCTGGCTCCTGCAGAAGGGATGCTCACAGGTCCAGGGCCACCGTGCTGGGAGGGCTGGTCCCCAACCCCAGCTCCAGCAGCTGCTCTCATCCCACCTCAGCCTCCCCACCCCTGCCCAGAGCAGCCTCCGCTCCTAATTATTGGCTAATTGGCATTAATTGCGCTCTTGTCCGCCCTGGATCGGAGCAGCACGCTGGACCTGCCGTCGGAAATCGCAGTGAAGTGCCCTGATTACAAGCCCCAGTTAGGAGCCAGCGCCTGCTTCGTTATCATACAGCAGCTCTTCCCTTTCGCTGGGGAAGGTGAACTCAATTAATGCAGGTTCAATTAATCCTAAAATTACCTGCTCCTCCCCCCTGGTGAGGCTGTGGAAGGGTAGGCAGGCGGCGGTGGCTGCTTTGTCCTTGGGGTGACGCAGGGCACGAGCTCCCCCCTTGCCCTCCAGCGCCCTGGGGACGGTGCCCAGGAGCCTTTGCTGGCTCCTAAGGGCCAAGGGGTGAAGTTATCCGGAGTTTTCCTGCCCGGCTCGGTGGGATGGAGCCCAGGGGCCCGGAGGGTGTAAGGGAAAAGAGCAAAAACCCAAGTTAAACCCTCCAGCTGATGGAGGTGAAGCTCCCACCCCCATCTGCTGCGATGCTCTGACGGGTGGTGGGGGTCTCCCTGCCAAGCCCTGACCCTCCCCCGTCTCCTCTCCGCAGGGTAAGCGTTACAAGACTTCCCTGGAGACCGTGGGGACTCCGGACTCCAGCCGAGGCCGCAGTGAAAAGAAAACCATCAAGTAGGTGCCAGGGTCGGAGGGGGGGAGAGGGGCAGGGGGCTGCGGCACCAGGAGTACCTCAGCCCAGGGGTCTGGCCCAGCCGCAGCCCGCTCGGCACCCTGCCCTCTGCCGCACGCCACCCCCCGGGTCGTGGGTGCCCTGCCCGTGTGGGGCCACGTCCTTGGGGATAGAGGTGGCCGTCCCCCTGCTCCCAGCGAGAAGGGCCCGTGCCCAGCCCTGGCAGAGTGAGTTTGGCAGGGGCTCTGTTCTGGGGGGCAGCGGGGGCTGCCTGGGAGGCCGGGTGGTCCCCACCATCGTGCCAAAGCATCGCCGATCCCTGCTCCTTCCATGGGTGTATCCCTCGCATACCTGCCCTGGCTCACCCACCAGAGCCATGGGGACCTCAGTGGGGGTGTCAGCCCCAGCCCTGCCCCACTGATGGAGCCCTCCCCGGCCCCACTGCCTGCCGCGGGTACGGGGGATGTGTTGGGGAGAGCGGAGCTGGAGTATCTCACGGTGCTGGGTATGGAGTAAGGTGGGGGGTTGCCAGCCAGTGGGGGGGACTCTCCTGGCCACCCCAGCTCCAGTGCTGCCCCCCACACCTCCTGGCACCCCATAGGGCTCTTGGGAGGAGCCAGGGCTGGATCACCAGGAGGAAATAGCTGCTGCCTGGAGTAAGGCTATTGCAAACCTTCCCCCTTGGCCGGCCTGGCCTCCTGCCCGGGGTGTTACTGAGGCGCAGGCATCCGGGGCTGCCCCAGGCACCCCTCTGCTTGGGCACAGCCTGGCCAGATGCTCCTGGACACAGCGGGGCTGGCCATGTCCAGCTGGGACTGGAGAGGGAGGCACGTCCCCTCCTGACGCATGGCACACGCGGCTCTCCACCCCTGGCTCCGGCAGGATCCATGCCCCGGGCTCAACCCAAAGCCACCAGCAGGCATCGGTGAGGGGTACGAGGACCGGGGATGAAGTTATCCGGAGTTTTCCTGCCCAGCTCCGTGGGACGGAGCATGGCGACCCAGAGGGTGTAAGGGAGAAGCGCTGCCAGGGAGCTGCTCAGCTCCACAGCCCCCGGCACGCAGCTCGGGCACGCAGCGGGCTGCTGCGGCTCGGCAGGAGGGGACCCCGAGGGGTCTCCAACACGCGGCAGCGTCGCGGTTAACCGAGCAGCGTGCGCTTCCAGGACCCGGCTGCCGACGAAGTGAGCACGCACGGACACGCGTGCAGGGGACGCACGGACACACGTGTGCCAGGGGCCCACGGGCACACATGAGTGTGGGGACGCACAGACACACGTGCCAGGGACCCACGGACACGTGCAGGGACGCACAGACACGCGTGCCAGGGACATGCAGACGTACACGAGTGCGGGGACACGCAGACATGTGTGCCAGGGACACGCAGACATACATGCGCCAGGGACACGCAGACACGCGTGCGGGGACGCACGGACACGCGTGCCGGGAATGCCGCACCGGCACCGCGCTCCCTGGCACCTCTCTAACCCCACACCATCCTTCTCTCCTTGCCAGCCAGCGAAGCCGCCCGCTCCTATCTCTCCACAGCTCTTCCCTGCTCCGTCCATCCATCCATCCATCCATCTGTCCACGTGTGTGTGTGTGTGTGTGTGTGTGTCAGTGTCCGAGGGGCGGGCGGCCGCGCTCGCCGTCTCTCTCCGCAGGATCCCAGCGCTCCGGGGAGGCGGAGGGCTGCTTTTCCTTCCCTCTCGCAGGAATTCAGCTTCTCTCTCTTGTATTTCCCTTTTCTTTCTCCCCTCGTCTCCGGCCGCTGTAGCGATCTAGACAGAGACTTTTGGAATAACAATGACAACACAGTGCAGCAGAAATGGAGCTCGTACCCTCCCAAGGAGTTTATACTAAACATTTCACCTTACGCCCCGTACGGTGACCCGCGCCTTTCCCTCAAGTGAGTCTCTCCTTACCGGGTTTGCTCCGTGTAGTGAGTATATGGGCAGCACCCACTCGCCTTCCTCCTCCTCCTCCTCCTCCCCGCACGCCACCCCATGGGCAACCCCATGGAGACGAGCAACCCCTCCTTCCCGCTTCCCCTTTCGGGGGGCAGCCGGGGCCACGCTGGGTCCCGCACACCCCCCCCCCCCCCCCCAAAACAACCCTTCTCCGCCATCGCGGAGGCGCGGGACGGGGTTGCGCGTTGGGGGCACCCCCCTAGGTGCGGGGACGGGTCCCCCACCCCGGGGCTGGGCTGCCGGCGAGCGGGACCCCCGCCCTCCTCCTCCCTTTATTTTGGATGGTTTTGCCGAGGCCCCTGCGCACCCCCCCCGGCCAGGACCCCTTTTCTTTTGCAGTGCTGATGTCTCTCTTTCTCTCTCTGTCTGTCTGTCCGTCTCTTGTCCGTCTGTCCCCATCCGGCTCTCCCTTCATCCCAACCCTATCAAACGCCTCCCCATCTCCGCCTGTCCGTCCGGCTCCCTTCGTGTCCGTCTTGGGGGGGTCCGGCCGTCGGCCCGGCCCAGTGGCTCTCTGTTATCAGGGGCCAAGCTGACGGCGTCGGCCGCCGCGGGGTTGGCGGGGGACCCCCGCCCCGGGGAGAAGCACCGGCTCGGCGAGGACGGCATGAGGAGCAGCGTCTCTGCCCACAGCGAGCCCGGCGCGGGGAAGGCGGCACGAGGCCGCTGGCACACGGTGCAGAGTCACTTGGCCGCAGGGAAGCTCAGCCTGTCCAAGTGAGTGAGCACGCACGGTCCAGCACGGCACCCCCGGCACGGACCCCCACACACACCACCGCTACCAGCGACACCAAGGAGCCACCCAAACCCCCCCGGCGGTGTTTCGGCTCGGGGGAAGCAGAGAAGGGGGCTGAGGGGCTCAAGCCCCAGCCAGGCAGGGTGAGCACCTTTGGGTGCTGTCCCCGGCACGTTCCCAGCGCCGAGGGTGGCTTTGCCCGATGGGAAGTGGCTCGGCAACCCTGGCTCGGCTCCCTGGGTCCGGGGGCACCACCTGGGTGATGACCCACAGGCAGGACCTGCCCTCCCATGCCCCTGGGACGTGGCCATCAGGGACGGTGCGTGGCATCACCACCCTCGGCTCCCCCAACCCCCAAAACCCGGCTCCAGCGCCTCACTTGCGGCTCCACCGCCCGATGCCAGGGGCAAGTTGTGGAACGTTGGTGGTTTATTGGATTTAGGGGAAAACTGGAGCTTTGGCATGCTCCACAGGGCTCCCGGCCCAGGCGGGCTGGGTGGGGGTCTCGGCGAGACCCTCCACTGCCGGTAGCACCGTAGCTGTGCTGGGGGAGATGGTGGTGATTTATGTGGCTCCGTCCTGTTCCTGATCTCTGCTCCGGTTCCCTGTCTTGGGGTGCAGCAGCTTCCAAATGCCCGGCAACCGCTCCAGCACCCTCAGAGAGGTCAGCGGTGATGGCAAAGGCGCTTCCCAGCGCTGGCGTGCCGCATCCCACGGCTTCTTCCCACCGTGTCAGCAGGGAGAAACCCTTCTCAAAAGAGAAGGGCCACTCCTTCTGCCTCAGACAAATCCCAAATCCCTCCTGGAGCCCCAAAGATCGGTGTGTGTCCCCCTTCTTTGGAGCTGCAGCCGCCTGTTCGCTGTGACACTGGTGTTCTCCGGCTCGGCTGCTGGGAGGCGAGAGGCGAGGAGGAGCTGCTCAGCCTTCAGCCGTACCCAACCTGGGTGCCCTGGGGGCAGTGCCAGCGCAGGGACGGGGTCTGCTGTCCCGGCTGGACAGACGGACCACGGCCGGCCGGCCGCTGCAGCGTGCCGGGCTGGCGCAGGCGGCGAGGGCAGGGTGAAGGGGATGAGGAAGCGGGCGGCGGAGCATCCTGCCTTTCAGCATCCCTTTTTGCACAGAGCCTTTGGGTTTGGGGGTGTCGCTGGGGGAGTCGTGCGAAGGGTCTGACTGCTGTACCCCTCCCCTGGTACCGGGGACACCCAGGCGGGCGCAGGCAGGGGGTGCGGGCAGGGCGCACTGCTGCCTAGCACGGTGCTGGCAGGAGCTCGTGCCTCCAGCTGGCGCCGGGCCGAGAGGAGCCAGATTTAGTTTCCTGTGACTGAGAGGTTGTAAATTGAACTAATTTAGGATTTGCTAGGAAAGCGAAAGGAGGTCGGCGGCAGGCGCGGGGAGGGCGGCGCAGCGCCCAGGCAGTGTCCCGCGTGCCTTCGGCCCTGGCCGTGGGGCCGGATCCATCCCAGCTCTCCGCTCCTCTCAACTTCCCTCCTTCCTCTCTCTCTTTCTCTCACCTTTCGCTCTTTCTTCACCTCTTATTTCTGTTTTTTAAGCTATTTATCCTCCCTCCCTCCCTGTCCCTCGCTGCTGGCAATGCACGACGGCACAGCTTCGCCACGCAGGTTCAGCCGGCAGCCCGGGTGGTCCCGGGCAACGCAAGAACCGGGATAGGGTCAGCGGCTGCTGCTGAAGGCGACTCCCTGGTGGGCCCCTGCATTGAGGACCCCCCCAAGGGCTTTTGCCAACCTGGCTGGACCCCCTGGTGCTGCGGCCACAAGCTTTGCAGGCGGCCGTGGGCACCAGCGCTGTGTCCAGTGGGTTTGTGGCTGCATGGGCCGTGCATGGCCAGCGATGGGCACCCCCGCTTCCCCCGCCGGCTTCTCACCCGCTCTTCCCTCTCCGACGGCCAGACGAAGCCCGTGCACCCAGGGCTGGGCTTCTCCGCACTCCCCGGGGCCATGTCCCCATCGCCCCCACCCCGTGATGGGGGGGCTGGGAGCGTGGCCAGACTCCCACCCCACTGCAATCCCCTCTCCGCTGGCAGCTGGCTTGGCCTTGGTGACCCCCGGCGTGCTGGCACGAGCACGGGGGGCTCAGCCCCTCCGTCGCTGTGGGACCCTCCCCAACCGGCACGGTCCCTCAAGACGGGGGATGCTGAGCTCCGTCTGCGAGGGTGCTGGGCTGGGAGGGACGGGGGGACGGGGACGGGGACGGGCTGGCAGCACGTGAGCGGGCGCCGTGGGATTCGCCTTCGCGCAGCAGCCTAATTAGCTCGCAGACGAGATCGGCCGGCGTGCTGGCAAGGCACCGGCTGCGCGCCAGCCGAGGGAGCGGGAGGGCACCCAGCCCGGACGGGTGCTGCGGCAGAGCCCCTTGGCATCCCGGGCAAGATGACGGCAGCGGCGGCACGGGAGCCCCGTCCCGGCAGCGAGGCTGCGCCGGGAGCGAGAGGCAGAGGAACCGGGCGCTGCATCCGCCGGCCCATGCCGGAGCGCTCCCTGCGCTGGGGCATCTTCTCTCTAACTCTCTTCTTTTCCTTCCTCCAATTTTACCCCTTCACCTTCTTCTCCTTTCTCTCCTCTCCTCTGCCCTTCCTCTCCCTAAGTTTCGAGGACTCCACCTTGTCCACAGCCACTACCCTTGAGTATATCCCCACCTCAGCAGGCGATCCCAAATTCCAGAGGCCCCGCACGCTCATGCGCCAGCAAAGTCTGCAGCAGCCCCTCAGCCAGCACCAGCGTGCCAACCACAGCCAGCCCACCACCAGCCAGAGCCTGGGCCACCTCCAGGCTCACAGCGGCTCCTCCGCCGGCAACCCCCGGGGCTCCCGCGCTGGCCAGGCACGCCAGGGCATCGCCGCCGGCTCCAAGCATCGGACGGCTGGTGGCCGGAGCCGCTCCAATCCCGGCAGCTGGGACCACGTGGTGGGGCAAATCCGCAACCGTGGCTTGGACATGAAGTCCTTCCTGTAAGTGTGTGCTCTCCATCTCGCTCTCCATCCCTTTCCATCTCGCTCTCCATCCCTCTCCATCGCTCTCCATCCCTCTCCATCACGCTCTCCATCCCTCTCCATCACGCTCTCCATCCCTCTCCATCCCTCTCCATCCATCTCCGTCACGCTCTCCATCCGTCTCCATCACGCTCTCCATCCCTCTCCATCTCGCTTTCCACCTCCATCTCACTCTCCCTCTCTCTCCATCTCTCCCTCTCTCTCTCCATCCCTCCATCTCTCCATCCCTCTCTCCTCTGCTCTCTCCATCCGTCTTTCACTCCACCCCTTTCTCCATCCCTCCTCTGTCCATCCCTCTGTCCATCCCTCTCTCCATCCCTCTCTCCATCCCTCCTCTGTCCATCCCTCTCTCCATGACTTATCCCGGCACAGCTGCTCAGCTGGCACCACCTCAGGGTTCTGTGTCCACTGGGAAGAACCGGGGTCCCCTCCAGCCCCATCACCAGTGACAGTGGTGGCTCCCCCAGCCCCAGAGAGCTCAGGGAAGAGTCCCGTCTCCCCGCCCCCCCCCCCCCCCCCAGCTTGCTTCACCCCCTGATTTTGCTGCGGGCCACCCACCGCATCACCGCCCGGTGTGGGTGCTCAGCTCCCCCTCCGTCCCCAGCGAGCGCAGGGATGCTCCAGCCACCGGTGTGGAGCGACATTGCCCCAAGGAGGATGGGGAGGAGGGACAGCCATGCCAGCGGTGGCCCCTGCGCCGGGGTGACTGTCTGTTGGGCCCTGATATCACTGCGGGTCAGGCTCCCTTCCGCCAGGGCTGGGAGCTGTGACACAGCCTGCTCCGAGCCGCCGGAGCCGTGTGATCCTTAATCTGGCTTAACCCTATCTCCCGCATCAGCGCTGGCTCCCGAACCACAAACACCCGGACTAATCGGCGTCTCGTGCTGCCGCCGTATCTCGGCACATGACATTGTCACTCCACCACAGAGCCAGTGTCCCCCCCTCCCCCCGGCTTCCGTCCCTCCCCTGGGGTCCTCCTGCTCCCCATTTGGCCCCCTGGTACCCCAGGAGAGGGGATGCTCAGGTCCTGGGGCTGCTTCCCGCAGGCTGGTAGCGCTCAGGGAGGTGGAGGGGGGAGGGAAGGGGGGAGACACTGATCCTGCCCATGCGTGAGTCAGCGCATCAGGGTTAGGTAGGAAAAACCCTGGGAGACAGGAATCTGGCTGCCCACCCCACTCCTGCTGTGTAGGCAGCTCTGGAGGGGGTTGAACATTCCTCGGGGCAGGCAGAGGTACCCCAGGGTCCCCTCCCAGCTCTGGTGGCCTTTCAGCTCTGCCCAGCACCGTGCCGGCTCTCTCCCACCGAGACATCCCTCTCCAGCTCCATTTGCCGGCTTCCCGATGCCGAGACGCGGCTCATTAGCCATCCCGAGGGTCACGTTCCTCCCTGTTTACCCGGCGCTGGTTCCAGCCGTAATTGGCCGGGGGGGGTGGGTGTGAAGGGTGGGAGCAGGCACAGAGCCCAGACGTGCCGAGCCAACGCACCGTTTCCCCACTGAACACCCGCTGCCATTTCCCACCGCCGCTTTCCGAAGCCGTTAACTTTGCTTTCGCTCTTTATCCCGTTTACCCTCCCGCCTGTTCCCCGGGCGGTTCCGGGCCTCGGCGATGCTGCGCCGGGCTCAGCCATGGCACCACCTCCTTCTCCAGGGAAGGACGCTTGGGACCTCGCTCCCTTCCTGTTGTCCCAAGTCCCCTCTGGGCACCTTCTTCCCCCTCGGCATCCTGCACCGGCGAAGGAGAGGGCTGGCAGCGGTACCCACATGTGCCGGGCTCCTTTCTCCCCACAGCCCTCTGCGCCCATCCCGGACACCATCCCGGGCTCCCCTCGCCGTCGGGGGACCGCGGGGTGCCGGTTCCCTGCCTGACTCTGTTCTCCTCTCTCTCTTTCTCTCTCTCCCGCTGCCTGCGGGGCCGCCTGGGCAGGGAAGGCCGGATGGTGGTGTTATCCCTGGTTTTGGGACTCTCAGAGCAAGATGACTTTGCCAATATCCCTGACCTGCAACCCGCTGGGACGCAGCCGAACCAGCCGAACGCTCAGGGGGACAAGAGGTATGAGCGAGGACGAGGGCAGTCCCGCAGGAGGAGGAGACGAGGGCTTCATCCAGGGTGGAGGAGGAGGAGGAGGAGGAGGATGAGGAGGAGGAGGCTGGCCTCGTGGAGCGCGAAGGTTGGAGCGGCACAGGGTGGCCCAGCGGGCACGGTGACGTCTGCAGCTCTCCCCCGACGGCACCCACAGTTCTGCCTCCGCAGCAGCGGCACCGAGGACCCACACACACACCACCCCAATCCCTTCCTCTTCCCTCCCTGCCCTCCCTTCTCCTGCCCTCCCCAGCCGCCAGCCCCCCACCCTTGTTGCATGCTGGGGGCGCACACGCTCGGAAGTGGGGCACAGGGCAGGATGACAGCCCCTGTGCCGGGAGGAGAAGCGGGTGCAGAGGGGAGACCCCTATGGGGACCCCCTGGTGATGCCACAACCTCCAGCCCAGCAGCACCCTGGGGACATCCCAGCAGTGGCATGTGCCTGAGCCCCACTGCTGACTGGGGGACACTAATGCATTACCCGCCCCTTTCTCCTTCAAGCAAGCTGCACAGCAGCGCGGCACAGCCCCTCGTCTCCGGCCGTTTCCCTGCCTTCCCGGGGTGCCAAAGGCTCAGCACCACATCCGATCCCGGCCCCGGCGCCCAGCCGCGGCTGCCAGCGGGAGCAGGGGGGCTGGGTGCTGCCGGAAGCGGGATGCTAATCCCCTCCGGAGCGGGAAGGAGGCGTGAAGCCGGCGGGCGCTGCCTGCCCGCATGCTCGGCGTGTGAACGAACTGGCACCGTTCTCGCCCGCCAGCTATTTTTACCGCTTTGGTTTCGCTCCATCTTTTAGCACTTCCCTCCCCGGCGTCGCGCTGCGCAGCCGGTTCCCGCCGGGAACACCGGCCACTGTGCCATACCATGCACCGAGGGGACGGGGGACGCTGGGTGCTGTGGAGGGTGGGTGGCTGTGCCGCAACAAGACCCTGCTCCTTGCTTTCCCTATCCCAAAACCCCTATCCCGGCGCACGCATGGCCTCCCTGCCTCCATCTACCCCCTTGCTCCCCATCCCCTTGGATCCCACGGGATGTGGGGGGTCCGGCCGGCGGAGGGGACGGGCTCCAGCGCCCTCCGCTCTCGCCTGCTCACCCGGCGCTGATGTCCGCCCGCTCTCCCACCTCGAAACGTCTCCTCCATCCCCGTTTCTCAGCTTCTTCCTTCCAGCCCATCCCCGGCGGCTCCAGCTCGGTGCCTTGGCGTGTCCCGGCGACTAACCGCTCTCCGTCCGACCATCCGCCCTCTTCCCCCTTCCCTCCCGGCAGGCCGGCGCTGGACGATGCTGCTTCTCCTCTCTCTTGCTCTTTCCCTCTCTCTCCCTCTCGCTGTCTGTGATCTCCGCTGGCGTGTGCCACCACCCCGGCACCCACGGCTTCACCGGCACCTCCTCACCCAGCGATCCCCACCGCCGGCTCCTCCGCCTTCATTTCGGCTCCGGTTTTAACCTGACTTTACCTCCCCAGCTACCTCGGGCTCTCCGGTGGTGCCGTCCCACCGGGGCGGGTGTGCGAGAGGGCGGCCGCCGCGTGTGCCTCCGTCCCTGTCACCCCCCAGGTCATCTCCCCTTCCCGCCATCGGCGTGTGTCCGCGTGTGCTTGGCGTGACGGTGGGTGTTCTCGTGGCATGCGTGTGGCTTTGCCCGCTGAGCCCGCCGCGGCGCGTGTCCCCGCGGGTCCGTGTGTTGGTTTAGCACCATGGGTCGGGTGCAGCGTGGGGTGCCTGTCTGTGTGCGCATCCCCTCTCCCTCTTGGATCTGTCCTCACCGCCGGAGCCACCCGGGGCTGCCCCGTCCCTACCGCCATGTGCCTGTGTCCCCTGTTGTCCCCGTGCATCCTGGCAGCGTGGCCCCCGGTGCGTGCCCACCCGCCTCCATCGCTGCTCTGTCTGCGTGCCCACCCTCCCGATGGCTCGCTCCCTCCCCGGCACCGTGCCCACCATCCTGCAGCCAGCCCCACGGCCCCCCCAGACCCATGGTGTGCGGGGACAGCTGGGGTCCCGGCTGTGGGGCAGCAGGGAGGGCTCGATGGCAGAAGGAAAGCACCCGTGGGTCAGCTCCGCGCTCAGCCCCACGCCAGGGTGGGAAGGGGCTGTGCGTGGCCAGAGCCGCGGGTGCTGGGTAGCCACGGGGCTGGGCAGCTGCCCCTGGCATCGCTGTGGGCTCTGTGGCCACGGTGGGTGGGACGTGGCCACAGGACACGGGCAGCATGGGACCTGCTGCCGTGCTCCTGGGTCCCTGGGCTGGCAGCACGAGCAGAACCGGCTGCCCACACCGAGCAAGGCCCCTCTGTGCCGGGAGCCTGGTGGGCTGCAGCCGCCGACGGCACAGCCCTGGGCATCCCCGCATCCCACTTGGGAGCCTCTGCCAGGCGCAGCACACGGAGAAGGGGTCTGGGGGAGCCCCTCTCTGTCTCACCCTCGGCTCTCGGCCCCTCTCCTCGAAGGCTCTGCCTCTCTTTCCCCAGGTTGCCGGCCGGCAGCAAGGCGGTGAACACAGCGCCGGTGCCCGGGCAGCCCCCGCAAGATGAGTCCGACCGCAAGACGGAGCCACGCTCCTCCGTCTCCGACCTGGTCAACTCCCTGACCAGTGAGATGCTCATGGTGGGTGGATGGGGTGCGCTGGGGATGGGTTCCCCAGGGATAGCATCCCACCCCGGGCACCCCCCGGCTCTTCCTGGTACCCGCCCCGTGCCACAAGCACACTGGCACGTCCCAAGTCTCCGTCACAGCCGGGCGCCGCAGCGGGCACAGCCCCATGACGCAGCCGTCCCCCCCCAGGGGCTGGCACGAGGGAGCGATGCTGGAGACGCGAGGGATGGGCTGTCAGGAGGAATTTGGCTAATTGGCTCTCCCCGTCCCTGGGACACGTGGCACGGAGCCAGGAGTCATCTGAGGCGATGGTGGTGGCAGGGAGATGGGGAGAGGCTGATGGCCTCTGACAGCTCACGGGGCTGGGAGGGGCGGGTGCTGGTATGAACCAAGTTCGGGTGTTGAAACGAGGGGAGACAGGGGCGTGCAGACCCCACCAGTGGTCCCCCGCTGGCCGTCGGCGCTGCGCTCACCACCCTTCTCCCCCCACCGCAGCTCTCCCCGGGCTCCGAGGATGACGAGGGCCATGACGGCGTCAGCCGGGAGAACCTGGGCCGCATCCAGTTCAGCGTCGGATACAACTTCCAGGAGTCCACCCTCACCGTCAAGATCATGAAGGCGCAGGAGCTGCCAGCCAAGGATTTTAGCGGCACCAGCGACCCCTTCGTCAAGATCTACCTGCTCCCCGACAAGAAGCACAAGCTGGAGACCAAGGTGAAGCGGAAGAACCTCAACCCGCACTGGAACGAGACCTTCCTCTTCGAAGGTAGGAACTGGGATGGACTGGAGTGAACTGGGGTGGGAGCGGAGCCGTTGTGGGACCCTCTGTCATGGGTTGGATCAGCTCAGCACGAGCTCCTGACGTGGTGGCCAACCGTGATGGGACAGGTTGGCCATCCGTGATGGGACAGGTTGGCCAACTGTGATGGGACAGGTTGGCCATCCGTGATGGGACAGGTTGGCCGTCCGTGATGGGACAGGTTGGCCATCCGTGATGGGACAGGTTGGCTATCCGTGATGGGACAGGTTGACCAACCGTGATGGGACAGGTTGGCCATCCGTGATGGGACAGGTTGGCCGTCCGTGATGGGACAGGTTGGCTATCCATGATGGGACAGGTTGGCCATCCGTGATGGGACAGGTTGGCCAAGCCATCAAGACCAAGTTGGAGGTGTTTGCTCCATACAAGGGACACGGGGGGAGTCTCCTTCCCCCCTCAACAGGCACCCATGGGTGCGTGCACCCAATGCCACCGGTGCCGTGGTCTGCTCCCCATCCGCTGCCTGGTACCTCCCCAGCAACACGGCCAAGGCGGGGTGCTACCGGCACCGGCGCCGCAGCGGCTCCTCATCGCCTCCGTCTCCGGCACAGGGTTCCCCTACGAGAAGGTGGTGCAGCGGGTGCTGTACCTCCAGGTCCTGGACTACGACCGCTTCAGCCGCAACGATCCCATCGGGGAGGTGTCCATCCCTCTCAACAAGGTGGATCTCACCCAGATGCAAACCTTCTGGAAGGACCTCAAGCCGTGCAGCGATGGCAGCGTAAGGCCCCCTCCCACCCCCTGGGGACAGTCCTGGAGGAGGGGTTACCCCCTGTCCCTGCAGCATCCCAACCCAGCCACTCTCTTGCTTACCCCAACGGGGATGTTTTCTGCTCCGTGAGAACATTCCACATCCAATGGACATGCTTCTCTTCCCAAATCTTTAGCCTTATCTCAAGGCACTGAGTAGCAAGTGTCTCATTTTGGGTCAAAAAGAGCTGTTTCAGGTACATCTAAACTGAACGTCTTTTCCTCCTGCCTCCAGCAAGACCCGAAAACGTCCCACCGGGGACATTCCTCCCGCCCTGATTTTCCATGTCCACCCTTGGGACAGCTCTGGTGGGGGGGTCTCAGCCCAGCCCCTCACTCCCGTGGTGGGACACGGGGGGGTTTGGGTGCCGTCAGGGCTTGGGCTGGGTGCCGTGTTTTCGGGGTGCCCACCTAACAGCCCCCGTGGGTCCCGCAGGGAAGCCGTGGGGAGCTGCTGCTGTCGCTGTGCTACAACCCCTCTGCCAACTCCATCGTGGTGAACATCATCAAAGCGCGTAACCTCAAAGCCATGGACATCGGGGGCACGTCAGGTACGAGCCCCGGCTCCTGCCACGCCGGCCACGGCTACCCGACCCCCGGCCGGGGCTGAGAGCCGCTCCTGTCCCCCCTCCCCAGACCCCTACGTGAAAGTGTGGCTGATGTACAAGGACAAGCGGGTGGAGAAGAAGAAGACGGTGGTGATGAAGCGGTGCCTGAACCCCGTCTTCAACGAGTCCTTCGCCTTCGACATCCCCACGGAGCGGCTGCGCGAGACGACCATCGTCATCACCGTCATGGACAAAGACAGGCTGAGCCGCAACGATGTCATCGGCAAGGTGGGTCCCCCGGCATCGGGGCGCGCGCTGGGGGGATCCCCAGCAACGTGTCCTGCCGAGGGACGGCAGCCGGGGGGTCCCTGGTGATGCCGACCGGTGCCATCTGGAGCTGGAGGGAGGGCAGGGCCCCTCGGGTTGGTTTTCCCCGGCCGCCTCCGGTCCCAGCCGCGTGTGCGGTGGCAAGGACTCACCCGGCACATCGGGAGACGATGCGGTGGTCCCCATCTGGCATGGCCATACCCCACACTGGGATCATCCACCACCTTCCCAATGGCAGGAACGGGGGAATTCATCCCCTCTCCATTTGATTGACATTAAATCCACCCGGCTCTCCGCTCGTTAGGGCAACGATGACAAACGAGCGCCGTAATTACCGCTCCCCGCGGAGCCGATGATCCCCAAACTTAGTGCTGGCGTCAAGCAAACAGGGAAATTGGGATAAACCCGGGTGGCCACAGCGGCTCGGCTGCCGGAGAGGGGCAGAGGTGCCGACATCCCCGGCGTTGGCACAGCCCGGGGTAGGGGGCACAGCCCGTGGCTAGCCCCGTGGCTACTAATCGCCTTTGAGAGCTGGCACACGTGGTTTTCCACGTGGAAAATCCATGGGTGCAATGAACCAGGGCTGGAGCAGCGGGGAAGGAAGGAGGGTGGGAGTGAAGGTGGTGGCACCAGGGAGCAGGATGGGGATGGGGGGTCGGGAGCGGGGCCGTGGGTCCAAGGTCTGGCTGTTCCTGCAGATCTACCTGTCCTGGAAGAGCGGCCCCGGGGAGGTGAAGCACTGGAAGGACATGATCGCCCGGCCCCGGCAGGCGGTGGCACAGTGGCACCAGCTGAAGGCCTGAGCACCCCAGGACTGCAGGGCTGGGGGTCCCCCTTCCCACCCCCCCAGCACCCCTCCTCCCAGGAGGGGCTCCTGCTGAGGAGCCGAGGGACCGGTGGGACAGCGGATGCTGCGGTAGGAGGGGGATGGAGCACCCCCCAGCCCCCTGCTTTCACCTCTTCCCGGTGCTGGGAGCGAGGGGGCACCCCACAGGACCCCCTCCCCGGCTGAGAAGGACGCCAGAAGCGATGACACCCCACCTCCCCCTTCCCATCTCCCCCACTGGGCAGGACTTCGAGTGCTTCTAGCCACAGTCCCTGGGAGCCCCTCTGCCCCTCCCTGGCCTGGCCCCCCCATTTCAGGGGGTGAGGCTGTGTGTGCAGGAGGGCCCCCCCCTCCCCTTTATGCTCAATAAAACCTCTCCGAGCCATCAGCGTCGCTCGAGCGGGGCCGTGGAGACCCCCCCCCATGCCCTGTCTCGTCCCTGCCACCCTCCCCGAGCCCCCCCAGCCACCGTGCTGGGCTGGCACAGGGTGGGGGGCACACGGTGGGGGGAGGGCAGCCCCCTTCCCCAGGCCAGGCGCGGGCTCCTGGGATCGGAAGCCATGACACAGTTCGTTAGCCAAAGCGGGCTCGTTTGTGCACTGCCTTCAGCCGGGTTTGATGCTTTACCTCTGTCCTTGGGCTGGGGGGGGCCGTAACCCCGTCCTGGGGGTCACCCCCCAGCATGGGGACCCCCGCTGCCCTCACCCCAGCTCTTTCACCCCATTACCCCCACCCTGGGCGTGTCCCTTCCAGCCAGGTTGGTGCCCCCCCAGCCCGGGGGGATGCTGAGCCTCAGAGGTGGCCCAGGCTGGCCCAGGACCCCCCCACCCCGAGACCCCCGTGCCCAGCACCGGGGTCTCTGGGGATATGGGATGGAGGAAGTGCCATTGTCCCCATCCCAGGCCATTCCCTGGGCCAGCCAGCCTGGCAGGAGCGGTGCCCCCGGCACCTGCATCTCCCCCCGGGTTGCACGTGCCAGACCCCTGCCCGCTCCCCCCAGGGCTGAATCCACTGGGACAGGGGGTCCCCAAAACGGGGACGGACCCGGCAGGACGAGGTGAGGACGCGGTGGCCGGCGTGTGTCCCCCCCATGGGGACTCCCAGGCGAGGGGAGAGGTGGGTGCTGCCACCCCCGCAGCCATCTCAGGTAGGGCACGGCCACCCATGGGCGCAGGGACACCTAAAAGCACCCGGATGCCCACCCCCCTGCCCCCAGCATGGAGCCCTCCCCGCCTGACCGGGGGTCCCACCCCCCCATCCTCAGTCTTCCTGCTCCCCTCGTGGCACCCACCACCCTTCACCCCTCGTGCAGGGGAGGACACTGACACCCCTCTGCAGGGTGCCACCAAGTCACCCCCCCACCCCCGGGTGCCACGGGGCGGGGGGAGCGTGTACAGCGGGGAGCCCGGTTTCAGTGCGAGCGTTTCACCCCGTCACCGTCGTCCCCGTGCCACAGCGTGTCCCAGCCCACGTACACCCACCCCACGGGGGCACAGGGTGGCGGGGGGACACCCCCCACCCCCCCCCCCGAGCCCTCAAGGTGCTCCATGGGGTTTCTCCACTGCACCAGAACCCCCCCCAAAAAGTCCCCTGGGGTACCCGGCTGCTTGTTCCTCCTCCCGCCCGGGGGGGGACATCCCTGCCACCTCGGGGACCTGGGGACACGGTGGCAGCGGGACCGTCCCGTGGCTGCCTCCGGGAAGGGGTTTGGCAGCCCCCGCGGTCCCTCTTTAGACGATTTTTGGACAATCTGGAGAGAAGTCATAATTCTGCTACCACAGTAATAACGACGCTTTTAGGGACATTGGTATTTTTATCATTTTTCTCCTTTTTTTTTTTAACATTAAAGAAGAGATTTACACACCTGGGGGGAGGGGCCGGAGCCGTGGGGCAGCAAGGCCAGGGCACCCCAAGGCTGAGCACCGTGGTGGGCTGTGCCAGGACCCCCCTGAGCACCCACACGGGACGGGACGGGGGTCGTGGCCAAGCTGGGTGCCCACCCCGCTCCCCCGGGAGGGAATCCTTGTCTGCGGTGGGCTCCCCCGGGGGGGGCTTGTGTGTTCATTTTTAACTCTAGAGCTCTTAGCCGTTATCTTGTTCAGGTATCTCTCTTCTTCATGTGACGGTAACATCCAACTGGTGTGTAAAAATACGGAAAAACAGACAAAAAAAAAAAAGACAAAAAAAATATTAAAAAGACCAAAAAAATACTAAAGGCAAAAGCCCAGCCCCCGGGGTGGGGAGAGGAGGGGGGCGAGCGGCTGGAGCGAGGGGACGCCCGGCCGGCGATGCCACCCCGCTGCCGGTGGCTTTGCTGCGTGGGGGGTGGCCGTGGCCGGCTGCCCCCCACCCCCCCCTCCCCTTTTCTACTGACGGCGGCAGAGGTTGGGGCACCGCGGGCAGGCTGGGGGTGGGGGGGCGAGGGTCGGGGCGCCTTCTTTGCAGAATCTTATTTTTGGGGAGCGGGGCCCCTCGTTTTCTGGAGGCAGCCCCTGTTCTCAGTAATAAAGGACAGTCAGTAACTGCCAGCGTGCCTCGTCTCTGGGATCGGGGGTGGGGGGTGCTGGGGGAGGGCTCCTGAGGGTCCCCGGCTGCTGTGCCCACAGCCGGTGGTGGCGGGAGTGGGGATGGGGGTCACGGTGTCACCTGCACCTGGCTGAGCAGCCCCCCAGCGCTGAGCAGCCCCCCAGCATCGAGCATCTCTTCAGCACTGAGCATCAAGCATCCCCCCTCAGCATCAGGCAACCCCCCAGGGCTGAGCGCTGCCCCCCCAGCACCGAGTGTGCCCCCCAGCATCAAGCATTCCCCCCCCCCAGCACTGAGCATCCCCTCCAGCTCTGAACAGCCAGCCCCCAGTGCCGAGCATCCCCCCAACACTCAGCATCCCCCCCGCAGCATCAAACATCCCCCCCAGCACTGACCATCCCCCCCAAGCATTGAGTACCCCCCCAAGCACTGACCATCCTCCGCACACACTGTGCATCCCCCCCCCAGCATCAAACATCCCCCCCAGCACTGACCATCCCCCCCAAGCATTGAGTACCCCCCAAAACTGAGCATCCCGCCCCCAGCATCCCCCACAGCACCCAGCACGTCTGAGGGGGGGGTCCCTCTGAATGGTCCCTGCAAAGGGAGGGGGCCAGGCAAGCTGGGTGCAGGGTTGGGCCTGCTAACGAGGGTAATTAGTGAGGGTTCATTAGGAGCAGCCCTGATGAGGTGCTGTGGCTGCAGCAGGGGTTGTGGTCTAGGAGTCCTGCTGGGTCCTGCCTGGGATTTGGGGTCCCCCAGCCCCGGGGGACAATGGTGAAAGCCCCAGCCTGAGCCAGGTGACACAGCAGCACCTGGGCTGGAAGGGTGAGGGGGTCCCTGGGGGCGGTGACATGCCAGTAGGCACTGGAATATGGGTGTGGGGGGCCCCATCCTGGGCAGGTGGCTGTTGGGGAAGGAGGGGGGCATGGGGGGCGGGGTGCTGGCTGCCACCGCAGAGGCTCGAGTGGCCGTGTTAAATAATTCACCCAACGCTGGGCTTGAATAAATAATAGAAACTCCAGACGCGGAGCCGGGATAGCATCCCTCCGGATCCGCCTTTCCGACGCCGGGATGTGGTGTTGGAGGAGGCCGGTGGCAGCAGAGGACAGGAGGGGACAATGCAGTCCCTTGGCTGGCTCCTGCATCCCAGAACAGGCCAGGTGGCTGCTGCTTCCACCCATTCAGGCTCCGGTTTGTATCCAGCCGAGCCAAACCTGGAAATTTTGGCAGCGCCGACGGGATCGCCGCCACGGAAGCCTGGCTGCTCTCCGGGCTGCGCTACACCAGCCGCATCTTCGAATAAAACGGGAAACGCGGGCTCATCCCGGCGGTCCTGTCGCACGGAGCCGAGCGGCAGCGATTCCCCGAGCCCCTTCCCTTTGTGTCCGCAGGCAGCGGGAGCAGATGGGAATAGCAGTGTGATCCCAGCTGCGGCGAGGCCACGCGAGCTGTCGTACGCCGGGGTGGGAGGGTGGGCAGGGATATATATAGAGACGGGCGGAGGGATGACGCGCCGCGCGCACGTGGTGCCGGGGCTCGGCGATGCCCAAAAATACTCGTGCGTAGCCCGAACGCGTGAGGTTTCCAAGGATTGCGGCAGCTCCTGGTCCAAGTGTCACCGGGACGGTTGCCACCGGTGCCACGCGAGCGCGGTGTCCGGATCCCGATCCGGCTCCGTCCCCGGTCAGGGAATGAAGCCCAGGGCTGCGAAAGGTTGGGGCGGTGGGAAAAGGCTGCAGGGAGGCAGGGATCGCCCTTCCTGGATGTCGGAGCACCTGGATCTGGCTGTGGGGATGGGGTGGTGGCACCCAGGGCCACCAGCACCCCTCGCCCGACCGAGCACTGGCTGACGGGGGTCTGCACAGAGGGACGGGTTGTGTCAGGCACATCTTGCTCGTGGCTGGGTCTTGGAGTCCTGCAGTTCTCTGCTGGGGGCCAGCACCCTGCAGGGTGATGGCTAATTACCTGCTAATTAGCTGTAGTGTCTCCCCAGGTAAAGCAGCAGCACCCCAGGGTGCCGCACGTGGGGCTGGGTGCCAGGGGGTGCCCCATGCTGGGATGCTCTGCCCACTACAAGCCCCAGTGGTGAAGGTCGCTTGGCAAGAGGGACCGACCTGTGGTGGGCAGGTCCGAATCCAAGCGGGAAGAGCGAGCCGAGCTCCTGCCGAGCCCCAAATCCACCATCCGCATTTGGGAATGGAAATGGGGCTGGGAAGGTGGGGCCTTCGTTAGTCTCCGCTGTCAGTGGGGCTGGCACCCACAGCCCCTGCGCATCCCGCCGATGGGGATGCTGGGTCTGAAATAGCTGCGGTTCCCACTGCAGAGTGGAAGGGGGGGCGGAGGGGAGGGTGGTGGAAAATCCGGACAGCATCCGCCCCGGGAGTGTGGGAGAGGATGTGGCAGGAGAGCTGGCTGCCTCCCAGCCACCAAACCCAAACCCCTGGCAATTAAAAGCGGATACGTGGTCTGGAACCTCCAGCAACCCTCGGAGGGAGCACTCGATGCCGAGCTCCCCGCCACACGGAGACGGCTCGGAGGAGAGCGGGAGCACGGCTTGGGGGCAGGCAGAGGAATATGGAGCTCCCTGGAATGTTCCATAAGAGGAGCTGGTGGTCTTGCACCAGGACGTGTTGCCATGTTTCCAGCAGTTCCAAACACCCCCCTTCCCTGCTGCAGCCTCCCGCCCCTGGAGAACAGACCCCATCACCCCTCTCTCACGCCAGGTTTCCTTGGATTTGTGCTTTTTTTATTGCTGGAGTTTGGTACAAACAGAATTTGGGAAGGGGGAGAGGAAGGAGGAGGTGGCAACCCCGGCTTCGGTGCCCGTTTTGGGGCAGACAGAGCTGGAGCTGAGCCTCCTCCTCCCGTACAGAGCCAAAACCCTTTCCAGGTCTGGGACGGGCAACGCTTGTGCCCAGACAAGGTTTCCTTCAGCTCTTTCCCAAACCTGATGTCTGGGAAGAGCCTGGCAGAGAGCCCTCTGTCCCCCAGCCCAATTCCAGCAGCAGCACAAGGGGGGGGTCTCAGGGGTGAGGAGGGGTCTGTGCCGTTGCTCTCCAACCCCGCTGAGCTTCGGGGTGTCAAGGTCCATGTGGAACGGATGCAAATGGCGTTGCTTTTTCCCGTCCTGCCCCACGGAGCCAAGGACGTGCGTGGAGGTGGTGGGGCAGCGGCAGCGCGTGGTGGGAAGGTCCCCGTGCTCGTGGCCTGGCTCTCGGCAGCACCATGCTGCCCGCCGGGGCCTGCCCAGCAGGTAAGTGGGGTCTGCGGGGTCACCCATCAGGGCAGAGGGCCGTTGCCCCCATCCAAGGCACCCTGCGGTTTTGTGGGATGCTCTAGGGTGGGCTTGTGGGTCCCCACGGTGACCCATGAGCCCTGCGGATCCAGGTGGCAGCTCTCTGCTGCTCCTCGGGAGATGCTGGTGTTTTCCTTCGCGTGGAGGCTGCGAGCTCCCTCCTTCTCCAGCCCTCGCAGGGAGATGGTGATCCCTGGGAGCCCGATGGAGACTCCCACCCCTCTCTGGTGCATCCCCGTGGGTGTCCGGCTGAAGCGTGGTGGCTCACGTTTCCCCTGGGGAGCCCGGCAGAGCCGCAAAGCTGCCCTCCCCATCCTCCAGCAGCGGGGAACCGTCGCCAGGGACCACCGGTGGGGCCTCGGTGCCTTCCTCCTCCTCCCGCTGCCGGAGGCTCTGCAGGCGCTCCTGCCGCGCCTCCATGAACTCCTGCGCCCCGTCGCCCACCAGCCGGACGGTGTCTCCCACGCGGGGCGGTTGCCGGACGGGGTTGTGGTCGTAGGAGAGGAGGCGCAGGGCGGAGAGGCAGGCCAGGTCGGGGAAGCGGGCGATGCGGTTGCGATCCAGGTCGAGGACGCGGAGGTGAGCCATGCGTAACAGGGCCGGGGGAAACTCCTCGAAGCGATTCCCGTAGAGCCAGAGCCCTCGCAGGCCGGCCATGCGGGGCAGCCCGGCGGGCAGGCGGGCCAGGCGGTTGTCCCCCAGCTGAAGGCTGCGCAGGTCGGGCAGGCGGAGGAGGGCGCGGGGGAAGCGGGCGAGGAAGTTGCCCTCCAGCCAGAGGCACCGCAGGCTCTGCAGGCGGGCGAAGGCGGGCGGCAGCCCCTGCAGCCCGTTGCGGCCCAGGTAGAGATGTGCCAGGCGGGGCAGGCGGCACAGGGCCTCGGGTACCTCCATCAGCTCGTTACCGTCCAGTGCCAGGGTACGGAGGTGCCGTAGGGCCGCCAGCTCGGCCGGCAGCTCCCGCAGCCCCGCGCCGCTCAGGTAGAGCTTCCGCAGCCCCCGCTGTGCCCACAGAGCCGCGGGCAACCTCCCGCCCCGCACCTCCAGGCGTTGCTCGCCCCCCTCCGGGCCCTCGGCCACGGCCGCCCGCGCCCCCCGCCCCGCCGAGCCGCCGCTCCCCATCCCCGCCGCGGGGTCCACGCCGCCGCCGTTGCCGCGGTAACAGCGCCGCAGCCAATGGGAGAGAAGGGGCGGGACATCGGAGGACACGCCCCTCGGGGGTACCTGGGCAGAGGGCAGCCCCACCGGGTCGCCACCCTGCGCTGCGCTGCCCGTGTCCCACCCCCCCCGCCGCGCCCCCTGACCCACCCCCCTGCCCCGCCCAGCCCCCTCCCCACCTTCCACCCTCCCCCAGCCCCCCGCCCCTTCCCCAGACCGGCCAGGCCCACTGCCAGCCCGGGCTCAGCATCTCCCCGGGGGGGGGGGCTCCCTCTGTGATCGCACTGGGACCCCCAGGGAGATGCTGCAGGACGCCCCCCCACTGACACATCCCCCCCGCCCCCCCCCCCACTGCCCCTTCACACCCCCGAAGCCTGTTGCGGACCCCGTGCCGCGGCTGCCCACGC
Organism: Rhynochetos jubatus; assembly: GCA_027574665.1. NCBI lineage: Eukaryota > Metazoa > Chordata > Aves > Eurypygiformes > Rhynochetidae > Rhynochetos > Rhynochetos jubatus. The sequence continues at coordinate 1,525,818 of CM050663.1, forward strand.
TGCTGGGTCCCGCGGGCAGGCCGGGGGGGTCTCCCTCATCCTCCTCTTCCCCCCCCCCACCGCCCCAGCCCCTCTGCCCCCCTCCTCCAGCCCCGCCTGGTTCGTCCCTGCCGCAAATCAGCTGTGTCATCCCAAATCCGGCGTGGAAAACCGGGCTCGTACAGCCCTCCAGCGGCTGCCGGCCAAGTGACACCCCCCCGCCCCCCTCCCCAAATCCTCCTGCCAGCTTGATGGGGTGCAGGCAGCCCCCCAAAACGAGGGGACCCTCCCCAAGGAGCAGGGGTGACAGTGTGCCCAAGAAGACGGGTGTGGGTCTTTATTTCTCTGGGGGTGGGACCCCCCACCCAGGGTGCTGCAGGGGCTACCCCAGGGGGGCCGCGCCGAGTGGCGGCTGACGATGTCCCCCCAGCCCGGTGGGGTGGTTGTTGGTGCTGAAGCCGCTGGAGCGCTGGGGCTGGATGCCTGTCCACACCGGACCCTGCCAACACCAGGCTGCAAAAACCAGGGGGGATGAGGTGGTGAGGCTGGACGCCCCCTCCCCGGGGGCTACACAGCCCCCCCGGGGGCCACCCCAAACTCACCTGGTGCCGTGGTGGACAGGCGGGGGGTCACGTACTGGTTGCGGTTAGAGGTGTAGCCCGACAGCTGCCGGGGGATGGAGGTGGGTTGGGGGGCACAGTCCCATGGGGAGGGGGCTGTGCCTGCGCCCACCTTCCTGCCAGCACCCTGCTGTCCCAGCAGGCTGGTCTGGGTGACCCGGGAGACGAGTGGGACAGGGTGGCCCACCACGGGCAAGCCCTGCGTGGGGACAGTGGGTGAGGACGGGGAGGCCACGTGGGGACGGGCAGCAGGATGGGGTCCTGGCACCTCCCGGCTGAATCCAGAGTTCTCCAGCAGCATCGGGAGCGTCCCACGGCCCTGTCAGAGGATGGAGATGGGGTGGCTGGGACACACACGTCCCCTGTCCCCACCCTGCCCCTTGCCGGGGGTCTCGCCTCGCCGCCCCCTCCCCTCGCCCCACTTACGTGGCTGTGCACGGAGGGCAGGTAATCTGTCGTGGTGATGCCGACGTTGGGCTGCGGGAGAGAAAAAGCATCCCGTGGGGTGCAGAGGGGGTGGGGAAGGGGGCTGGAAGGGGGGCAGGGGACACTGTGGGGCTCACGGGCTGGCCCGGTGGGGCTGGCAGGGCTGGCAGGATGCTGTCACTCCTCGGGGTGGCCCTGGTGAAGTGTGGCGGCTCCATGGTTCTGATGGTTGTCTTCTGCAGGACATCTGTGGGGGGCCGTGGGGTAGGGAGGGCACCCCACTGTCCCCAGGCCTGTTCCCAGCCCAGCCTGCACGCAGCCCCACAGCCAGCCATGGGGTGCTCTCTGGCCCCTGGCATTTGGGGGTGGGCAGGGATGGGTGATGCAGGGCCTCCAACACCCCCAAATCCTACTGGGGTTGGGGCTGGCCCTGGGATCACTGACACCCCCAAATCCTTCTGGGGTCAGGGCTGGCCCTGGGATCACTGACACCCCCAAACCCCCACCAGGGATGGAGCTGGCCCTGGGAGCACCGACACCCCCAAATCCTTCTGGGGTCAGGGCTGGCCCTGGGATCACTGACACCCCCAAACCCCCACCGGGGATGGAGCTGGCCCTGGGAGCACCGACACCACCAAATCCTTCTGGGGTCAGGGCTGGCCCTGGGATCACCGACACCCCCAAACCCCCTGGGGATGGAGCTGGCCCCAGGGCCACCCACACCCCCAAACCCTCCTGGGATTGGGAATGGCCCTGGGCCCACCGACACCCCAAAAAAACCCTGGGGATGGAGCTGGCCCTGGGACCACCGACACCCCCAAACCCCCCTGGGATTGGGAATGGCCCTGGGCCCACCGACACCCCAAAAAAACCCTGGGGATGGAGCTGGCCCTGGGATCACTGACACCCCCAAACCCCCCTGGGGTCAGGCCTGGCCTCGAGACCACCAAGACCCCCAAAACCGTACCTGGCTGGGCAGGGTCAGCGTGGAGTCTCTCTGTGCCGTGCTTCCTGCATGCACAGGGGGGGCTGTGGAGGTGCCGTGTGTGCTGAGGACTCACCCCCCCAGTGCGGAGGCAGGAAAAGGGGGACTCCTGGGGGTACCCGCTCCGTGGCTGGTGGACGTGTCGGGGCAGGAGGTTCCGGCCGTCGGGGAGCCAGGGGGGCTTGAAGTGCTCGGCAGTGGTGGGCACGACGGTGTCCCACCAGCACCTGCGGCAGGAGGCCAGCGTGGCTGATGGAGCAGCCCCAAAACTCGCCCCCCCCCGCCCCCCCGCAGGGGTACCTACCCCTCTGCTTCACCGCGCGGGCAGAGCAGGGAGGAGACGGCCGAGTAGTTGTTGGACACGTAACCGGTGCCGGTGTGGCGGCCGAGGCGCGGACGGAAACGCGGCTTCCCTGGGTGACAGCGGGGAGAGGGGGCTCAGCCCCAGCAATGAGACACCCCCCCCAGCCTTTGGGAAGACCTTTGGGACCCCCTACCATAGGCCACCGTGTAGCTCGTGGCGTAGAAGTTCATGAGGTCGGTGCTTCCCCTGGTGCCAGCGGCCAGTCTCGTGGCGGACGAGCCCTAGGGACGGACAGACAGACGGAGCAGCTCCCTGCCTGTCCTCGGGGTCTGGAAGCAGGACTGGCTGGGGAACGTCCCGTTGGGATGGTAACACTGTCTCTTGGCAACCGTGGTGACACATGGTGACCTCGGCCAGATGGATGGTCACCGTCGCCGGGGGATGACCTCGGCCGCAGAGGGATGGTCACCGTCGCCGGGGGATGACCTCGGCTGCAGAGGGACAGTCACCATCACCCGCGGATGACCTCGGCCGCAGAGGGACGGTCACCGTCGCCTGGGGATGACCTCGGCTGCAGAGGGACGGTCACCATCACCCGCGGATGACCTTGGCCGCAGACGGATGGTCACCGTCGCCCGAGGATGACCTCGGCCGCAGAGGGATGGTCACCCTCGCCCGAGGATGACCTCGGCCATGGAGGGATGGTCACCCTCGCCCGAGGATGACCTCGGCCATGGAGGGATGGTCACCCTCGCCCGAGGATGACCTCGGCCACGGAGGGATGGTCACTGTTGCCTGGGGACCGCTGGCCTGGTTTGGACACCCCGACGAGGGCACCAGGGAGCGGGATGCTCCACGCCAGCCCCCTGTGGAGGGGGCCCACAACCCCCTGTCCCCTCCCCCCCCAGAAAAAGGGTTTCGAAGGGCCGGGAAGGAGTTGGCAACAGCGGTGAGGTGGCACGTGCCAGAGCGAGCTCGGATTGCCGCTGCCTCCCCGGAGCGCCCGCTCCCAAGGGGACGGGGAGCAGAGCCCCGAGCCCAAAACGCAGCGGGAGCAGCAGAACTAGCAGCCACGGCTTTATTCATCGTGTCCCCAGAGCCCGAGGGGACCCGGGGGACCGCAGCACCACCGGGGTTCCCACAGGACCCCCCGTGGCCCTTCGCTGCTCCGGGGGATGGGGAGAAAGCGGCCCCTCCATCAGCGGGGTGGCTCAAAGAGGTATTCCAGGTCCGGCTGCCGCAGCCTCTGCTCCCTCTTCCTGTTCTTGGCAAACTCCCTCAGCATGGCCATCACGTCGTTCTCGAACTCGGCCGGCGTTGGCTTCGCTTCTGTGGAGCGACACGGCGGCTCCACCCCGTCCCGAAGCACCCAGCATCCCCCTCAGCTCGCCCCAACAAGCCCAGCTCCCACGGCCCGGAGCCGCGGCGGTGCCGGGGCCGGCCGATGTCCAGCGGGCAGGGCGAGAGGCGGCTGGAGCGTACCTGTGGCCCAGTAATAAATGTCCCAGTCGTTGCTGGGCTCGTTGATGAGCCGGTCGTAGAGGTTCAGCTGCCGCTCGCTCATGCGGTTCAGGTTCTCCTTCGCAAAGAGGCTGCAGAGAGAACGGACGAGGAGGAGCGTGGGTGACCGGAGGGTGGCTCCCGACCCTGGCCAGTGCCCGGCTCTCTACACGCTGCCTACACGGACGAACCGGGTCTAACCTGAGCGGCCCGCTCCGCACTAACCGCTAGGTCAGTCCCCGGGTCCGAGTGGCTTCGCCTCCTCCCTACATCCCAGAAATTACGTACATCCTTCCCGAAGGATTCTGGCTCAGCCGTTGGCTCAGAGCTTTCCTGAGCCTCTCGCAGGCCTCCGGCCGCCCCTGCTCCATCCCACCCAGCGGCGGCACCCACCGCCGCGTCCGGCACGAGCAAAGCTCTCGCGGTGATTTATCCGACGGCCGAGCATCCTCGAAGCAAGATCCCAACTCCTCAGGTTCCGGATCGTGGCCGCGCACCAACCCCTCCAGGCTCCTCCCTGCGACACTCCGGGCTCAGCCCCGGGAGACGTCGTTCGGGACCTGCGCTACGCTCACCCCCGCTGGCCCCCTCAGCCCCCCCTGTCCGCAGGGGACGGGACGTCAGGGCGCAGCGGGGAAGGACGGAGCAGCCTGGGCGCCCTGAGCGCGGGGAGGGGCGAGCGCCGGGCGGCCCGCACCTCACCTGAGCAGGATGCAGTTCTCCAGCATCCCCCTCTTCCGGCTCTCGTACAGCAGCCGGGCTCGCTTGGTCCCCAGCGGCTCGTCGGGACGCTCGCGCCAGGGGGGCAAAGGGATCTGCAGCACGTCCTGGCCCGAGTCCGGCGGGGAGTCCCCGCGGTAGCCGCGCCAGGGGCGCGCCGGCCCCAGGGTGTGCCGGCCCAGAGCCCGCCCGGGCAGGGAGCCCAGCTGAGGAAGGGACGGGGACGTCAGGCCCGGCCGCCCCAGCGCAGCGGGGACAGGGAGATCTACTGCCACACGCGTGGCCCCACAGACCCTGCCGGCCACCCTCCCCCATCCCACACACCCCCCCCAACCCGAATTTCCCACCCCCAGACCCTGCTGCCCCCAAACCCTCCCATCACCCCCCCCGACCCAAATCCCCCCACCCCCTGCCCCCAAACCCTCCCATCACCCCCCCAGACCCTGCTGCCCCCAAACCCTCCCGTCATCCCCCCAGACCCAAATCCCTCACCCGCAGACCCTGCTGCCCCCAAACCCTCCCATCACCCCCCCAGACCCAAATCCCCCACCCCCTGCCCCCAAACCCTCCCATCACCCCCCCCAGACCCAAATCCCTCACCCCCTGCCCCCAAACCCTCCCATCACCCCCCCAATCCAAATCCCCCCACCCCCTGCCCCCAAACTCTCCCATCACCCCCCCAGACCCAAATCCCCCACGCCCAGACCCTGCTGCCCCCAAACCCTCCCATCACCCCCCCCCGAGCCAAATCCCCCACCCCCTGCCCCCAAACCCTCCCATCACCCCCCCCAGACCCAAATCCCCCCACGCCCAGACCCTGCTGCCCCCAAACCATCCCATCACCTCCCCCGAGCCAAATCCCCCACCCCCTGCCCCCAAACCCTCCCATCACCCCCCCCAGACCCAAATCCCCCACCCCCTGCCCCCAAACCCTCCCATCACCCCCCCCAGACCCAAATCCCCCACCCCCTGCCCCCAAACCCTCCCATCACCCCCCCCAGACCCAAATCCCCCACCCCCTGCCCCCAAACCCTCCCATCACCCCCCCCCAGACCCAAATCCCCCCACCCCCAGACCCTGCTGCCCCCAAACCCTCCCATCACCCCCCCAGACCCTGCTGCCCCCAAATCTGCCCACCCACAGACCCTCCCGCCCCTAACTCCCCCCCCATAATCCTCTCCAGACCCTGTTACCCCGACCCCATAGCCCCCCAACCCCGGGCCCTGCTGTCACCGACCCCCCCACCCACAGCCCCCCCGACCGTGCTGCACTCGGTCTCCCTCCCACCCCCCCATCCCCGACCCTTCTGCCCCCAGACCTCTCCCAGGCCCCTGGCTCCTCCCTCGCCCCCGGACCCATCGCCCCCGGTAACCCACCCACCCCCCCCCCCCCCCCTCACCCTGGCGGCCGCCATAGCCCCACGCGGCCTCTCTAGCCTCCGCCGGAGCCGCTCTGTGACACGGGGGAGGCCCGACTCGATGGTGCCTCGGCGGTGGAGAAGGGCGGAAGGGGCGTGGCTAGAACCGGAAGGGGCGTGACGTGGTGCGGCGGCGCTGGCGGTGGCGGTGAGCGCGGTTGGCGCGCGCGCTCGGGGCCTGCTGGCGGTAACGGGCGGGGCCGCGGGGAGGGCCGGGCCGGGCCGGGCCGGGCCGGGTTTGGGGGGGCGCGACCCGCCGCCCCCTCCCCTCGTTCCCGTTATGCCCCCCCCCGCCCACGCCGCTGGGCAGGGGCGGCCCGCTCCGGGCCGATATGGCGGTCGGGACGCGGGGGGGGGGGGGGCGGAGGGTCTGGGCCCGGGCCCGGGGGGCGGCGGGGCCCAGGTCGGGTGGGCAGGGGGGTGTTGGGGTTCCCCCCGGGACCCCGCTTCCGGGGAGGGCCTGCCCGGGGGGGTTCATGGGGGAAGGGGCGGGCTGGGGGGGGCTCGGTGCCCCCGGGTTTCGGTTGGGGGCTCCCGGGGGGGGGGGGCTGTGCCCCCCGCGGTGGGATGGTGGGCGGGGTACGGTTGCCCCCTGAGGAGGGGGGTTGCCTCCAGGGGGAAACGGGGCCACGTTACTCCCGGGGGTGGCTCTCGGCGGGGCAGGGGGGGGGATTGCTCCCGGGCTGGGACCCAGCCGGAGGGTGGGGGGCTGCTGCTCCCCCGGGTGGGTCCGGGCTGGGGGCCCCTCTGCGGGGGGGCCCGCAGACGGGATTGGGGAATCTGAGGGGACTCGGGGGGACACGCAGAGGGGGTCCCCAGTGCCTCGCTGACCCACTTCCCCCCCTCGCCCCGCTGCAGTGCACCCTTCGTCTTCCCGCTTCGCCCCGGTCCTGGCCCGGGCTCCCGCTCCCGCCTCTGGAATTATGTCCGAGGGAGTGGATCTGATTGATATCTACGCCGACGAGGAATTCAACCAGGTGAGCGGCGGGGCCGGCCGCGGGGCTGGAAGGGGTGGGCGGCAGATCCCTCTTTCCAGCGCAGAGCACTGTAACCGGCGTCGGCATGGTGCCGGAGCAGTCAGCGGGGATGGACCGTGCTGGAGCGGTCAGCGGGGATGGACCGGCGTCGGCACGGTGCCGGAGCGGTCAGCGGGGATGGACCGTGCCGGAGCAGTCAGCGGGGATGGACCAGCGTCAGCACGGTGCCAGAGCGGTCAGCAGGGATGGACCGGGGATGGACCATGCCGGAGCAGTCAGCAGGGATGGACCAGCGTCGGCACGGTGCCGGAGCGGTCAGCGGGGATGGACCGTGCCGGAGTGATCAGCAGGGATGGACTGTGCCAGAGTGGTCAGTGGGGATGGACCGGCGTTGGCACGGTGCCGGAGCAGTCAGCAGGGATGGACTGGCATCGGCACGGTCAGCGGCGATGGACTGTCATTGGCACGGTGCCGGAACGGTCAGCAGGGATGGACCGGCATCAGCACAGTGCCGGAACGGTCAGTGGGGATGGACCCACGTCGGCACAGTGCCGGAGCGGTCAGCAGGGGTGGACCGTGCCGGAGCGGTCAGCAGGGGTGGACTGGCATGGGCACGGTCAGCAGGGATGGACCCGCGTCGGCACGGTGCCAGAGCGGTCAGCAGGGATGGACCGGCCGGCTGGTGCAGATGGACCGAGTGGGGGCAGAGGATGCGACCCGTGTTCCCGGGAAAGGGTTATACCGCACCGTAGAGTCCCTGCGGGAACCGGCGGGCTGGGACTGTTCCTGAATCCTGGTGGCTGAGCCACGGATAGAGGCTCTTCGGTGGGTTTCACCGGAGATCCAGTCCGTGGCTGGTGACAGGAAGTTTGGGAAGGGGGAGGCAGTGACAATACGGGATCGGAGGGAATCGTTGCAGCCTGGTTGGAGAAACGAGAAATCCACGCTGGAAGCGGGAATTGCGCAGCGAGGGAACGCTGAGCACCCCACCCGCCGGGGCTGGGAAGCTGCGGCAGGGAATCGCCGCTCGGAGCGATGCCCGTCTGCCACCTCGTCGCCCCCGGAGCGCCCTGCTGGAAGAACCAACGGAGAAGCCGGGGGGCGCAGCCATTAGAGCAGCAGATTTTAGAGAGTTCGCGGGTCCGGGAGGACAGGTACGAACGGAGACGTTCCGAGATCTCAGAACTGCCGGGGAAAGCACGCGGAGGGAAGCCGGGACGCGCCGGAGAGCCGGCGGCGCCAACTGGAAGCGCAGGACGCGGAGGAAGGATTGGCCGGAGCTCCCCGGAGCGGAGCCCGGGGTGGTAAACCCTTTGTTCTGCGGAGGCGGGGGGTTAGCTGGTGGGAACCCCCAGGGAGGAGCGGAAACGGTGCGAGCCGAGGGGACTGCCAGGTGCTTTCCAGCTGTCGGGAATTCTGCGCTGAGAGCAGTCGCCCCGGAGAAGGGCAGGATCCAAGCTGGCTCTAAAATTACCAAACTAGCAGGAACTTCACTGGAAAGGAGGGTTGCAAACCGAATAGCTGCGTTTTCGGTAGCGGCAGGCCTGCGCGGACAGCCTCCGACTCCTGCGTCCTTCCTGAAAAAATTCTGGGATGGGCCCGAATCCCCACGTGTTAAACAGTCTGGGACGGTGCCGGGACCAGAGGGATCTGCTCCCGCTTGGGAGTGACCCGGACGTACGCGTTTGCACGCGGTTCGCTTTCAACCGGATCGGGGAAACGGCGGCACTTGGATTTGGGAGCGGGAAGGGGGACGGAAGGTGCGGACGAAGATACCGCGCGGAGGTCGCCGGGCTGGAGTTTAGGGAGTAAGCAGGAAACTTGGGGGTTTGGCAATTACTCTGAAAACGAAGTAAAAAACGGGACGTGGGGCGTAGTGCCTGAAGAAGGAGAGCTGCGACGGTGGCCGGAAAGCTCCCGGAGGAGAACGGATGAACAGCAAACGGGCGGGACCTCAGCCTCCCGGGGGTCTGGGGGAGGAAGGGTGATGACACCAGTGGCTGGAGCTGCTGTGGGAACGTCTGAGGGGGCTGGGCCGCTCGGGATCTTCGGGAATAAGGAGGTTAAGCAGCGCTGAGGATGGAGCGAGCCCGGCTGCGCAGCGGGAAACGGCACAGGAAGGATTTAACCGAAGGGTTTGGGAGACGGGACGCACGAGGTGTTGGATGTAGCCAAGTAGATGGAGGCTTCTGGACGCTGGAAGCGATTATCGAGGCTGCCGGCTCCAGCATCCCGCTCACCTGCGGCAGCAGGAGGGACCCCGGAGTTCACCCGCGCGCGATGGTCCCCGTAGCACACCGGGAACGCCAGCGTGGTTCCGAATCCCATGGTGCACGTGGTAATTGCTGCCGATGGTGCCGGGCCTCTTCTCCGGTGCCAAGCTTCATCCTTCAGTGCCGGGCCTCTTCCCCGGTGCCGGGCTTCATCCCCCGGTGCCGGGCCTCTTCCCCCGGTGCCGGGCTTCATCCCCCGGTGCCGGGCCTCTTCCCCGGTGCCGGGCTTCATCCCCGGTGCCAGGCCTCTTCCCCGGTGCCGAGCTTCATCCCCCGGTGCCGGGCTTCATCCCCCGGTGCCGGGCCTCTTCCCCGGTGCCGAGCTTCATCCCCCGGTGCCGAGCTTCATCCCCTGGTGCCGGGCTTCATCCCCTGGTGCCGGGCTTCATCCCCAGTGCCGGGCTTCATCCCACGGTGCCGGGCTTCATCCCCCCGGTGCCGGGCCTCATCCCCGGTGCCCCTCGCAAGGCGTTGTGCACGGTGTGTCGCACAGAGCTGAAACATTCCCGAGTTCCTAGCTGAGGGCTTCCAAGCGGTTTTTCCTCCAGCCCCCTGTCCCCCCCCCCTCCCTATTTTTGTTCTTTCCACAACTTGCAGGCAGAAATCTTCCAGCCTTGGGCCGTTTCCAGAGGCGCTTGGTGGGGGCAGGAGCGTGGGAGGCGGATTAAACAAACAGCCCAGCTCTTTTCAGAGCGCAAAATACTGCTCCCTGCTGAAATTCCTGGAGCCTTTCTATCAGCTCGGCAGCCGGAGGCGAAAGTTGGGATTTGCCTTAGCGACGGACGTCGCCGTCGAGCGTTTTGGGGTGGGGGGTGGGGGGGAAAGGGGTTGATTTTTCCGATTTCCACCACCCTCGGAACACGGAGTGCGTGTGGTTCGCGGGGATTTAACCGCCTCGCCCTATCTCCGGCGGAAGGATGTGATCCAAACTGCCTCGGAAATCCCAGAATGAAAAATCGGGGAGCGGAGCCTTTTGTCGTTTCGCGGGACCTGTGCGTTAATCCCGCCGGCCGGCCGCTACCCTAAGGCGCTCGTCGCGTGAAACGACGCTGGGGCGCGCGCTGGGCGGTCGGTCGGAAGGTCCGTGGTAAACACGGCGCACGCTGCGTGCCCCAAACTCGATATCGCCCGGAACAGAGTGGGAATTGGAAGGCGGCTGTGGGGCGCCCGAGCCCTCTCGAGCTTCCTCGGCGCCTGGTTCGTGCCGTGAAAGGCTGCGCTGCCGAGGCGGGTGGCTCCCGCTCCGAAAAAGGCTCTGCCGGCCCAAAACCCGGCGAGCTTGCGGTGGCAGCGTGGAGGCGAGCGGGGTTTGAGGATGGAGTCAGGAAGCGTGCGGCCGACGAGGAGCAGGAGGCTCGTCCGTCGAGGGCGTCGGGTTTGCGGCCGCTGGACTCTCGGCCTCGCCCGCTGGGAAAAGGGGAGCTGCTTCCTCATAGCCCCGCGGAGCAGCAAGTCGGGTCTTGCCGCGTCGCTCGGGACGATCGTGGCCTAGCGAGCGGGGTGCGCCCCGGAGCTCAGCGGAGGGTGGAAAAGCGAAAGGTGTGAAGCAGGAGAGCGGCAAATTGACTCCGGCGTGGGTCAGCGGTGGGGTAAGGCCACGCGGTTCGGCTTGCTGGAGCGTTCCTCCCGTCTCGGCGCGTCAAAGCCGCTCCGGGGTTACGCCCGGCGTCGCAAAGCGGGGTCTTGGGGTGCTGACAGTCCTCGTTGCTGGGGAATGATGCGGATCCGGTTGCCGCGGGGCTGGTGTTGACGCTGGGCTGGAGACGTGCGAGAGGGGTTTCCACGCTGGCCCGGGAGGAAGAGCAGGCGCTGCGGATTGCAGGAGCGAGGGGGGGGGCGCGGTGCGTTTGTGTGGGGCAGCGGGGTCTGCTGGGCCCGGGGAAGGGGGAGCGCAGGGAGTTGTCACTGGAAAAATGAGGGAGACGCTGTCCCTCAGTGACCCGTCACCGAGGGGAGGGGACAGGGCTCCGGGCGGGAGCTGGCTTCCGAGGGATAACGGGGGCTGGATCCGTTTGCCGTGAGCGATTCACCACCCTCCCGCTGCAGACAGACCCGAGACAAGGGGCTTTGGGGCTCCAAACCTTTGGATTTGGCTCGTGCTGCCTCGGAAGAGCTGGTGCACGTGGTCAACTGGGACAACCGGTTTGCAGACCGGAGGCTTCCTAAACCTCCGGCGTCGTTCACCCGCAGCCCCCCGGCACCGCGAGGTGACTTCTGAGCGTCTCCTGTGGTTGGTTGGTGTTTGATTTCGTTGCTGGGGGAGGGTGTTGGAGGACTCCAGCGGAACTGGGGGGGTCCTCCAGAGCCCCGTTTAGGCTCTTACCAGCCCACGGGACCCTTTCCGAGCGGCGGTTTCGCCCCCGTCCCCGCCGGGGTCTCCCCCCTCTGCGGTGGTGCTCAGGGGTGTCCCCCCCCCCTCGCAGGACTCTGAGTTCAGTAATGCCGATCAGATGGACCTGTACGATGACGTGTTAGCAGCCAGCTCGCAGCCCCCCGAAAACCGCACCAGCAGCTCGGAGGCACCCCCGGAAATCCGCCAAGAGCCGTCCCCCAAGCCCAACAGCAAACCCCCTGCCATCCTGTACACGTACAGCGGGCTGCGCAACAAGAGAGCCGCCGTCTACGTGGGCAGCTTCTCCTGGGTGAGTGGGGTCGCCGCTTGGCCGTGGAGGGCCGGGGCGGGGGGGTCTCCAGACCCACCTGTGTGGGAAAGTGGGGTCTCCTGGGGTGCGTACGCAGATGGGGGGGCCTCCAGAGAAACCCCCTCGAGGGGCTGCAGGGCTCTTTGGGGGTGCTGTTCCTCCTCAGTCGGCGCTGAGCCGGTGTCCCGGGCTGGGTGACGAGCTGGGCTTGTCCTTGTGATTCTCAGGGAAAAGGGATTCGTAGCCCTGAGGGGCTTCACATCCAGGGGCTCTAGTGCCTCCCCCACACCAGCTGCTGCCCCAGCCTGGCTCTGCCTTCCCAGGGGCTGCGCCGGCGGGTCCCCTTCGCCCGTGAACGGATACAGGGACGGTTTTGGGAAGGCTCCGTCTCGCCCAGGGAACAGAGACCTCTGGTAGCCGCGTTGCAGCCTCCAGGCTGATTTTTAAACCCTCTGCGGGGTGTCTGTGCCCGAATTCCCTGTTTCAGTCCCCCTGAGCACTCAGCCTGGGTTAGGTGAGGGGGCGCCGGGGCTCCGTGGGGGCTGATTCCGACCTTTCTTTCCCACAGTGGACGACTGACCAGCAGCTGATCCAAACCATCCGCTCGGTTGGCGTCTACGACGTGGTGGAGCTGAAATTCGCGGAGAACCGAGCCAATGGCCAGTCGAAAGGGTGAGAGCCGAGGGGGCTGGGGAGGGGGGCAGTGGGGCAGCCAGGCTCTCACAGCCACGTTTTGGGGGGAGGGGGGGGAGGGGACAGCCGGTGCTTTTCCCGGCTGGCTCAGTTGATGCAGCTGGAGCTGGGATGGTTAAGTGGAGGCTCCCAAATGGGAAAGGGAGGAGGGGACGTGGAGCACCAGGCAGGGCCACAGATGGAGCCCTGGGGGGTTTGGCAGGGGGGTCCCCACACCCTACAGGGGCCGGGGAAGGGGGGTGGGGTGTGAACCACTCGCTGGCTGACCGCCGAGCTTTCCCGCAGGTACGCAGAGGTGGTGGTCGCCTCCGAGAATTCGGTCCATAAACTCCTGGAGCTCCTTCCCGGCAAAATCCTCAACGGAGACAAGGTGGAGGTGAGGCTGGCAACCCGGCAGAACCTGTCGCAGTTCGAGGCGCAGGCCCGTAAACGTGAGTGAGACGAAGGCACGCCGCCGGGGGACGGGAGCCGGCGGGGCGGGGGGGGTCTCCACGCTGCGCCGCAGCTCCCACGGGCTCCCGCGATGCCAGGCTGAACCCACCGAGACCTCAGGGGTTTGTTGGGAGGGGTGGGACGCTGCCAGGAGGAGTCTCTGGGGGTTGTTTCCTGGTGCTGCTGCGCGATTAGATCCTGACCCGAGTCTTTATGATCCCCTTTTAGGTACTCACACACCGCGAAGATCCCGCGTAGCCTCCTCCTCCTCCTCTCCAAACTGAATGGGCTTAAGCTCTTCAGCCTATCAACATAGCTAAGACCCTCCATATCTATTAGTAGCTCTTCTCTGGATCCGCTCCAGAATTTACCCATCCCTGCGGAGGTAAGGTGCCCAACACTGGACACAGTATTCCAGCTGGGGCCTGGCCGTGGGCTCTCTACAATGGCAATAGGTGGTCCTCGCCTCGCTCCGCAGCGATGTGATGCCCCAGCCCCGTGCCGGGGCGGATCCGCAGGGATCGTCTTGGCAGGAGCGTGGAGGAGGAGGTCTTGGCCGGCTGCGGTCATTGTAGATCCCGCGGTTCGTTTCACGCAAGGAAAGCGTATCTTTTGGAAGCGCCCCCGCCCCAGCCGAGTGGCGGTGGGGTAGCTCTCTCCTTCCGCACCCCTTCAGCTCCGGCGTCCGCGGTGATCCGCTGCTCGGCAGCGCCGTGCCGCCGTTAGGCCAACGTCCCGACCTGCCCTCGCGTTTCGGTGCAGCGGGGCGTGTTCCCTTCTCCCACGCCTCGCCGGGTAGGAGTTCGGCTGGCCCCGGCGCGGACTGGCCAACCGACACGGCTGAGCTTGCCTGAGCCCTTGCCCAAACAGGGCTCCGCTTAGCCGCTGGAGCGGCAAGGCCCGGCGGGGACGGTGTCCTCTGTCCCGCCTCTCCCTTCTCATCCTCGAAGCCTCTTTGGACACATCCAGGGTTCCTGTCCCTCTCTTCAGGGACAGACGGGCGCCGACTTTCCTTCCTCCGGCAGCTCCGTTGCTGCCGGCACTTGGGTTCTGTCCCCTCGTGTTCCTCCGCGCTCGGGCCTTTCTGTGAATCCGTGCGCGGATCGCAGGCTCTCCGGGATCTCGGGACCCAGCCACCTCTCTGCAGGGGACCTCTCGCCCATTCCTTGTGGCTTTTCGCTTCTGTCCCCGTAACCCGCTTGCTCGGTGGCTTCCGCAGGGCCGCGGGCGAGCGTCCCCGGGCTCTCGCTGGAGAGCCGCTACCTTCTTCGCCTGGAATCGGAGGCTACGTTTGGCTGGCTGGATCTTTCCCTGAGCTCTCCCGAGGCCAGATCTCACGGGGCTGCGGGAAGAGAACGTTCCTGGCACCGGGTGGGGAGGAGGAGGAGGTCTCCGAGACCCCGCAGACCCTCCGCCCGCAGCTCATGGCTCCTTCTGTGCCCGCTTGCAGGTGTCCCGCCGAGAGCCCACTCCCGAGACTCCATGGATTTGCTGGACGGCCGCGCCACGCCGACGGAAAACGCCTTGCCGCCCGCCCGCATGGACAAACCCCCCTCCATCCTGCCTTTTTTCAACCGCCCCCCCGCCGCCCTGCCCCTCATGGGGCTACCCCCGCCGCCCATGCCCCCCCCTCCGCCCCTCTCCTCCGGTTTCGGCGTCCCCCCTCCCCCTCCCGGTATCCACTACCAGCATCTCATGCCCCCGCCCCCTCGACTGCCCCCCCACCTGGCTGTGCCACCCCCGGGGGCTGTCCCCCCGGCCCTGCACCTCAACCCCGCCTTCTTCCCCCCACCCAACACGGCGCTGGGGCCTCCGCCGGACACCTACGGCAAGGCCATGGCTCCCTACAACCACAGCAGGTGAGTGGGGGGGACGGGGGGCTGCGTGGCGCTCGGTACCGAACCGAGGGGGGGGCTACGCTGACCCTGTGCCCCCTGCGCAGCCGGGAGCTGGGCCCGCCACCTCCCCCCGTGAGCGAAGCGGAGTTTGAGGAGATCATGAACAGGAACCGGGCGATCTCCAGCAGCGCCATTTCCAAGGCGGTATCCGGCGCCAGCGCAGGTAACGCCGACCCCGTGCGCGTCCCTCTCCCGCAACCCCATCCCACGGCAAATCCGTCATCCCCTGACCCCGCTCGGCTCCCCGCAGGCGATTACAGCGACGCCATCGAGACGCTCCTCACGGCCATCGCCGTCATCAAGCAATCCCGCGTCGCCAACGACGAGCGCTGCCGCGTCCTCCTCTCCTCCCTCAAAGACTGTCTGCACGGCATCGAAGCCAAGTCCTACAGCACCGCCGCCAGCAGCTCCAGGTACCGGCGGCTCCGGAGCGCCTCGTTACACCCCGTTCTGGGGGTTGTTCCCGTCCCCAGCACGCGGAGATCCTCCCTGGAAGTGACAAAAGCTCTTCTTCTTTCCTGTAGGAAAAGACACCGGTCTCGGGAACGCTCTCCCAGCCGGTCCCGCGAAAGCAGCCGGCGACACCGGGATCTGCTCCACAGCGAGGATCGGCACGACGACTATTTTCAGGAGCGGAACCGGGAGCACGAGAGGCATCGGGATAGGGACAGAGACAGGGACCGGCACCACTGAGACAGGTGAGCTTGGTGCCAGGGTGCTGCTGGGGAAGGGGCTTGGGGAAGGTGGCCAGGGGCTTGGGGAAGGGGGCAAGGGCCTGGGGAAGTGGGAAGGGGGCAGGGGGCTGGGGAAGTGGGAAGGGGGCAGGGGCCTGGGGAAGTGGGAAGGGGGCAGGGGCCTGGGGAAGTGGGAAGGTGGCCAGGGGCCTGGGGAAGGTGGCCAGGGGCCTGGGGAAGGTGGCCAGGGGCCTGGGGAAGGGGCCAGGGGCCTGGGGAAGGGAGCAGGGGAAGGTGGGAAGGGAGCAGGGGAAGGTGGGAAGGGGGCAGGGGAAGGTGGGCAGGGGGCAGGGGAAGGGGGCAGGGGGCTGGGGAAGTGGGAAGGGGGCAGGGGGCCAGGGGCCTGGGGAAGTGGGAAGGGGGCAGGGGCCTGGGGAAGTGGGAAGGGGGCAGGGGGCCAGGGGCCTGGGGAAGTGGGAAGGGGGCAGGGGAAGGGGGAAGGGGCCAGGGGCCTGGGGAAGTGGGAAGGTGGGCACGGGGCTGGGGAAGTGGGAAGGGGGCACGGGGTTTGGTAGGGTGGGCAGGGGGCTGGGGAAGGGGCCAGGGGCCTGGGGAAGTGGGAAGGTGGGCAGGGGGCTGGGGAAGGGGGCAAGAGCCTGGGGAAGTGGGAAGGGGAGGAGGGCAAGGGGCTGGGGAAGGTGGGCAGGGGGCTGGGCAGAGGGCTGGGGGGCTGGGAGAAGGGTCAGGGGCCAGGGAAGGGGGCAGGGCAAGGTAGGCAAGGGGGCCGGGGAAGTGGGAAGGGGGGGCAAGGGGCTGGGGAAGGGGGCTGGGGAGGGGGCCTCAGGGCTGCTCTGACCGCTCCTTCCCGTCTCTCCCCACAGGAATTTGGCAGGAAGTGGTTTTTAACGGACTCGTAACTCTTCACCTTGACCAGGACTACGTGACCGAGGCTGCTCCAACCTCCCCCCGCCGGCCCCCAGCCCTTTCCCTGCCACCCCCAGCCGGGCCGCGCACCCCCCCGGAGGGATTCCCACCGACACCTCGTGGCCTTGGGGCCTGAGCCCGCTCCCGCTTCCCGGGGAGCCGGGGGGCGCCTGGGCCGCTCCGCTCCGTGGACACTCGGACCCAAAGAGAAATGGTGCTTTTTTATTTCCACGGAGGGAGGTTTGTGAGCCCTTTTCCTCTCCGGGGGGGTGGCTGGAGGGGACGGATCCCGTGCCGTGTGGGGGCTTGGAGGCGCGCGGCCCGGGAGCGCTGGAAGCGGTACGGGGTCTTCCCGCCACGTACCGTCCCCTCGCCTGGGGACACCCCCGTCCCCGCGGGACGCGCCGCTCCTCTCCGCTCGGGAGCGGTGTGCTGGGAAGAGGGGGGGGTCCCGGAGCTGGCGGGGGGGGGGCAGGGGGTGTCACCCCTTTGTCCCAGTGTTCCATCCCAGCGGCTGTTCCGCTCCCAGACCAGCAGCACCCGCCGAGCCCTGCGCGGACCCGGCCTCTCCCGCAGCGCCTTCCTTGTTTTAGAGGAAGCGAAGGAGGCAGAGCCAGCAGGGCAGGCTGCGACCCCCCCCCCCCCGCCCCGTGGCCCTCGGTGGCCCCCTGCCCCCCCCCCGGGTGCCGGGGGAGGGGGCTCTCCCTTTCCCAGCTGTATCCCTACACCCCCCAGCCCGGCTGTCTCACACAGGGTTTGGATGCTGGGGGGGGTGGGGGGTGCTTTGTGTGCCCCACAGAGCACAGGCAGCCAGGGAGCGCCCCCCCAGCCCCACACAGCTGCCGGGGGAGGGGCGCCCACACGGATCCCTCCCCCAGGAGAGGGAGAGCCCCCGGGGGGGGGTCGGGGTGAGCTGAGGAGCCACAGGGTGAATTCCAGGGTGGGTGCCAGCCCCCTCTGGACTGTTGGGACAGGGAAAATCCCAGCTCCAAAGGTCTTTTTAAGTTGAAATGACCCAAATAACCCCCCCCCAAATCTTACAGAGGTGCCGGCTTAGCGGGTGGGGGCTGGGGGGTGGGCGGGGGGGGGGGGGTGTGGAGCGCTCGGTGGGAGAGTTCTGGGTTGGGTTTTTTTTTTTTTTTTACTTAAAGACACAAATTTTTAGTTTCTTTCCAATAGCGGGGGGGTGGTGGTGGTGGTGGGGGAGGGATACAAACGCAGAGCAAACCCCTAATAACCCCCCCCCACACACACACACCCCCAGCCCCCACCCCCCACCCCGGGGCGAGGCGCCCCCCCCCCCCCCCCCCCCCTCGTGCTCGCAGTGATTTAGGTTTGGTTTGTCTTTCTGATAGATTGAAAAATTGTGTAATAAACTCGACGACGTCGTCACTTTTAGATGGAGCCGTCGGGAGTTTTCTGTCGCGTGTCCGTCCCCCCCCCCCCCGGTGCGAGGAGGGGGGGTTTAGGTGATAAGGGAGGGGGCGTAGGGGCGCCGAGGGGGAGGGAGGAGCGGTGTCTGGGGAGTTGGGGGCTCCGCGCCTGCTCTGACGCTGCTAAAGGGGTTCCTGTACCCCCCCCCCCCCCCCCAAGTTGTGGGGCAGCGGAGCGTGGCCGGAAGCTCCGGAGCGCTTCCTTCTCGGCCGCGTGTCCAAGCGCCAAGGAAAAATAAATATTTTATTGGAAAATAGTGAATTCTTCGGGGAAGGTAGTAGAAAAATCCAAATAATTCTCCGTACCTGCGTGTCACCGAGCGCTGGGGACGGCGTCCCGGGTGGCAGCGGGTTGGGGATGTCCGGAAGGTCGTGCGGTGGGTGAAGCGGAGAGCGGGCACCGGGGGAGACCCCGGCCCAGGGCTGCCTGCGGGCAGGGGCTGCTGGCTGCTGTGGGCCTGGGCTGGGAGACGGAGCCGGCACTGGGGATGCCGGCTTCCCGCTGGGAGATGGAGCTGGGTCTGCACTGGGAGATGGAGCCGGCACCGGGGATGCCGGCTTCCTGCTGGGAGATGGAGCCAGCACTGGGGATGCCGGCTTCCTGCTGGGAGATGGAGCCGGCACCGGGGATGCCGGCTTCCTGCTGGGAGATGGAGCAGGGTCCGCGCTGGGAGAGGGAGCGGGCACCGGGGATGCCGGCTTCCTGCAGGGAGATGGAACCGGCACCGTGCTGGGAGATGGAGCTGGCTTCCCGCTGGGAGATGGAGCCAGCACTGGGGATGCCGGCTTCCTGCTGGGAGATGGAGCTGGGTCCGCGCTGGGAGATGGAGCTGGCTTCCCGCTGGGAGATGGACCAGCACTGGGGATGCCGGCTTCCCGCTGGGACATGGAGCAGGGTCCGCACTGGGAGATGGAGCTGGCTTCCCACTGGGAGATGGAGCAGGGTCCGTGCTGGGAGATGGAGCCGGCTTCCCGCTGGGAGATGGAGCCAGCACTGGGGATGCCGGCTTCTCAGTGGGAGATGGAGCCAGGTCTGTGCTGGGTGATGGAGCTGGCTTCTCGTCGGGAGATGGAGCTGGGTCCCGGCTGGGAGATGGAGCTGGCTCCCCACTGCCTCGTGTACCAGTGCCTGGCGCTTTCACACGGGGTCTCAGTACGAATCCACGCTGTGAGAAGGAAAAAGGGGGATGGGCTTTCTGGTTCTCCGGCCCCTAACCCTAACAGCCGCCGGCAAGTGGTTCCCGACCCCCCTGGGTTCTGGCTGGGAATGCTGGGCAGGGAGCGATGTCGGTGCAGCGCCGTGCTCCTCTCGGCCGGCCTTTGCAACCCCAGTTACCCCCGGAGCTGTGGGCAGCTCGCGGTGCCGGCTCCGCGCCCGGCAGCGGTACCTGGAGAAGGAGACCAGCGCGAGGACGCCCAGGAGCAGCTCCACGGCGTAGAAGAGCAGGAGGATGGCGCTGAGGATGGCTTCCAGGCGCAGGGCGTAGGTCTGCAGCAGCAGGTAATACGTCGCCATCACGGCTGCCGGCACCGTCAGGGCCAGGCAGATGGAGAGCGGCACCTTCCGCTGGCACAGGTTGCCCTTGGACCCTGCGGGGCACGAAGTTAGGGGTCCCCCGCCACAGGATTCTGTAGCGTGGGGGGACGGTAAACGGCACCAGCACGGTCCCAGCGGTGCTCGGGGGCAGGGGGGGAGCGCGGTGTCACCCGGGGGGGACGCTGCTCACCGAAGAAGATGCGGGTGGCCTCGGTGCCAAGGTAGAGGAAGAGCAACACCACGTCCAGCGCCAGGTTGGTGAAGGGGTAGGGCAGCAGCAGCACTGCGGGCACAGCCAGCGCCACCCTCAGGGCCCGCGCCCACAGCCCGCCCTGGGGCCGCTGCCCCCGGGGCTGGGGGTGCCGGGCAGGGGGTACTCACCCTTGTAGACGAAGACGAAGGCCTCCAGGAGGAAGTAAGTCGCGCTGTACCACCCGTTGAGGAAAAGCAGGACCTGCAGCGGCGCCGAGGAGCGCTGGCGGCCTGCGGGGGCGGAGGGGGGGGGGGGGGGGCGAGGAGGCCGTGGGTGGGTTGGCCACGGTCCGGCCCCGCTCCCCGCCACGCTGGACCCCGCTCCCGGCTCGGTGCGGGCCTCGCTGCGCCTTGGGCTGCTCCCGGTCCCGCCCTACGGCCCGCGGGCCCCCCGCTCCCCGTCGCCGCCCCGCACTCACTCCTAGGCGCCATCTTTCGTCTCCATGGGAACGGCCGCCGCCGCCCTCACGTCCGGGAGCGCTGGGCGGGAAAGCGCCCGACCGCTCTCTCCGCCCTCTCCATGGTTCAGGAGGACTAGGCCGCTGAGACGCGAGTTCGAGTCCCGCTGCCGGCCGAGCCGGCCTGCGGGGAGCCACCGGCTGCTCTCCGGTTCTGCCTACATCCCCGCCGTTCCTCCGCTGGGCCGAGCGTCCCAGGCTGCACGGTGGGAACGGCCCAGCGTGGCTGCAAGCGCAGCGCCGAGCTGGCCGGGGCCGGGGTAAGGCTGCCGGGATGTCACCGTGAGGCCAAGCAGGGAGGACCCGGGCAGCGACAGACACCGGGGCAGCCTCTGGAAAACAGCTGATTTATTTCCTTACTGTTTACAAAACCACTCAACGGGGGGCCTGCAGCACCGGGACGGACCTTCTCCGCACAACCAGGACACACCACAAACTTCCCACCGCCTCCCAGCATCCGCACGGGCCGTGCCAGCGCCGGCAGGAGGGCCGGTCCCCGGGAGGAACGCGGCTGAGGTGGGAGCCGGGGCCGTCCCCGGGGTGCAGGGAGACGGCCGGGGAGCAGCGGGAGGAGGAGGTGGGTTGCCCAGAGCCCGAGGGGGAGCCATCAGCCGCGGAACTGTGCAAACTCCTTGCGCAGCCAGAGCGAGTCCTGGTAGAAGAGCGGGTCGCCCAGGTGCACCGCCGTCCTCTTGTAGAAGTAACAGTAGAGCACGGCCACTGCGGGAGGGACGGGGGTGAGGGCAGGCCCCCACGGGCTCCCCGAAAAGGGCAGGACCCCGCTAGAGACCCCACCAGCTCTTACCCAGCCGCTGGAACACAAAAAGGGTCTGCAGGCCTTCGGTCCACACGAAGCGGCTGGAGTCCCGCCACCGCAGGTTCTGGGACGGACAAGGAGGCAGGAATAAGCCCTGCGCTAGTTTGGGTGCCGCTGGCCCCAAGGCTGCGCACAGGCCAAGGGGGTGACGCCACCAGCTGGGGGAGCAGCCCCCCACCCCGGAGGTTAAGCTGCTCAGGGGATTTAGGCAGCGAGACGGGACCTATTCTAGCTTCAGACCTCAGATCCTTGTAAATCCCCGTCAATCCCCTGCCCGGATGGCGTGGGGAGCGCCGCTGCCTGCTCGGGCGCCCCAGCATAGGGTCTCTGGCCCGGCCCGAAGCGCTTTCCCTGCCCCGGGACAGTGGGGTGGGCACGGACCCCCGCCCAGGAGCTGGAGGGAGCCCAAAAGCCCCAATGGAGGGGACCCAGGGTCTGGGCAGGGAGCGTGGGCTGCTTCGTCGGGGCTGGGCAGGAGGGAGTTTAGATGGGGGAGAGAAGGGGAAAAGCCAAGAGCCCTGACAGCCCTGGGTGCTGCTTGACAGCAGTGGGGAGGGGGCTGCCCCCAGGCTCTGAGCTCCGGCGTCTCCTGGGGATTAATCCCAGGCAAACCAGGAGCGGCCGTCACAGACTTCGGCGGGGATTACCCCAGCGTGGGCTCCTCTGCCAGCACGGAGCTGCTGGGCTTTCCCCGGGGAAAGAGGGTTTTCCAGCAGCTCACGGCCCTTAGGGAAGGGGCAGGGCCGGGGCACAAACTCCCAGCCCGATGCCTACGGGGCAGGTCGCGCAGGGAACCGCAGGGGGACACCACAACGTCCCTGCGGCGGTAGATTGTGGCATTCCTCTCGCGGGAGAGGGAGCGAAGGGAGCAGGGGGCTGTGGCCGGCAAAGCCCTCGCTGCCTGCCCTCGGGAGAAGCCGGCAGCCCCGAGCCCGCCCCAGCCTACCATAACCCAGACGTGGAAGGAGATGCTGAGCGCCAGGTAGGCCGCCGAGAGCAGGATGGTCCCTTTGAACTTGTGGAAGAGGAGGTTGACCAGCCCAGCCTGGAAGACGAAGGTGTTGAAGAACATGAGGAAGATGATGATGACGTTGAAGAGAATAGCGATGTCCTGGATGCTGCAGGAGGGGAGAAGGACGGTGAGACCCCGGCCCCGCTCTCCCACCGCGCTACCTGCTACGCCCGCCCCGTGCTCACATGAAGAGGACGAGCTGGACGGCGGGGGCCGTGCGGAGCAGCTCCGAGAAGGAGTTGACAAAGAGGTCGTAGAAAAGCAGGAGGAACTGCAGGAACAGCACCAGGCTGTAGTTGCTGGTCTGGAGCATTTTCTTTCCCTGGGGGTTGGAGCCCTCAGGCCCGGCATCCCCAGCGGCAGAACCAGCTCATGGTTCGGGGCTGAGGGGCTCAGCGTCGCCGGGACCTGGAGGGGGAGCGGAGGTTTGGTTTGGCAGGGCGGGACGCAGCCCCCCCGCACCTCGCAAACCCACAGCACTGCCAGGGGCCGCGCTTTGCCCTGGGCTCTCAGGAATACCCTGCCTCCTCTCCCTTCTCAGCACGCAGCGGGCTCAGGTTCGGTCTCACCCTCCCGCCCTCCAGCAGGAAACAGACGGGACGAAATCCAGGGACGAGGGAGACGTGCGAGTCCCGGGGAGCGGCGCCCAGGCAGGTTATTCACCTCTCAGGCCGGCCGAGCCCTAAAGCTGCCGCCGGCTCCGCGGGCAGGGCCGAGCTGGCCACGCTCTGGGGGCAGGTCTGGGCACGCTGTGTCCCGGCGTCGCTGCCCGTCCCTGGGGCAGCCGCTCGGAGAAGGGCCGGGGACACTGCGGGGCTGTCGTGGGGCCAAGCGAGGAGGCGCAGGCCGCCTGCCCGCTTCTCCCGCCACACCCCGGGGGGCAGCGCCGGGGCAAGGAGACACAGAGGGAGGTAAGGGGGGGCTCGGCGGGATGGGGGGGGCAGGAGAACGTGGTCTGGGGGGAGAGTGCTGCGCTGAGGCCGTCCCTCTCTGAAAGGGAGCCACAGAGCTGGACCGGGGGGGGGGGGATGGGGGCAGATCCGCGCACCCTCCATGGCACCCCCTCACGCAGCCCCCGCGCAGATGTCCTCCCCCCCGCGCAGCCCCCGACCCCGGTCCCTAAGGAGGCCGTAGTGCTCCCGGGGCTCCCCCTCCATCCCCCGAGCCGCCCCGGTAGGCCGCCATACCCACCCCACTCGCCCCCGGGGGCGCCCCGCCTGCTCTCGGGCGTCCCCCCGCCTGCTCTCAGGCCTCCCTCCGCCCTCGGTTCCCAGGCAACCCGCGGTGCCCGGGGCTGCGGGTGCCGGTGGTCCCCGCCGCGTCCTCCCCCCACCCCCTGGGAGCGGCCGAGCGCTGACCCGCGGCCGCCATCTTCCGTCTCCACGGCAACGGCGCAACCACCGAGACGGGGGCGGAAGTGCGTGGCTAGAGGGACCGCGCGGGGGGGGGGGCCGCTCTGGCCGCCGCTCTCGCTGGCCGCGGGCCCGGGAGGGTTGGACGGGAGCCACCACCGAGGCGAGCGGCCAGAGTGGCGCCGTCCAGCATGGAGACGGTGGGCGAGGCCCGGGGGGCGGCGGGGCAGAGGTACGGCCCCGGCACCAGGCCTGGCCCTGCGTCCCCGGGAGCTACGAGGTCGGCTCCGTGTTCCCGGGGCCGGGAGGAGCCGCGGGGCTCTGGCTTCCGGGTTCGGGGGAGCCTCGGAGCTGGGCCCCGTGTCCACGGGCCTCAGGGGAGCCGTAGGGCCGGGCCCCACGGGGGCCCTGTGTCACCAGGTCTGGGGAGCTGCGGGGGGAGCCGTGGGGCCAGGCCCTGCGCCCCCAGGCTGTGGGGGGAGCCGTGGGGCCAGGCCTTGCGCCCCCAGGCTGTTGGGGGGAGCCGTGGGGCCAGGCCCTGCACCCCCAGGCTGTTGGGGGGAGCCGTGGGGCCAGGCTCTGCGCCCCCAGGCTCTGGGGGGGAGCCGTGGGGCCAGGCCCTGCGTCCCCAGGCTGTTGGGGGGAGCTGTGGGGCCAGGCTCTGCACCCCCAGGCTCTGGGGGGGAGCCGTGGGGCCAGGCCCTGCGCCCCCAGGCTCTGGGGGGGAGCCGTGGGGCCAGGCCCTGCGCCCCCAGGCTCTGGGGGGGAGCCGTGGGGCCAGACCCACGGGAGCTGTGGGGCTGCTCAGTGCCGTGGCAAGCATTGCAACGCCTCAGAGCGTGTGGGTGGCTGAGCTCGTGATCCCCACGCTGCGGCCGGGGCCACGTCCCACCCGCCTGCTGCCTTCACGGTCCCGTGGGGCGGCCGCTGTGGGGGGTGACGGCCAGGGCCGTCCCCTGGGAGGAGACATAAATATCTGTTTGTGGAGGCGGATGCAAACTGCCAGGCAAATGAGCGCAGCCTCGTTACTGCCTGGTACTTGCTCGAGCCCCGTGGGCTGAGGGCAGGGCCCTGTGGGTCCCCGGGCAGGGCTATGGGGCCCGTGGGTCCCCCCCCTCAAACCCCGTGGAGCAGGTGGGGGGCTGACCCAGAGCGGGTGGGGGGAGCAGAGGTGCTGGGGCTGCCAGGGGGGTACAGCAGCGCCTCCTTACACTTAACTGGGGCGAGCCCTGTGCTGTGGGTGCAGCTGGGGGGGGCAGAAGGCGTCGAGGGCGGGCTAAGGGGGGAGTGCAGGTGCCAGGGGGGCAGAAGGGGGGCTGGGGTGCGGGTTTGAGGGTGACTGAGTGTAATTACATGTGAGGGAGGGAGGGGAGCAGATCAGTGGGTTCTTGGGGGCAGTATAGAGGGGCGTGCTGGGGGGGGTGCAGGTTTACAGGAGACACCTGGCCCCCCTTCCCCGTGAGGCCCTTGTTGCTGTCCCCTGGGCATGGCAGTGGGGTGCTGCCCAGCCAGTTTGGCCCTGCACATCCCCAGCTCCTTCCCTGGCCAGGGCCGTCCCTCCTCGGGGTTGCACGGTTCCCCTTTCCGTCTGGCTCCTCCCCGGGGGTGTCCGCACGAGGGGCAGATCCTCCGCGAGCGGAGATCCCCGGCGGAGGCCGAGCACACGTCTCCGCTCTTCCCCCCCACCCCGCTCCCCGCCACAGGTCCCGCCATCCCGTCGCGGAGATGCTGGATCTGCCCTTCCTACCTTTCGGCGTCTTCCTGGGAAGCCTGGGTTTCGCGTGCGTGGTCTTCGTGAGCGCCTGGTGCCAGCACTGGCGCGGCGGCTTCGCCTGGGACGGCGGCGCTCGGACCTTCAACTGGCACCCGGTGCTGATGGTGACGGGGATGGTGGTGCTGTACGGCGCAGGTGAGCGGGGCGGCGCGGGGCGGCGCGGCCCGGGCACGGCTCCTCCCTGACCCTCTCGCCCAACAGCGGCCTTGGTTTACCGCCTGCCTCCCACCTGGCGCGGTCCCAAACTGCCCTGGAAGGTGCTGCACGGCACGCTGACCCTGGTAGCCTTCGGCTTGGCCGTGCTGGGGCTGGCGGCCGTTTTCCGCTTCCACAACGACCGCGGGACGCCCAACATGTACTCGCTGCACAGCTGGTTGGGGCTGGTCACCGTGCTGCTCTTCTCCTGTCAGGTGGGTGCTGCTTCAGCGCCCCCCCCCGCCCCGCCCTGCAACCCAGCCCCCCGTGCCCCCTCGTCCTCACCCTCTCGCCTTCCCTCTCCGCAGTGGGTGGCCGGATTCGGCGCCTTCCTGCTGCCCTGGGCTCCCGCCTGGCTCCGTGCCCTCTACAAGCCCGTCCACGTCTTCTTCGGCTCCACCATCCTCATGCTGTCCGTGGCTTCGTGCGTGTCGGGCATCAACGAGAAGCTCTTCTTCAGCTTGTGAGCACCGGGGCGGGCGCGGGGAGAGCCCTTGGAGGGCGGGAGGCTCCTGGTGGGGTTAGGGAAAGGCTGGGCACATCCGGGAAATCTCTCGGCTCCTCTTCTCCCAAGGAAGAACGGGACGACAGAGTACAAGCGCCTGCCCGCCGAGGCTGTGTTTGCTAACACGCTGGGGCTCCTGATCCTCCTCTTTGGGGTGCTGGTGCTGGGCGCCCTGGCCAGGCCGAGCTGGAAGCGCCCCGACGCCGACTTCCCGGACTCCTGCCAGGTACCAGCTCTGCCGCAGGGACACGCCGGGTGGATCTGGGGAGCTTGAGGGACCCGCTTCCCACCACGGCCCCATCTGGGGGGCTGGGCGGGGGGGCGCAGGCCCCGGGCTCACTGCTGCTGTCCCCACAGCCCCTGCTCACCGCCGAGCGCTGATGCCTGCGCCGCAGCTGAGGTCTCCTCGTCCCTTCCGGGGCGGGAGCTCTGCGATCCCGTCGCTTCCCCGCCTGCTCCGCTCTCGGCCTGTCACCTCGTCACTGGATTAGGGTTTGCCCGACACCCACCCGCCCGTGCGAGGAACGGGCTCGGCTGCGGCGAGGAAAGCTCTTCGCCTCCTTTGCGGCCTGGCGTTGCCCTCGTGCCTGCCGTGGGTTGAGGGCAGGCGCCGCGCGACGCTCCCGTCCGCATCCGCGGGCCAGCTCCTGCCGGCTCCAGCTGGCTTCTCGTGCCTGGAATCAGCACGTGCCAAACCGGCTGCTCTCCCCGTCCCTCCACCCGGAGCCTCCGGAGGAGCATCCCTGCGCCTGGCAGCGCTGCCGCCCCCCCCCCGCCCCAGCACCATCTCCCGCACCGGGGGGGCCTGGCTTCGGGACGGAAGGGACCCTCGCGGTGTCCCGTGCCTCTGTCCCACGGGGGTGGGGGGTGGGACCAGCCTTTTTGGGCCCTCACGGCCACCTAATAAACCGCTGGCTTCCGCAGCGCTCCTGCGCCCGCATCCTTGGGGACAAAGGGGACCCCAGGACCTGGGGGGGAAGCGGTGGGTGCCGGGGGGGGCCGATCCCAGCGCTGCCCGAGCCCTGCCGTGCTCCCTGAGGGCCGTGACCCCTCTGAGGTGGGGTTGGCTTATCCTCGCCCTCCCCTCCGCCGCCGGTAGCTGGAGCTCCCCCGGCAGCCGGGGCTCGCTCCGGCCGGCCGCGCCGCTCACCCCAGATCCTCATCCCATCTTGGGGTCCCCCAGTTCTTCCTTATCCCTTCCCCAAACCCCGTGCCTGGGGCCATGTGAGCGCTGCGGTTTCCCCTTCCAGCACCTGGTAGGGAGACCTCATGACCGGCCCGGCAGCTTCCTTCCTCCCCAGCACAGTCACGCTCCCCCCGGAGCACAGGACCGGCTGGATCTCTCCCCCTTCGCCCGGGGACGAGCCGCAGCCCTGCCAGCCGTTACCCCGTCCCTTCCCGGGAGATGGATGCTCTGGCTCAGCTCGGGGGGAACCACAACCGTTTATTGGGGGTACACACCGAAAGCCGGCTGCGCCCCCTCAGCTCCGCAGCCCCTCCAGCACGGCCCGCAGCACGGCCCCCACCGCCACGGCCCCCGGATCGGGCTGCAGGAGCTGCGCTGAGCCGATGTAGCTGGCTCTGCCCGCCCCGGCTTCCATCTTCCCGGTGGCCTCCGCCGCGGCCTCCGCTTTCTGCCGGCGGAAAAACGGGGGGCGCTCAGGGATGGCCCCCAGCCAATCCCAGCGTGGCGATTCCCGTTCTCCGGATCCCCCTGCCCCTCCCCGTACCTGCACGGCGGCAGCCAGCACCGGCAGCAGCTCGGTGCCGGGGGTGCGCAGGGCGTGCAGAGCCTGAGCCGCAGGACACAGCGAATCCAGCTGGGAAACGCCGGGAAGGGGGCTGAGAGCTGGGGCCGCGGCCAAGCGGGCAGACCCCGCCGGCCCCTGGGATAACGGCACTCACCATCGTCCTGTCCCCCGGCGCGGCTCCTCCGTACCTGTGCGGGGTGCGGGGGGCCGTCAGGGGGCCGCAGAGGGGTCGGGGGTCCCGCGGTGGGGGGTCGGGGGGTCCCGTAGCCGGCAGCACTCACCGCTGCATGGCTTCGATGCCGGCGTCCATGGCATCAGCCCACGCCGCGAGATCGCTGCGGCCCAGCAGGCACCGGGCGGCCGCCGTCAGGAACAGCCCGTAGAGCTGCCGGGACAGCGGCACCGTCATCGCCCGCGGCGGGGGCACAGCTGGGGTCCCAGGGGGTGAGAAGGCAGACCCACACCCCCTCCTCCCGCCGCCCCACGCTCACCGCGCCGGAGGAGCCGCCCATCTTCTCCAGCAGCAGGTCAGCCAGGGCGGAGAGGAGCTGGGCCGGCGCTGCCGGAGGGGGCCGGGCACGCACCCACTCCTGGATGGCTGCGGGGATGGAGCTGGGAACAGGCTGGGATGCTCCCCTCCACCCGCCGTGGGCGACCCACTGCACCCTGGGGCCCCCTAAATACCCCAGGGGTCCCCGCCCCTCTTGGGGACAAGCAGGGACACCCCCTCCCCCAATGCCTTGGGGCAGCAGAGACATTTTGGGGTGGGGGCTCCCAGGGTGTGGGGTCCCCTAGGAAGGGGCAGCTCAGGGGCAGATCCTGTTCCCCACCTGGAACAGCTCCAGGTTCCCCACTCCCCATATCCCAGGGATGGACCCCGCCCCTGGGAGGTGACGGCTGGGGTACCCTCTCCCCACAAAGTCCCTGACCGCTGGCCCCCTCCCCAGGGTGCCGGCACCCACCGTGGGCGGCCCGAGCGTGCGTGTGGCCGCAGTCCCCGTCGCCTGCCTCCCGGTCCAGCTCGTTGAGCTTGTCCCGCATGGCCAGCAGGGTGCTGCACACCCACTCCAGGACCCGCTGCGCCCGCGCCGAGCCGGGCCCTGCGGGGAGCAGACGTCACCCCTGCCCGTCCCGGGGAAACTGAGGCACAGGGAGGCAACTCCAGCTCCACAGGGCTGCCCATACCCGTGCTGGTCTCATCTTGCGCGGTCCCTGGTCCCTCCTCCGGCGCCGGTACCTCCGGTCTCCGGCTCGTCGCAGGCGCCGCAGCCAGGTTTGGCCAAGCCATGGCCGTGGTCTTGGCATCTGGAGAAGCAGGAGGCAGGAGAGGTGTCCTGGCTGTCCCATCGCCCAGGGACACCCCCCAACACCCCCCTCCCCGCCAGCGGGCACTCACCGATCAGCCCCACGAGCTCCTCATCCACCAGCATGAGGGTGAGGGAGACCCCGGCCATCTCCAGCGCCGTCATGAAGGAGCCCACCAAGGCCCGGGCGACGTGGACGCCTCGGCTCTCTGCAGGCATGGGGGGGCTGTGAGCCAGGACGGGGGGGGCACAGGAAGGGTCCCCAGGAGCAGAGGGGCCAGAGCCAGGGAACTGTAGCCCAAAACTCCCCCCCTGCACTCACCCAGGCGGTGCACGGCCACGCCGGCTACGATGCCCAGCTCCAGGCAGGACAGCCCGCCCAGGTTGTTCACCACCAGCACCACAGAGGCTCCTGCAGGGAGGGGGGCACAGTGAGACCCCCGCCCAGGGGTCCGGGGGGGTGGTCCACAGAGGGCCAGGGGGGCTCACCGGGGCTCAGGGGCAGGTGGGAGGCGTTGGAGGGGTCCGTCATGTGTGCCAGCATCGTCTCCACCGCCTCATCTGCCGGCAGCACCTGGGCCAGGGGGGGGCACAGGGGGGGCTGTGAGGGCAGAGCGGGAGGGTCTGGGGAGTGGGATGTGGGGGCCCTACTCACCTTCATCCTGCGCACACCCGCCTCGCCATGGATCCCTGCGGGGATGGGGTGGCGTCAGCCCACGCTGCGGGCACGTGTCCGTCCCATGGGGGGACAGGGGACACTCAGCCCCAGCCAGGGCATAGTGGGGGGGTCACGGGGGGGGTGGCTCCTCACCCAGGCCCAGCTCCATCTCATCATCAGCCAGTCGGAAAGTGGGCTTGGAGCCCGGAACGCTGCAGGGGGAGAGGCTGAGACCCAGGGTACCTGCGTGGGGAGGGAAGACAGGGTTAATCCCAGGGAATTTGGGGGGGGGGGGGCTGTGATTTGCCCCGAGGCTGTGAACTGCCAAGAGGGTTGGGAGTGACGGGGCTGGGGGTCTCCACAGGGCAGGAAGGGGTCCCGTGTGCGTACCCATGGCTTTGGCAGCCGCCGACACCTTCTCAACGATCTTGTCCAAGCTCGCCCCCGCCTCGGCCAGAGCCCCCGCCACCTGCGAAGGGCAGCAGCGGGTGAGGGACCACCCGGACCCCCCCCCAAAATCCCACCACCCCGCGGCGATGCCGGGATCCTACGGACCTTGTGTACGAGGACGGTGCCGCAGAGCCCGCGGCGCCCGGCTTTTTTCGGGGCGGCGAAGGCGCTGTCGTCCCCCACCACCACCATCCGCACGTCGGCCCCCTCCGCCCGCGCCCGCTCCAGCGCCAGCCCGAAGTTGAGCCGGTCCCCCGTGTAGTTCTTCACGATCAGGAGGGTCCCGGCTGCGGGAGGGGGACGGGGAGGCGGAGGGTGACGCCCTGACCCCCCCCCTCCAACCCCAACGTGCCACCCTACCTGCGCCAGCCTGCGTCACCGCCCGGATGGCCGCCAGGATGCTGCCCACGGCCGGAGAGGTGAAGACGGCGCCGGCCACCACGCCGGTCAGCATGCCCTTCCCGATGTACCCTGCGGAGCGAGACGGGGTGCTCGGGGCTGGGCTGGGGGGTAGCCGGCCCGGGATGGTGGCAGCGGGGTGGGGGGGGGCTCACCTGCATGGGCGGGCTCGTGGCCGGAGCCCCCTCCGGACAGCAAGGCCACCCGGCCGCGGATGGCCGCCACGTCCGCGCGCAGGACCACCCGGTGTCCCCGCAGCAGCCGCAGCCCGGGGTTGCAGGCCACCAGCCCCGCCAGCGCGTCATCGGCGCAGCCCGACGCCGAGTTCACCAGCTTCTTGGGGACCTGGTGGCGCAGAGGGGTGACCCGGCACGGGGGTGGCACCCCAAGCCCGGGGGGGAGGGCGGCAGGGGGCTCCCCGCTGCCCCGGGCTCACCTCCATGAGCGGCGGCGGATCCCACGCAGCCTTCAGCCCCGAGTCCAGGCTCCGGAGGGGGGTGGCGGGGGGTGGCAGGGGGCAAGGTCCGCCACCGGCAGGGCCAGGCCCCCGTCCTGCCCGGAGGCCCCCGGGGTCGGCGGGAGGGGGATGGGGCAGGATGGGGGTGTCTGATCAGAGGGGGGGGGAGCTGACTTCAGTGATGTTCCCAAATTGGGACCACCTCCGGGGGCTGGGGGGGGCAGGGGTGCGGCACCCCGTATCAAGGACCTTCTCCTGGGGTGAGGGGACCCCAGCAGTGCCCCCCCCCCCCCCCCAGCGACCCCCTCCTGGGGTGGGGGCACCCTCCCAGCTGTTATCCCCTCCCGGGTGGGGGGGACCGGGGTGGGAGCATCCCCCCGCGCAGGGCCCTTCTCCTGGGGCAGAGGGCAGCAGCGCCGTGCACATCCCCCCCAGCAGAGACCCCCTTTTGGGGGGGTGGGGGGGACCAGGGTGGATGCCCACCACCACCCGGGATGCCCTGGGCGTGGGACCTAGATGGATGCCCCCCCATCCCAGCGAGGATCCCCCTCTCGGGGTGTGGACCAGGGGGGTGCACCCCTAAGTAAAGATACCCCCCTCCCCCCCACAGGGACACCCCCCCCCCCCCCGAGCATCCCCATTCCCAACCTGCCCTCTCGTCTGCTCCTCGGGGTCCTCCAAGCTGCCTAGAGCGGCCCCACGCAGCCACTTCCGGTAGCGTCTCGGCGGCGGGCGGAAGGGGCGGTAGCGGCGAGGCCGCGCCAGGCCCCGCTGCCGGAGCGCGCCGAGGCCTGTCTCCGGTCCCGCTCCGGCCCCGCTCCGGTCCCGCTCCGGCCCCCCCGGTCCCCGCCCGCCGCCGCCATGTCCTACAACTACGTCGTGACGGCGCAGAAGCCGACGGCCGTCAACGGCTGCGTTACCGGTACCGGGGGTGGGGGCGGCGCCACGACCCCCGGCCTAACGGCCGCGGCACCGGGGCCTGTGCCGCCTTGGGGGTGACGGGGGGGGGGCGCTGTGGGACGCTGCGAGGCTTGGTGGGCACGGAGGTGCCTGCGGGGTACCGGGGGGCTGGAGGGATATTAGGGTGCAGCCGGGCACCGGGGGGATGTGGGGTGTTGAGGCCCTTGGGGGGGCTGTGGGGCAGCGGGGGGGAGCTGGGGGGGGTCCCTGGGGTCCTGGGGGGTCTGTGGGTGCAGTTCTGAAGTGTGTGCGGAGTCTGGGCGGCGGGAGCACTGGGGGTGCCCTGAGGCTCGTAAGCCTGTTGTGGGGCACGAGGGGTAGCCGGGGGGGGGTGTCTTAAAGTGTGTCGGGGTGAGGGGCGGCCCTGGGGGGGGTGTTGAGGTGTCTCGGGGTGCTGTGGGGCACTGGGGTTGGACTGGGGGCGCAGTGGGGTTTCTGAGGGGGATATGGACCAGGCACGAGGTGTCCGAGAGCCTCCGTGGGGTTTTGGTGTTTGGGGGGTGGGGAAGTGGGATTCTGGGGGGGAGGGTTAGAGAGCAGCAGAGGATTGGGGTGCTGCGGGGAGAGGTGGTGGTCGTGTGTTTCTGTGTCTTGCAAGGTGTTTTGGGGTGTTGCAGCGTACTCTCGGGGGGGGTGGGGGTGGAAAGGGTCCCCCCCTCCCCGGGAATGAGCTTCCCCGGGGAAAGACGAGTTGGAGCTCAGGGAAGGTGGGCGCCGAGGGGGCTGCGTGTTGGGGGAGGAAGGTGCTGGGCTTCTGGGATGCCACGGCTGAGGGAGCGCGGGCCGAACTCCCGGGGATCAGCACGCTCCCGCGTACCGTCTGGCGGCAGCACCCCGAGGTGCCACCTCGTCGCTTCTTTGTGGCTCAACGGTGGTTTCTTCTCCCCGTTTTTCCAGGGCACTTCACCTCCTCGGAGGATTTGAACCTGCTGATCGCCAAGAACACGCGGCTGGAGATCTACGTGGTGACGGCGGAAGGGCTGCGGCCCGTCAAGGAGGTGGGGATGTACGGCAAGACCGCCGTCATGGAGCTCTTCCGGCCCAAGGTGGGTGCGCTGCGGGGAGGGGGCTGCCCTCCAGCTGAGGCGGGGCTGGGAAGGGGGGGACAGGCGCGACGCTGCTGGCTGCGACGCCCCTCCCCTGAAGGCACGCTGCTTTCGCAGGGCGAGAGCAAGGATCTGTTGTTCATCCTGACAGCCAAATACAACGCCTGCATCCTCGAGTACAAGCAGAACGGGGACAACATTGACATTATAACCCGTGCGCACGGCAACGTGCAGGTGGGTGACGCTGCAGCGCCGGGGAGGGGCCGATTCCCTTCCTGGGGGATGGTTTGACTTCGCCAGCCGTGAGGGCGAGCCTAGGCGATGGGTTTCTGCCTCGTTCTTTGTGATTCCTTGCCTGTTGCTGACTCCAGTACGGTTATTTCCAGAGGGTTTTGGGACTGAGGGACTGAAGCCACGACTACAACTGTGGTTTTGGGGTAGTTTGTGGAATAACAAGGTTGAGATACTGGTGAGAATTAGTGCTCAAAAATCAATGTAAGATAGATTTTCCCAAGGAGACAATTCCGGGTATCTCATGGGTGTGCTCTAGTAACGTGTTAGCGTACTTGGGGAAGAGCCCTTAATCTTCCCGTGCCACGGTTCTGCCTCGGGACGCACGGAAACGCTGATACCGGCCCGCGCTGAGAGGTCTGCGGAGGCTGATGACACGTTGGAATTCTGGAGGGTGATTTTTGGGCGCGGATATCAAAGCGCTTCGCGGCAGGGGAGGCGCAGGGCAGCCATGTGGTCATTCTCCCAGGTCATTCGGGAGAGATTTGGGATTAGGAAAGCAGTTGTGGGGTCTGTTCCTGGAGCACCTGGTTCTTGGAGAGAGAAAGTGTGTGCTGTGGGAGTTCTGCCAGGCTTTTGGGTGGAAAAGGACCTGCTGCTTGAGGCAGGAGATGCCCGAATCGCCTTTGGGTTGCTGGACAGTGTTTGAAAGCCTGTTGGGAGCCGTTCCCCGGCTGAGGGGTGGTAACTGGTACGTCCTACTGCCGAGTCCCACGCGGGGATCTTTTCGGGGGGGCTGATCGCTCTTTTTTCTCTCCCCTCTCCACAAACCCGTCGCTCAGGATCGCATCGGCCGTCCCTCAGAGACCGGCATCATCGGCATCATCGACCCAGAGTGCCGGATGATCGGCCTACGGCTCTACGATGGCCTCTTCAAGGTCATTCCCCTGGATCGGGAGAATAAGGAATTAAAGGCTTTCAACATCCGCCTGGAGGAGCTCCAGGTCATCGATGTGAAGTTTCTCTACGGCTGTCAGGCGCCGACCATCTGCTTCGTCTACCAGGTACCACCTCCTCCACCGGGGACTCAGGGACAGGGTGCTGGGGGTTGCTGGTGCAGCAGCCAGCGGCTCTAAAGCTCTTCCAGAGGGCTCGGAGCCTCAGGAGTGTCCTGGAGCCAGCGGAAAGCAGCGCTTTGGACCGAGCGAGGCGGTTTTGGCTCCTGCGGGCTCATTGTGTGGCCGAGGAAAGTCCCTGCCTGTCCGTGCTGCTTCTTCCCGTTCCTGGGAGAGAGGAAGCAGCGCTCTCCCGCAGGAGAGCTGGAGCTGATGCTTCGGATGGGACCTGTTCCTTAAACACCCTGGAAGAGCGCGTGGGTCTTTTCCAAAGTGCTGAGCAGGTGGATTAGAGCCGGAGTGGGTTGTTTCCTACAGGCACTGCTGGAAGACTTGAGCCTTCCCCTTAAAAACAGGGCGATACGTGGTGTTCAGCGCTCGGGAGTGTAAAGAGGGGCCACAACCCCTTACGGTCCGCGTCCTCGCAGCGGCGGTTCGCAGGCCCTTCTCCAAATGCTTTTTTGGAACCAAAGAGCTGTCTCTGTGCTGACTGAGCGAGGGATTATCTTGGCTTTGTCAGAATCGGGGCTAACCCGGGCCGAGCTGAAAGTTCCTGGGACGGCAGCACGGGCTCTGGCGTGAATGTAGTTCAGCTTCGACGTACTTCTCCGCTCTCGGGGTGTGAATTTGCCGCTACAAACCGCGTGGCAGCAGCGACTCGATGGTTCCCTGTCTGTTTCAAAAGCCACTGTTACTGTTTACGAGAGGGGTGGGTGCTGTTGGACCCCCCTGACAGTTCTAGTGGAGAAGGGGAGGGGGAGAATCACTTTGTCACCGGGTAACTGGGGGTTGGGAGGGCGGCCCGCCTTCCCCCAGCGCCAGGACAGCGCTTTTCCCCTGCTCTGTGGGTACCTGGTGCCCTCCCTTGTCACCTGAACACACGTCAGCGTGCTCTCTGCAGGCGGGAAGTGTCCCCAGCCGTCGCCTGTTCTCCCCGCAGCGGCTTGCCAAATGATTTAACGGCACGCGGAAAAAGAGGAAGAAAACAGGGAGGGGGTTGATGGAGAGGCTGGATCTGAAAAAGCAAAGGATTTTCAGCTAACGTGGAGGAGCAAGCGCTGTTTTCTTATGGCCGTTCGGTTTTAGGGGAGAAGGGGGTCGTGGTTTCGTAGGATCGTGGAATGGTTTGGGTGGGAAGGGACCTTAAAGCCCACCCTGTGCCACCCCCTGCCGTGGGCAGGGACACCTTCCATAGCCAAGGGTGCTCCCAGCCTCATCCAGCCTGGCCTTGGGCACTCCCAGGGATGGGGCACCCACAGCTTCTCTGGGCAACCTGTCCCAGTGCTCCCCACCCTCTCTGGGAAGAATTCCTTCCTGATGGCCCATCTCAACCTCCCTCTTTCCATTTAATCCCGTTACCCTTGTCCTGTCACTCCCTGCCCTTGGGAAAAGCCCCCCCCAACTTTCTCGTACCCCCCCAGGCACTGGAAGGGGCTCTGAGGTCTCCCCAGAGCCTTCCCTGCTCCAGGCTGAACCCCCCAACTCCCCCAGCCTGGCCCCATGGCAGAGGGGCTCCAGCCCTCGGAGCATGCCCCGTCACGCACATTTTCACAGACACGTGGCCCTCTTGTTTCCATACGATGGGAATAGACGCGGGGACCGTATTTTCATCCCACGCAGCTGCGCCGGCTTCAAAACCCGACGTCAGAGGGACGCTCGCGGCCAGGCTTTGCTCGGATCCCACGCTCGGTGCGTGCTTCTGGCTTTGTCTCGCTGCCTGCCCGGCTTCCCCGAAGCTTGGGAGCCCAGCAGCCGCCACGTGCCGCTCCGGAAAGCGCCGGGTCTCCCTGTGAGTTTGAATAGGAGCGGGGAAACTGAGGCAGAGAGGGATGGCGATTGGGACAAACTCTTCAGCGGGCTGCGGACAGGAGCACGGCAGCTTCCGCTCGGTGTTCGGGAGCAACGTAAAGGAGGTGCTTGGACACGCAAGGTCCGGCCTGGAGATCTGGCGTCTTTAGAGATGAAATCGGGGCAAATCTGTTAACGGTTCGTTCGCTGTAAGCGGGTGTGGGATGAATACGGAGTGAACTGGTACCCTGCTCCGTGGCTAACGCTCTCGGTACGGGTTTTATCCTCGCAGCAGGAGCGAGGTGTCCGTTCTCCCCGACTCATTAGGCCTTGCGTAAAACTCTGGCTCTGTTCTGGTCCCTGGATGTCTGACTCCCGGGTGCGTGGTGAGGGGGGATGTTTCCCAGCTGCCGCTTTGATTCCCTCGCCGTTTATTAATCGTGATCGGAGGGAGATACCGCAGAAAGGGGAAGCTGATAAAAGTAAAAGTCAAAGACTTGAGAGCTGCTGGGGTGGGGTGTGGGTAAAAACACCCGGAGGCTGCGAGGGGTGAGCTGGGAGGGTGCCAGGTTTTCCTGTCAGTGTTTGTTTACGGAGCTGATGGCTCCAGGCTGGGGAAAACCACCTTTTAGCTCCGATCTGGAAAGCGGCGGGGTGTAATAAATAAGGCAAACAGCTCTGGTTTTGTAAGTAGCTCCACGAACGTGTCTAAAAGAACCCGTCTCGCTGTGATTTGGGGCCTTTCTTAGCTTTTGAGCCATGAAATTGTATGTTCCAAGCCCTCTCGGAGCTTCGGGGGCTCCTGCGTCTTCTCCCCGTGTGGCTTCCCAAGCGCTTGCTAGCACAGACCGCTTTTCCCGTAGCAGGGTGCTGATTTGGGGGCCTGCTCCCCACCCACCGTGTACTTCAGGCGAACCCTGCGTGGATTGCCTGCCTGGGAAAACCTCTGTGAGCATCAGGTTTGGTTGAAATCCCCCGCTGGGTTAGGAATTACTGGAATGGCAGAGCCGTCACGGTGTGTGTGGGGGGAATATTCCACAAGCAGGCTATGCTTCCTGAGGAAACCAGGCTGCAAAGCCTGAGGAGCATCGAGATGGGAGCTCAGCTGCTCTGCCGATACAGCAGAGCCGAATTCCTGAATGCCGTGCTGGAGCCGGAGCGGTGACGGTATACGGAGTGCCGCTCCGGCCCGGATTTGTGGAGCTGCGGATGAGATGAATGAGGGTCCTGGAAAATCACTTCTCTTGCAAAACCAAGTTTTGAGAGTGAGGTTTTTTTTTGGCACAGGGCTCACTCGTGGCTTCTCTTTCAGGACCCTCAGGGTCGCCACGTCAAGACGTACGAGGTGTCCCTGCGCGAGAAGGAGTTTAACAAAGGCCCTTGGAAACAGGAGAACGTAGAGGCCGAAGCCTCCATGGTCATCGCAGGTTGGTCCTTCTTTCCCAGACATCTTCCCTCCCGTTTCTTTCTCGAGGCTGAACGCCCCTCCTGCCGCACGGGATCGCTGATAAGCCGTTTGTCTTCTCCCCCCCGCGCAGTGCCGGAGCCTTTCGGAGGCGCGATCATCATCGGGCAGGAGTCTATCACCTATCACAACGGCGATAAATACCTGGCCATCGCTCCACCCATCATCAAGGTGAGCGGCTGCCGGGATCTAGACACGCGTCCCGTGTCATTCCTCCTTTCCCAGGCATCCCTCGGAGCGCCCGCAGGGGTTTGGGCTAGAAAAGGCATTTCAACTGCTCCTGCCTCCAAGCGTAGGCCACTTCCTCCCGGAGGTTTGGTGAGCCCTGGGTGTTTCGCACGATGCCCGCGCTGTGTTTTCGGGGACCAGGGAGGGGCTGGTGGCAGCGTGTGCCCGTACTGCAACGAGTGGCTCCGCTCGCTGTGGGGCGCTCGGAAACGGGGCAGTAAAGCTGAAATCGTGTTTGGGCCCCGGGGAAAGGGATTAATTAGGAGGCAGTGCGTGGTTTGGGCACGGAGCCAGGCCGGAGCCGTGGCACGAAAAGATATAAATGAGCCTCTTGGAGACTGGAGTCTATCCATGTGTGATTGGGGCACTTGTTCAAAGGAGTAAAAGGACTTACAGAAGTTGAGCTCATGGGTTTTGTCAGAGGGACGGGCCAGTTCCCACATTTAAGCGGTGCAGGAAGCACAAATGGCATGGCCGAGGTGCTGCTCGGGGCTGGCAGGGGGCTTGAGCCCTGATCAAAGGGTCCTTTTAAGCTGGAAATAATGACTGGCTAGACAAGAACGAGAAATTTGGGGTAAAGGAATAGTAATATTGTAACCCACAGGCTCTCCGACCGCTCCTGGAGCTCTGTGGTGGAGAGGGTGATACAGTGGAGCAGGCAGAGCGAGTCATCATAGAATCATGGAATGGTTTGGGCTGGAAAGGACCTTAAAGCCCATCCAGTGCCACCCCTTGCCACAGGCAGGGACACCCTCCACTAGACGAGGTTGCTCCCAGCCTCATCCAGCCTGGCCTTGGACACTCCCAGGGATGGGGCAGCCACAGCTTCTCTGGGCAACCTGTCCCAGTGCTCCCCACCCTCTCCGGGAAGAATTCCTTCCTGATGGCCCATCTCCATCTCCCTCTTTACGTTTAAACCTGTTACCCCTTGTCCTGTCACTCCCTGCCCTTGGGAAAAGCCACCCCCCAGCATTCCTGTACCCCCCCAGGCACTGGAAGGGGCTCTGAGGTCTCCCTGGATCTAGCGACACGTTTAATGTAGGAACGTGAGCGGGTTCCTAGTGAGACATTCCCAGCGACTGTTGGACTGTGGATTCCGGTTGCGCTCACCCATTCGGTTCATCGACGGGCTCCTCCACGCAGGAGGGTCCTGGCAGGGGGCTCTGCTGCCGTCCCAGCCAGCAGCTGATTGCGTCGTGCCCTTCCGGAGCCTACGCGGGTGATCCTAGATATACAGCTTCCTAAAAATTCCCTCCTCCTCTTTCTGCAGCAAAGTACCATTGTGTGCCACAACCGCGTGGATCCCAATGGATCCCGTTACCTGCTGGGTGACATGGAAGGACGCCTCTTCATGCTGCTTCTGGAGAAGGAGGAGCAGATGGACGGCACTGTCACCTTGAAGGACCTGCGCGTGGAGCTGCTCGGCGAGGTGGGGCTCGGCCGCGTCGTGGCTGCGCTCCCTGTCCCATCTCCCCACGGGGCTGGGGGGCTCCGCGGGCTGGGAATGCTCCACTGAGGATGGAGCAGCGGGAACGGTGTCTCTTTTGGAGCCTGGGATGGGGTGGTGCTTCACGGTTGTCCCATCTCGGAACTGTTGGCTTCTGGGAAATTCCCTGTCGGAGCATTTGAAGGTTTACACCATCTTCCCAGGCTTTTGCCTGGGGTCTGTTCGCTGTCCCAGGGAGAACCTTGGACTCTGGGGGTTTTATGAAGGGATTGAACTCCCATCCTGTGCCCAAGGGCTTTCCCTGCTGGGCTGCAGCTCCGATGTGGTGCTTGCGGGGTGCGGCAGGGCCCTTTCCGTGCCGGTGGAAGTTCATCTGCATCTTCTCCCTTCCCAGACATCCATTGCAGAGTGCTTGACCTACCTGGACAACGGAGTTGTGTTTGTTGGCTCTCGGCTTGGGGATTCCCAGCTCGTGAAGGTACCTGGCAGCTCTCCTCTCTCTCCCTTGTGTGTTCCGCCAGGATTTTGTGGCCTCGAGAGGTGTACTGGGGATAAATTTTCCTTTCCTGTCTGCCCTACCCCCTTCCCACATGGGTTTTGCTTGTCGAAAGCCGACGCTTGCCTTCCCTTCGTAGCTCAACGTGGACAGCAACGAGCAGGGCTCCTACGTGGTGGCCATGGAGACCTTCACCAACCTCGGCCCCATCGTCGACATGTGCGTGGTGGACCTGGAAAGACAAGGCCAAGGGCAGGTACCGTTGATTCTCCATTCCTTAGCGCTGGGAACGTCTGGGCCGGCCGGAGTTCCCTGTGGGTTGTCCACGGAAGGAAAAGACTCTACAAACCATTTATTGGGGGATCTGAAAGCCTTATCCAGGTGCAGGGATGGTGTTGAGAAGGAGAGGTATGAGTGGGGAGGGTGATTCTTGGATACCCCTGGCCTTGAGGGAGGGCATCCCTGGCCTGGAGGAAGGGGTTGCCAAAATCTTCCCGGAGAAGATGTATGCCCTGCCTTCCCCTGAAGCCGTCACTACGAGGAGAGGGGAAGCATCCCAGCAACGCTTGGTAAAGACCATCTGCTTTTCTTCCAGCTGGTCACGTGCTCGGGTGCGTTTAAAGAGGGTTCCCTACGGATCATCCGGAACGGCATTGGGATTCACGAGCACGCCAGCATCGACTTGCCGGGGATTAAAGGTGCGTGAGCTGCTCGGTGCTGTCACTTGTGTCCGGAGAGGGCCCTGTGGGCACCGATTGAGAGCGGGGTGTGGGGCAAGAGGCATGCCACGCGCCACCTTTCGGAATATTGCCCGTGGGCAGTCGTGGCCTCGCTTCGTTGCAGGTTTGTGGCCCCTGAGGTCAGATTCTCACCGCGAAACGGACAACACGTTGGTGCTGTCCTTCGTCGGCCAAACCAGGTACGGTGGGGGTTAACGCCGCGCCGGGCTCTCAGCTGCGGGGTTGGAGCGGGATGTAACAGGAGCTCCCGTTCCTGCTCAGGGTTCTTATGTTAAATGGCGAGGAGGTGGAAGAGACCGAGCTCACGGGCTTTGTGGACGATCAGCAGACTTTCTTCTGCGGCAACGTGGCCCATCAGCAGTTGATCCAGGTAATCCCAGCCCGAGGCACGGCACGGAGTCACAGAACGGTTTAGGTTGGAAGGGACTTTGAAGCCCATCCAGGTCCACCCCTGCCATGTCACTCCCTGTGCTTGTAACAAGCCCCCCTCAGCTTTCTTGTACCCCCCCCAAGCACTGGAAGGGGCTCTGAGGTCTCCCCGGAGCCTTCCCTTCTCCAGGCTGAACACCCCAACTCCCCCAGCCTGGTCCCATGGCAGAGGGGCTCCAGCCCTCGGAACATCTCCGGGGCCTCCTCTGGCCTCGCTCCAACAGCTCCGTGTCCTCCTGCTGTTGGGGCCCAGAGCTGGAGGCAGAACTGCAGGGGGGGACTCCCCAGAGCGGAGCAGAGGGGGAGAATCCCCTCCCTCGCCCTGCTGACCACGCTGCTCTGGATTCAGCCCAGGATCTGGCTGGCTTTCTGGGCTGCCAGCACACACAGCCAGCTCATGGGCAGCTTCTCACCCCCCAGCACCCCAAATCCTTCTCCTCAGGGCTGTTCCCGATCCATTCCCAGCCTGTCCTTGTGCTGGGATTGCCCCAACCCAGGTGCAGGACCTTGCCCTTGGCCTGGTGGAACTTGAGGTTAATGTGGGGGCTCACCTAGATCCGTGCTGCTTATCAGGGACAGGCTTTGCCGTACTTCCCTGCTCCGACGATGGAAAGAAAATGTTCTGGCTCTGAGCAGGGGTGTTCTCCCTTCCCAGATTACCTCTGCCTCTGTGAGACTGGTTAGTCAGGAGCCCAAAGCCCTGGTGAGCGAGTGGAAAGAGCCCAACGGGAAGAACATCAGCGTGGCTTCCTGCAACAGCAACCAGGTGGTGGTGGCTGTGGGACGAGCCCTGTACTACCTGGAGATCCGTCCCCAGGAGCTCAGGCAGATCAGGTGAGTCCTGGTCCCTGTCCCGCCCCGAGGGCTCTCAGCCTCTGCTCTCTGTCTCTGGGCTCAAGCCTGACACCTCTGTCTGCTTCCTCCTTCCTGCCAGCTGCACCGAGATGGAGCATGAGGTTGCCTGCCTGGACATCACCCCCTTGGGGGACACTAACGGCATGTCCCCGCTGTGTGCCATCGGGCTCTGGACGGACATCTCCGCCCGCATCCTCAAGCTGCCTTCCTTTGAACTGCTGCACAAAGAGATGCTGGGAGGAGGTAGGGCTCTCCCAGGGCTGCCCTCACCGACTTGGCCGAGTTGTGAGTGACATCAGCCTCCTCTTCTCCTGCTCCCTGCAGAGATTATCCCTCGCTCCATCCTGATGACGACCTTCGAGAGCAGCCACTACCTTCTGTGCGCCCTGGGGGATGGAGCTCTCTTCTACTTCGGGCTCAGCCTCGAGACAGGTGACAGCACCGAGCTGGTCTCGTGCCCTCCTACTCCCTTGACGCGCTTCCTCTGGAGAGATCTCTCCCGTCGTTCCTTTCTCCCTGTGCTCGGGTGGGACTGGGAGTTGGGCTCACATCCTGGAGGCCTTTACCCACGCTCCTTTCTCCCCGAGGCGTTGCGGCCGCCTCGCGTTCCGCCGTCCTGCTCTTTCGAGCTCCGTTGCGGCAGCTCCGACACCGCTGCTCCCTGTAGGCTTGCTGAGTGACCGGAAGAAGGTGACGCTGGGGACCCAGCCCACCGTGCTGAGGACTTTCCGCTCGCTCTCCACCACCAATGTGTTTGCCTGCTCCGACCGTCCCACCGTGATCTACAGCAGCAACCACAAGCTCGTCTTCTCCAACGTCAACCTGAAGGAGGTGAACTACATGTGTCCCCTCAACTCGGACGGGTATCCCGACAGGTGAGCCTGCGCCTTGTGTGGTGGGGGTTGGCAGGGGGACTCCTGGGGTCGGCAGAGGGGGGTCCTGGAGTCGGCAAAGAGGGGTCCTGGGGTCGGCAAAGAGGGTGGCCTGGGGTCAGCAAGGAGGGTCCTGAATCGGCAAAGAGGGTGGCATGGGGTCAGCAAAGAGGGTCCTGGATCGGCAAAGAGGGTGGCCTGGGGTCAGCAAGGAGGGTCCTGAATCGGCAAAGAGGGTGGCCTGGGGTCAGCAAGGAGGGTCCTGAATCGGCAAAGAGGGTGGCCTGGGGTCAGCAAGGAGGGTCCTGAATTGGCAAAGAGGGTGGCCTGGGGTCAGCAAGGGGGGTCCTGGATCGGCAGAAGGGGGGTCCTGGGGTCAACAGATGGGGTCTGGGGTCGGCAAGGGTGGCCTGGGGTCAGCAAAGAGGGTTCCAGATTGGCAAAGAGGGTCCTGGGATGAGCAGAGGGGTGGTCCTGGGGTCAGCAGATGGGGTCTGGGGTCAGCAGCTTTGAGGGGAATGCAGGAGAGCGAGGACCTTGCTGTGCCACCCACCTCACACGTGCCATTTCTTGTGTTTCGGGGTATTTTTTAACCCTGCGCAGCCTGGCGTTGGCCAACAACAGCACCCTGACAATCGGCACCATTGACGAGATCCAGAAGCTGCACATCCGCACGGTTCCCCTCTACGAATCGCCCAGGTGAGCCGCGCGGGGGAAGGAGCCCGGCTCGAGGGCGCGCTCCAGGGCAGAAAGGCTTCCCAGCCAGCGTTCCCGCAGCCCCAGCCGCTGCCGAGAGCAGTCCGGGCAAGCGAACAGCTCTGTCCTGTCTCCAGAGCCTCCGTGCTTTCCTCGGAGCGACCTCTCCCGCCCACACGGCTCTCTTGTCCCGCAGGAAGATCTGCTACCAAGAGGTATCGCAGTGTTTCGGCGTGCTCTCCAGTCGGATCGAGGTGCAGGATGCCAGCGGGGGAACCACCGCCCTCAGACCCAGCGCCAGCACCCAGGTGAGGGGGAGCCGCTGGATCATCTCCGAGTTCCTCGGGTGCCACGGATTCTCCTGGCCGAGGTTCTCCTTGACAGTCTCCTGAAGCTCTGAGGGCAGGCGCTCCCGTCGGCACCCCGGGAGGGAACGGGGTGGTCTCGGAGGGCAGGCGCTCCCGTCGGCACCCCGGGAGGGAACGGGGTGGTCTCGGAGGGCAGGCGCTCCCGTCGGCACCCCGGGAGGGAACGGGGTGGTCTTGGGGGGCAGGCGCTCCCGTCGGCAGCCTGGGAAGGGAACGGGGTGGTGAGAAGGACTCGGTGCCCTCAGTATCTCAGGTCACCGTTGGGTTCGGGTGCCACTCCTTCTGGGCCCCGTAGGTCCCAAGCGGTTTATTCCCGCAGGGATGCGGGCGCACGTTCCCTTCTGGAATGAACTATTAACGCTGTTGCTCAGCAGTGCTACCTCTGCCACGCGTGTCACACGTCTCCGGCGTGAGGAGCGTGTGCTTTCACTCAGAGCCAGGGAATTCCTTGCTTCTCCCTCTCTCCCGTTCATTCTTCCGGTCCCGGCAGCGTGAGGAGGTGCCGGTGGCAGAAGGATGCGACCCCTGCTCCTGTATCCTAGGCCTTGTCCAGCAGCGTGAGCACCAGCAAGCTCTTCTCCAGCAGCACGGCGCCGCACGAGACGTCCTTCGGGGAGGAGGTGGAGGTGCACAACCTGCTCATCATAGACCAGCACACCTTCGAAGGTACCGCTCCCAAATCCCGCCCGCGCCCTCGGGCTGTGATTTCCCC
This sequence comes from Rhynochetos jubatus, assembly GCA_027574665.1. Taxonomy (NCBI): domain Eukaryota; kingdom Metazoa; phylum Chordata; class Aves; order Eurypygiformes; family Rhynochetidae; genus Rhynochetos; species Rhynochetos jubatus. The sequence continues at coordinate 1,570,084 of CM050663.1, forward strand.
CGGGACAAACCCATCGGCGTGAGGTTGAGCCACGAGACTTGGGGAAAATCCCTGTGTGGTTGGACGCTTGTGACCTCGGCTGAGAATCCGTGCCCTTGCCCGGTTCCTTCAGGCCAAGCGCTTTTCCTGGAGGCATCGTGGCTTGTTTTGATGGCACAAGCTGGCGGTTGGGAACAAGGAGAGGGACTTTCCAGGCAGCATCTCGCTCCGCACGCGCGGAGGTGCTGCCTGCCGGGGCCCGAGGAACCCAGACCTTTCTGCCCTCTCCCTCTTTGCGCAGTGCTCCACGCTCACCAGTTTCTGCAGAACGAGTACGCGCTCAGCCTGGTCTCCTGCAAGCTCGGCAAAGATCCCAACACCTACTTCATCGTGGGCACCGCCATGGTGTATCCCGAGGAGGCGGAGCCCAAGCAGGGCCGCATCGTCGTCTTCCACTACTCCGACGGTGAGAGCAAGGTCTTCTCGCGTGGCCGAGCCCGGCTCCCGCGGAGGAGGCGGAGAGATGAGCTCCTCGGGCCCGAGAGAGCTCACGTCCCGGGAGCAGGCAGAGTTTCTCCGCAGGGATCTGCAGGCAGACGCCCGCAGCGCGGGGTCTGTAGGTGCTGTCGCTGTTCCAGGCTATCTCAGCATGTTCCCTTTTCCCCCATCTCCTAAAAACCGCCAGAAATGGATTCTGGAATTTGCTTTCTGCCCCTGCCGTCGCGTCGCTCTTGTGTTACTGGCTCGCAGATCATGGAATGGTTTGGGTGGGAAGGCACCTTCAAACCCCCCCAGTGCCACCCCCTGCCTTGGGCAGGGCCACCTTCCATAGCCCAGGGTGCTCCCAGCCTCATCCAGCCTGGCCTTGGACACTCCCAGGGATGGGGCATCCACAGCTTCTCTGGGAACCTGTCCCAGTGCCCCCCACCCTCTCCAGGAAGAATTCCTTCCTGATGGCCCATCTCCATCTCCCTCTTTCGGTTTAAACCCGTCACCCCTTGTCCTGCCGCTCCATGGTCCCCTGGGACAGTTTCCAGGGGAAGAGCCGTGTTGTTCGGAGCGCCGCTGGGCTCGTCGCCCTGGGGAGCGCAGGGGAAATGACCGGGCGGTTTATTCCAGGGAAGCTGCAGAGCCTGGCTGAGAAGGAGGTGAAGGGGGCTGTGTATTCCATGGTGGAATTCAACGGGAAGCTGTTAGCCAGCATCAACAGCACGGTAGGGCTCTCGCAACACCCTGACCCGCTTTGGGGAGCGCGTTCCCGAGCCGGAAGCTGCTCCGGCTGTACGGCTAGCAGCCAAATCCCCGCTTTCCGTTGGGGAACGTGCCGTCTCCGAGCCGCGTCCCTTCCTTCAGGTCCGCCTGTACGAGTGGACGGCGGAGAAGGAGCTGCGCACGGAGTGCAACCACTACAACAACATCATGGCGCTCTACCTGAAAACCAAGGGAGACTTCATCCTCGTGGGAGATCTCATGCGCTCCGTCCTCCTCCTCGCCTACAAGCCCATGGAAGGAAACTTCGAGGAGGTACGGATGCTCTTAGCCGCCGTTGAAGGCTCCCGGGAGCCTCTTCCACTGGGATCCAGGCAGGGAGAGCAGGGGTCAAGGGGGTGAAAGAAGGCGCCTGGCTCGCCCCACCCCACTGACGTGCGGGGAGAGCGGCGTCACCCCGGGCGTGTTTTTAGACTGAGCCCTGTGGTTTCTGAAGGGATGGATCCCCTGGGCTTCCGGGAAACGGGGCAGGGAATGTGCAGCCTCGAGAAGAGCAGGATTTGGGTGGGGAGCTGCCATCTGCGGCGCGGTTGGGGTGGTTTAGTGCGGCCGTAGCCGCATCTCTGTCGGCGAACGCGGCGCTGAGACAGTCTGTGCCCTTCAGTTGTTGGAGCGGTTCCGGGCATGGATTTGGCACGGGCTGGTCTGTATTGTCCAGGGAATGCCCTGGCGTTATCCCTGTGCCCGTCCCGCTCAGCTGAGCAGAACGGCACCGCCTGGATCCCGCTTGCTCCTGCCCCTCGGCGGAGTGGCGACGCTGGATGGCAGGACAGGCCATCTGGGCTCGTCATCCCGTCCCCTTATCCCCTGCCAGATCGCCCGGGACTTCAATCCAAACTGGATGAGCGCTGTGGAGATCCTGGACGACGACAATTTCTTGGGAGCGGAGAACGCTTTCAATTTGTTCGTGTGCCAGAAGGACAGGTGAGGCGGCTGCCGGGGGGACGTGGCAACGCGGGACGGGCGCGGTGGGGTCCCCAGGCACGTGTGCCGGGCTGGAAAAATGCGGGAGGAGCATCCCCAGCTCCCTGGAGCAGCCAAGTGGGAAAAGGGGGGACGCTTTGGCGTCACCCCAGCGCATCCTGAGTGAGGCGCTTTGGCTTTTCAGCGCCGCCACCACCGACGAGGAACGCCAACACCTGCAGGAGGTGGGATTATCCCACCTCGGGGAGTTCGTCAACGTTTTCTGTCACGGATCTCTGGTGATGCAGAACCTGGGCGAGACCTCCACGCCCACGCAGGGCTCTGTTCTCTTCGGCACCGTCAACGGCATGATCGGTAGGGGTCGGGGGGTCCCTGGCCGGAGCGGGAGGGTCGGGGGGGTCCCTTTCCCTGCTGCTCCGCTCGGGCTGGGGTTTCCTTATGTCCCTTCCCCAGCCGAGCGTCGCTCGGGGATGTTCTCCCCCCCCAAAACCCCCTTTTTCCTCTCTGGATTGCTTCCAGGACGGGGGAAGCGGAAAGCGCTTCGGCTCTCTGAAACTCCTTCCTCATCCCAGCCCTCGGTGCCACCAGCTCCCGCCGATGCCGGGAGCCGCCGGGACGCCCTGGGATGAGGCCTCAACCTTCGTCTCCCTTTTTCCGTGCGCAGGACTGGTGACCTCGCTGTCGGAGAGCTGGTACAACCTCCTCCTGGACATGCAGAACCGGCTGAATAAAGTCATCAAGAGCGTGGGCAAGATCGAGCATTCCTTATATCCTTCCCGCTCGGGAGCCGAGGGGGCTGGCTGGCGTGGGAATCGCGGATGAACCTGGCTTCGGCGTAGCCGACGCGTCACGGGTTCACCGATCTCGGTCGGGGGGGCAGCCGCTGTGCCCCGGGGTGGGGGTGGGGAGGGGGGCGGTGTTTTTCCCTATGGATTCCGCTCCTTGACGGCGGCACCTGGAGATCCTTTCACACCGAACGCAAGACGGAACCGGCTACGGGCTTCATTGACGGCGACCTGATCGAAAGCTTCCTGGACATCAGCCGGCCCAAGATGCAAGAGGTGGTGGCAAACTTGCAGGTGAGTTAAAAGAAAATCCACAGCGGGGACCCTTCTCCGGAATCCAGGATCCGGAAATCCCCAACGGTCTTCCTCCAAGGACGCCATCCGGGAGCGCTCTCCTCTCCCTCCGCGCTCCCACGCCCTCGTCTCTCCTCGCAGATCGACGACGGCAGCGGCATGAAGAGAGAAGCCACCGTGGACGACCTGATCAAGATCGTGGAGGAGCTGACCCGGATCCACTAGCGGGATTCGGCCGCGTTCCCGAGTCCCTCCCTCCGCGTCGAGCGAGGGAATCTCTCGCCGCCCCGCGCGCCACCCGGCGCGGGGGAAGGAGCCTCGGGACCCGGTTTGATAGGGGTTTCGGGGGGCGGGGGGGGGGGGGCGGGGGGATTTCATGAATCCGGACTTGGCTGCCGCTCCGGGATCGGGCCTCGCCGGTCGCTCCGTGGGCGGCAGCGCTCGGCTCAGCCCGTGTCCTTCCCGGGATCCGCCCTTCCCGGGATCCGCCTTTCCTGGGATCCGCTCTTGGCTGTTGTCTTTAGTCCCTTTTATCCTTTTTGGGTTTTGCTTTCGGTTTCGTTTTGGATTCTCTTTCGGTTGGTGGTTTTTTTGTTGGAGTCGTCGCGGGGTGTGTTTTGTTTTTTTTTTTGGGGAAGAGGACGCGGAGCCGCCTCTCGGACGGAGGAACCGCCTGGAGCCGGTGAGACGGGCGGACGCGGAGAGAGCGGGGGGAGGATGTCGCCGCGCCGGAGCGGGGACGGCGCGTTTCTCTCTCCGTAGGATCTGTGGCTCGCTCCGGGATGGGAATTCTGGGAATCTCGATGGCTTGGTTTCTGAATTTTACCAAATAAAGTAGTCCAAGAGGGAAAGGGTCTCCTGGAGCCACGTCCCTCGGGACCATCCTCCCAAGGGGATATTCCCGGCGGAGCGGGGGGCAGCGGGGCTCACCGGCTCCATCCGCACGTGCCGGAGCCGTGGTGTCTCTTTTCCCGCTCCGTTTGTTCTTCATGGTTTGGCTTTGGAAAGGAATTTCCAGCTGCTTCTTTGCCTCCTGGCGCGGTGTTCCCCGCGGAATTTTTTTGGGGGGAGACCTCGACCGTGTCGCATCCCTCTGGAAGAAACGGGAGAGGAGACGGTGTAGGGACGCGGCGACGCTCGCCGCCCCCCGGGGATCCCGGGAATGCCTGTTCCCTGCGAGCGCTCGGCCCCGCGAAGCTGGCGGAGGTCGGGGCTGGATTTTTCAGGATCTTTGGGCTCGGCCATCCTTCCCGGAATTCTGCTGGGAATTCACACCTCGAGGGCCTGGGCTGCTGCTCCCTGTGCCAGGGATCGCTCCGAGGGTCCCTCTGGCCCTGCAGCCCCACCCCCCGTCTACCCCCAGCGTGGATGGGGGGGCACAGGGAGCGACTCTGGGGGCGGCAGCCCTTCCGGGCGTGCCCTACGGATTACCAATTCCCCTCCTGCTCTCCCTTTATCCCGTCGGAGCCGGGGGGGCTGTTCCTGGCTCAGCGGTGCCCAGAAAGGCACGGGCGGGTGGCAGGCGAGCCCCCAGCCCCCTTCCCCTTCCCCCTCGCGGCACTGGGGGTTATCCCGAGCCTCTCCGTGGCTCCGTATCCGCTCTCCCTACCTGCTCCAGGCCGGATCTCCCCCAGCCCGTCCCTAACGCGCCGCGTTACGGCCCCACGAGCCCACCCGGTCCCGTCCTGGGCAGGTTTTTCCCCAAATCCCTCCCGGCGGGCAGCATCCCGAGGGATGAGTTCCTGCTCGGGGCATCCTCGGGCTCCCGCTCCCAGCTCCAGCTTCTTGGGAAGCGCCGGTTTCGCGGAGGAGGTGGCAGGGAAGGGCTGTACTCGGACAGCTTTGGAGAAGCTGTTCAGGCTGGGGTGGTGGGGGGGAGCAGACTGTGACCCTTTGCGACCCCCCTGGACCGGCTGAGAGCACGGTGAGGGGGTTGGCTGTTTGGGATCTGTGTTCCCCCACCTGGAAACACCCAAAATGGGGGGGTCCCGGGGGTGGGAACAGCCTCTGGAGACCAGCACACTCGGCTCTGCACGGCTCCCCTGCGCTCTCCATCCCCAGACAACCGGGGGTGCCGGCAGGATGCTGGCAGCCCCCCCTGTTTGTGCCCACAGACCCCCACAACCCCTCTGACCCCCCCCTCGACCCCTTCCCAGGGTCAGAAATGCTCTTGGACGGGTGTTTATCCGGTGCCGCTGGCCACGCTCCAGCTGCCTTCCCAGCCTGGGGTCAGCGGGGGCTAAGCCCCCCCTCCCCCAGGGGCAGGAGCCTCCTTGCTCCCCCCAGATCGTGACTTTTGGGGGTCTTACACCCCTCCAACCACCCTGTGCCCCTGCCCCCGGCACCCCCTAACCCCTAATTTCTCCACGTGCAGGGGATAACGGCGCTGGGGGGGGGCCACGCCGCGTCCTCCCGGGCGCTGGGTGACCCCAACCCTTGGGCCGGGGTGTCGTTTTGGGGGGGCACCCGCACCCTGGGAGGGGGGGGCAGAGCTGGAGGCTGCGGGTGCCCCCCCCTCTCTCCGGCAAAGCCGCAGGTGTTGCCCACCCCCCCGGCTCTCAGCAGAGCCCGGCAGCACCAGCCCTTTGCCCCCGGGTATCAATCATTTACCGGCCCCGCGACCTTCGCTTCGGCCCACCGAGGGGGACGGGGGGAGGGTGACCCCCGTGTCTCGGAGCGGGGTGGCATCGCGGGGGGTGGGTGTGTGTGGGGGGGGGGTATCCGGCAGCGTTCTGCACCCCCCGCGCTGCACCCCCCGGCTCCACTTTGGCCCCTTTATCTCTGGTGGGTCCCCGTGCAGGGCTGGGCAGGCGGCCCAGTGCCGCCGGGAGGAGGGGGGTGGGGGGTTGGAGGGGGGGGGGAGAGGCCACGGCGGAGCTTTGCCAGATGTGAGAAAGGAGAGGAGAAGGGGGGGACGGACGCCGCTATTTACTCCCGCTCCCCCCACTCCTCACCCCTCTCCATCGGGATGAAGCCGCTGGCTCCGGCCAAACCATCCAACCTCGGGGTGAGCATCCCCCGGGGGGGGGGGTCAGCGCGTGTCCGTGTCCCCCCCCCTCCCCGCCAAGGGGAGAGCCTGGGTGCCACTGGCTTCCCCCCCGCTCTCGCCCCCAGCCCCCTCCACCCCCCGCATTGTTCCCAGCCCGGCGGGCGGGAGGAGGAGCAGGGCCAAGGGCCAACACGCGGTAGGAGCCCCGTTGCCGTGTCCGGCGGGAAGGCCGGCGGGAAGGCAGCGTCCGGAACGTGCCGCCGGCCCGAGCCGCCTGTCATGTTGGTCGAGCTGTTCTTCCAGGCTGCCTGTGTGTCCCTGTTCCTCCCGGGTGCCCAGGGCAGGGTGTATCCCGGGAGGAAGAAGCCAGCCAGCTTTGCCGTGGAGAGGTAGCCCGGGTTTCCTTCCCCCCCGCCCCCCCTTTTCCTTCTCCTTCCCCCAGCTACACCTGGGGATGGCAGCGTCCGGCCATCCGTCCCCTCGGCTGCTCCGGATGTGTCACCCATCCCAACTGCAGCAGCTGGCACCCCACACCTCCTGCCCTCTGTCCCGGGGGTGGCTGGGACCAGGGGAGTGTGTCCTGCTCCCTGCATCCCTCTCCTGCTCCCCCATCCCAGTCCTGTCCCTGCATCCCAGTCCTGCTCCCCACATCCACAGTCCTGCTCCCGTCCCTCTCCCACTTCCTGCATCCACTGTCCCGCTCCCCACATCCCAGTCCTGCTCGCCCATCCCTCTCCCGCTCCCCTCTCGCACTCCCCTCTCCCACTCCCCGCATCTACAGTCCTGCTCCCCCATCCCAGTCCCGCTCCCTGCATCTCTGTCCTGCTCCCCTCTCCTGCTCCCGCATCCCTCTCCCGCTCCCCACATCCACAGTCCCACTCCCCGCATCCCTGTCCCACTCCCCTCTCCCTCTCCTGCATCCTGCTCCCCGCATCCCTCTCCTGCTCCCGCATCCACAGTCCCACTCCCTGCACCTCTGTCCCGCTCACCTCTCCTGCTCCCCTTTCCCGCTCCCCACATCCATGGTACCCGCTCCCCTCTCCTGCATCCCACTCCCCACATCCCTGTCCCACTCCCCTCTCCCTCTCCTGCATCCTGCTCCCTGCATCCACAGTCCTGCTCCCATGTCCCTCTCCCGCACCCCTCTCCCGCTCCCCACATCCACAGTCCCGCTCCGCCATCCCTCTCCTGCTCCCCACATCCCTCTCCCGCTCCCCACATCCCTCTCCCGCTCCCCACATCCCTCTCCCGCTCCCCACATCCCTCTCCTGCTCCTGCATCCTGCTCCCACTCCCCTCTCCTGCATCCCGCTCCCCCATCCCTCTCCCGCTCCCCGCATCCCGCTCCCCCATCCCTCTCCCGCTCCCCTCTCCTGCATCCCGCTCCCCCATCCCTCTCCTGCTCCCCGCATCCCGCTCCCCCATCCCTCTCCCGCTCCCCTCTCCTGCATCCCGCTCCCCCATCCCGCTCCCACTCCCCTCTCCTGCATCCTGCTCCCCCATCCCTCTCCCACTCCCCCATCCCTCTCCCGCTCCCCCATCCCTCTCCTGCTCCCCCATCCCAGTCCCGCTGAGGGGACGTTTCTCCCCTGTCACCACGCGCTGGGGTAGCTGGGGGGGGGGGGGTTGTGTCACGGTCCTCTCCCTCCATCCCACCTTGTTTCGGGGTCACGCTGCGCCCAGGTTCACCCCGCGCCCCCCCCCCCCCCCCCCCACCCCGATCCGTGCCTGGGATAAGGTGGCCACGGACACGTCATCGTTTCCCCTCGTCCTCGCGTCCCCGGGGTGGAGGGGCTCCCCCGTGGGGACCCTTTGCTCTCTGCCCTGGGGAGGGGGCACAGGGCAGGGTGGTCTCAGCCCCACACCCCCCCCCGGCGCAGGCGTCGCGTGGGCCCCCACGTCTGCTTCTCCGGCTTCGGCAGCGGATGCTGTCCCGGGTGGATGCTGTCTCCGGGTAGCGGGCAGTGCACCCTGCGTGAGTACAGGCTCTGGGGAGGGGGGGAGCGGGGGTCTCTGCCCCACCCCACCCCACCAATCGCCCCCTCCCCACAGCCCTTTGCCCCTTCGGCTGCGGCAGCGGCTTCTGCGTCGCCCCCAACCTCTGCTCGTGCCCGGATGGGGAGCAGGGCATCACCTGCCCAGGTACCGCCCCCTCACCAACACGGGGACCCCCATCCCTGCCACGGGTTGGGGTCTGTGTCCCCCCCAGACCCCTTTTCCTCTTCCAGAGCCCCCGGGGACATGCGGGGAGTACGGCTGCGACCTCTCCTGTAACCACGGCGGGTGCCAGGAGGTGGCCAGGGTCTGTCCCCTCGGCTTCTCCATGGTGGAGACGGCCAACGGCATCCGCTGCACCGGTGAGCCGGGATGGGGGGAGCCCCGGTGGGACCGGGTGGCCAGCTGACACCCCCGTTTCCATCTCTCACCCCCAAATCCCACCCCCCCCCAAAGACATCGACGAGTGCCTGAGCGCCGCTTGCGAGGGGCTCTGCGTTAACACCGAGGGCGGCTTCGTCTGCGAGTGCGGCCCCGGCATGCAGCTCTCCGCCGACCGCCACAGCTGCCAGGGTGCGTGGGGGGCGAGCGGGAGGGCGCCGGGCTGCCGCCCCCCCAGCCCCTGACGCCCCCTCCCCCAGATACGGATGAGTGCCTGGCAACGCCGTGCCAGCACCGCTGCAAGAACAGCGTCGGCAGCTACCGCTGCTCGTGCCGGCCCGGCTACCACCTCCACGGGAACCGGCACTCCTGCGTGGGTGAGCGTGGTGCGCCGGACCCCCCCCAGTGCAGGCCAAGGGACCCCCTCCCAGTCCAGGCCATCACGGGGCCCCTGTCCCAGTGTGAGCTGTCGCAGGGGACCCCCTTCCCCATCTGGAGCTTATCAAGGGACCCCCTTCCCAACCCAGGCCATCACAGGACCCCCATCCCAGTGTGAGCTGTCACAGAGGACCCCCTTCCCAATCCAGTTGTCATGGGACCCCCTTCCCAGGCCATCACAGGACCCCTGTCCCAGTGTGAGCTGTCACAGAGGACCCCCTTCCCAATCCAGTTGTCATGGGACCCCCTTCCCAGGCCATCACAGGACCCCTGTCCCAGTGTGAGCTGTCACAGAGGACCCCCTTCCCAATCCAGTTGTCATGGGACCCCCTTCCCAGGCCATCACAGGACCCCTGTCCCAATGTGAGCTGTCACAGGGAACCCCCTTCCCAATCCAGGCTGTCACGGGACCCCCTTCCCCATCTGGAGCCCGTCAAGGGACCCCCTTCCCAATCCAGGCTGTCAAGGACCCCCCCTTCCCTCCACAGGCCACCAAGGGACCCCCTTCCCAATATGGGCCTGTTACAGGACCCCCCTCCCAATATGGGATGTCACAGGACCCCCTTCCCAATCCAGAGCCCATCAAGGGACCCCCTACCCAATCCAAGCTGTCAAGGACCCCCCCTTCCCAATCTGGCCCATCAAGGCACCCCCTTCCCTCTCAGGGCCATCACAGGGCCCCCTTCCCAATCCAGGCCCGTCAATGGACCCCCTTCCCAATCAAGGGACCCCCTTCCCTCGCCACTTCACGCCGGAGGGGTTGGCTGGGGGCACCGTGCTCCCCCCTCTCCGTGCCCCTTCCCGGGGTGCAGCCCCTCGTGTCCCGCAGATGTCAACGAGTGCCGGCGGCCGGGAGAGCGCCGGCTGTGCCAACACTCCTGCCACAACACGCCGGGCAGCTACCTCTGCTCCTGCCGCCCCGGCTACCGCCTCGGCGGGGACGGGGTCTCCTGCGAAGGTATCTGGCTGCGGGCTGGGGGCTGGGGGCTGCTCCGCGCTCCCCCTCAGGTGACGCCCGTCCCTTCCTTCCTAGGTTATCCCAAATCCATCCTGGCCCCGTCGCCCATCCTGCAGTCCCTGCAGCATCCGCCCACCCTCGTCCTGCTCCCACCCGGCTCCGGGGGTCCCCTCCTGGTCCCCAGGGGTTCTCCCTCGCCCCATCTCCCCGTCGCAGCTCCTGGTACCCAACCGCCCCCTTCCTCGCCCTCCCTGGTGCCGACGGAGCCGGCCCCGCGGGCAGTGGGACCCCCCAGTACCTCCGCCCCGGTGGCGCCGCACTGCTGGTACCGGGGGTCCCGCCGGGAGCCCGGCTCTCGCTGGATGGAGACGGGATGCCGGAGCTGCGCCTGCCAGGTGAGCCCCCTCCCCGTCTACCCCACGCCTCTCCCCACGGCATCCGTGGGGCTGAGCCGGTGCCTCCCCTTGCAGGGGGGGCGAGTGCTGTGCGAGGCCGTGAGCTGCCCCACGTCCTGCTCCCACCCCCTGCCCGCCCCGGCCGGGGGGTGCTGCCCCAGTTGTGCAGGTGATCCCCGAGACCCCCCCACCAGCCCCGCTGCTGTGGGACGGCCCCCCCTGACCCCCAGGCCTTGCAGGGTGCCTACACGACGGGGTATCCCGGGCCGAGGGCGACGTCTTCTCCCCATCCGATGGGAATTGCACCGTCTGCGTCTGCCTGGTGAGCCCACCCACCCCGGGTGGCACGGAGCATCCCCCCACCCCAATTCACCCGGCGAGGGGTACGCTGGGGCGGACGATGCCCCGGCATCCTTCCCCCCCCCATGGCAGCGAAGGGGTTCGTCGCCCCACGGCTGCCCCACATCCTTCTCCGCAGGCTGGGAACGTCTCCTGCATCTCCCCCGAGTGCCCCCCTGGCTCCTGCCCCAACCCCTCGCCCACCGACTGCTGCTCCTGCCAGCCAGGTGGGTCCCCCAGCGACGCCCCCGGGCCCTGGGGTGAGTGGGGTGGGGGCTGGGGGCGTGGGGGCTGGCAGGACCCGTGCCTCGCTCCCCGCTGGCGGCCCCACTGCCTGTCCCCCCCCCAGCCAAGTGCAGTTTTCGGGGCCGCACGTACGCGCATGGCGCCCGCTTCAGCCTGGACGGGGACGACTGCACCGTCTGCGTCTGCTGGGTAGGTCCGGGGGGGGCCGGGGGGGCCCAGGGGGCTGAGGCGGGGTGGGTGGGCACAGGGCCGGCTGTGGGGCCCGTGGGTGACCCCCGTGTCCCCAGGGTGGCGAGGTGGAGTGCTCCTTTGCCCCTTGCCCCGCGCTGGACTGTCCCCAGCACCAGCGGCATCTGGGTCCTGGGCAGTGCTGCTTCACCTGCCGGGACCCCCCGGCCCCCACCGGTGAGCTGGGGGGGTGGGGGGGCACCCAGGGGTGGGCAGGGGGGCACGGGGAGGGTGGGAGGTGAGGGGCAGCGAGGACAGGGTGCGGGGGACGGCGGGGGGTGAGCGGGGTGGGGATGGAGGGAGGGTTGGAGTTGGGGGGCAGTTGGGGACAAGGAGGAGGGGGTGTGGGGGTCACTTGGGGACAGGGACAAGGTGGGGGGCTGTGTGGGAGTGGGGGACACGTGGGGACAGGGACAAGGCGGGGGGGCTGGGTGGGAGGTGGGGACATGTGGAGGGTGGCAGTTGGGGGCACAGAGAGGGTGGGAGTTGGGGGGCAGTTTGGGACAAGGAGGAGGGGGTGTGGGGGTCACTTGGGGACAGGGACAAGACGGGGGGCTGGGTGGGATTGGGGGGCAGCTGGGGACAAGGAGAAGAGGGTGTGGGGGACACGTGGGGACAGGGACAAGGCGGGGGGGCTGGGGACATGTGGAGGGTGGCATTTGGGGGCACAGAGAGGGTGGGAGTTGGGGGGCAGTTGGGGACAAGGAGGAGGGGGTGTGGGGGTCATTTGGGGACAGGGACAAGGTGGGGGGGGCTGGGTGGCAGCTGGGGACATGGAAAGGGTGGGAGGTGGGAATGGGGGGAGGGTGGGAGTTGGGGGGCAGCTGGGGACAAGGAGGAGGGGGTGTGTGGGTCATTTGGGGACAGGGAGAAGGTTGGGGGGCTGGGTGGGATTGGGGGGCAGCTGGGGACAAGGAGGAGTGGGTGTGGGGGTCACTTGGGGACAGGGACAAGGTTGGGGGGGCTGGGTGGGGTGCACAGCCACTGGGTTCGGAGGGGACACGGCGCAGGGGCGTGGGCACACGGCCCGTGAGGGTGACGGGCTGGGGGTGCCCGTGTCCCCCCCCGTGTGTCCCCCCCCCCAGGCTGCTCGGTGGATGACAACGGGGTGGCGTTTCCCGTGGGACAGATCTGGTCTCCGGGCGATCCCTGTGAGTTGTGCATCTGCCAGGTGAATGAGACCCTGCCCCCCCCCGCCCCCTCACCTCCCCCTCCCCCCAATTCCCTCGGGACACGGTGCCTTTGGGCAGCCCGAGGGGTCTGCGTGTGCCCCCCCGCCCCCCACCTTGTGCCCCCCTCCCCCAGGCCGACGGCTCCGTGAGCTGCCAGCGGACGGAGTGCGTGGAGACCTGCCCCCACCCCATCCGCATCCCGGGGCAGTGCTGCCCCGACTGCTCCGCAGGTGACGGGGGGCTTTTTGGGGGGGGGGGGGGGGGGGTCCTGCCCCCCTTCCCAGGGTCCTGCCCCCCTTCCCAGTGTCCTGCCCCCCCCCACCGCCTCCCCTCCACCTCTCTCCGCAACCCCCAGACCCACCGAGCAGAGGGGTCTCCCCTGTGGTGGAGATGTCCCCAAAACCCTCTGGGGACCACAAGTGACCCCCCCCTGCCCGCCCCTCCCTCCCCCCCCCAGGCTGCACCTACATGGGACGAATCTTCTACAACAACGAGACCTTCCCCTCGGCCCTGGACCCCTGCCTCAGCTGCATCTGCCTGGTGAGGGGGGAAACGAGATGGGGCTGAGCTCCTGCCTCAGTTTCCCCTCACCCCGTTGCTGGAAACAGCCCCAGGGCGGTTTGGGGATGGCCCCCCCCGACCCCCCCCGGGTGTGTGTTAGCCTCGTGTGTCCCTGTAGCTGGGCTCGGTGGCCTGTTCGCCCCTGGACTGTGCCATCTTCTGCACCTACCCCTTCCACCCCGAGGGCGAGTGCTGCCCCGTCTGCCAGGGTAGGAGCTGGGGATGGAGGGGCGCAAGCCCTGTCCCCCCCCCCCCCAGCCCCGGCAACACCCTGAGCGATGCCTTCTGTCCCCCCCCCTCCCGCCCCCCCAGACTGCAACTACCAGGGTCGGAAGGTGGTCAACGGCCAAACCTTCACCCCCGAGGGCCAGCCCTGCACCCGCTGTACCTGCCAGGTGAGTGGGGGGGCCGTGGGGGGGGGCCGTGGGGTCTGGGAAAGGGGTGTGGGGGGAGCGTTTAACACCACCACCCCCCTCTTATCGCCGCCAGCTCGGGGAGGTGAGCTGTGAGAAGAGGCTGTGTCCCCCGTCCTGCGCGGAGCCCCCCGTGCTGCCCGCTGCCTGCTGCCCCCCCTGCCAGGGTAAGGGGGTGCCCAGGCTGCCCCATGGGTAGGGGTGGGGGGCGCGGATGTGGTTGCCCCCCCCCCCCCCCGTGCGGTTTTGGGGGTCCCAGGGGTGAGGTGGGTGCTAACCAGAAGCATCTCTCCGTTAGCCGCAGACAGCCGGTTCCCGCCGCGGAGGGGGACGTCCCTGTCCCCCTCCCACGAGGACGCCCCCACGGGCACCCCCCGCCCCAGCCCCCCAGCAGCGACACGACCCCCCCGCCACCGCCTGGCCCAGCTCCTGCTGCCCCACACACACCCCCTCGGCCCTTCTCCGGGGAGTGGGGGGGCTGGGGACCCTCCAACGACGACGCTGAGCCCCCCCGGGTACCCATCGGCAGCCGCTCTGCCCCCCGACCCCCCCTCTGAGGCTGCAGCCCCCCCAGCTCCCACAGGCAGCTCCAGCTTGAGCTCTGGGGGTCAGGGACCCCCCAGGGATGCAGACCCCTCCCCTTAGGGGCCGTGTGCGCCTGGCACAGTGGGAGGAGGATGAAGGAGAGGAGGAAGGGGGGGGGTCTGCAGGACCAGCCGGCCTGGCCCACCAGGCCCCCAGGGGGGAGGGGTGGTGGCTGGGGAGGGGGGGTGCCAAGCACCTCCCCAGTTCTCTGGGTGCAGGATATGGGGCTGGGAGATGCTCCTGGCCGGGCTGGGGGGTCCCGAGCCAGCCCCCAACCATGCTACCCACCCCGTGGGAGTGGGCAATGCCCCCCCCACCCCAACTCCTGGCATGGGGAGGGGGCAAGCTGCCCTCCCCACCACCAATAAAGTCACCCTGGTATTTATGCCCTGGCCCCCTCCTGCTGTACCCGTGGGGCTTTGGGGGGGGGATTTGGGGTGAATGGTCCCCCCCAGGATGAGGAGGGGTTTGTGTGTCCCCCCCGGACCAGCGATTAGTGGCTCAAAGCATCCCCAGTACCAACCCCCCAGCCCCAAATCCAGGCTGCCGGCCCCGTGGCGTGTCCCACGCCGGCACGGGGGTGGGAACTGGGGGGCCATGGGGCCGCACGGAGACGTGTCCCGGATAAGGAGCACCGGATAATGCCTGGCCGGTGCCCGTGGGGGTGGCTGTGGGGCTGGGGGCTGCTCTGCCCGTGGGGCCAGCCTGGCACCCACCGGTGTCCGTGCCCGTGGCAATGGCACCAGCCCCTTCCCAGAGAGTCAAGGCACACGCCGGGGGGGGCTTTCTCCATAGCTTTATTAGGCTCGGTGGCCGGGGGGGACGGGAGCACCGGGCAAGGGCCAGCCTTGCCAGCCACAGCGCCGGCGACGCCCGGGCGGCGGCGTGTCCCCGTCCCCGGCGCGGTGACGCGCTCAGGGCAGCGGCGCCAGCCCCACGGCGTTGGTGGCCCGGTTGAAGATGACGTAGTACTGCCGGATGAAGACGTCTCCCAGGATCCAGAGCTCGCCCGACTCCGTGGGGACATCCATTCCCTCGAAGCCGAGGCTGCAGTACCCGTTGCTCTGCAGCCAAAGGTGGTTACCAGCTGCTGGGACGACCCCCCCCACCGGAGCCCCCCGTGCCGGTCCCGTTCCCGGCGGGACGCTCACCTCTATCACGTAGGCGCTGGGCGGCACGGGGAAGGCTTTGCCGTTGATGTGGAAGACGACGGTGGGCAGGCTGCTGACGGCGTTGCAGCCGATCTGGGGGGGCGTGGGAGGAACACGGGGGTGGTCACCACGTGTCCCGGGAAGGCCCAAAAACCCCTAGGCGCGTCCCCGGGGTCTCACCTCGCCGCTGGAGCCGACGCCGAGGGTGCGCAGGAGGGCGCTGAGGGCTGTGCTGGGCATGGCCAGCAGCGAGGTGCCCGTGTCCACGATGGCCTGGCAGCCCGCCGAGCAGGCCACGGGCTCGCCGCCGATGGAGACGCTGCGGAGAGGGGCGCGGGGGGAGTTTCCTGTGGCTGCACACCCCCCTCCCCCCCCCCCCCCCCCAAAAAAACCCTCTGGTTGAGGGGGCGAGGGGAGTCACGGGGCCGGCGCTACCTGTCCATGGTGATCTGCCAGTAGGTTTCGGCGGAGAGCGGGATCCAGGTGATGCCGCGGGTGGTGTAGAAGGGGTCGATGGCGCCGAAGAGGACGAAGCTGCCGCTCTCTCCATCCCTGCAAGGAGGGGAGCAACCAGGTGGGGGTCCCTCCCCTCCCCGCCGACGCCGAGGAGCTCCGGGGCGTCACGGCACCGCACCGGAGCCAGCGGCGGTGGCAGGGAAAGGGTTGGGCGGCCCCGGGCAGGGTTTACCTGCTGAGGTAGACGGAGAAGAGATCCTTGGCCACGAGGTCTTCCCTCATCATGTTGTCGAAGACGGGCGTGGCGCCGGAGGAGGCGATGCTGGGGAAGGCCAGGCCCAGGATGCCGTCGAAGGGGGTGTAGTAGAAGAAATCGCCTGGCTCGGTCTCAGCCAGCCCAAAAATCTGGTTGAGGACCTCGATATCTGCGACCTGGTTGGGGCGAGGGGTTTGGGTTGGGTTGGCGCTGTCCCCGGTGTCGTCCCCGTTCCCGTGGGATGGGGCCTTACGGTGACGGTGTCGTAGCCCAGGACGCCGGTCATGCTGCCGGTGCCGTAGGCGATGTAGAGGCTGTCGTTGGTGCTGACGAAGGTGGAGGATTTGGCCGGGACGAAGCGTTTGTGGTTGCCTGTGGGTGCGACAGGCAGACGGTCACGGCGTATCCTGCCCTCCGGGATCAAGGATGGCTCTTCCAGTGCCTCCCCCTGCTGCCTGACGTCCCTTGGGAGAGGCGAGGCAGAGCCATCCTGGGCTCCCAGCCCTGCCACGGGCTCCCGGAGCTCCCGGGGTTTTCCGCAGCCAGGCGGGAGCCGGAGGACACCTACTGCAGGCCGGGCTGGAGCACAACACCGAGGGCACCCACAGGTTGGAGGAGCCTGTGTCAAAGACGACGGTGAACTCCTGGGCGGGGGTGCCGATGGAGATGGTGCCGAAGTACTCGTTCTGTCAGAGCAGGAGGGGTAAGGGGCTAGCGGGATGGATCAGGGGCTGGCAGGAGGGGTAAGGGGCTAGCAGGAGGGGTAAGAGGTTAGCAGGAGGGGTAAGGGGCTAGCGGGATGGATAAGGGGCTAGCAGGAGGGGTAAGGGGCTAGCAGGAGGGGTAAGAGGTTAGCAGGAGGGGTAAGGGGCTAGCGGGATGGATAAGGGGCTAGCAGAATGGGTAAGGGGCTAGCAGGAGGGGTAAGAGGTTAGCAGGAGGGGTAAGGGGCTAGCGGGATGGATAAGGGGCTAGCAGGAGGGGTAAGGGGCTAGCAGGAGGGGTAAGAGGTTAGCAGGAGGGGTAAGGGGCTAGCGGGATGGATAAGGGGCTAGCAGGAGGGGTAAGGGGCTAGCAGGAGGGGTAAGAGGTTAGCAGGAGGGGTAAGGGGCTAGCGGGATGGATAAGGGGCTAGCAGGAGGGGTAAGGGGCTAGCAGGAGGGGTAAGAGGTTAGCAGGAGGGGTAAGGTGCTAGCAGAATGGGTAAGGGGCTAGCAGGAGGGGTAAGGGGCTAGCAGGAGGGGTAAGAGGTTAGCGGGAGGGGTAAGGTGCTAGCAGAATGGGTAAGGGGCTAGCAGAATGGGTAAGGGGCTAGCAGGAGGGGTAAGAGGTTAGCGGGAGGGGTAAGGTGCTAGTGGGTCAGGTAAGGAAGTAGCAGGATGGGTAAAGGGCTAGTGGATCAGTTAAGGGTTTAGGGAGATGAATAAGGGGTTAGGGGGATGGGTAAGGGGCCAGTGGGTCAGGTAAGGGGCTAGTGGGTCAGGTAATGGGCTAGTGGGATGGGTAAGGGACTAGTGGGTCAGATAAGGGGCTAGTGGGTCAGGTAAGGGGCTAAGCGGACAGGTAAGGGACTAGTGGGATGGATAAATGGCTAGTAGGTCTGGTAAGGGGCTAGTGGGATGGATAAGGGGCTAGGGGGAGGGGTAAAAGGCCAGTGACCCCACGGGCTGCTCTGCCGGAGCCGGCCCCCCTGCCCGCCACGCTCACATCCAGGTAGTTCTGCATGGGCTCGATGGCGATGCCGCCGGGGAAGTACTTGGAGGCCAGGTTGTAGGGATGCTGCTCCAGGTAGCGCTCCAGCAAGCCGTGCTCCCGCAGCGACTGCCGCAGGGACTTCCCCCTCCGCAGAGGGATCCTGGGGGGCCGGGAGAGGGGAGCCATCTGGCACCAGGAGCAGGGACACGCTCCAGGGGGACGGCAGGTACCCCCCAAAGCGCCCTCGCCCCGCGCCTCGTCCCGCAGCCCCTCGCCCCCCGAGCATCCTCGCTGCGGGGAGCCTCGGCAAACGGGGAGGGGGCGGCAGAAACACCCCCAGAACTCACCTGGAGACAAGGCATTGGGCCAGGGTCACCAACCCGAGGAGCAGGAGCAGCTTCATGGCAGCTGGATATGCCGCCGGCTCCGGCCGCGGCTCCTTATATCCCAACGGTGGTTATTTGGCCAGCGTTCCCGATAAGAAAGTCAAACGGCTGCCGGGGGGGGGTTATCGCCACGTCCTTAAGGGAAACGGGGCCGGGGGGGGGGGACACGACACGTCAAGGTGAGGGGACACCCCCCCCTCATCTTCCTTGGGGGCGCAGGGAGGGTTGTAGCAGGCTGGGGCTGGGAGGGAAGCATTGTCCGGTTCCTCTGTGTCCGGGGGGGGCAGTGGGGGGCGCGGGGGGCTGGTTGTGGCCATCCCAGGGCATTTCCCTTGTCCCCAGCTGACTATTCCTGCACGACGGAAGCCGACGCCGCGGGCGAGCACATCACGCGCCGGTAGATGAACGGACTTGGCTCTGGCCGGTTTGGGGGTGACTTTTCCTCAGCCCCTGGGGGAGCCCGGAGGGTCCTGGAGCCCCGAAGGATCCTGGGGCTCCTCCGGATGGTCCTTGCAGCGAGGAGCAGAGTTTCCATCCACAGGGCTTTGCCAGGGTCCCCCGGTCTCCCCCAGCCCCTTGCCGGAGGGTTTGAGTCTGGGGGTTGCAGCCTCCTCTTGTAGCTGCTGCCTGAGGGTGCGTGTCCCTGGGTGGGGGGTGGGATGGCCCTGGGGGGCGCTGGGGACAGCCACGGCCCCTCGCCGCTGGCCTGAGCACCCCCAACTGCCCTTGGGGTGCCCAGCCGTGGGTGGCAGGTGGCTTCGGCCATGAGCCTGCGGCAGACCCGCCGGCGGTGCCAGGGGCTCAGTGACGCCGCCGGGGTGGATTTGCTTTATCCGGCGCATCCAACGGCCAGACACGGTCACTCCTCACCGGCTTATTCTGTTCGGAATGCCGGCCGCCTGCGGAACTGGGAGTCGAAACTGGAACCAACTGGGGAATAGACCAGCTCGGGATGGCGGGGGTTGAACGATGCCGAGGTCACCCACACCGGGCCGCGTCCGAGGTGTCCGATGCTGGATCAGACATCCCGGATTCCTGCCCCGGGCTGCCTTCAAGGTGTCCGACGCCGGATCAGGCATCCTGGCGTCCGTGGCAGCATCACATGGACGAGATGTGGGTGCTGGCCGGGTCACCTTGCCCTGCGCCCGGTGGAAAGCAAAGCCAGGTCCTGTGCGGAGCGTCCGAACGGGATGAAGGGCTGGAAGAGCTCTGGGTGATAAAAGGATTGAGGATAGACACTAAATTGCACCAGAGGAATTAAATTATTAAGAACCTGGTGGGATTTGATGGGTGATGTTGGGAGAAAAGGGATGAAACGTCTAATTCTCCCTGAGCGAAAGGGAAGACGCGATGTATTCCGACGGCGGGGTGCGGATCTGGAAAGGAAAAGGTCTCGGCTGACCCCCAAAATAGAAAGTCTGGACCTGGCAGGAGGTCCCAGCCCTAAAACCCTGCCCGGAGCCTCGGCATCAGGTTCCCCGCTGGCCTCGGGAGCGGGCCAGCGCCTGCGGGGAGCCGTAAACTTCCCGGGAAAGCAGCAATTAGACAGCAGCGTCTCCTTCACGCTGCGCCCCCTCGCTTCTCCGGCCCGGTGCACCAGGGATACGGGCTGGGACAAGGACTTCCCCGGCATCACACGGCACGTGTTGGTGGATACGGGCTGGGATAAGGGGTTCCCCGGCATCACACGGCACGTGTTGGTGGATACGGGCTGGGATAAGGGGTTCCCTGGTCCTGCACAGCAGGTTTTGGTGGATACGGGCTGGGATAAGGATTTCCCCGGCCTCACACAGCACAGGTTGATGGATACAGGCTGGGATAAGAGGTTCCCCGGCATCATGCAGCACGTTTTGATGGATATGGGTTGGGATAAGGGGTTCCCTGGCATCAGATGGCAGGTTTTGATGGATATGGGCTGGGATAAGGAGTTTCCTGGTCCTGCACAGCAGGTTTTGATGGATACAGGCTGGGATAAGGGGTTTCCTGGTCCTGCACAGCAGGTTTTGATGGATACGGGCTGGGATAAGGGGTTCCCTGGTCCTGCACAGCAGGTTTTGGTGGATACAGGCTGGGATAAGGATTTCCCCGGCCTCACATGGCACAGGTTGATGGATACAGGCTGGGATAAGGGGTTCCCTGGCATCATGCAGCATGTTTTGATGGAAACGGGCTGGGATAAGGGGTTCCCTGGTCCTGCACAGCAGGTTTTGGTGGATATGCACTGGGATAAGGGGTTCCCTGGTTCTGCACAGCAGGTTTTGGTGGATATGCACTGGGATAAGGGGTTCCCCGGCATCACACGGCACATGTTGATGGATACAGGCTGGGATAAGGGGTTCCCCGGTCCTGCACAGCAGGTTTTGATGGATATGGGCTGGGATAAGGATTTCCCTGGCCTCACACGGCACAGGTTGATGGATACAGGCTGGGATAAGGGGTTCCCTGGCATCATGCAGCACGTTTTGATGGATACAGGCTGGGATAAGGACTTAATAAACCTCTCCGGGCACAGAGGGCAGGGACTGACCCAGGCTCTCCCTGGGCAAAAAGGATATTTGGGCTGAACACTCTCCTTATTTTTAAAAACAAACTGGAAAAGCCTCAGGATCAGCGTTCCAGTGTAAAATCACTCATTTTGTAACATTAGGGTAACAGAACGTGTTTTATTCCCTCGCTCGGTCGCTCTGGCAACGATGGGTTCGCCAGCAACTCAAGCTCCACCGCCCGGAACCGAAAATGGAGTCGAGAAGCTGCTGTTTGCCAAAAAAAAAAAAAGAGGGATGTCCTGTGGTTTTGGGCTGATTTTGGGGTCTGTAGGCGAGCTGGCCTCTTCCCAACACCCAAACTGCATCCCAAATTCGGGGATCGCACCACGTGGAGACTCAAAGCGATTTTCCAAGCTATCGGAGCCGAAACAGAGCCAGACGTGCGACGTTGGCATCACTGAGGATCCAGATTTTGGGGGTTTGTTTCAGTGGGAAGAGGTAATTTGTGAAATTATGGGAAGTTTTAGGATAAGCTCATTCTTCTGTCAATGGATCCCATCGCCGGGAGCGGAGGAAAAAGCGTGTGTTGATCTCTGGGATGTATCTTTGCACACAGAACGGAGAAGTTGTGGAATTCAGCACCAGAAAAAGAAAAACCACCATAAATCTCAGAAGAAATATTTAACACCATTAATGTCAGGAACAAAAGAAAGGGAAAACCAATCATTTTTAAGGTGCAAAGCGACATTCCGACCCAGCTACGGAGACACGTTCTCGGTCGAGAAACCCCGAAGCGCATCTGGTGAGTAGAGGGAAGGTTTAACAGCCCTGGGCACTGCGCAGCGCTCGGCATCACCGCTCCCTTCAGTCCTGATGGCTGATTCCCACGTTTTCCTGGTTGTCTGGCTGCTGAGACCTACGGGCTTGGCCTTTCCTGAGCTGGAAGAGGGTCGTGGCTCTGGAGATAAGGGTCCTCTTCCTCCAGGACGTGGCTCTTGGCCACGATCCCTCGTGACAGGTGGCTGAAGCTGGGGATGGACGGATTTCCATCCTCTCCTCATGCCTTGAGCTTCCCTGTCCTGGTGATTCCACAGCTGCACCTCTTCCCCAAGCCCTTTGCATCCCGGCTCACTTCAATCTTCCCTGTGGTTTCCAGAGCCCTCTGGGGAACCTCACACCCTTGGGAGTTTGGAGACACACCGAGAAACCAACTCCAAACCAAGCTGCGGCGGTCTGCAACCACGATCCTGCCGCACGCCCACCGCGGCCAAGGGGAAGGCAGGGAGCAGGCGGCGCCTGCGGCACACGGTGGGCCCCGGCTGGGTGGTGCTGGGTGCCCAGGGTGGGTGCCCGGGGGGGGTGGCCGCTCTGTTGCGGCTCTGCTCGGCGGCAGAGGGCACCGAACGATGCGGAGATCCCCTGCCATGAGCTCCGAAAGGGGATGAAGACCAGCCCGAGGGTGAATCCAGGGTGTTTTGGTTCTGCTTTGCCCATCCCCGATGCAGCTGCGGTTGGGGGATGGTTCCTCTTTAATAAAATCCTCAAAAAGTTATGCTTGCGTCCAGAAAAATGGAATATTTTGAGGCCTGTTGTTTCGATGTTCGAACAAGGCTGGATTTGGCTCCGGCGTGTGGCTCTACGCAGGCTCACGATGAGCTCAGGCTGCACGGAAACAGAAGGAATATTCCTCTAAAAGCTAATTCAGGGTTCCCTGAGCAATCCAGGCCATGAAAACCAGGCGCTGGGCACCTCCCAGAAACGGCCTTGTCTCGAAAACAGGCCCTGAGTGGTGGGTCAATGGATCCCCGCCGGTGGATCCCCGTCAGGAATGCTGTGGGAGACTGATGCGAGGCATCAGATCGCTCCGAAGGTGCCGGAAAGGCTCACTGGGGACCGTACGGGATCGGGCGGTGCCGCTGATGATTTAAGCACCCCGGGGCTCGCTCCGTGGGCCAAGCGGGGCCGTGTATGGATTGTCAGACCTCCAGGACGGCAAAGGACTCCGCTGAGTCAGCTCAGGGACAGCCTCATCCAACATGACCTGTGCAGTCTTGGAAAGCTCAGCCTGAAAAAAAATCCCCTTTCAGAGTCACACCTTATCTTAGCAACTGCAGGTTAAGGAAACAAACTTTGTTTTCCAGGCCCTGCTCCCGGATTTTCCTGTCCTTCCCGTAACGGCGTTATCGTGTGTCACGCAGTTGCTTTATCGGAACCGTCAGATGAAAGGCACAAAGAAGCCTGGTTTGAGGAGGTCCCAAACCCCTGCCATTCGATCCAAGAACGTTTGATTCTCAAGGAAGCCCCCGGAGACATCGGCCCATCCTGGCAGGTGGAATTCTCCTGGGGTAGGACCTTTGGGTGATCAGGTCAGCTCTTTCTACCTGCTGAGGGCGATCCCAACCAGCGACCAAAACCTCCTGCGGCGTCGGCCTGCGGTTGCCACATCAGTTAAATGCTTATTGTCTGACCTGGCTGCTGAGGTAACGGCTGGACCACAAAGCTTCCTCCTCACACAAGGGCAGAAAGGGAACTGGTCTGATTGTGGGTCGCTTGTGCGAGAGGCGGCGAGACAGACGGCCAAGGGCTGAGCCGAGAGAAAGGGCACTCCCTGAGATAAGTCCAGCCTAAAAGGTGGGTGGGATTCTGGGAAAGGCTCTTCCATCACCTGAACCCTTCCCTGCCGAGGAACACAGATAATATTCTCTTGAAAAACAAACGGAAAATCACATGAAAAGAAAAAAGAACGGCCCTATCAATTATTTTTTTCCCCTCCGACTGGGAAACGCTCCAAAATTCCATGACTCCCGGGTGCAGAAGGAGCCAAACTCACCAACAAACTTGGCCAGATAACAAACCAAAGGTGAAACCCGACGAAGGATGGGGGTTGCCAGGATCAGGCCCTTTGCACGAGGGGGTGTGGGGGTCTTTTTTTTAACCACCTTGCTGCTTGCGTGTTCATTTCCCCTCGTTTTACATCGCCACCCTTCGCTTCGGAGCTGCAATCCGTGGTCCTGCAGCGATAGCCGACTCCGGGAGGTTTCCAGTTCATTCCAAAGCACTTCCCGGATTACAACTTCATTCCCTTAGCTCCTCACCGAAAACCTTTTACTCCTTGCTCCCGGCTCTGCCCTCGGCCACAAGCGCTCCGTCAATCCGGAGCGGCTCAGCTGCCGCTCAACGCTCGACATTCGGCGTTGGTGCAATTCAAACACCCGTTTTCAGTCATTTTCGCTCACGGCGCGTACCGGGTCTCGGCCTTCGAGTCAAAGCAGCCGTGGGATGTATCGTGATGACCAGCTTAAACCATCTCTTACGCCAGTCGAGGATCTTAATACTCAGATAACGGCCACATCCTTCAGCACGAACCAAAACCCACCCATTTATCACATTTTTGATTGCTGGGGAGCACTGGACCATCTTACCGGATGCTTTTCCATTGCCTCCTTCAGCGCAGTGAACAAATTGGAACAAAACTCAACGCTTACCCTCTCCTTGGCCCTTACGGTTTCATGTACATCAACTACGCGTGCGCCACGTCCACGGAGGCCACGTCTCAAACCCTCGAAAATATCCATCTCCCTTCGGAAAGCCAGGTCCCTTTTCTTGCAGTAACATTGGGGTTTGACCCGGTTATCAGCCACGCTACGAACAAACTGTCCTTGAGCCAAAAGGTGCCCATTTAGGATTCACATGACTCATATTTATTATACAACAGTCAACAGGCCTCACGTGGCGCCCGCGTCCGGCAGGGGACGAGGTGCCTTTCCTGAGACATGTGCCTGGATCGTAGCGCTTCTGGGACAGCCGGGTGACCTTGCCCAAGCCTCCCGTAGCCTCCTTCACGTTCCTCTCCCCTCAGCACCTCAAGCGCGTCTCATCCGGCGATGTGGAGCGCTTCGCTACCCTAACGCAGTCCCTCGACGCTCGCGTCTGCCGGGATGTGGAATTACTAGGGGGGGAAAAGCAGGCTGGTTTCGTGTGGAGGGTGACAGGAACCGAGCGTCCTCGGGCTCACGCTGCTCAGGAACTTCCCCGTTTCAGGCCGGGATTCGAGGGGGATTTGCCTTCATCTCTTGGTTCCAGCTGTGCCACCTGAAGAAAAAAGAAAAAAGGCCATTCTATGAATTTTTGGCACGTTGTTGAGGTCTGTACGTGCTATCTCAGCGCTCTGCGTTGTCCTCTGCTTCTCCGTCCTCTCTTCTCTTGTGCTCCCGCCAACTCTGAGCCCTCACCTCCCGCTCTGCCGCACCTCTACCACCACCCCCCCCCATGCTCACTTCGCCCCCAGCCCTCTACCCGTCACGGAAGCTTTAATTTCATTTTCCGTTCTCACGGGGCCGGATTTAGCAGGATTGCAGCCGACAGAACTCCAAGTCACCCCAAAACAAGGAGCGTTCGGGTGCTTGTAACACCAACGGCTGCCCGGCACGAGACGCCCTGCGGGGATAATCCTCCGCCAAACGCGAGAGGCTGTCCGCGTGGGCGGCTGCGGCAGCGAGGCGCTGGCAGAAACCACCTCAAATCTCCCCGTCAGTCCAGCCCCAAACCCGCTACGCCCCAATTTCCAGCAGCCGCTCGCCCCGTGCACGACGCTGAGCTGTGCTGCGAACGCCGCTAGCTCTTGTCAGCGTGATTCACCTCGCCTAATCTTTGCGGCCCTACGGCTTTCCCCGAACGAGCTCTGAACGAGCTGCTGCTGCTCGGGGCTCACGTGAGGGGTTTGAATCGACGTAGGGAACCGCAGAGCTGCCGTCGCCACTCCAAACCTCACCGATGGCACGGCAGGGCGGCTGGCCAACGACCCGGAGGAGCAACTCCTGCTTCATGGTGCATGGCCCGGCAGGCGAAGCCGGCAGGTCTGTCCCGGGCAGTGCTCAAGCTCCCTTGAGCCGGGCGATGCTGCCGGCTGTGCCCGGTTGTGTTGCTCCGGCGCTGAAGCCTGGAATCTTGAGGCCGGCTGAACGCGAGCCGGCGTGTGCCCGGGTGGCAGAGCAGGCCAGCGGCATCCCGGCCTGTGGCAGGGACGGCGTGGCCGGCGGGAGCAGGGCAGGGGTCGTGCCCCTGTGCCAGGCACTGGGGAGGCCGCACCCCGGGTGCCGCGGTCGGTTCGGGCCCCTCGCGGCAAGGAGGGCGCTGGGGGGCTGGAGCGTGCACGGAGACGGGCGCGGAGCTGGGGAAGGGGCTGGAGAACCAGCCTGATGCGGAGCGGCTGAGGGAGCTGGGGGGGCTCAGCCTGGAGCGGAGGGGGCTGAGGGGGGATCTGATGGCTCCCTGCAGCCCCCTGACGGGAGGGTGCGGGGAGGCGGGCGCTGGGGTGTTCTGCCGGTGACAGGACGAGAGGAAACGGCCTCAAGCCGCGTCCGGGGAGGTTTAGGTTGGGCATTAGGAGGAACTTCTTCACTGAAAGGGCTGTCGGGCCCCTGAACGGGCTGCCCGGGGCCGTGGCGCAGCCGCCACCCCCGGGGGGTGCCCGAGGAGCAGCGCGGATGTGGCGCTCGAGGAGCGGCGCAGACAGGGCGCTCGAGGACACGGTGCTCGAGGACGGGGCGCTCGAGGACGGGGCACAGACGGGGCGCTCGAGGACAGGGCGCTCGAGGACGCGGCACTCGAGGAGCGGCGCAGACAGGGCGCTCGAGGACACGGTGCTCAAGGACGGGGCGCTCGAGGATGGGGCGCGGACGGGGCGCTTGAGGACGTGGTGCAGACGGGGCACTCGAGGACGGGGCGCTCGAGGACGCAGTGCAGATGGGGTGCTCGAGGATGGGGTACTCGCGGACGGGGCGCTCGATGACGCGGCGCTCAAGGATGCGGCCCGGCAGGTAGGGCGGTGTTGGGGTGCCGGTTGGGCTGGGGGCCCTAACAGCTCTTTCCCAGCCTCAGCCCTTTGGAGGCCAGGAACAACACACGGGAATTCCACGGAGTGACGGCTCTGCCAGGAAGGTGGAAAACCCCTCCACTCGCACCAACACCAGGGAGGCCCCGGGGAAAGGCCCCAGAGCGTCAGGGACGGCTGTGACGAACACAGCGGACATGAAGCGGGCCACAGCTCCAGGAGAGCCGCAGCAGCAGCAGCAGGCGCTGCGTTGACGTCAAAAGGCACAGTATTTATTGAAAAAGGCACAGTATTTATTGAAACACACGCGGTATTTATTGAAAAAGGTGCAGTATTTATTGAAACACGCGGTATTTATTGAAAAAGGCACAGTATTTATTGAAAAACGCAGTATTTATTGAAAAAGGCGCAGTATTTATTGAAAAACGCAGTATTTATTGAAACACACGTGGTATTTATTGAAAAAGGCACAGTATTTATTGAAAAAGGTGGTATTTATTGAAAAAGGCACAGTATTTATTGAAAAACGCGGTATTTATTGAAACACGCGTGGTATTTATTGAAAAAGGTGCCGTATTTATTGAAAAAGGCGCCGTATTTATTGAAATACACGCAGTATTTATTGAAAAACGCAATATTTATTGAAACATACGCAGGATCCCCGCAAGACGCCCCCCCCCCCCCCCCCCCCGCGGTCCGGCATTGGCGGCCCCCAAGATGGCGGCGGTGGGACGTACCACCCGCCTCCACCCCCCCCGCCTCCTCCCCCCGCCCGGCCTCGCGGTGGTACGGCCCACTTCCGCTCCTGCGCCGGAAGCCGGAAGCGTTCGGCGAAGGGAGGGTCGCGGTTCCGCTGGCAGTGAGTACCGGGCCCGGGTGGCGGAGCCGGTGACGGGGCGGTGCTGTCGTGTCACGGGAGGGGAGACGGGCCCGGACTGCCCTGCCCTCGGCGTTCAGGGCCTCTCCGGTGCGTGACTGCCGTCGTTACCCGCCGGAACCCCCGGGCGGACGTGGGGGGGGGTACGGTCAGGCCTCGTAACCGGCAGCCGCGGCGGAATCCCCGTTCCACCCGCTCCGTGCGCCTCAGCCGCCCGGTTGTGGTTCCTCCCCGCCGCCCAGGATGGGCTGGTGAAGGAGCCTCCGCCGTGTCCCGGTTGGGGAGCGGCACCGGGCGGGCCCCGCTCTGTGCCCCCCCCCGGGGCGGCTGGGGCCTCGGGCGGGCCCCCCCGCCCCGTGCCCGTGGAGACCCTGCCCTAACCGGGCCCAGAGCACCGAGACGCTGACCGGGCCGCGGCAGTGCCACGGGCACCCCCTCACCGGTGCCCCCATCCTTTCCCAGCCACGGGAGGGGCTGTGGTTGCCCCTGGGAGAGGCAAAGTGTCACCTCGCTGCCCGTGACGTACCGGAACGCCGCTAAAATCGTGCGAGATCGGTGGGGCGGGACCCCCTTCCCCGTGCTGCCGCCCACCCGGAGCTGGGACAGCGCCCAGCTCTTCGCATCCCCCCTCCGGGGTGCCGTTCGGACCCTTCCCACGGGCCATCCGTGCCCGCAGGGTCGCGAGGATCGAGCTTTCTGCTTGCCCCTATCCTAATTTTTCCCTTTCGCGCTCCCCGAGCCCCACTCGTAACAGAAAACCGGCCCCGTAGGTTCGTTTCCGTGTGCAGGGCGATGGAGTCCCACGCACGCGTCGGTGGCGAGGGAGCTGACTCCCCGGCTGTTGCCTGGTGGTTGACCCCGGACGGGTTTGGCCGGATCCTGGCCGAAGACACGTGCTAACCCCGAGCCTTTCCTTGTCGCTCCCGGTTACCTGCAGGGGCTGATGCAACGTTCCCAGTGCGATCCTGGTGGGATGTTTCACCCGGGCGAGAGGTAGAAGAGCCACGAGCAGTTCGGACGACGCCGAAACCCCCATCGGCTGGCGGGTATGTCCCTTTCCCTCTTGTCTGGAGCGCGCCGCTCCCGTGTTTCTCACCTGGTTTGTGGCGTGTTCCCGCGTTATTGCATCCCGCCGGTGACACCAGCATCTGACACGTGCGAAATACTGCCAGGCAGCCCGGGTTATTCGGAATAAGTCACGGATGTGGTGCAGAAAATCCATGAATTCCCCGATTTTAGTAATATTTCAGCCATTGTTTAAATCACAAGTGTTGGGTCGAGTTCATCCCGTACGGATAACGCCGTCTCGGAGCCAGAAAGGAAAACACGTAGATAGGGAAACGCATCAGCCGGTGCGAGGAGGCAGGCGCGGGGCACGGGAGGCGAGAGGCGAGGCACGGGAGGCAAGAGGCGAGGCACGGGAGGCAAGGCGGCGAGGCATGTGAGGCGCGGGAGGTGGGGTGCGAGGAAGCAGGTACGCGGTGTGAGGCACGGGAGACGAGGTATGGGAGGTGAGGAGGCGAGGTACGGGATGTGAGGCACGGGGTGCAAGAGGCGAGGCATGCAAGGCGGGGTGCGAGGAGGCAGGCACAGGGGGCGAGGCACGGGGCACGGGAGGCAAGGCGGCGAGGCATGGGAGGCGAGGTACGGGGTGCGAAGTGCAGGAGGCGAGGCACGGGGTGCGAGGCACAGGAGGCAGGAGGCGAGGCACGGGAGGCAGGAGGCGAGGCACGGGGTGCGAGGCACAGGAGGCAGGAGGCGAGGCACGGGAGGCAGGAGGTGAGGCATGGGGTGCGAGGCAGGGGAGGCAGGAGGTGAGGCACGCAAAGTGGCGAGGCCATGTGGTGCGAGGCACGGGAGGCAGGAGGTGAGGCACGCCAAGTAGCGAGGCCACGGGGTGCGAGGCGACGGGGCGCGGGAAGACAGCGTGTGGTGACAGTGGCCCCGCTGGTGACCGTGGGCACGGAGCAGCTCCGGAAGGTGGAACGGTGTCGTGAGAGCCAGCTGGAATTTCAGAGCCAGGGTGACGCCGCCCTGCTACGGAGCGGCCGCGACTAGGTGTCTCCTTGCCGAAACCCTCTGGCGCAGGGTAATCCTTCCGCGTACGCCGCGAGAAGGGAAAGAGCCCGTTGCCGAAGCAGGAAGGAGCGGATACGTTCCGTTTCCTTCTCCCCGCTTCATGCCAGCGCGGAGGAACCTCTGGCGTAGCTGTGGGAAGCCGTTTAGGAAAGCTGCTTTGAAATCCATGAGAAGATCAGTCCCTGTTTGCCCGTTGGCTTTGGAAAACCTTCTCTTCGCTTGGTTTTCCCCATCCCAGGAGTCTGCGGCTCCCCTGGAAGGATGGACACGCTGAGGAACCGGACGGTGGAGGAACTCCAGGAGCTGCAGGACAACGCGGAGGAGATCGAGCGCTTGGCCCTGGAATCCCGGGAGGTACGTGCGGCCGGCCCGACACCGGCTGGGATTTGGCGGCTCCTTGCCCGACCGTCGCCTCTCCTTCCCGACAGGTTCAGGAGCTGCAGCTGGAAAGGGAGATGGCCCTCGCTTCCAACCGCAGCTTGGCCGAGCAGAACCTGAAATTCCAGGCGCCGCTGGAGACGGGACGCGCCGACCTCTCCAGCAGATACGAAGAGCTGCAGAAGCTGGCTGAGCGCTGCCAAGAGCAAAAGGCCAAACTGGGTGAGCGCCCACCTCGCTGGCGGTGGGCGCGAACCCCCGCGGCGCCGCGTGGGCCGTAGCTACCGCGCCGTCCTTCCCTCGGCCACGCCGGGCCGGGCGGCTCTCCGGGGCGGCGGCGGCGGGAAGGGCTCTGCTCCCGGTCAAATCTGCCAACTCCCGTTTCCCGCTGGAATTGGGTTGGATGGGTCGAGGCCGCCGGGTAATAACACCCCCTTGCGCAGCGCTGCCTGAGCTTCTTCCCTCTTCGCGTTTTCCGAGGCGGGAACGCGCTCCCGCCAGAGCGCGCTGGGGCTGCTGTCGAGGATTTTCCCTTTCCCGGGATCCTGGTTTAACGTGTTGCTCCGCTGCTTTCCCAGAGAAATTTTCGGCGGCGATGCACCCTCAGACCTTGCTGGATCTGCTGCAGGTGGAAAGCCAGAAGATCGAGGAGGAGTCTGAGGTGAGCTTACGGCTTGAATCCGTCGACAACTCCAGTGATTTCCGCTCCAAGACCTGCAGTTACGCTCCCACAGCCTAATCCCTTCAATCGAGGATTACCTCCCGGTAGTTCGCCCTTCTCGCTCCAAAAACCCCTGGATTGCCCGGCGTTCGCTCGCGGGCGGCGCCGCGGTTCCCCGGGAGACGCGACTCCTAAGCTTTCCCTGTGCGTCTCCGAGGCGTGAATCCCAAGCCGGGTCGGAAGAGCGGAGGGATGCGGGGCCGACGCCGGGGTTGTCGTCTCTTCCAGAAACTGGCCGAGATGTTCCTGGAGGGCGAGGTGCCGCTGGAGACGTTCCTCGAGCGGTTTTCCGGCACGAGGAAGTTGTCCCACTTACGCCGGGTCAGAGTGGAGAAGCTCCAGGAGATCGTGAGGAAGTCGGAAGCGCCGCGGGAGCCGGGCAGGGACTCCGGGCAGCAGCTGCCTCCTGGCGTACCCGTCCCCGCGGACGCGCCGAAGCCGCAGCCCTTCCCTGCCGGAGCTCCTTCCTTCCCTTTGCCCTACAGCCCGGCTCCGAACGTGCCGGTTGGCCCCACGGCCCACGGAGCTCTCCCTCCCGCTCCTTTCTCCGGCTCCCCGGTCACTGCGGGACACGTTGCTTCCTCTCAGCCTGGCGCCCAGCCCGCGTTTCCCTATAAACCTCCTCCGGGTCCTGGATACCCGCCGGCTGCCGACGCCGCACCGGGCTATCCCAAACCCCCCTCCGGAGGCTCGTCTCCGGCGCCGGGCTCTTCCTGGTCTCCATCCAGGGGCCCCCCTCAGCCCCCACCGTTCCCTGGCTCTCACCCCTCTCCTCCACCACCCAGATCCGGGTATCCCTACTTCCCTCCTGGAGCAGGGAGACCGCAGTGCCCCTACCCGACCCAACCCCCTCTCCCGACTTTCCCGATCCCCCCGCAGCCTCCCTATCCCCCCGCAGCCTTCGGATACCCTCCGCCTCCAAACCCGCAGCGCCCTGCTTGGCCTGGCTACTAAATCCGGGCTCCTGGCGAGCATCCTCTGCTCCTCCCTCCTCTTTTTTCGGACTGGGGAAGACGAGGAAGCCGGGAGGAAGCCGGAAGCGTCGCTCTTCAACCCATGGATGCGGAATTCTTACGCAGGATAAGAGACGGTACCGACGCCGGGGGGGTCGGGGTCGGGCAGGCTGGCGTGGTGCCCCGTTGCGGTTCGTGAGGCTCGGTGGCGGGGTGAAGCGTTTCGCTTCCAAATCGGCTCCTCCAGGCTCCGGTGGGAAATCCAGTAGGTACCCGGCTGGGATCCGTGGGAAGGGCGTGCGCCGAGAGCCGAACCCCGTCCGTGTGCGAGCTGAGCGCTCCGTGGCTGACGGGCTGTCGTCGTTCCGAGCCTTTCCCTAGGCACGGCGGGGAATCTGACGGTATTCCTGCCGCAAAATAACTCCCTGCTTTCCAAGGGCTTTCCGGGGAGCCGGAGGCAGCCGGCCCGGCTTGCGGGCGACTCGTATCCGACCGCGGCGCGGAGCCAGCTCGCCCCTCGGCTGGGCCCGGCACCGAGATCTGCCTGGTTTTGTGCTGGTGCCGGGTGATTTCCACACCAGCCCCGTTCCAGCCCTTCCCAAGCGGCCACCAGCTCCGCGGTGATTCCCGCCGCGCTCCGAAGCGGAGGCTGTTCCCGACTCCCGGGGAGCCAAACCCTCTGGCTTTTCCCTGGCGGAGGAGCTTTTCCCGGCCGGCGCCGGCACGGACGCTGCGGGAGCTCCCGGAATTCAGCGCGCGGACGTTAGCCGTGCCCTTGGAATTAAATCGGGGGGGGGGGCCGGCGCGACGTCTCGCGCTGCTTTGGGCTCGCAGGGAGGAGCGGGAATCCGCCTCGCTCCGGAACGCCGCCGCTCGGCGGCCTCCTGTCTCCCAGCCTCCCCTTTCCCGAGGGAATGGGGTGGTAATTTGGGATGCTGCGGGCTCCAGCCCACCCCCACCCCCCCACCCCCCCTTCTCAGGAAAACACTAACGGAAGGAGCGACAATGGGATTTGCTTGGCTGGGCGCTTTATCCTACGGATCCCGCCCGCGCCCCCGCCGTGAGGTATTTATCGGGAACGGTTACTGACGGACCGCGGGAAGCGCTCGTGGGGTCTGATGGAAGCAATTCCCGGTCCGTGCTTAATTACAGTAATAAAACCTGACGAACTACGCCCGGAGTCCGGCCGCTTTCGGAAGCGACGGGGCGTCCAGCTGACGCTTCCTACGGATCTTGGCCCTCTCTCCCGGGGGGTTTCCTCTCCCTTTTTGTCAACAAACCCCTTCGCCCTCTCCCAGGATCGACTTCTCCGTGCTCCTCTTTCCTGATTCCTTGGGATTTCTCATTCCACAGGCGCCTGTTGGCCTGGGAACCTTCCCGCGTCGGCCCGTCTCCTCGGCGCCCAGCCGCTCCCGCGCGCTCCGGCCGGGAGGTCGACGATGGAAGGAAGAGAACGGAGCCGTAAACGACTAGAAAAACCCCGGGTTTAGTAAATATCTCAGAGTTAGTCTCAGTATTTCCACCCTCCCGGCGTTCCTCGCCCCTGGGAACGCGACTCTCGCAGCCTCTGCACCAAGCCCGGTGTCGGGGCGCCTGGCGGCGGCCGGTTTCGCTCCCAGCCTGGCCCCGGGTGGGAAAAGGAGGAGGAGGAGTGCGGTTATCCCGGTTTTGACAGTTGGAAAACCCTTTTCCGAAGCGGCCGCTCCGTACTCGGAGCGGGAACGCCGCCTCCTGCAACCCTGCTGCCTCTTAGCTGAAAAAAATCCGCCCCCCCCCACTCCCCCCAACCTCGCACGCTCCGACGAGGGAGGCTGAGAAAAGCAGGAGGAAATGTTTTCCGGGGAAGGTTTTGGGATGCAGCCGGCGCCGCGCCGGGTCGGAGCTGAGCGATGCGTGCCCGGTGCCGGCTACGGAGGAGCAAGGGGAGAATTTGGCTCCGGCCCCGTCAGGGAACTGGACCTGGCAGGGAACCGGCCCCGTCAGGGAACTGGACCTGGCAGGGAACCGGCCTGGGCAGGGAACCAGCCCTGTCAGGGAACCGGACCCAGCAGGGAACCGGCCCCGGCAGGGAACCGGCCCCGTCAGAGAACCGGCCCCAGCAGGGAACCGGACCCGTCAGGGAACCGGACCCGTCAGGGAACCGGCCCCAGCAGGGAACCGGCCCCGGCAGAGAACCGGCCCCGGCAGGGAACTGGCCCCATCAGGGAACCGGCCCCGGCAGGGAACCGGCCCCGGCAGGGAACCGGACCTGGCAGGGAACCGGCCCCGGAGGTTTCCCGTGGGCCTTGGGATGCGGGAAGGCTTTTTCCCGAGGGGATCGCCCGTCTCTTCCATCAGCTCCCTGCGGTTCCCCGTGCCGAATCTCAGGATGGTTCGGCTTGGGTCAACCTCCCGCCGCGGGCGGGGATGCCTTTTCCCTCCATCCCGTTGCCCAAACTTTACCGGTCCCGGGATGAATCCCGCCTCTGCCGGCAGGGCGGGAACGCGGCCGGTGCCGGAAAAACCGGGTCGCTCGCCGAAAACGCAAGAAAAGCCGCTAATTCAGCAGTTGCTCAGCTTTGCTGCCGCGGGCGTGTCGGAGCGGGGGGGTGGGAAGTGAGGGTTGGGGGCCAGGGCCCACCCCAAGGGGGTCCCAGCTTGGGGCGGGGGGCTCAGACCCTGCGGGCAGAGTGCAGGTCGTAGTCGCTGTCGGAGGAGTTATCCGGAGGGTTGGAAGCTCGGCTGGCGCCTTCCAGGGCTGGGGGGGGGGGGATGTGGCTCGTTATCAGGGCGGGGGGGGGGCTCACCGCAGCCCCCCGCCCGCTGTGGGCGAGCGTTGCCGCGACGCTCTCGCCCAGGTGGTTTATCCCGCCGGGCGCGTGCGGGAAGGGGGGACGGAAGAGCCGTTCCCGGTGTCCTACCTGGGTAAGCCGAGAGGTGGGAGCTCTTCTGGGGGGGGTGAGCGTAGTCGTTGTCCCCCCCCTGAGCCCGCTGCCCCTCGGCCCGCGGCCTCGGCGTGACGGTGCTGTTACGGTGGAAGGAAACTGGGAGAGATGGTGGGAGAGGAGGGGTCGGGGTGGAGGGAAAGGGGAGGTGGGTTTCGGAGCCGGAGCGTCGAGGCCACGTACCCGCCCCGTCGCCCCGGGGGTGGGGGGGCTGAGTGAAAGCGGGACCCGCTCCCACGCCCGTGAGTTAACGTGGCGGCAGGAAGCGAGAGCCCCGGGGAGATGGGGGGGGTGGGATTGGGGGGCGAGCGGCCCCTGAGCCAGCCCCACAGCCGCCGGGGGGTGGGGAGGGGGCTTCCGCCGCGCTGCTGCTCACCCGTCTGGTTGAGTCCCGTGGGGCCGATCCACTGGCGCTGCTTCTTCTTGGAGACTGGAAGGCAAAGGGGGTGGGGGGTGGGAAGGGGGAGCTCTGCCAACGCCCCCTCCCCGCCCCACATTTGGCCTCCCTGGCCCCATATGTCATCCCGAGTAATCCCCGTAATCCCCCCACGGGACCCTCCACCCGCTCTTTTGTGTCCGATACCCCCCCCCCCCACCTGACACCCCCCTCCCTGTGCCCACAGCAGTGTGGGGCAGGCCCGGGGACAATGAGGGGGGGGGAGGTGTCAGGCTGAGCAGCACGTGCATCTCCCACCCCTCCCCCCAGCCTGCTCCCAGCCCGTTTTCCCTAAGGAGATGTTGGGAAGAGGCAGGGATGGAGGGAGGGAGGGTGGATGGACGGACGGACGGACAGATGGACGGAGGGAGGGAGGGATGGATGGACGGACGGGTAGACGGGTGGATGGAGGGAGGATGGATGGATGGATGGATGGATGGATGGATGGATGGATGGATGGATGGACGGGTGGACGGGTGGATGGATGGAGGGAGGATGGATGGATGGACAGACGGATGGAGGGAGGATGGATGGATGGACAGACGGATGGGCGGGCGGACAGATGGAGGGAGGATGGATGGATGGATGGATGGATGGATGGATGGATGGATGGATGGATGGACGGATGGACGGGTGGATGGATGGAGGGAGGATGGATGGATGGACAGACGGATGGAGGGAGGATGGATGGATGGATGGACAGACGGATGGGCGGGCGGACAGATGGAGGGAGGATGGATGGATGGATGGATGGATGGATGGATGGATGGATGGATGGATGGATGGATGGATGGATGGATGGATGCAGGGAGCACCCAGCCCTGAGCTGCCACGTGGTGACGGCAGAGCGGGAGGAAGAGGAGGAGGAAGAGGATCCGGAGCCCATCACCCACTTCTCTTCATCAGCCTCCTGTAGGCGGGGGGGCCGCAGATGAGGAGGAGGAGGCCGAAGAGGAGCAGAGCCAGGCAGATGCTCACGATGGTGCCCGCGGCCGTGCCGGTGGGAGGCGGGTTCGAGTCCTGGCCTGGGGAGGGGGCGGGTGTCACCGGACGGGACCCTCGTGCCCGTGCAGGGGCTGATGGTGGGAGCTCGAGCACCCACCGTCCTGCTGGGAGGTCTGCAGACCCCCCCCAGCAAGGCTTTTCCCATCCCCTGCCCCCCTGAGCTCGCACCCTCTGGGTGTGGCAATCCCATCTCCCAGCATCGAGCAGGGATTCCCGGCACGCCGGCAGCGCTGCCCGTACCCCACGGTCCCCCCCATCCAGCCCCTGGCTTACACACGACCCTGGTCCGGGAGCAGGTCTGGGTGTCCCTGAGGACGGCGGGGCAGAAGTGCAGAGCGGAGACCCCACAGGTGACCCCCGCGGTTGGGGGGTGGCGGATCTGGGTGCTGGAGGAGAGGTTCCCGCAGCGCAGGTGCCGGCACAGCTGCCCGCCCCACGCGGCTCGCTGCGCCTCGTTGTCGCACAGCACCCGCCACCGCCCCTCGTGAAACACCTCCACGTCCCCTTGGCAAGGCGTGGGGCCGGACGCCAACCTCCACGTGGCCTGGGAGTCTGGGGGGGGAGGGGAGAGAGGGGTCAGACCCACGGGGCGACCGGCGGATGGGGCTCAGCATCCTCCTGGCGCGTGGTCCTCCCCCCGGCCCAGGACCAGCTCGCGGCACAGGGATGCTCAGCCTCGTGCCGTGGGGCCTGGGGGATGTCGTGGGGCCTGGGGGATGCCGCGGAGCCCGTTCCCGGTGGGAAGCCCAGCGGGAAAGCCGGCTCTGCCAGCTGCCACGGCGCAGCCGGTTAAACCCCCAGATCCCAGAGGCAGGCTGCTGAGCTGGGGCAGATGGCAGGATCCCGGAGCAATCCCGCTCCCAGCCCCACGGCTTGGCTGCACCACCAGCCCCCGGCTGCTCCGCGGAGAGATGCTGGGGGTGGGGAGATGCTGGATACTGGGAAGGTGCTGGAGGCGGGAAGGTGCTGGATACTGGGAAGGTGCTGGAGATTGGAAAGATGTTGGGGGCAGGGAGATGCTGGAGGCAGGGAGATGCTGGATACTGGGAAGATGCTGGATACTGGGAAGGTGCTGGGGGCAGGAAGATGCTGGATACTGGGAAGGTGCTGGAGATGGGAAAGATGCTGGGGGCAGGGAGATGCTGGATACTGGGAAGGTGCTGGAGGCAAGGGAAGATGCTGGAGGCAGGGAGATGCTGGATACGGGGAAGATGCTGGATACTGGGAAGATGCTGGAGGCAGGGAGATGCTGGGGGCAAGGGAAGATGCTGGATACTGGGAAAGTGCTGGAGGCAGGGAGATGCTGGATACTGGGAAGGTGCTGGAGGCAGGGAGGTGCTGGAGGCAAGGGACGATGCTCATGGCAAGGACCCGAGGGGCGCCGGGCTCTAGCCAGGACACCCCACACCCCCACATTGCGTTCGGAGCCGGGGGCTGGGGGTGCTGCTGGCGGGAACCGAGCGCGCTGGGGAGGTTTCCTGTTTTGCCTTCGCAGCAGGAGAGGAAGAGCAGGAGTGTGGGGAGGGGATGTGGGGCAGATGGGGCTGGGGCTGTTGCTTTGCTCAAGGCCTCAGACACCCCCACCCAGCCAACCTGCAGCTGGGCATCCAGCCCTGCGATCCCCCCGGAGCTCTCCCACCGCTGCAAAGGGGTCAAGCAGCCCACGGCCCCGGGGCAAGCTGGAGGGGGCCGGGGGAGGGCGCGCGGCCGTGCTGGGGTGGGATCTCACCGGAGCAGACGAGGAAGGCGGATTCTTCGTCCGTCCGGGCGCTGGTCCTGTTGAAGCAGTCGAGGAGCGGCCGGTTCTTGCAGGGCTCCACCATCTCCCACCGCACCGGCAAGTGGCTCCGCCGCGTCGGCACGCCGTGGCCGTGGTGGATGACGGAGCCGCAGCTGAGATCCTGGCAGATGCGGGTGGCCAGGTCCGGTGAGATGCCCGGGTTGCCCGCCACGGTGCCCCACAGCCCCCGCTTGTGCAGCTCCACGAAGCCGGAGCAGCCGAAACCCCCGTCCACGAGCCGTAACCTGTCGGGTCCTGGGAAGGGACGGGGGGAAAGCAGCTTGTTACACGCTGGGCCCACATTTCTTTCCGTTATCGAGCGGAAAGGCCCCAAAATTTGGCCGTTGCCGCTTCGCTCCCCTTTGCCGGGGGCCGGGTGGGGATGGGGCTCTTACCGGTGGGCTCCGGGGTGGTGGCCGGGGGCACCGTTGGGGGCTTGGGGGTTGTTTTCACTGGCTCTGGAATGAGAAAAGAGGGAGCAGGTCGCGGTGGCTGGTCCCTGGGGAGGGAGGGGGTGTTGGGGAGGGGGTCCATGCTCACCGCTGCACGCGAGGAGAGCTCGCTCGGTGCTGTTTGCCGGCACCCAACGGCTCACAGCCAGGCTGGCCACCGGCACCAGGCACTGCAGCGGCTCCGTCCCACCGGCGAGGACGGATCGGAGGGGTTCGGCGCTGGGGGGGCCGCAGCCCAGCCATTGGCAGATGCCATCCACAATGTCCTGGATCGCAGCATCCCGGCACACGCCCGTCCACTTCTGATTCCACATGGCCTCCAGCATCCCGGCGCAGCGGCAGCCGCCGACGAGCCGCAGGTCGGGCTCTGCGGGAGAAGCCACGGGGCGTCGGGGACTTTCCTTCCCTTCGGAGCGTGTTTTCCACCCGGGGACGGAAAAACCCCCTCGCTCGGCACACGGCAGCCCGGGCGAAAGTGGGGCAGGAAGGAAAGGGGGCGTCGGGGGGGGGGGGCACTAACGGGGCGCTCACCTTCAGGGTTTGGGGCAAATCCTCCTCCGTGGCTGGGGATGGCTGCAAGGGAGAAGGGACAGTCAGTCGTGTCACCCCAGGGGGGGGCGTGGGAGCCCCCAGGCCGGGGCAGCGGCCCCCGGCTCATGGCTTGTTCCCATTTATTTTGGGGGAGAACGGGGATTCAGTGGGGCTTCTCCAGACAAAGATGGTGCCAGTGGCAACGTGGTGGCCAGAGGCTCCTCGGCCGTGGGGGGGGGGACGCCTCTGCCCCCAGAGCTCGGCGGTTGGGGGGCCACGTGCCACCCCAGCGCCGGGGGCCGGAGGAGGAGGTTGGGTGGTGCCGGCTTTTCTGTTGGCAATGGAAGAGGATTTTCTGGGAGAACTTACTTTCCCTGCTCTTCCTCATGCCTTTAATTAACATTAATTAAAGGTGAACGACCTCACGCAACAGGCCGCGGATGATTAGGGCTGAGCAAAGGCAAACGAGGGCACCTGCTAATTACGGCTAATTAGCTAACGTGGCTAATCAAGGGTGCGGTCAAGCAGCAGTGGATGGTGCCCCCAACACCGCAGCTCTGCCGTGGGGATCCAAGGGGCTGCGGATGGCAGGGAACGAGGATGGGGGGATGGCTGGCAGCCCCCCCCCCAGGCTGTGATGAGCATCCCAGGGACCCCCGCAGCTTGGGGGGGGACACACCAGACCCACGTGTTCCCATCCGAGGTGTGCCCATCCTCGCTATCTGTGTTTCGATGTGGGCCTGGCCACCCGCCCGTGGGTCACCAGCCCCACTGCTCCCCCAGCCTGAGTCCCACTGCTTGTGGGGGGGCGTTGGGACCCCCGGCACGGTGCCATGGGTGAGCCGAGATGGGCGTGGGGTTCTCCATGGGATGTTGGGGCTCCTGGGTTGGGATACCCTGAGCACCCCCATCGCCAACACGACGGCTGCGCCTTGATGCATCAGCTGCGGCCCCTGCACCCCTCGCCCCCCCCGCCCCATTCTGCGAGCCCCCCCTATACTCACCCCACATCCCCAGCAGGAGCAGCAGGCGCAGGGCCGGTGGCCGGGCTGCCATGGGCTGAGCGGGGCGGCTGCCGGGGGGGGCACCACCGCCTCTGCTAACCGGCCCAGGAGAGGCAGGCGCGGGGGGGGTTGGGGTGGGGGGGAGGACGGGCAGGAACAGGCTGTTTTTCCTCCCTTTGCGGTTTTCTGCGTCACATCTATGCTCGTTTCAAGCCTCAACCTGGTAGCTGCCTCCCCCCACCCCGCCTCATCCCGCTGAGCACGAGAGCAAGAGCAAAAGGGGGGAGAAACCCAGAAAGGGGGGCTCGCCCCCACCCCATCCCAGCATCCCCACATCCTTGCGGAGGGCGTGGGGCTGGGGGATGGCCAATGTACCCGGTGGGGAGGGGTTTGGGGGGGCCCCAACTCTCCGTTGGGTCCCCATAAAGCTACTGGAAGGGAGGAGAGACGTGGGGGGGGGGCACAGGTTTTGGGGTGGTGGGAGCTGGTGGCATTCACCCCCGGGGGGGGGGTGGATCCCAGCCCCGATGGCAGCTCCCAGGTACCAGGGAGCTGTTTCCAGAGCCGGCACGACGGATTGCAGCGGGAAAAACCAGTGCTGGCCAATAAACCCAACGGCCCCCCCCAATCCCCGAGGGTCGGATCCCACCCCCCCGGCCATGGGAAGGCTTCCCAAAAAATCCGGGCCCTGCCGAAACCGGCCACACCGTGAGGGTCCCGCAGGATGGGGGGCGGGATGGGGTCATCCCTGCTTCTCCCAGCTGCTGGCACCCCAGGGACACCGTGTATCCCTATGAGGGCACGTGGGGACCCGGGCGGGGATGGAGCAGGGAAAGGGAGAGGCGTTAATTGATTGTGGCCCTAATTAATTCCTCCGAATCCAGGTCATGCGTGCTAACGAAGGCAGCTGATTCCCATTGACCCACTGGTGAAAGGGGTGTGTCCCACCGGGAACTGGGCTGTGGGCTTCCCGGGTGGCTGGGTGAGGTTAGGGAGAGCTCCCGGCCCCCTCCTGCTGCCTCCACCCTGGGCCCGGTCCCATGGGATGCTCCGGAGCCAAGGGATGCTCCAGAACCAAGGGATGCTCCAGTCCCATGGGATGCTCCGGAGCCAAGGGATGCTCCAGAACCATGGGATGCTCCAGTCCCATGGGATGCTCCGGAGCCAAGGGATGCTCCAGAGCCAGGGGATGCTCCAGAACCATGGGATGCTCCAGTCCCATGGGATACTCCGGAGCCAAGGGGTGCTCCAGTCCCATGGGATGCTCCGGAGCTAAGGGATGCTCCGGAGCCAGGGGATGCTCCAGAACCATGGGATGCTCTGGAGCCAAGGGATGCTCCGGTCCCCAACCCCAGAGCAGGGACTCGGCTCAATCTAGGAGTTTCTTGCCCCAAAACTCCCTCCAGGTTGATTTTCCATGACTCGACTGTCTTGGGGGGCGGGGGGGGTGGCATGATCCCTGGCATTCCTGGGGGTAAGCCAGCTTGGAACCCCCCCCCTCCAGCTTCCCAAAGCCTCCACACCCCCTTGGCTGGACAGAGCAGGGCCAAGCATCCCTGCAGCGCCCCCCCCAAAACTTCTTCCCATCCCTCCCCCCAGGGCCAGGCTGGGGCCTGGGATGGGAACAAGCCCTGTAGGGGTAACCCAGGGAATCCTGGGGGTCCTGGTGCTACCCCCACCCCGGACTCTGGGCTGGCACGGCTTTGGCAATGCCCTGGGTAAGGGGTGCAAGTCCTTGTCTCCTCAGCCACCCCCTCTCCCCACCCCCACCCCCCCAAAATTGCCCTGAGGTCAGCAATTCACCCCGAGCATCCCGGGATGCTTCGCCTCTAGGAAAGATCCACCTCCCCCCTGGTACCCGAGGGTGCCTGACCCACCCTGGGCATGGGGTACCCAGACACCCCCCACCCCCAAACCGCGGCTGCATCCAGAGCCCTGAGCTCTGCGGGTTGGCAGCGCGGCCGGGTTACAGCATCCCTGCCCGCTGCCGTCGCCCGCGCGCCGTGACGGATGAGGATGACTGTAGTATCTTTCCGGAGGGGGTTTTGGGGGGAGGGCGGCGGGGGGGGACGTGCTGACAGGTTGCCTGCCCGGGAGAAGCCTTTGAAGTGGCAGGAGCTGCCTTTGGAATGGGATGCCGGCCGGCAGCGCCGCCGCCGTCACCGTTAGCGGGGGTGGAAACGGCGTTCCTGGCCCATTCCGGCAGCGGGAATAAACACTCGGCGCTGATTGAGCTTCACCCCAACGGGAACTGGGTTATTGCCCCCCTCCCCGGGGTGGGGGCGGCATCGGTACCCCACGAGAGCATCGCCACCCCTCGCGCATCGCCCCCTCCCCAACGCCAACGGTGCCGCCGTCTCCTCCCCGGTTCGACCGCGGGGAGCCAGGAGCGCGGTTGGGGGTTGGTGGGGGGGGGCACCCCCTGCGCCCCCCACCCCCCCGTCCCCGGTCGGCGCTCCGCTCGCAGCCGCCTGGGTGCTCTCGCCTCGCTCCTCTCCCCTTTGTCTGGGCCTTTGTTGCTATTTCGGTGCTTCCTCCGTTGTTGCGGTGCGGCACCTTTGTTGGGGGCACCGGAGCCTCTCGCCTCCGTAAACAGCTGAAGGATGTGGGGGGAGGTGGGGGGGGGGGGCAAATTTTCCACGGGGGTGGGTCTGAACCCTAATCCCTGCGGAAGCTCCGCCTCGCCCTACCCGGGGAGATGGAAACCTGCCGTGGGGGGTGTTGGCTTGCTGGGGGGAAAAGAGATATGTGGGGTGCAGGGGTGCCCCCCCCCCGGGGTTGGGGGGCGTTCCTGGCCTGGGGGGGGGATGGCTGGGTACGGTCCCCAATCCCACCAGTGTCCCCAGGGTGTGTCTGGCACAGGGTGACGTGGCTTCGCCCGGGTGGCCTGTGGCATCACGGGGGATGCTGGGGGTGGGGGTGGGGGTACCATACCCCCTGAGCTCTGGGTGAGGGGGACCAACCTGCCCTGGGCTGGAGGCTGGTTGTGGCCCCTCTCCAGCTTTGATATCTGCCCCACACACCCAGAAGGGGGTCCGGGACCACCCCCCAGCATCACCATACAGTGGAGATGGGACCCTGTCGCCTGCCCTGCCAGCACCCCCTGACCCGCCCCCCTCCCCGGGCAGGGTTTACGGGCACAGTGACCAGTGTGCCCCCAGGATGGGGGGCACCGTGGCCCAGTGGGGTGCGGGGAAGCTGGGGGGGGGGTCCATATCCATCATTGTGTTGTTGCAGAGTGTCAGGGGTGGCGGTGGGGACACCACCGCCTCACGTGCCCCCCCCCACCTTGGGGACCTGTGGCCAGTGCAGGTGACACCGTGGCTGTGGCCACCCTGGCAAGAAAGGGACACCTTTGGGTCACTCATCGCTGTCCCGTGGGTCACTGGGGGCCCTTGGTGGCCTGGACTCGCCGTGGGGCTAGTGACCAGCCACCCCTTTGGCCAAGGGACACGGTGACCCGCTGGGAAAAGCTTTTAATTGCGTGACAGCTCGCCCGCTCCGAGCATCCCCGGGGTGCCACCGGGGCCCGTGCCCGCATCCCGGTGCGGAGGAGACATGGGCAGCGGGATGGGGAGTCCTCAGCGCCCCCCGGCTCTCCGTGGGGGCCGGGCAGCCTCAGTCGGCAGAGCCCTGGATGTCATCGTAGTCGCTGCCCTCAGAGGGGTCGGGGTCCTGCGTGTGTGACCCCGAGGGACAGGATGGGTCATCGGGGGGCTCCATGCCCTGCACGTTCTCGTACCACTCTCCCGAGGAGGTGCTGGAGCTGTCGGCGGGATCGGGATCTGCTGGAGACACGGGTACCCAGGGGTGGGCGAGCGCTGGGGCGGGCACGTGGGGCACTGCTGGGGGAGCGGGGGGAGACAGGGTCT
This sequence comes from Rhynochetos jubatus, assembly GCA_027574665.1. Taxonomy (NCBI): domain Eukaryota; kingdom Metazoa; phylum Chordata; class Aves; order Eurypygiformes; family Rhynochetidae; genus Rhynochetos; species Rhynochetos jubatus. Next base: position 1,613,309 of record CM050663.1, read on the forward strand.
CTTTTTGGCACCCTCCATCCCTGCTCCCATGCCCTGCCCCACACCCCCCAACTCCCATTGCCTCCCTGGGGTTTCTCCATCCCTGCTCCCACCCCCAGGGTCTCCCCATCCCTGCTCTTGTCCCCAGGGCTGTCCCCATCCCTGCTCCCACCCCCGGGGTCTCCCCATCCCTGCTCCCACCCCCAGGGCTGCTCCCAGCCCACCGGTGCCCACCTGTGCCGGGGTAATGGGTGTGGCCGTGGGTGGTGGGTGCTGCGTGCTGGTGGGTGCCGGCGGCGGGGGGCGGCGGGCAGGCCCAGGCGGGCAGGGGGGGTGCGCTGTCATTGCAATAGGGCTCCGTGGAGGAGGAAAAGGAGGAGGAAGAGCTGCTCGCCCTGACGTGGGACGGGGAGCCCAGCCTGGCCGGCGCTGCGGGGGGCACAGAGGGCACGTCAGCCCCTCGCCCACCCACGGGCAGTGCTGCAGCACAGGGGGACGGGCCCCCTCCCCCCGCCGTGCCCTACCATCCGTTGGGAATGACTCCATCCCATCACGGCTCAGCATCAGCGGGAGCAGCTGCTCCCCGGGCTGACGGCGCAGTGAGTCTGCAGGGAGCGCAGGGACATCAGCAGGGGGGCGCACCCCCTGGGGCAGGGTCCCCGGGGGTCCCCGGGGGTCCCGGATCCGGGTGGGGCGCTCACTGTGGAAGGTGGAGAGGGCCACGGGCGGCTGGCTGCTGAAGTCGTAGTGTTCGTAGTCCGAGTCAGAATCGGAGTCCTTGGCGATGGGAAGGGCTGGGACTGGTGGGTCTGGGGCGGGGGGTGAGATGGCGATGGGGCAGCCACAGTCACCCGGGACCTCCTGCCCCACGGCCGCCTTGGGGGGGGGGCCCTGCCAGACCTACCTGGTCCTTTGGGAAGGTTGGGGGGCATCTCCCTGTAGTCGTTGGAGGTCGCGGAGGGCACGTTGGGGCTCTGGGCGCTGTGGGTCACCAGGACCGGTGTCGCTAGCCCGGACATGGCGTGGGCTGGGGGGGGGGGGCAAGACAGGGGCGTGCCCCCACTCAGCTGCTCCGTGGCACAGCCGGACCGGCTCCCGCGGCTGAGCTGAGCCCAGGGAGCGGGGGTGGCCCTGGCTGGGCTGGCAGGGTCACCCCCTCTGTGGCCAGAGTCGGCCGTGCCCCCCGCCTTGAGAGGGGGCTCCTTACCACTCGTCTTCCTGCCCCGCAGCAGGACGGCGATGAGGGCCAGCACGGCGAGCAGCAGCAGCGCTGCCAGCACCAGGCAGAGGATGAAGAGGGGCACGTGCAGAGGGGGTTGTGCCCCCGCGGCCGGGGACCCCTCCTCAGCTGGGACAGAGAACGGACACAGCTCGTGACGCTTGGGACATCCCCTTTCCAGGTAAGGGGTGGGGGTGGGGGGCTAAGTGGGGTGCTCCCTGCAGCCCTCCCTGACCCGGGTTAGGACACTCACTGCTCCGGACTGTGACCTTGCTCGTTGTCACCGTGGCCATGGGGGTGGGCGTCTGCAAGCCCTGGGAGCCTGGCAGGAGGGGGACAGGGATGGGGAGCAGGAGAATTTGGGTCGCAGGGGACCCCCCCCGGGGGCTGGAAGCAGGTGGTCAGCCCCCCCCACCCCAACCCACGGGGCCAACAAGGGTCAAGGGGGGGGTCATACCATTGCAGACCACGCCGGCTGCCCGGGACTGGTGGCAGGGGGCCGACTTATTGTAGGTCCACTGGCAGAGGGCCAGCGAGGGCTGGTGGCTCTCGCACTCGTAGAGCATCCTACCGGGAAGCGTATGGGAAAAGGAGAGCCGGCGGAGGGGCTCCCCGCACCCCAGCGTCCGGCACAGCACGCTGGCCTCCAGCTCGTACCACGTGCTGTCACACACCGTGCTCCAGGTCCCGCGGAAAAACACCTCGACGCGCCCGGCGCAGCCGTCCCGGCCTCCGGAGAGCCGCCATTCCTGGTGTTCTGAGGGTAGGGAGCGACGATGGGGACGTGCTTCCCGTCCCAGCCCACACTGCCACCGACCCACGCCGGAACCGGCCCGCGCCGGACCCACCTGAGCACACCACGCCGGCGTCTTCCTTGTGACTGCAGTCGTGCTCCGGCGTCGCCGGGCATTCCCAAAGATGCTCCTCGTGCCCTTCGCAGCCAACCTCATCCCGAAGGATGGCACCGCTGCCCCGGCCGAAGGCGGCACCGCCCCGGACGCTCACGGCTCGGCCGCACCGCAGTTGCCGGCAGACGACGTCGCCGTCGGCCAGGTCCCAGGCGTCGTCGCACACGGTGCCCCACGTCCCCCCCAGCTCCATCTCCACCCGACCCTCGCACCGGCTCCGGCCCCCCGCCAGCCGCAGCGCGCTGGGACCTGGGCGGGAGGCAAGGGATGGGGTCCCCTTGGCACTGTGACCCCCTCCCCGACGTGCCACCGCCGAGGTGGCCTTGGCACTGTCCCCCCCCCCGGCCCCGTGCCGCCACCGGCTCGCTCACCTGGGGCCACCGAGGTGTTCCCAGCCGTGCTGGAATATCCCGTCGGCTCCGTGGGGGCTGCGAGGAAGAAGGGACAAGGGGATATGAGGGGCTGAGCCCCCCCCAGGGGGTGGCACGGTGACGATGGCGGGACAGACGGACGCCCATAGCCCGGCTGGGAGCTGGCAGGCACCGAGGCGAAAGCAGGAGCGAGGTCAGTGGGTATCGGGGGGCCACCCCCACTCTTTGTTGGCTCAGCCCCGGCTCTCCTGGCAGCGCCGGCTGCCACCAGCACCCGTGGGCCCCTCCCCATTCCCGGGCCAGTGGGCTCCATGCCATTCCCGGGCCGGTGGGCTCCTCGCCGTTCCTGGGCCAGTGGGCTCTTCCCCATTCCCGGGCCGGTGGGCTGCTCCCCATTCCCGGGCCGGTGGGCTCCATGCCATTCCCGAGCCGGTGGGCTCCTCGCCATTCCTGGGCACGTGGCCGCTGGCAGATGGCAAACCGGAGGGGCCGCGGCTCTGCCATCCCCCTCCCCTCGGCACGCAGCCGTGGGGCAGATGGGGAGGGTGTGGGGCAGCCGGAGAAGATGCCGGAATGCGATCCGGACCAAAATGGCATCCTCAGGCTGCCACAAAATGGGTGACACCGTGGGGACCCCCCCCCTCAACACCCCAAAGCCCTGACCGCGTGGTCACGGCTCCCGCACCCCGAAACATCAACCCCCATGCCTTCCCTTTTGGGGAGGGGGGACGGGACGTGCCCCCGGGGCCGAATCCCGCGTGGGGTGGGCTCGGGAGTGGAATCCGGCCCTAAACACGGGGATACTGGGCCGCTCGCCGCTGGGAATGCCGAAAAGTGGGGTGCTGTCACGTGTCCAGGCTGCTGCCCCCCCCCGCCTCGCCGCCCCGGCTGACAGAGAGGGTCTGCCCGCCGCCCGCGCCCCCACCCCCAGCACCACCCCCGCCCCGGTGCTGCCGCCACCACGGTCCCATTTTAGGGGTCGCCCTCTCCCCGGGCACCCTGGGGGCACGGCGTCGGGTTTGGGGCACCCTTTTGGGGTGCCGGCCTCGATCCCACGCCCCCCATCCCCCCCCCCCCACCCCAGGGAGGGGGGCAGGGCGCACGGCGGCGCCGGAGCCGTTAGCGGAAACGGGGGCGATGGCGACTGCTCCCCGATCGATCAGAGGCGTCGAGGCTGCTCCCCGCAGCATTTTTGGGTGTCAGAGCACCCCAAAACCTGAGGGTGCGGGTGGCATCGCCCCCCAAAAACCACCCCCGGGGTGATGCTGGTGACACGAGCGGAGGGCGAAGGGTTTTTGGCCCGTGAGTGCCCAAACCTGAGCGTCACCCTGTCCCCACGGGGCCGGGGGTGCGCGGGATGGTGGCCCCAAGAGCCTTTTTTTGGGGTCCCCGCCCCCCAGGCAAGGACCTCGGTGCCCCCGGGTGGGTTGAGGGGGGGGTTCAGGGATCGGGGTGGCCGTGCTGAGCAGCTCAGGAAGGAGAAGAGCTCAGCCCCGCGGAGCGTCCGTGCCCAATCACCGCCGGTAACGGCACCGGGACCGCCTGCCCCGGCAGCACCCGGCCCCCCCAGGCGGGGGGTCTCTGGGTACCCGGGTACCGAAATCAGCATCCGCCCATCACCGCGGGGTCCCGGCACACGGGGAGGGACGGGATGGGAGGGGGTTGAGGTACCTTGTCCGTGCGCCCCGACGGCGAGGGCCACCAAGAGCAGGCAAAGCCCCCCCATCCTGCTCAGCGGCTGTGGGGCAGCCCCATGGCGGTTGGGGAGATGGAGGTCGGGTGGTCCTCCTGTCGCCCCCCCGCCCCCCCCCTACCCCTCAGCGGCTCGGGGCCGGGGTTCGGATGCTGCTCGTGCGCTCCGGGCTCGTGGCAGAGGGCTGCAGGAAGCCAGCTCAGCGCCGTGGGGCGGATGGGGTGGCTCCATCCTGCGCGCCTCTCGACGGAGCTGGGGGGGGGTCACGGGGATGTGGGGGTCACACCTCAGGTCACGCTCAACCCCCTGAGGGACGTGGATCTTGCACGAGCTCCTGCCCTGCCACCGTGTCACACGGGTTTGGGACAACGTCACCCGTGGGACTGAGGGTCCCCCAAGCTTGGGGGGGGGGGGGGGGGGGAAGACCGTGGGGCTCCCACCTTCTCCCCCATTTTGGGGGGATGGGGTGGGCAGGAGGATGCTTGTGAGGCCACGGGGAGATGGGACAATGGCCGTGCCACCTACCCGAGGGTCCTGCCCCACCCCACGGCACAAGGGACCTGCGGTGACCCCGAAGATGTGCCACCCAGCCCCCCCCCCCCGCCCCCCCGCTCTGCCCACCGAGCCCCGGCAGGAGGGAGCTTGGCTGCGGGTGGGTGTCAGGAACACGAGGGGCTGTGCTGGGGGGGAGGGGGGGTGTCCCCCCCAGCCGAAAACAGGGACTCAAGGCTCTTCCCTTGAGGTCACGGTGCTCATCAACCCCCCCTTGTTCCCGAGAGCTTGTCCCTCTGCCCGGGGGGGCTCCTGGGGGCCATGGGGATGCTGGGGGACCATGAGGATGCCGGGGGACCATGGGGATGGTGAGGACCATGGGGATGCCGGGGGGCCATGGGGATGCTGGGGGGGCCATGGGGATGTCAGGGGACCATGGGGATGCTGGGGGGCCATGGGGATGCAGGGGGGGGCCATGGGGATAGTGAGGACCATGAGGATGCTGGGGGGCCATAGGGATGCCGGGGAACCATGGGGATGCCGGGGGGGCCATGGGGATGCAGGGGGGGGGCATGGGGATAGTGAGGACCATGAGGATGCTGGGGGGCCATAGGGATGCCGGGGAACCATGGGGATGCCGGGGGGGCCATGGGGATGCAGGGGGGGGCCATGGGGATAGTGAGGACCATGAGGATGCTGGGGGGCCATAGGGATGCCGGGGAACCATGGGGATGCCGGGGGGGCCATGGGGATGCAGGGGGGGGGCCATGGGGATGCAGGGGGGGGCCATGGGGATAGTGAGGACCGTGAGGATGCTGGGGGGCCATAGGGATGCCGGGGAACCATGGGGATGCCGGGGGGGCCATGGGGATGCAGGGGGGGGGGGGCATGGGGATGCAGGGGGGGGCCATGGGGATAGTGAGGACCGTGAGGATGCTGGGGGGCCATAAGGATGCCGGGGAACCATGGGGATGCCGGGGGGACCATGGGGATGCTGGGGGGGCCATGGGGATAGTGAGGACCATGAGGATGCTGGGGGGCCATAGGGATGCCGGGGGGACCATAGGGATGCCGGGGGGGGCCATAGGGATGCCGGGGGGGCCACGGGGACACTGAGAGTGCCCCCCTGTCTGGGACCTTTGGGCTCTTCCCCTGCCCTGGGGGAGCCTGGGGGGGCTTATTTGGGCAGGAGGAGCTTGGAGTGGGGGGCTGGGTGCTGAGGGCCCGGCAGAGCTGTGCTAGTTTGGGGGGGGCTGAGCACAGGGAAGCCCCCCGGGGAGAAGCTGCGCTGGCCAAGGGGGTGTTGCTGCTGGCCGCGGAGGGTCCGGCATCCCTGGATTTCTCCAGCATCGCGGCTTGGTGCTCCACCTCAACCCCCCCCCACCGGCTTGGGATCACTGGGACAGACTGGGGGGGGGGTGGGGGGCACCGGAGGGATGGGAATTCCCATGGGATCCCTCAATAAAGGGACCTGCTGGCCTGTTTGCTGGGGGGGATCAGGGACTGGCCATCACTGGGGAGGGGGCACAGCCAGGACCAGGCTGGGACGTGCTCACCCTGGTCCTGGATGGGGTGGGGGGGACAGGGGGTGGGGGAGACCCCCCCCTCAAGGTCATCCGCCTGGATCCGGGCCAGGCCTGCCCCCCCCCCCCAGCCCCCAGCCCCCAGCCCTTCCCGTGACCGGCTCCCGCGTTGGTCCCACGTGGAATCCACGCCAAGGCCATGTGCTCACCCCCCCCCCCCCCCAAAGAAAAGAGGGGGGGTCTGGGTGCCCCCAGCACCCTCCCTGCTGCCCGGGGATGGTGGTAGGATGTGGGGTGGGGGAGGGGCAGCCAGTCTTTTTTAAATACTTTATTTTTTTTGTACCAACATCAGAATTAAAAATCTTCCATAAATAACGCCCCTCCCTTCCCCCCCCCCCCCCCCCCCCGCTCCCCCCCGGTGGAAGCCCCCCTCCCCAGATCTTTCCAGGGAGAAAAATACCAGGCGTACAAAACGGATGGGTGGCCGGGTGAAGGTGGGGAGGGGTTGGGGGTGGGGGGCGTGTGCTCCTCCCCTGGCCCCCCCCCATCTTCCTCCCCGGAGTGGGACCACAGGACTCATCATCATCATCATCACCATGAACACAATGTCACAATGAGACCCAAAGCAGTAAGGACCCCCTCCCCCCCCCAGCCCCCCCCAGTGCCGGGGTGGGGGGCTGCTGCGGACCCCCTGAGTGGGGTGGGGACACCCCCACACTCAAATGGGGCATCTGGGGGTGGTCCCTTGGCTGGGGCTCGACCCACCAGACGGGATGGGCAGGGGGATTGGGGATGGGTGCGTGTGTCCCCCCCCACCCCGCCTCCCCATCACCCGGGGGGCACAGGGAGGAGGCTGGTCCCTTACTGGTTTGGTTGGGGGTCTGGGGGCTGCCCCCCACCCGGGGTCAGGAGCTGCCCCGGATCCTCTCCATGTAGCTCCTGAGCTCCTCGGGGTCCCGCAGCCCCATGTCCTCGCACACCCAGCGGATGTCATCCTCGCTGGCCACCAGGATGGACTGGACGTTGGGGACAGCCCGGGGGGGCTCCTCGGGGACGCGGGGGGACGCGAAGGTGACAAATTCCACCCTCTTCCTCCTGCCGCCCCCCGGAGCGCCCCCTTCTTTACGTGGCGGGACCGGGGTCGGCGTACCGGCGGGGGGACCCCCGACTTCAGAACCCGGGGGGACCCCGCAACAGCAACGCCCGGCCTCGGGGGGGGCGGGGGGCTCGGGCTGTCGGCGATCCAGTTGCCGGCTCAGCTCCTCCTGGTCCGTCCCCAACCAGACCCAGTTGTGGGGCTGGGGGGCCGGGGGGGCGGCTCCGGCATCCGGCAGCTCCTTCTGCTGGTACCGCAGGACGAAGAAGATGCAGTTGACGAGGAAGATGAAGATGGCGAGGCAGAAGACCCCCAGCAGGACGTACATCCCGATCTCCAGGTCCGTCACGCGCGCCGGAGCCTTCACCATCTCCTCCTCCTCTTCCTCGCCGCCGGCTCGCTCCCGCCCGTAGCCTTCCTCCTCCTCCGAGGAAGACTCCGGCCCCTGGAGCTTGGTGGCCGCCGGCCCCACGCCAGAGGGGTCCCTCCGCCGCGGTTCGCCGGCCGCCGTCACCCGCTTCCCCGGACATAGCCCCCTCGGCCCTTGGAAGGGCGAACGGGTCTGGGGGCTACCAGGGGTGGGGACACGGGGGTCAGCACCCACCTCAAGCCAAGCGGTGCCGGTGGCCAACGCGGCCACCCGGTGCCGACCCCCCCGGCGACAGGAATCCGGGGGGAGGAGGTTGAGCTGTAGCAGAGCCCCTCGCCCCGGGCCTTCCGCTACGACCCACGGGTGGGCGGCTGGGCTACCGGGGGACCCCCCAACGGTGGCCACGGAGGGGTCAAGCGAGGTGACGGCCAGCGTGACGTCGCGCGTGCCGTAGAGCTCCAGCGGGGCCAGCGTGCGGTCGGAGAAGGACAGCCAGACGGACAGCGTGCCCTCCTGCCGAGGATGCCAGGCGGGATGGCACGGGAGGGGGGGACACACACACACCCAGCCCCCTCCCCAAATCCCCCCCTCCCGGCCCTCTGACCTGCTTGGGGACGCGCAGGGCGGCTGTCCCCTGGGCGGTGGCGGTGAGCAGGCGGGGGGGGCCGGGGTGGGTGATCAGCCGGAGGGAGACCCCCGACAGCACCCGTGCACGCAGCTCCGTCACCGTCACCTTCTCCTCCGACACCACCAGCGTCTGCTCCCCAGGACCGAGTCGGAGAGCGGGGAGCGCACCTGGGGGTACCGGGGGGGGTGTTACTGAGCCCCCCTGACCAGCCCCCACCACTCCTGCCCTGGGCCCACAGCCCCCCACTTCCCTCTCTCCAGCCCCTGCACCCCCTCATCCCCCCCTCAGACCCCCCCCAGCTCCCCTCTGCCCCCAGGACCCCCTCCAGCCCCCCATCTCCAGCCCTCCAGCCCCTGCACCCCCTCATCCCCCTCCAGACCCCCTCCAGCTCCCCATCTCCCTCCCTCTGCCCCCAAGACCCCCTCCAGCCCCCCATCTCCATCTCTCCAGCCCCTGCACCCCCTCATCCCCCTCCAGCCCCCCTGCAGCCCCCCATCTCCCTCCCTCTGCCCCCAGGCCCCCCTCCAGCCCTATACCTCCATCTCCCCAGCCCCCCGACCTCATCCCAGGACCCTCCTACACCCCCCAGCTCCCTCCCTCCAGCCCCAGGCCCCCCTTCCAGCCCTATGTCTCCATCTCTCCAATCCCTGCGCCCCTCAGCTCCCCCAAGACCCCCTCCAGCGCCCCATCTCCCTCCCTCTGCCCCCAGCCCCCCCTCCAGCTCTATATCTCCATCTCCCCAGCACCCCT